>CM056729.1:44285731-45485731 GCA_029844215.1 Przewalskia tangutica
GGATTGCCTAAAATAGAATTTGTTCTATGTACTTCCTTGAGTGTACTTTGATGTTTAAATTGTAAGTAGTATAATCCATTTCCTTAGGGAAGTTTGAATTCTTAAAAGTGAAGGTATTTTTCTTAAAGTACATAGACTTGAAAAGGAAGTGGTTTCCAAATCTTTTGGCTAGTGCCTTAGTTCTAAAACCTAAAGGTCATTATAATGACTTTAGGGGAGTCAAAGGAGTGATTTACTTATTTGATTTAAAAGAGGAGAAATGACATGATTTAAGAGAAGTAACTTGCGTTAAGGGTGAGGTTACTTGAGGTTTAAAAAGTAGCAGAAAACTTGTTTTCTAACTATTAAGAGACTTGAAGTATTTTGAAAGTTGAGAACTTGATTTGTAAGTATGTGGTACTTGGTTTTAATAGTATAAGTCTCTTGGTTATTGAAGGAATGGATACGTCTAAAACCATAAAGGGTTATAACGACTTTATGGGAAGTTGGTTATAACGGCTTTATGGAAGGTTTAGAAAGTTGTCTATTTTGATTAAATCGGCATAAGTTGCCTAGATTGTGAAAATTTGGAGTTACTTGATTTCAAGCTTTGAAATGAGTTTTCTAAAAGTGTAGTAACTTACTTTGAAAAATAGACATGCCTTGATACTACGGGTGTTAATATCTTGGGGCTTTACATAGAAAGGAGTCTTTTATAAAGGAATGTACGTACGTAGTACTTTGGCTTGTTAAAAGAGAATTATTCTATGTATAACTTGATAAGTACTTTGGCTTGTTAAAAGAGAATTATTCTATGTATAACTTGATAAGTACTTTGGCTTGTTAAAAGAGAATTATTCTATGTATAACTTGATTAGTACTTTGGCTTGATAAATTGAGGATTTGTCTAAGTGTGCCTTGATAAGTACTTTGGCTTGTTAAAAGAGAATTATTCTAAGTGTGCCTTGATAAGTACTTTGGCTTGTTAAAAGAGAATTATTCTATGTATAACTTGATAAGTACTTTGGATTGTTAAAAGAGAATTATTCTATGTATAACTTGATAAGTACTTTGGCTTGTTAAAAGAGAATTATTCTATGTATAACTTGATTAGTACTTTGGCTTGATAAATTGAGGATTTGTCTAAGTGTGCCTTGATAAGTACTTTGGCTTGTTAAAAGAGAATTATTCTAAGTGTGCCTTCATAAGTACTTTGGCTTGTTAAAAGAGAATTATTCTATGTATAACTTGATAAGTAATTTGGCTTGTTAAAAGAGAATTATTCTATGTATAACTTGATAAGTACTTTGGCTTGTTAAAAGAGAATTATTCTATGTATAACTTGATAAGTACTTTGGCTTGTTAAAAGAGAATTATTCTATGTATAACTTGATTAGTACTTTGGCTTGATAAATTGAGGATTTGTCTAAGTGTGCCTTGATAAGTACTTTGGCTTGTTAAAAGAGAATTATTCTAAGTGTGCCTTGATAAGTACTTTGGCTTGTTAAAAGAGAATTATTCTATGTATAACTTGATAAGTACTTTGGCTTGTTAAAAGAGAATTATTCTATGTATAACTTGATAAGTACTTTGGCTTGTTAAAAGAGAATTATTCTATGTATAACTTGATAAGTACTTTGGCTTGTTAAAAGAGAATTATTCTATGTATAACTTGATAAGTACTTTGGCTTGATAAATTGAGGATTTGTCTAAGTGTGCCTTGATAAGTACTTTGGCTTGTTAAAAGAGAATTATTCTAAGTGTGCCTTGATAAGTACTTTGGCTTGTTAAAAGAGAATTATTCTATGTATAACTTGATAAGTACTTTGGCTTGTTAAAAGAGAATTATTCTAAGTGTGCCTTGATAAGTACTTTGGCTTGTTAAAAGAGAATTATTCTATGTATAACTTGATTAGTACTTTGGCTTGATAAATTGAGGATTTGTCTAAGTGTGCCTTGATAAGTACTTTGGCTTGTTAAAAGAGAATTATTCTAAGTGTGCCTTGATAAGTACATTGGCTTGTTAAAAGAGAATTATTCTATGTATGCCTTGATTAGTACTTTGGCATGATAAATTGAGAATTTGTCTAAGTATGCCGTGATAAGTACTTGGGCTTGTTAAGTGAGAATTGCCTATGTGTGCTGGAAATAGCCGGTTGTGTGCTATTGGTATATCAGTCGTTTCGGGGTCATTCCCCGGGTTTGTGGCATTTGCATAATTCCGTGGATTTGCTACCCACGATGCGAGGAATACCTCATGCGAGTCCGTAGGGCTTATCTTTGGTGAAATAGTCCCACGCGGGCGTCCAGCTATGCGAGGAATACCTCATGCGAGTCCGTAAGGGCTTATGCGGTGAAATAGTCCTATCACGAGAATACCTCATGCGGTCCGAAAGGGCTTATGCGGTGAAATAGTCCCACGCGGCGGTCCAAATTTATGCGAGGAATACCTCACGCGTCCACGCGACCTACGCGGGTGAAATAGTCCCGGAATAGGATTGCTAAATGATACTGCGGGCGGATGGTCCTGCTTGATCATGAGCTTCCTAGTTTATATTGTAAGGATACTACTGTTTACTCTCATTGTTAGTAAGGCACAATGTGTTGTATTTTGATTATCATATATGTCCCGGATTTGTTTGTGTTACCCTATGGTCATGCTTTTACGAGTGGGATTCCGGCATGGGACCACGAGGTATTGAGGACACAGGTGGGACTTGGTGTTCATGTATCCTTATTGGTGTTATTACATCATGGATCGCCAGCGGTGAGGAAGGATTCCACGCACGATTGATATTATGGGCGTGAGACCCATGGTTATATTGAGTAATGACTTTGAGCGCTGCGTCCACGACTTGATATGATCGCTTATGTGTTATGTATCGTAGGTTGGATGTCATATATGTCTCCGTGTTATCTAGATCGCTATGATTTTATTACGCATTTCATCGCTCACATATTTGGTACATTCTTCATCGACCTCCTTCGGGCCGCGTTCACGCCGCAGTTTAGGTACGCATTCGGTGATCGGCAGTGTAGGATCCTCGCCAGGGGTTTTGGATAAGCTCCTTCTATTCCGAGTTTATCTTTGGTATATGTCCTTCAAGATGTGCTTTGTATAGTTTTGGGTACGGCGGGCCTTGTCCGTCATAGTTCGATTTAACTCCTAGAAGTGCAGTATTCATATGTGGGATTGGACTCATGTACGGTGTAGTGTCTTTAGTTTATGTATATATGGCAGCCTTGTCGGCTTTGCCCTTGCACGTATGTTTGTTTAAAAAAAAATGAGGTGTTATTTCAGTTCCGCAGCTTACTTGTATTGTTAAGGTAGAAGTGTGCCAGTAGGGCACCACCACGCCCGGTTCGGGTGTGACAGAGTGGTATCGAGCGATCGATCCTCGAATGTCTACAGACCGTGTCTAGTAGAGTCTTGATTATCGGTGTGTTGCGCGCCACACCCATAAACATGAGGCTACGGGACATTTAGAGTTGGTTTCTATTCTTCTCACTCGAGATCGTGCCCAGAGCCGAGTTAGTAAGATAATTCCTCCGACGTATTGTTGTGTTCTGATTATGCCTCCAGGAGAGCGGCCTGAAGGGCAAAGGAGTAGCATGAGCTACTAGTCGACTCAGAGAGTTGATAGGCTTATGCCCGTGGTACACCGGATGTTGTTCGCACGGCGAGTTCTTCTGCCCAGTTTTGAGGCCCCAGACTGTGAGCCTCCAGTTTCTGTTAGGAGAAGACTATAGGTCATGAGGAAAGTCGTTGTGTTGTTGACCAAGATAGCGGTGCTAGCGAATAGAAGTGATAGTACCCCAGAGGTAGGGATACTTTGATTAGTAAGTGAGAAGTAAGAATGTTGACAAGAATGATAGGTGAACTGAGACTATAGTTGTATAAAGTTCACAAGTTGTAATTGCCCCATGACAAGTGTAAGACCAATAGGAAGATTATGCAGTAGAAATACTTTGGCTTATGTGATGAACCTCTAGTGAATAGGGATAGGTAAGAAGTACCTTGAGATAAGAGAGATTTATTCCAGACTAAGAACGAGAAGTTAAGTGTGACGATGAGTCGGGTTATAGACTCATTTCGGGTCAACCGATAGTATGGAATCGGGTGATGTCATTTAGAAATAGTCCCGTTAAGTGATAGGGTCCTGGGGATGCCAGGCCCAAGTTTAATTAATCGTTGTACGAGTTTGTGGACGCGTTCCACCGGAACTAGGTCGTAAGGACCGAGAAGAGCCTTAGCGGAAATTCAAGTAGCTTAATGGCCGTGTTTGATTAGTAACTCCCGAGTGGAGAAACGAAACGATATTGAGATTTTGTGCGTGTCTAGATAAGTTTGAAAGTACGAAAGTATGACTAGTAAGGAAAGAAAGGAACCTCTAAGGATCCCGTGTTTTGGGAAAGACCGTAACCTTCGAGTTTTGTGAGAAGAGGGTCGCGACGGAAGGTCCATTGTTATGTTTACGTATGTTGTGGTGCCATGTGTGGCATCGTTGGTCTTGTGCGCTTTGATCGATAGCATAGTATGTAGATTGTGCCGTGTGTATAGCTTGGCAATCGACTAAGAACATTCGGGACGAATGTTTCTAAGGGGAAGAATGTTACACCAGTAAGTCCGTGACATGTATAAGAGAATGTACGTAAGGAAACAAGACTTGGAAATTAGTACGAAAGGAAGAATTGTTTTTCCGACGGAAAATGTTCCGAACGCCGGAAAGGAAAAATGTTCGTTGTTGAGTATTGGATTCTCAAAATGTATTATTTGAAGATATGGAACTTATTAATATTATGGAAATTTGTTTTTACGGATTTGGTCACGTGGGGCCCACCCGAGGAATTTTACGTTTTGTGGGGCCCACGAGAGTTACGGAATTTTATGGACGAATGAGAGGGCGACACGTGGCACCCTCACATGGCTTGGTTGAAATTTATGCAAGGGTATAATGGTCATTGACCACCTTGGAAGATTAGTCTTGCTAGCATGACATTGTTGACTTGTCAACTTGTCCACATAGGCTTAATCCAAGTGAAATTCATCTTAGCCACCCATTTGTTTAAGTCTAAGTCCTCCATTATGTGTTATATACTAAGTTAGTGCAAGACAAGGTCTTTTACACTTAGAAATTTTTAGAGAACACCTTGTTCTTGAGATTGAGCTCTCGGCTTTAGTGTCCCATCCACACAAAAATTTTGTAGTTTTGATCCATTAGCCACAAGACTTTAACCCAATGTCCCTTAGGGTATTGTAAGGATATCTCAATAGAAATATTTCGGAAAAAACGTATTTTTACGTTAGTCGCAAGGCGGAAACTAGGGGAGTTCTTGACTTTGAAGTTGGAACTTGAAGATGGGTTCTTCATAGCCTCAGGAGTGCTTGGAGCGGATTGGAACCTAAGGAAAGGAGCTAAGAATTGCTAAGGCGCGACTTTGGAATCTTGGAAATTTTAAGGGCTTTAAAGGTATATTCTTGTCGTTGTAGCAATTAAAGTTTACTTATCATTGTAGCTATGGTTTTAGCAAGCATGAGTTATATAGTATGAAGTTTGATATGTTTATCGCTATTGGAACCCTAATCCAAATCTAGCATGTTTAACTTTAAGATGTCAATTCTAGTCGATTATTAGTCTAAGCGTCGCATGTTGTTTAAAGAAGGAAATTGTAGTTGTTGAAGTTGTTTAGACTATATAACATGTTAGACCTTAGAACTTGGAATTGTAAGAAGGATTGAAAAATACTTAGTGTTGTTCTAGAGGTTGGCCGAGAATGGCTTTTGGCATATTCACTATTTCGTATGAATTGGGGCGGAATTTTACACGTATTGTAAGGCGTGTAATCCCCTTTGTTTGGTTGTTGTTTGGAGCCTTAAATGTGGCTTGTTGGTTATTGTATTCGCCTTGAAAAAGGTGGCAAGTAAGTAGAAACAAAGGAGGTGCTGCCCGATTTTCCGTAGAATTAGAGACCGTATACTTAGTATTATTCTACGTAGAGACTAGAAGTTGATAGTCTTGTTGTGACCATTATAGGTTGACACTTCTACGCAGCGTATTCGGCAGCTTGTGGATATTAGCCAAAAGGTATGTGAACTATCTCCTCTTCTAGCATGATTCCTTAGAATAAAGAAAGTAAGTTCTACTCCTCAATGATCCATTCCTTGCTTGTATTTGGATTGCCTAAAATAGAATTTGTTCTATGTACTTCCTCGAGTGTACTTTGATGTTTAAATTGTAAGTAGTATAATCCATTTCTTAGGAAGTTTGGATTCTTAAAAGTGAATGTATTTTTCTTAAAGTACATAGACTTGAAAAAAGTGGTTTCCAAATCTTTGGCTAGTGCCTTAGTTCTAAAACCTAAAGGTCATTATAATGACTTTAGGGGAGTCAAAGGAGTGATTTACTTATTTGATTTAAAAGAGGAGAAATGACATGATTTAAGAGAAGTAACTTGCGTTAAGGGTGAGGTTACTTGAGGTTTAAAAAGTAGAAGAAAACTTGTTTTCTAACTATTAAGAGACTTGAAGTATTTTGAAAGTTGAGAACTTGATTTGTAAGTATGTGGTACTTGGTTTTAATAGTATAAGTCTCTTGGTTATTGAAGGAATGAATACGTCTAAAACATAAAGGTTATATAACGGCTTTATGGGAAGTTGGTTATAATACTTTATGGAAGGTTTAGAAAGTTGTCTATTTTGATTAAATCGGCATAAGTTGCCTAGATTGTGAAAATTTGGAGTTACTTGATTTCAAGCTTTGAAATGAGTTTTCTAAAAGTGTAGTAACTTACTTTGAAAAATAGACACGCTGATACTACTGTTAATATCTTGGGCTTTACATAGAAAGGAGTCTTTTATAAAGGAATGTGCGTCGTAGTACTTTGGCTTGTTAAAGAGAATTATTCTATGTATAACATGATAAGTACTTTGGCTTGTTAAAAGAGAATTATTCTATGTATAACTTGATAAGTACTTTGGCTTGTTAAAAGAGAATTATTCTATGTATAACTTGATTAGTACTTTGGCTTGATAAATTGAGGATTTGTCTAAGTGTGCCTTGATAAGTACTTTGGCTTGTTAAAAGAGAATTATTCTAAGTGTGCCTTGATAAGTACTTTGGCTTGTTAAAAGAGAATTATTCTATGTATAACTTGATAAGTACTTTGGCTTGTTAAAAGAGAATTATTCTATGTATAACTTGATAAGTACTTTGGCTTGTTAAAAGAGAATTATTCTATGTATAACTTGATTAGTACTTTGGCTTGATAAATTGAGGATTTGTCTAAGTGTGCCTTGATAAGTACTTTGGCTTGTTAAAAGAGAATTATTCTAAGTGTGCCTTGATAAGTACTTTGGCTTGTTAAAAGAGAATTATTCTATGTATAACTTGATAAGTACTTTGGCTTGTTAAAAGAGAATTATTCTATGTATAACTTGATAAGTACTTTGGCTTGTTAAAGAGAATTATTCTATGTATAACTTGATAAGTACTTTGGCTTGTTAAAAGAGAATTATTCTATGTATAACTTGATTAGTACTTTGGCTTGATAAATTGAGGATTTGTCTAAGTGTGCCTTGATAAGTACTTTGGCTTGTTAAAAGAGAATTATTCTAAGTGTGCCTTGATAAGTACTTTGGCTTGTTAAAAGAGAATTATTCTATGTATAACTTGATAAGTACTTTGGCTTGATAAAGAGAATTATTCTATGTATAACTTGATAAGTACTTTGGCTTGTTAAAAGAGAATTATTCTATGTATAACTTGATAAGTACTTTGGCTTGTTAAAAGAGAATTATTCTATGTATAACTTGATAAGTACTTTGGCTTGTTAAAAGAGAATTATTCTATGTATAACTTGATTAGTACTTTGGCTTGATAAATTGAGGATTTGTCTAAGTGTGCCTTGATAAGTACTTTGGCTTGTTAAAAGAGAATTATTCTAAGTGTGTCTTGATAAGTACTTTGGCTTGTTAAAAGAGAATTATTCTATGTATAACTTGATAAGTACTTTGGCTTGTTAAAAGAGAATTATTCTAAGTGTGCCTTGATAAGTACTTTGGCTTGTTAAAAGAGAATTATTCTATGTATAACTTGATTAGTACTTTGGCTTGATAAATTGAGGATTTGTCTAAGTGTGCCTTGATAAGTACTTTGGCTTGTTAAAAGAGAATTATTCTAAGTTTGCCTTGATAAGTACATTGGCTTGTTAAAAGAGAATTATTCTATGTATGCCTTGATTAGTACTTTGGCATGATAAATTGAGAATTTGTCTAAGTATGCCGTGATAAGTACTTGGGCTTGTTAAGTGAGAATTGCCTATGTGTGCTGGAAATAGCCGTTGTGTGCTATTGGTATATCACTGCTTCGTGGTCATTCCCGTTTGTGGCATTTGCATAATTGTGGATTTGCTACCCACGATGCGAGGAATACCTCGTGCGAGTCCGCAGGGCTTATGCGGTGAAATAGTCCCACGCGGCGGGTCCGACCTATGCGAGAATACCTCATGCGAGTCCGTAAGGGCTTATGCGGGTGAAATAGTCCTATGCGGCGAATACCTCATGCGGTCCGAAAGGGCTTATGCGGGTGAAATAGTCCCACGCGGGCGGTCCAAATCTACGCGAGAATACCACGCGCGGGTCCACGCGACCTATGCGGTGAAATAGTCCCAGAATAAGATTGCTAAATGATCATCGCGCGGATGGTCCCGCTGATCATGAGCTTCCTAGTTTATATTGTAAGGATACTCATCGCTTACTCATTGTTAGTAAGGCACAATGTGTTGTATTTTGTTATCATATATGTCCCCGATTTGTTTGTGTTACCCTATGGTCATGCTTTTACGAGGTGGGATTCCGGCATGGGACCACGAGGTATTGAGGACACGGTGGGACTTGGTGTTCATGTATCCTTATTGGTGTTATTACATCACGGATCGCGGTGAGGAAGGATTCCACCGCACGATTGATATTATGGCGTGAGACCCACGGTTATATTGAGTAATGACTTTGAGGCTGCGTCCCGACTTGATATGACCGCTTATGTGTTATGCATCGTAGGTTGGATATCATATATGTCTCCGTGTTATCTAGATCGCTATGATTTTATTACGCATTTCATCGCTCACATACTTGGTACATTCTTCGATCGACCTCCTTCGTGGCCGTTCATGCCGCAGGTTTAGGTACGCAGTTCGGTGATCGGCAGGTGTAGGATCCTGCTCAGGATTTTGGATAAGCTCCTTCTATTCCGGAGTTTATCTTTGGTATATGTCCTTCAAGATGTGCTTTGTATAGTTTTGGGTACGGGGCCTTGTCCCGTCATAGTTCGATTTAACTCCAGAGGTCCGTATTCATGTGGATTGGACTCATGTACGGTGTAGTGTCTTTAGTTTATGTATATATGGCAGCCTTGTCGGCTTTGCCCTTGCACGTATGTTTGTTTAAAAAAAAAATGAGGTGTTATTTCAGTTCCGCAGCTTACTTGTATTGTTAAGGTAGAAGGGTGCCCAGGTAGGGCACCAGTCACGGGCCCGGGGTTCGGGGTGTGACACTGGAAGTCTGAAGTCCTAGGGCCCTGACCTGCCCCCGAATACCCTGGCTGTCCTGAAGACGGTGTAGGAGTGCTCTGAGCTGGCTGTGGTGCAAATCTAGTCTGCTGCTGAGACCGTCCACCCTGAGAGCTACCAAAAGATCCTGTCGTCCTGGCCTTCTTCTGCTGCTGATATCTGTCAACCCGCCGACCTCTACGCTCCTCACATCCCAGTGCATAAGCCTGCATGCGGGCAATGTCCATGCCCGGCTGAAGTGCTACTCCCGAGCAAGCCTCTGCCAAATATTCATCTAGCCCCGTGACGTAGCGGTGCACTCGATCCTCCATGTCTGCTACTAACGCAGGGACATATCAAGCCAAGGAGTCGAATTCCACGTTGTACTCCCGAATCGCGCCTCTCTCGTCTCAAAGATCAAAAATCGTCGGCCGTGCCCTCTCATCCGTGGCGGCAATAAATGGTCGGCGAATGCCTCGGAGAACTCGTCCCATACCGCCGAGGCGTGCTCTCCCGACAGCTCACGAATCAAACGATCATGCGGTATCACGCACCGATGCAAACCTAAGACCACCGACTCGGTCTCCAAGCCTTGATCACTCATGATCCATTGAATTATCGGATGAACTCCTGCGGATCATCCTCGTGCCTCGACCGTAGAACTCGCGCGCAACTCGAAAATCCCGTAGTCTCAAACTATCCGACCTCGGGTGAACCACGGTACTACCGAATCCGTGATCCGTCTATCCTCATGTTCGCCACGATCCGGCTAGTAATCGGGCCATCTCTCAGAACCCATCTCTCGCTTCCAGCCGGGGAGGCGCAGTATCGTGGTCTCGTGAGCCTCGACGACTCTAAACTCTGCTGGTGGCGTCGTGGAACTCGCCGTCTGTAGCACCACCCCTGGTAGGGACTGGGCCTGTGCCCTCGTGGTCCTCTGTGTCCTACTAGCAGCTCCTCACTGTCTTGCCATACGGGCGGGTTGCTTGCGTGGAGGCATAGCTGGTACATAAGAATGTGTTAGAAAGAGTCTAACTTATAAGATAGCTCTAAGGCACGATCTCAGAGTGAGAAGAATGGAAACCAATCCTAAATATCCTGCAGCCTCCTGATTATTGGTGTGGTGCACAACACACCGATAATCAAGACTCTACTAGATACGGTCTGTAGACACTTTCCGAGGATTAACTGCTCTGATACCACTTTTGTCACGATCCAACCTGCCCGTGATCGTGCCTTACCCGGGCACCCAAGTAGATATACATCAGAGTAACCAGCGGAATATAAAAACAAAGACATGAGATAAAGAGTAAAATGAGAAACAGTCTATCCAAGAAAAAGTTGCCTTTCGGCATGTATATACATATCAAGTCTGATATTTACATCCCAAAATTTACAACAGGACTACAGACCTCTAAGGAAGTAAACAACTATGGCGGGACAGGGCCCCGCCATACCCTGAATGTACATATAGCTACAATGACAGGGAGATCATACCCAAAAGATAAGCCTCCGGAGAAACGGGGCTTTCTCAAAAGCAGAAACGGTGATCCTAGGAGTGGGGATCAACAACAGGAGTACTTCTACCTGCGACATGAACGTATCCCCCCGAAGGAGGTCAGTACAACAGGTACCAAGTATGTGAAACTATAAATTACTGAAATGAAATTATAGCATTTTAAAACCAATTACAAATACGTATGAACAACCAATTTAACCGCACATAGTGCCACAGCATAAACAAGAGCAAAATAGATATATAACGTAACTGGTCTTTTCTAGGCCGCTAATGATCGAAGCAAGGCCAATCGCCCATAGTATCATTATGCGAGCCTAATCCTGGAACTCCCGCAGTCCGCATAAACCACCTAGGTCCGCATGAGGTATTCCTCGACGGGGTAGCTAACCCTAAGATCAACTCGACTCCGCAGTCCGCATAGTCACCTGGACCGCATGAGGTATTCCTCGCGACGGCCAGAACACACCCGGAGTGATCATCCCGAGCTCCCGCACTGCATAGGTCACATAGACCCGCATGAGGTATTCCTCGCATCGGGGGTGGCTAGCCCTCGGCTCGTAACAAGTCAGGGGGGTAAGTGATATAATATCAGCACAACTGCTTATCGCTAAACAACATAAGCAAAACAAGGAAACCCCCTTTACACAAACGTTACAAGACACTAACACACGTAGCATCATAATATGTCTACTTATCAAACCAACTTACCACACCTTCAGAAATCATTTATAAGGCTTTTATAAACAAATAAGTAAACCGTTTCCTCTTATCTTTCTTAAGTCGTTATACCTAACTTCCCATAAAGCTAGTATAACACTTAAGCTTTTCTTTTGAAAAACCAAGTATTACTTTTCTTTCAAAAATGATTCATAACTCTTTTGAAATACTTCAAGATTCTTATTATTTAAAACTCAAGTCAAAAGACATCAGAGTAAGACCAAATTTAGTTAACACACGTACGTCTACCGTACTATATATATATTTCACAAATATCATGCTCAAGAGGATAGGAAGAATCACATACCTCCTCGGCTCAATCCACCTGCCAAGTCGAATATGTCGCGCGCAGAGTATCAACCTATAATAGTTTAAATATGTCTATCAACGTCTAGACTACTCTGTAGAATATTCTAAGCAGAAGGTTCTTTAATCTACGGAAAATTGGGCAGCACCTCCCTACCCGCAAAACTACACAAGTCTACTGTAAATACAGCCCAATGTAATTACAGTTCAATTCTCTTCTTTAACATCCTTCTATATATCTTATACTTAATTCTAAACTACTACAATATGTAATCTCCAATTACAATAGAAGGACAAAGATTATTACCTCGATAAGCCCAAAATTATCCAAGATTATAAGTCGATCCTGAGCAACGTTTAGCTCCTATTCTGTACGCTCCAATTCGCTCCAAGAAACCCTTAGAAGTTTCTAAACAACTTCTCCTAATACTTCATCCAACCATGAAGATTTTCCTAGGGTTTCGTTTTGTGACTAAAGGAAATAAAGTAGTATTTTCGGGCTCTTAGTATAGAGGTAACTTGGGAATACTACAAGGGATTTAGGCTAAGGTATTTTGGGATAGTAACAATACTTGAAGACAATTTTTCTACCAAGGGAAGGGGGGTTGTTTCGGACGAGAACTACTAAAGGGGGGGAGGGTGTTTTGGACGAGACTTACAACAAAGGGGAAGGATTTTTGAGACTTGGAAATTGTTAAGTGGATGAAGAAGTCTTGCAACTTAAGGGGGTATTTATAGGACATTCAAGGGTCAAGATTCAAACATGTGTAAGGTGAAGATTTGGTTGCTTGTGTGAGTGGAGTCTTCTAACCAGGTGTCCACCACAACTTTGGGACATATGTCCACCACAAAAATGAGACATGTGGCTAGCCACTTGCTCCAAAACAACGTCCAAGGCCTTCCCACTTGCTCCACAAAAATATCTTCCAAGACTTGACTAATTGACTTGGCCACTTGCCCACAATTTCGTCCAACATGTGCCACCTAAGGGTGACACATGTCGCCCTCCTATTGGTCCAAAATATTTCATCTCTCGGAAAAATCCGTAATTGGTTAAAATATTAAAAACGTAAAATTTCCTTCACAAGGTTCGGAATCTTTTCCGTTGAAAGTTCACAATTTCATCCTTAACCTAATTAGGGCTTATACATTTGTACGTACGTCCTCACATACATACTCTGGAACTACGGGGTATAACACGTGGCCGCCGGATGCGGGTCAGCGCGGATGATCCGGAGTGGTTGCTGAGCCGCAGTGGCCGCGCGCCGAAGCAGCGGGCGGCGAAGTTCTGATAGTGGGCAGAGGTTTCAGCGCTGTGGCGCCGGCTGCAGGGTCGCGGCGCCGAGGCGGGTTCTGTGAAGTTGAGTGGTAAATCTGAACTGTTTTGTTTTAAAAAAGGCCATGGGAGGGTGACAAGTGTCCCCCCCATCTGATTTTGCATGTACTACTTATTGACCAAGTCTTGAAGACTTGGTCATTCTTCATGTTCTTCTCTCTCTCTAAAGATAAAAGCTCTTCCTTCTCTCTAGAAATTCAAGAGGAAATCAAAGCTTGAGGAAAATCTGAAAAGTGTGGCAAGGAGGAAAAATTGTTGGCAAGCTTGTGGGAGTTATTGTGGTGGTGCTTGTGGAAAGGAGGCTAGCAAATTCGTTGGAATAATTTGGCTAAAGCTCTAAGGTAATAATTCTTCTCTTGTAGCTAGTTTTTGGTGTTGCATGTGAAGAAGAAAGATCTTGTAGTGGTAAATATTGCTCTTAGATAGATTGCATGTAAGAAATATGGTTTGGATATGAAAGAATTGGATAAGAAGGTTATGTAAGCATGTTGTAGCCAAAATACTACCTTAAACTTGTTAAGTTAGTTGTTATACATTGTGGGGCAGAATTTTACACATCCAAGATTAGGTGTGTAATCCCCTTTGAATTGTTTGGATTGTTGGGCCTTAAAAGTGGCGTTTGGATGTTGAATTCAGACCTTGAAAAGGTGGCAAAGTATGTTGAAACAAAGGAAATGCTACCCGATTTTCCATAGAATTTAGTGACTTTGCACTTGGAATATTCTATGATTGAAACTAGAGGTTAATAAACGTATTATGGTCATTATAGGTTGACATACTACGTACGGTATTTTGGACTTAGCAAGTAGATTGACCGAAGAGGTATGTGGAACTTTCCTATCTCTTGAGCATGAATGGTTTTACCTATGTAGTACGATAGACGTACAAGGTATGATATCCCTTACTTGTTTTATGGATGGTCAAGTTTTGTGAGTAAGGGGGGGGGGGGGGGGGGATTTAATAATTTCTTTAAAAAGTACTAAGGATGTCTTGAGTTTTTCAAAGTTAAGGGACTTGATGTGTTCAAGTATATGATTATTGTTTCTTTTTAAAAGTGTAAGTCCCTTGGGTTTTAGGAAAATGTATTTTACTAAGGTATAACGTTAATATAATGACTTTAAGGGAAGTTGATTATATTAGCTTTATGGAAAGTTAATAAAGGAAGATTACTCTAAGTAAAATGAGTACGGATAAATGATTTGAGGTTGTGAAAGGCAAATTGATTTTAAGGCATAAATTGCCTAAGGTTTTAAAAGAGTAGAAGCACATAGTATAATACTTTGGGTTAAATTCCCGGATTTCATAAAAGACATGATAGTGCCTTAAGTAAACTAAAATGAGAAGGTGTGTGAACAAGATTAATAAGAAGTTAAGGGGTTTCTTAACTTGCTTGTATTATGTGTGATAGCCGGTTGTGCTAATGATATATATTGTTATTTATTACGGGGTCATTCCCCGGGTTGTGGCATTTGCATATTCCGTGGATTTGCTACCCACGATGCGAGGAATACCTCATGCGAGTCCGTAGGGCTCATGCGGGTGAAATAGTCTCATGCGGGTGAGTACAGCCTATGCGAGGAATACCTCATGCGGATCCACATGACCCATGCGGGTGAAATAGTCCCAGGAATAAGAGTGCTTAATGATACTGCGGGGCGGATGACCTTGCTTTGACCATGAGCTTCCTATTTTCATGCAGTATGATACATATTTGATATTCTCATTATTAGTAAGGCACAGTGTTCTGTAAACTGATTTTCATACATGTCTCCAGTTATTTTAGACTTATGAGGTATTTTCAGTATTTTTCCAGTTTCGCATACTTAGTACATATTGTGTACTGACCCCCTTCCTCGGGGGCTGCGTTCATGCCGCAGGTAGGGGTAAGCAGGTGGTGGATCCTCACTCTTAGGATCACTGTTCTGGTATCACAAGCTCCATTACTCCGGAGGCTTGTTTTGTTGGTACGGTTTTTCCCTGATGCTGTAGGTATTTTGTACATTCAGGGGTATGGCGGGGCCCTATCCCGCCACAGTTGTTATTCCTAGAGGTTTGTAGTCACGTTTGTGGTTTGGGCTGTAAGAACAAGTTGTACTATTATACTTTTGATTAAGTATATTTTTATGGAAGGCAGCCTTGTCGGCTTGCCAGTGATGTTTGCTTTATACAGGTTTATGTGTTATGTATGTTCCGCTGCTATTCTCTGATGTATACCTGACGGGGTGCCCCGGTAGGGCACCATTCGCGGTCCCGGGATCGGGTCGTGACAGTTTGAATTTGCCAGAAATGGATCAAGAGGACTAAGCAGGTGTCAGTTCAACAAAACAACCAAGGGTTGGCTGTATTTCGTTAGTGCCCGTTTGATTCCTTCTATGCACTTCACCAGAGTGCCAGAAGACAGAATAAAATTGATATATGGATTTATGTCAGGGAAGACAATTGACGTTGGGAAGGAAATAGTGCAAAACATTGGAGAAACCAGCAGGTTGGTAACGACATGAGGCTTGGGACATGACTCACTTATTACATGCTTATGCTCCAGACATGGGGTCCCAACCCTACCCACTGATACATATGAGAAAAACCAACTTCCTGTGTCATACGGGATAGTGCACTCCTTCCCAGACCCAATCCCTCCAGCAGCAGCACGAAGAAGATCAACACCACCAGCAGCAGCAGAGGCTGCCATGGATGAAGATGAGCCTGAAACAGAGGCTCGATGATGAGGCGAGAAGCGACACCGACCACACGTAATCGAACCTCCAGTACCTATGATGGAGCAGTTGCTCCTAAACCAGAGAAGGATGATGCAGAATTTTGACACGGTGATACAAGGACAACAAGAATTAAGGCAGGGGCAACAACAGTTGCACCAGAGAATTGACGAGATGAGTTCCTTGTTCAACCAATGGTCAATGCACTATCCACCGCCACCGCCACCACTTTACACCAAGTCTGTAAGTTGTCCAGTTTCTTTTATTTTCTTTGAGTCTTGCACACATTGGGGACAATGTGTGATTTAAGTTAGGGGGGGTGTCTTAGTGTTTTTAGTATGTTGAGTCTTTTTGAATTATTTTGTGTATTTTTGAGTCATAATTTTTTTTTTTTTTGTGTCATAATTTTCTGTCAATGATCTTGCATGCTGTAGTTACTAGAAACACCTAGTGAAGTAAGGTTGAATAATGTAATGGAATTAGAAGCAACTATCTAAACACTTAGGTTAGATATGTCAAAAACTCATGAAATCTGTCTATTTGGGGTTTCTGCTTGAATTGTGCACTGTTAAATGATTAAAACCTATGTGTATGATTACTTGCTATTTGAGGCGAAATAGTTAGGATATGCATGTTAGGGAGATGACTCAGACATTTCTTTGTTAGCCAATTCTTACCACTTTTTCCTATCTCTGACATTAAAAATATCCCTAGTCAGCCCCGTTGAGCCTAAACATTAAACTTTTTCTTTGACACCCTATATTTTCACACTTGTGCCATAAGTAAAAATGTGAAATGGTTGGAATAGAAAGTGTTAAAAAAAGAGACAAAAAGAGTGAACAAGTTTGATGCACCCCAATAAAAAAAAGTAATAAGAAATAGGCAAAAACCTAAGTTTGGGGGTGCTTGTTATTCATAAAACACTTCACTCTCTCTAAACAAAAGAGGGGAAAGAT
Source organism: Przewalskia tangutica (assembly GCA_029844215.1). Taxonomy (NCBI): domain Eukaryota; kingdom Viridiplantae; phylum Streptophyta; class Magnoliopsida; order Solanales; family Solanaceae; genus Przewalskia; species Przewalskia tangutica. Next base: position 44,302,805 of record CM056729.1, read on the forward strand.
AGATATGAAGTGAAGAATGGATATCATAAGAAAAGGGAAGAACTGAAAAACAAAAGAGCTTATGGTACATAAAATGAGCCTAAATGCCTATTTTTACCTACCCATGCCTAAGCCTACATTACAACCCTGAAAAGTCCTGAAGATCTCTTATATGCATATCCATGATTAGTGGAGAATAACAAGTAAACATGCCATAGGATTTTTGAAATTGACATGAATAATTCAGTACTCTTACTTCCATTAAGCATGAGAAAAATGAGTTTGCGAAATATCTAGCTTAATATGTTTAGAATGCTAAAAATTCATGTTATATGTTCCTGCATATTATTCTGCTAACCTTCATGTTTTTCTAAGTAACACCAATGCAGCAAAGTGATCAATGTAATTGAGTCTTTCTAGTTTCTTTTTCCTTGTGTATTCATTTCTTTCTTTTGATCTTTGCTCGAGGGCGAGCAAATGTTAAGTTTGGGGATATTTGATCGGTGTATTTTATATACACCTTTTGAGTCGTTTTTAGTGAGTCTTTTGTCCATTTTTGTACAAATACGTGTCGTCTTAGGATAGATTTTCTTTCTTTTGAGTCATATTGGAAAAGTGGCTCATTGGCGGAAAAGGAGCAAAAAGAGGGCAAAAACGGAGGTTCCAGAGCTCGAAATGCGAGAAAGTGGCGAACCGGGCACAGAACAGGCCAGCGCCGCGGCGCCTCCAGCCAGCAGGGCCAGGCGCCACGGCGCCTAATCTTCAGAGGGTTGCAGAAGTTCCGGCGCCGCGGCGCCAGTTGCAGGGCCGCGGCGCCGAAGCGGGAAAAATCAGATTTCGAATAGACAATGGGCCAGGCCTGAAGGAAAACCTGCATCACGTTTTGGAGGCTATAAAAAGAGAACCCTAGGCCAGTTTTAAGGGTTCCTCTCTTAGCCAATTCACAACATTTTGGAGATCAAGATTGGAGACTTTTTCTTAGTAATTTTCTTGTTCTTGTTTTACTTTATTTTCAGTTTATGTTGGATGTTAAATTAGTTCTTGTCATGTCTATGGCTAGGAACTAACTTTAATATAGGGCTTTCCATGTCAATTCACTTGAACCTTTTCTTTATGAATTAATGCATGTTCTTGGTTCTTCTTCTTATTGTTGAGGTTTATTCAATATATGTTTTGATTGCTTGGTAATTACTTGATCATTAATTATCATAATTCTTATGATTTCTAACCGAAATCCGAAAGGGGAGGTTGTGAATATGCTGTAGTTGGATAACCATAGATTAAATTGTGGATGAAAATACCCCGATACTTGTGTAGCATTAATAAGGTTTTTGGTCTTAATCCTCCTCTAGAGTCAATCTTATCACCGAAAGGTAGAAATGTGTTGTACTGGGGTTGAGTGTTTATATAACCTTAACAGGAGTATAAAACGGCTTAGTAAACCTGCTATCTCAAAATAGAAGAAGAACCATAATTAATTGCATTAATAAGTAGGTTAATCGGATAGTTGAGGAGATTTGAAAGCCCTATTTCCACATTACTGAAGTAAAACAACTTAGTTTAATTAGTTTTCATAATTAGAGTCATAAACAACAAATCAATTATCGGTCACCAAATAGATAACAAAGAATAGAATTTGGTACTTGAACACTAATCCCTGAGGACGATAACTCGGTCTTCTAAGACTATATTACTTGACTCGACACGTGCACTTGCGTAAGTGTGTGCATTAAATCGCGCATCAGTTTGTTCTAGAAAATCCAGTTGATTGTATCAAAAGCTTTTGCAAAATCGATTTTAATAATATCATACTCCCCTGAGAGCTTTTAGAGTGTCGTATGGTATGCAGAAGCTCTTGGAGGAGTATAACGTTATAGTGGGTGTCGCGACCCGATAAAAAACTACTCTGTAAAGGGCCAATTAGAGAGTTCATGAGGTTCTTCATGCGCGATGCAATAGTTTTTATGATAAGATTGTAAGTGGTGTTGCAAAGGGCAATAGGCCGAAATTCATCAATGGGTTCCGGATGGTCAATTTTTGGAATGAAAGCTATATAGGCTTCGCTGACAGATGGGGGGATAGGACTTCATTTGAACATACCATTAATAAGGGAAAAATGGAGTTGCCAACGATATCCCAAATTTTTTGAAAGAAGAACGGTTGGCAACCGTCAGAGTCAGGTGCTTTGTAAGGGCTAAGTGATTTAGCCGTGTTGTGGAGCTCATCGTGTGTAATGGGAAGAGTGAGGAGGGAGGCTTGATCCTCAGTGAGAGTGTGTTGGTGGTTAGAACGGCAGAGATTGGAAAGGCGCTGATTTATGTGGGGTTGAAAGAGGTGGCGGTAATATTATAGAATGCGATTACGGAGGATTGTTGGTTCAGATAGCCAGTCATTACCAAATTTAAGCGTGAGAATATTATTTCTTTTGCGTCTACAAACAGTCGAGAGGTGAAAGAAATGAGTGTTCCTATCCCTAAAGGTAAGCCATTTGATACGCGATTTCTGAAACCAAAGCATTTCTTCTTGTTTGAGGACCATATTAAGTTCCTGTAAAAGGTTAGTTTTGAGGCCCAATAAGAAGAAATCATACCGAATAGAAAGGGCTTTTTGGATACCTGCCAGCCGGGCGATAAGTCTTCTCTTGCGATGAAAGAAATTCTCGAAGTATAAATCTTCTCGTGCGATGAAAGATATTCCCAAAGTTATTTTATTCCAATCTTTCATGGTAGAGGGGAGGCTAGCCAAGGCGTGAACCGCGGAGGTGCTATCATTCCAAATACGAGAAATGACATCTGCACATCCGGTGTCTGTGGTCCATGAAAGTTCAAAGCGAAAGGGTTTGATCACCAGAGTGTAAGTTCGGTTGGTGCAAATAGTTAAAATGGGGTGGTGGTCGGAATAGGTCCGGGGGAGGTGTTGAACGTAGATTTCGGAGAACTTGAGGCGCCAATTATCAGTTGCAAGAGATCGGTCAAGCCTTTCCGAGATTCTAATACCTCCCAAGCTTATGTCGTGCCAAGTGTATTTAGGGCCCTTGAAGAGGAGATCAATAAGATTGCAGTTGGTGATGAATTCGTTGAATCGGCAAAGACGAGACCAAAGGGGAGCCCGCCCCCATCTCTTCTCCGAAAGGAAGGCGATGTCATTGAAATCTCCGGTAATGAGCCAAGGAAGACGGTTGGTGGAGCTAAAATCTTCAATTGTAGGCCAAAAGAATATCCAGGTTTGAGTGTTAGGGTTGGCATAAATGCCGATGCAAATCTAAGAGTCCCCCGAGGTCATGGTAATTTTTGCATGAATATGGTAATAGGAGGAGTCTATGATCTCCACATTGATGTTGATGGAGTTCCAAAGGATATAGAGTCTTCCTTGGCATGAGTCTTCAATAGTAGGGGCGCAGATAATATTAGAATAACCGAGTGTTGTAGAAATATCCTACGCTCTTGAGTTAGTCACTTTAGTTTTCATAAGAAAGATAATATCGGGTTGATGAACAGTGATCAAGTTGCGAAAATGGCATCGAAATGCCTTATTACCGGTACCTCGACAATTCCAAGATAAGATTTTAGTGGTGTAGTCCATTAAAAACAGATTGTGGGAGAAAGGGCCATGGAAGGCGACTCATATATGCTCCATCTCGGAGGCATTGTCCTGGGGAGGTTCCATAAAGGATTCCGGGTCTGTGACGATATTAATGGCATTACCATTCGTGTCTTGGACAGGCGCATCATTAGTGGATACATATTTTGTTTCATCGGGTTCTTCATCGGGTTTGTTGTTTTGCGAGAGGTTGGAGATATGTTGGGCAGGGGTGTCTGGGAGAGGGTCTAGAGACTGGGTGATCGCAGGGAGTGGGGCATTGAGGGGGTTGTTTCGGGTGGGAGGTTCAGGGGGCATCATGGGCGGTGATACAACAATGATGATAATTAGTAGCTAATTAATTATCAAGCAATCATAACAATATTGAATAGATCTTAATACGCTGAAGAAGAAATCATTAACTAATGCATTAACTATATGAAAGAGCTTCAAGAAGATTCGATGGAAACCCTACTAAGGTAATTAACTCCTAAACATTGTCATGTCAAGAACTAAATTACACTTCAACATAACTGAAATAAATAAAGAGAACATGAAAGAACTTGAACAAAGTTGTCTCCAATCTTGTAGCCTCCAAGCCTTGCCTTGTGATGTGTGTTCTGATGGATGATAGCCTCCTAAAAGTTGTCCCAAGGGTTTATATATGTTATCAAAAACGTGTGCCTTGGACCCTTTTACCCCTTGCCAATTTCTCCTCGGATCAGGAAAAACGGGCCTCGGCATCGCGGTCCTACAGAATGGCACCGCGGTGCCGAAATCATGCGGCTTCTCAGTAATTATGGCATCGCGGTCCTTCTTTCTGGCACCGCGGTGCTAATTGCCTTGTAAACCCAGTCCGGTTTACAGGTCATTTCTCGTCCGGACTTCGTCTGATTTCTTCTATACTGTCACAACCCGATCTCGGGCCCGTGACTGGTGCTTTACCCCGGGCACCCTAGTGATACAACATCAGAGAAAATCAGCGGAAATAAAACTTAAGCATGGAACGAGAGATAAGATCATAAAACAGGCCAACCAAACGGTTACCTTCCAATAAAATATATGTATACAAATCTTTCAAACCGAACAGTTTAATCCTTTTTACAAACCCCGCCACAACAAGATTACTGCACTCTAAGAGTTTTTATACAACATGACGGACGGGGCCATACATACCCCAATGTACAAGAACCTACAACTCGTGGTAACATACCAAAGATAAGCCTCGAGAAACGGAGCTTCCTAACGCTGAATCAGATCCTAAGAGCGAGGATCAACAACCGATGTACTTACTCATGCGGCATGAACGCGGCCCCAAAGGAGGTCGCATACAAATGCAAGTATATGAAATCGAAAATCAGAAATGAAATCATAGCAGTCTATATAAAGCATGAGCCATGTATGATAACCAAACTACAGTTCACAATAAATAAGCAGTCATGTAAATCAGGGACTCACGCCCTCAGAGTCATCACTCAAATATAACTATGAGTCTCACGCCCGCAACATCAATCATGCCCGTGGAATACCTTCCTCACTGCCGGCAGTCTATGATATAATAACACCACGGAGTACACATGAACACCAAGTCTATACTAACAATACTATACAACCAAACCACGAAGGCGACACGGCAAGTACGAAGCCGACTACCGGATACCAAGGCGTGTCACGTGGCGGCCAGAGGCAAGTACGGGCTAACTACCGGTGCAAGGTCGTATCACGAGACTTCGTCACTAAACCGAACGGGCAAGTCACGAGGGCTAACTACGTGTACCAAGGCCGAATCAGCCACGAGACGGGCAAGTAAATCTGCCGACCACGGATACCAAGGCCGAATCGATAACCTCATGAGAGCTAGTCCATGGAATAACACTATCAACAGGAAACGAACCCTCATCATGGCGCGATACGTGGACCATCCATCGAGTCAGTATGCCCATGGACTATCATAGTGGAAGCATACCCGTGGGCCACCCATCGTGTCAGTATGTCCAAAATGATCAAGAATAACTCGACCGGCCCTCCATTCGAGAGACACGGTAACATAAGAATACAACACTTGCACAACAAGGCTATCACACGCAAACATAGGCAAGTTACACACAACTCAAGGTACTTTCATTTTTATGCCAAAGTCCAGGTTTTAACCCCAAAGTACTACGTATGTTAAACTCTTTTTAAAGGATCCATTTCTTTTAAAAAAAGTCACCCGATACCCGCAGTATAGAGTGACTAACATCTTTTAAGTAAACCAAAACAACTTCCATACTTTCCTTTTAAAACCAAATTAAGGCAATACCATGCCTTCTTTTTAGACCAAAACACTTCTCCTTTTAAAGTCAAGTTACCACTTTAAAACCAATGATAAAACCATTATTTCGTTTTCATAAAGTCGTTATAACTAACTTCCCATAAAGCTGTTATAACACTTTATGTTTTAAACCATTTTTAAGACAAAACAATGCCTTTCTTTTAAACCAAAAACTCTTTAATTTCCTCAAGTCTCTTTTAGAAATCAAGTTCCTTACTTATTCTCATTTCCGAAATCAGTAAAACATTATTCTTTAAAAACCAAGTACTCATTACTCACGAATGAGGTTTCACACTTCTTAACAACTTTCACATCAATTCAATTAAGTCAAGTCTCTTATCTTATAAGATTAAGTCTCTTAACTTTCTAAAATCAATAAACCATTCCTTTTATCATCTTAAGTCGTTATATCTAACTTCCCATAAAGCTAGTATAACTTTTAAGCTTTCAAAACCAAGTATTACTCTTCTTTAAAAAACGGTTCTTAAATTTTTTGAAATACTTCAAGATTCTTATTATTCAAGCTTAAGTCAAAAGACATTGCCGTAAAACTACGTTCAGTTAACACACGTACGTCTACCGTACTATATATATTCCTTTAAAATATCATGCTCAAGAGTATAGGAAGAATCACATACCTCGCGACGATTATCGACTATTAGCAAATAGCTCCAAAGTACTGTAATCCGGCTAGCCCTTTCCACCCTTCGAGTAGAATACGCTACTTGCAGTACTTCAACCTATAACGGTCAAACAAGTCTATCAACGTCTAGACTATTCTGCGGAAAAAATTGGGCAGCACTTCCCTACCCGCCAAACTTCACAAGTCATCAGAATACAATCTATGTAAGTCTGATTTAATTCTCTTCTGATATACCTTCATTGTATATAACTTATACTTCATTCTTATACTTCAACAGTATGTAAAATCTAATTACATAAGTAGGTCAAGCGTATTTACCTCGATAAGCCCAAAATTATCCAAGTTAAATGTCGATCTGAGCAACGCTTAGCTCAACTCGGCGCTCAACCCGCTCCAAACAACCCTTAGAAGTTCTACGCAACTTCTACTTAATACTTCAACTCGCTATGAAGATTTTCCTTAGGGTTTTGGTTTGAGACTAAAAGGACAAAAGGTAGTATTTTCTGCTCTACGATAGAGGTAACTTTTGGAATACTACAAGGTATAAGGCTAAGGTATTTTGGAATAGTAATAATACTTGGAGAATACTTTCTACCAAGGGGTGTATTTTACGAGACAACTAGCCAAAGTGGGGTACCTCTCGCTTAGCACCACTAGGAAGGGGTACCTCTCGCCACAAGGCCTTACAAAGGAGGAGGGGGAAGGCTCTTGGACAAGAGCAACAAGAAGAGGGGGGGGGGGGGGGAGGATTTTAAGACTTAGAACACATTTGTGGATGAAGAAGTCTTCAACAAGGGAGGGGTATTTATAGGACAACCAAGGGCCAAGATCAAGCCAAGTGGGGGGCAAGTGGAGGGTCAAGATCAAGCCAAGTGCACCCTAACCCTACTCCACAAATCCCTCACAAACATTGACCCATGTATTAGGCCATGAAACATGCCACGAAATGGGCACCAATCGGCCACCACAAACCGTCCACTTGAGGGTGACAAGTGTCGCCCTCTTGTTGGTCCAAAATATTTCATCTCTCGGAAAAATCCGCAAAAAAATATAAATGACATAGCCGGAATTTTCCCTTCGCAAGTTCTGTAAAACGTTTCGTCGAAAAACGATTCTTTACGGGGGTTGTGCACAAAATTTCGTCCTTGCCTAACTTTAAGGATCAAACTTTTCTGCGTACGCCCACACGTATATACTCTGGAAATACGGGGTATAACATTCTCCCCTCCTTAGAAACATTCGTCCCGAATGTTCCTTCTCAAGACGGATAACGATGAAATTCCTTCTTAACTTAAACAAGTTGCCAATGCCACACATGGCCACAAAATAACACACGCTCCAATACTTAATCCAAGTCTACGAGGAATCACCTCTAACATCACAAAAGCTTCCACCCTGGTCTAAAGGATACTCCCTTCGCATCTTCACTTCACAACAAAATGATCTCTTTTATTCTGCTAACACACGTTCACTTCTTTCCTTACTCGTCGTAATCACTTGAACTCTCCCAGTATACGTACCATACTTCAGTCATTAATTCAGTTCCCAAAATTTCTGGAGCCACTACCTCCAAACTTGGTCATCTTACTAGCCTCGATCTTTTTTTAAGGCCATTCCCGGCCTTCACGATCCGCTTCTGGTCGAACATATCCACGAACTCATATGATGGTCATCTTAAACTTGGGCCTAGCACCCTCGTGACCCTACCATCTGGCGGGACCACCCATAATCGACTTCACCAAGACTCACGGTTGACCGCATACGCCCTCAACCCGACCCTCCGTCGCGCCAACTCTTGCTCCTCGATACGGAACAATCTTACTAATTCACATCAGGAAAGCTACCACTTTCATTTTACACAACTCACAGAATTATCCCACAATACATTATACGAAAACCAAGTATTTCGACAAAGACTAACCGTAAAATCTTTTATTCAAGCCGGCCTTACATCTAAGGTCTCAACGTGTAATATTCTAAGGTTCATACCTTCCCTGCCCCCATACTTATTCTTTCAACTATCCATGTCTCTAAACCACACATACGTAAAGCTATCTCATGCATAGCTCTTCAACATACAATCATCGTATCACGCATGCAAAACTCTAGAGGGTTAAGGATATACCTGAAAAGATAGGCGGTTCAAAGGACTGCTAAAACTGGGAACTTCCACCGCGACCTCTGCCGTGGTCTGCCGGTGTATGAACATCCTGCCTAGCTATGGAAGGTGAAGAACCCGCAACTGATCTCGTAGTCGTGCTATCTACCAGTGCTACCACAACAGCCTCTCGCCAGATGGCCCTGTTGGCCGCAAGAATAACAATCTCCCAAGTTAGCACGACACTCTCCCTTATGAAGTTTTCCACAACGGCCACACTGAGACAAGGGAGACCTCATCCGGCGAGCACTCCTACTCCCCTGAAAATCAAACACAGGAGCCCCGACCTGCTCCGAATATCCCGGGTCCCGGCGTGGAGGACCACTCAGATTGGCGGAGGTACATAACTAGTCTGCTGAGGCGGTCCGCCTCGAAAGTTATCAAAGGACCTGCTGTTCGGCCTCTTCTGCTGATCTTGGTCATTCCGTCGACCTCTACGCTCCTCACATCCAATTGCATAAGCCTGCATGCGGGCAATGTTCATGCCCGGCTGAAGAGCTACACCCAAACAAGCCTCTGCCAAGTAGTCATCGAGTCCGGTGACGTAGCGGTGCACTCTGTCCTCCATACTGGCTACTAACGCGGGGACATACCGAGCCAATGAGTGGAACTCCACATTGTACCTCGGGCAGACGCCCGCTCCGCCTCAACACCAAAAATCTGTAGGCCCGAGCCCTCCTAGCCTGTGGAGTTAAGAAATGTGCAAGAAATGCCTCTGAGAACTCGTTCCATACGGCTGGAAGTGCATGCTCTCCCCGGGACAGCTCCCATGAATCAAACCGATCATTGCAGATCACGCGATCGATGCGACAAGACCACCGACTCGGTCTCCAAGCCTCGATCACTCATGATCCGTCAGAATCGCCGGATGAACTCCTGCGGATCATCCTCGTGCCTCGACCGTAGAACTCTGGCGGGCTACAACTCAGAAAGTCCCGTAGCCTCAAACTATCCGATCTCGGGTGAACCACGGGTGCTACTGGAACTGCTGCGTCCAGCCTATCCTCATGTCTGGCCACGATCCTGGCCAATAACTGGGCCATTTATTTGTAACCCATCTCCTCTGCTCCAGCCGTGGGACCGAGGCTCAGTATCGTTGTCTCGGCCCACCGCCGCGGCTCTAAACTCACTGGGCCGGTGGCGTCGCAAAACTCGTCGTCAAGCACAATCTCAGTCTTGGCCGGCTGCGCCTCGTACTCCTCAGATCTCACTAGCGCCTCCTCGGCCGCCTTGCCCACTGGGCCGGGTTGCCTTGCGGAGGCATAATCGTAAAAACGAGATACGCCGGAGGGTCCAACTTACAACACGGCTCTAAGGCACGATCTCGTAATGAGAAGAAGAAACCAATCCTAAATGTCCTGCACCTCACGATTATAGATGTGGTGCACAACACACCGATAATCAAGACTCTACTGACACGATGCTCAGACACTTTCCAAGGATTAACTGCTCTGATACCACTTTTGTCACGACCCGATCCCGGGCCCGTGACTGGTGCCTTACCCCGGGCACCCTAGTGATACAACATCAGAGAAAATCAGCAGAAATAAAACTTAAGCATGGAACGAGAGATAAGATCATAAAACAGGTCAACCAAACGGTTACCTTCCAATAAAATATATGTATACAAATCTTTTAAACCGAACAGTTTAATCCTTTTTACAAACCCTGCCACAACAAGGCATTACTACACCTAAGAGTTTTATACAACATGACGACGGGGCCCGCCATACCCCTGAATGTACAAGAACCTACAACTCAGGGTAACATACCAAAGATAAGCCTCCGGAGAAACGGAGCTTCCCAACGCTGAACTGTGATCCTAAGAGCGAGGATCAACAACCGATGTACCTCTACATGCGGCATGAACGCAGCCCCCCGAAGGAGGTCGATAACAGTACCAAGTATATGGCGAAAATATCAGTAAATGAAATCATAGCGATCTATATAAAGCGTGAGACATGTATGATAACCAAACTACGATTCACAATAAATAAATCGTATGTAAGTCGTGACTCACGCCTCAGAGTCATCACTCAAATATAACTATGGGTCTCACGCCCGCAACATCAATCATGCCCGTGAAATACCTTCCTCACTGCCGGCAGTCTATGATATAATAACACCACGGAGTACACATGAACACCAAGTCTATACTAACAATACTATACAACCAAACCACGAAGCTGATATGGGGCAAGTACGAAAGCCGACTACCAGATACCAAGGCCGTGTCACGTAGCTGACCGGGGCAAGTACGAGGGCTAACTACCAGGTACCAAGGCCGTATCACGAGACTTCGTCACTAAACTGAACGGGGCAAGTGCGAGGGCTAACTACCAGGTACCAAGGCCGAATCAGCCACGAAACGGGGCAAGTACGAAAGCCGACCACCAGATACCAAGGCCGAATCAGTATAACCTCATGGAGAGCTAGTCCATGTAATAACACTATCAACAGGGAAACGAACCCTCATCATGGCCGCATACCCGTGGACCATCCATCGAGTCAGTATGCCCATAGACTATCATAGTGGAAGCATACCCGTGGGCCACCCATCGTGTCAGTATGTCCAAAATGATCAAGAATAACTCGACCGGCCCTCCATTCGAGAGACGCGGTAACATAAGAATACAACACTTGCACAACAAGGCTATCACACGCAAACATAGGCAAGTTACACACAACTCAAGGTACTTTCATTTTTATGCCAAAGTCCAGGTTTTAACCCCAAAGTACTACGTATGTTAAACTCTTTTTAAAGGATCCATTTCTTTTAAAAAGGTCACCCGATACCCGCAGTATAGAGTGACTAACATCTTTTAAGTAAACCAAAACAACTTCCATACTTTCCTTTTAAAACCAAATTAAGGCAATATCATGCCTTCTTTTTAGACCAAAACACTTCTTCTTTTAAAGTCAAGTTACCACTTTAAAACCAATGATAAAACCATTATTTCGTTTTCATAAAGTCGTTATAACTAACTTCCCATAAAGCTGTTATAACACTTTATGTTTTAAACCAATTTTAAGACAAAATAATGCCTTTCTTTTAAACCAAAAACTCTTTAATTTCCTCAAGTCTCTTTTAGAAATCAAGTTCCTTACTTATTCTCATTTCTGAAATCAGTAAAACATTATTCTTTAAAAACCAAGTACTCATTACTCACGAATGAGGTTTCACACTTCTTAACAACTTTCACATCAATTCAATTAAGTCAAGTCTCTTATCTTATAAGATTAAGTCTCTTAACTTTCTAAAATCAATAAATCATTCCTTTTATCATCTTAAGTCGTTATACCTAACTTCCCATAAAGCTAGTATAACTTTTAAGCTTTCAAAACCAAGTATTACTCTTCTTTCAAAAACGGTTCTTAAATCTTTTGAAATACTTCAAGATTCTTATTATTCAGGCTTAAGTCAAAAGACATTGCCGTAAAACTACGTTCAGTTAACACACGTACGTCTACCGTACTATATATATTCCTTTAAAATATCATGCTCAAGAGTATAGGAAGAATCACATACCTCGCGACGATTATCGACTATTAGCAAATAGCTCCAAAGATCAGTCCGCTAGCCCTTTCCACCCTTCGAGTAGAATACGCTACTTGCAGTACTTCAACCTATAACGGTCAAACAAGTCTATCAACGTCTAGACTATTCTGCGGAAAAAATTGGGCAGCACTTCCCTACCCGCCAAACTTCACAAGTCTACTGTAAATACAGTCCTATGTAAGTACAGTTTAATTCTCTTCTTATATACCTTCCTTGTATATAACTTATACTTAATTCTTATACTTCAACAGTATGTAAACTCTAATTACAAAAGAAGGTCAAGCGTATTTACCTCGATAAGCCCAAAATTATCCAAGTTAAATGTCGATCCTGAGCAACGTTTAGCTCCAACTCTGGGCGCTCCAACCCGCTCCAAACAACCCTTAGAAGTTCTACGCAACTTCTACTTAATACTTCAACTCGCTATGAAGATTTTTCTTAGGGTTTTGGTTTGAGACTAAAAGGACAAAAGGTAGTATTTCCGGGCTCTACGTATAGAGGTAACTTTTGGAATACTACAAGGTATAAGGCTAAGGTATTTTGGAATAGTAACAATACTTGGAGAATACTTTCTACCAAGGGGGGGTGTATTTTATGAGAACAACTAGCCAAAGGGGGGGGTACCTCTCGGCTTTGCACCACTAGGAAGGGGGTACCTCTCGGCCTGAGCCTTACAAAGGGGAGGGGAAGGCTCTTGGACGAGAGCAACAAGAAGAGGGGGGGAGGATTTTAAGACTTAGAACACATTTGTGGATGAAGAAGTCTTCAACAAGGGAGGGGTATTTATAGGACAACCAAGGGCCAAGATCAAGCCAAGTGGGGGGCAAGTGGAGGGTCAAGATCAAGCCAAGTGCACCCTAACCCTACTCCACAAATCCCTCACAAACATTGACCCATGTATTAGGCCATGAAACATGCCACGAAATGGGCACCAATCGGCCACCACAAACCGTCCACTTAAGGGTGACAAGTGTCGCCCTCTCGTTGGTCCAAAATATTTCATCTCTCGGAAAAATCCGCAAAAAAATATAAATGACATAGCCGGAATTTTCCCTTCGCAAGTTCTGTAAAACGTTTCGTCGAAAAACGATTCTTTACGGGGGTTGTGCACAAAATTTCGTCCTTGCCTAACTTTAAGGCTCAAACTTTTCTATGTACGCCCACACGTATATACTCTGGAAATACGGGGTATAACATATACTTTCCGGGACTTCTTAGGCTTCACTTCTTGGCCCTTTTCGTGTGCAATTCCATCTAAATCAAGCTCATTTCATCCTCTTTGTGCCATTTCTCCATTTAGGGCCGCTATGACTCAAAAGAAAGAAAACCGACCTAATACTATACTAAACACTAACGAAATGAGTAAAATACTAACAAAAAATGACTCAAAAAGTGTATACAAAATATGTCTAACAAATACCTTCAAACTTAACATTTACTCGCCTAAAGTAAAGTGCGGGAATTTAAACTAAGGTTGATAATACTTTGGGTTTATAACAGTTATGAAGGGAATAAGGCTTCCAATCTCCTCAACTATCCATTTTTTCACTTGTTAATGCAATGCTAATGGGTCTTCTTCTTATTAAGATAGCAGGTTAACTAGTCATCATATTCCGATTAGAATATACGAGAGCTCAAAAACCTTCTATATTTATATGATAGATTTTACCACACAAGAGGATTAAGAACAGTAACCTTAAACACTACACAAGTATTGGGGTACTTTCGTCCACGATTTTAACCTATGTCTAAACAACTACAGCATATTCAAATCTCTCCTCTCGGTTCTCGATTCGAAATCATATAAGTAATGATAATTAGTAGCTAATTAATTATCAAGCAATCATAAAAATATTGAATAGATCTTAATACGCTGAAGAAGAAATCATTAACTAATGCATTAACTATATGAAAGAGCTTCAAGAAGATTCGATGGAAACCCTACTAAGGTAATTAGCTCATAAACATTGTCATGTCAAGAACTAAATTACACTTCAACATAACTGAAATAAATAAAGAGAACATGAAATAACTTGAACAAAGTTGTCTCCAATCTTGTAGCCTCCAAGCCTTGCCTTGTGATGTGTGTTCTGATCGATGATAGCCTCCTAAAAGTTGTCCCAAGGGTTTATATATGTTATCAAAAACGTGTGTCTTGGACCCTTTTGCCCCTTGCCAATTTCTCCTCGGATCTGGAAAAACGCGCCACGGCATCGCGGTCCTGCAGAATGGCACCGCGGTGCCGAAAATCATGCGGTTTCTCAGTAATTATGGCCTCGCGGTCCTTCTTTCTGGCACCGCGGTGCTAATTGCCTTGTAAACCCAGTCCGGTTTACAGGTCATTTCTCGTCCGGACTTCGTCTGATTTCTTCTATACTTCCCGGGACTTCTTAGGCTTCACTTATTGGCCCTTTTAGTGTGCAATTCCCATCTAAATCAAGCTCATTTTATCCTCTTTGTGCCATTTCTCCATTTAGGACCGCTGTGACTCAAAAGAAAGAAAACCGACCTAATATTATACTAAACACAAACGAAATGAGTAAAATACTAACTAAAAATGGCTCAAAAAGTGTATACAAAATATGCCTAACAGGGATTTGCTGATTTTATTTGGGTTTGGGGTTTATTTGCTTTGACCGAGTGGGGTGAGGATAAGTAGAGTGACTCGCATTTCGAATGTTGTGCCTAGGCCTACTAGTCTGCAAATTTGCAGACATAGGCTCAGTTTCTTCAGAGCTTAGCACATTAAAAATATTCATATCTCTAGAGTTGGTAGTATTTTCTTTCCCTCTTGAGGAAGAAGGACGAAAAGACATATGCTTTTTTCCTTTTCACCAACATCCTGTCACCAAATTTGTTTTCTTCCACCAAATCAGCAATATTAGAAGTAGGGGTAAAAATGTGACCGTTGGGTGTTGGCGGTTCATTGTTTCCCATGTTTGTTGTGGTGGTTGCCGGTGGTTTCAGATTTCTCTGGCATTCTGTACTCCGGTGGCCGATACGCCCGCAGGTGAAACAACTTGTTGGAAAAGTCTCGTACACCAGGGGGAAGGTGGCTCCATTAATAACTATCGCACTTTGAAGTGGTTGGTCGAGATCTAACTGAACACAAAAACGTGCAAATCGGCCTCTAGTGGAAGCAAATGTGTTGTAATCGACTTTGATGGGATATCCTACAATTGCAGTGATGGATTAAATGATATCCGGTGTGAAATATTCGATCGAAAGTTCTTGAATTCGCACCCAAGCTACAGTGCTAGATATCTTGTTTGTGGATAGCCGAAAATTGCTGAACCATTTCCGAACGAAAAGGTAGTGGCCTTGCAAGACCCAAGGGCCTTCAGTGAGGATAATCATCACTCAATTTCAGAATATAGCAGTTATAGCCTAGATCGATAAAAGTAAAGTTATCATTGAGAGACCACATACTATATATTTTCGAGTGTAGAAGGTTGTAGTTGAGAGATTTGCCTAGCATCCGAAGGATAAGTGAGCCACACCAAGGTTTGGTGAGTTCTTCATGATATGTTTTTTCAAGGGTAAGGGTAGGAAGTGGGCAGGAGGTTGAAGGCAGCTGAACAAGGATTTTGTCTAGATTAAGAATGTTATCTTTCTTGAGGGAGAAGTTGTTCGTGGGGTAGTCCATCGGGTTCTGTGTCCGGGATTGAATATACATGTTAATTTCTGAGCATAAGAGGTAGTTTGAGCAGGCTCGGTGTGAGTGGTACCATTAGAGTCCTCAACATTAATGGTAGAACTAATTCCAGCTTGAGGGGTGCGATAGGGTTGTTGAGCTTCAGAAGTAGAGCATTGAGTGTCCTCATTTATGGAGGAGGAATCATCATTTTTACCCTCAGCATCATTCATGTGTTCGTCACCATTTGTATGAATTTTTACTTTCTTTGTGCTTCTTTCCTTGTGGTCCAATTCTTGAGAGGAGCTTGAAGGATTTCTAGAGAGAGAATCCATCTGCTTACTATAACACTGTGATCGTTCTTCTTAATAGCTCAACTGATCCTATTGGTTTGGGCCAACTGGGCCCAGAAAAAATGGCCCAGTCGTGGGACAATTCTGTCCAGCAAACTGGGCCTTCGGTTCCCAGGCCCAACTCTCAGTCCAATGGCACTATTTCATTACTACTGCCTGATAGTGGCTTGGGTCGCGGCCCAGTTCCCTACCACTTTCCGGGCGGTGCAACCCAAATGGTCCAAATTGTTACACCCCGTAAGTCCAGGACATGTATAAGAGAATGTACGTAAGGAAACAAGACTTGGAAATTAGTACGAAAGGAAGAATTGTTTTTCCGACGGAAAATCTTCCGAATGTCGGAAAGGAAAAATGTTCGTTGTTCAGAATTGGATTCTCAAAATACATTATTTGAAGAGTATGGGACTTAGTAATATTATGGAAATTTATTTTTACGGATTTGGTCACGTGGGGCCCACCCGAGGAATTTTACGTTTTGTGGGGCCACGAGGTTACTAATTTTATGGATAAATGAGAGGGCGACACGTGGCACCCCCACATGCCTTGGTCGAAATTTATGCAAGGGTATAATGGTCATTGACCATCTTGGAAGATAAGTCTTGCAAGCTTGATTTTGTTGACAAGTCAACTTGCCACATAAGCTTGATCCATGTGATTTTAAATCCTAGCCTCACATTTGTTTAAGTCTAAGCCATCCATTGTGTTATATATACTAACCTAGTGCAAGACTAAGTCTCCAACACTTAGAAAAAATTTGAGAACCTTAAGCTAGCATGAAGAGGCTCTCGGCTTTAGTGCATTATCCACACAAAATTTTTGTAGTTTTGATCCATTGTTCACAAGACTTTAACCCAATGTCCCCAAGGGTATTGTAAGGTTATCTCAATAGAAAGATTTCGGAAAAAACGCATTTTTACGTTAGTCGCAAGGCGAAAAAAGGAGTTCTTCAACTTTGAAGTTGGAACTTGAAGATGGGTTCTTCATAGGCCTCTAAGGAGTGCTTGGAGTGGATTGGAACCTAAGGAAAGGAGCTAAGAATTGCTAAGGCGCGACTTTGAAATCTTGGAAATTTTAAGGGCTTGGAAAGGTATAAATTTTGTCGCTTTAGTAGTTAAGACTTACTTATTGTTGTAGCTATGGATTTTAGCAAGCATGTGTTATATAGTATGAAGTTTGATATGTTTATTGACAATTGGAACCCTAATCCGAAAACTAGCATGTTAGCCTTAAGACTACAATTCAAGTTGATTATTCGTTTGAATCGTCGCATGTCACTTACTTAAGGATTATGGTTGTTATAATCAAATACGACTTGATATCATGTTATGCTACCAATTTGGATTGAAATGGAAATTGGATAAGAATTGGTAAGGTTGAACTCAAGGTGGCCGAATTTGGACTTTTAGTTTGTTTTTCATTTGTTTTGGACTACTTTCTAAATTGTGAGCCAATTGGGGCTGTTTAGTTTTTATTTGTATTGGAGTACCTTATAGAAATTGTGAGCCAATTGAGGCTGTTTGGTTATTGTATTCGGCCTTGAAAAAGGTGGCAAAGTGAGTAGAAACAAAGGAGGTCTTTGTCCGATTTTCCGTAGAATTTAGTGACTTAGCACCTAAAATATTCTACGTTAGAAGTGAAAGGTTAATGGACATATTGTGACCATTATAGGTTGAAGTACTAAGTATAACGTATCCTACTTGGAGAGTGGAATAGCTATCAAGGTTGGAGTACTTTGGAGCATTTTGCTATTTGTCGACAATCGTCGCGAGGTATGTGAACCTCTTCCTTCCTTTGGCATGATTCTATGTATGGAATATACGGTGGTATCATTTCATGTTTCTGTTACTCTTAGAAGTTAAGAGGTAGTTGTGTGATCTACTCTATGTAGAACTTTTCCTATCTTTGAGCATGACTAGTTGCACGTATGTAGTACGGTAGACGTACAACACCTTGATATCCTTTACTAGTTTGTGAATAGCCAAGTCGGGTGAGTTGGGAGATTAACTCACTTCTTTGAAAGTATAAAGGATGTCTTAAGTGTTATTAAAGTTAAGGGACTTGAAGAGTTTTAAAGTATGTGATACTTGTTCCGTTTTAAACGTATAAGTCCTTGGATAGGAAATTGTTTTTGGGCTAAGGTATAAAGTGAATATAACGGCTTTATGGGAAGTTAGTTATATTTGCTTTATGGAAAGATAAGTGATTTGATTTTAGTGAAAAGGCCACTTGTTTTAAGGCATTAATTGCCTAAGGTTTTATAATAAAAGGAGTCACTTGTTTTCTAAGGGTTAAGAGACTATTTGTATTTTTGAAAGTTATGAGAATTTATTTGAAAGTATTTAATACTTGGTTTCAAAAGTAGAATTCTCTTGGTTATAAAATGAACGTGTTGGTCTAAACCATAAAGTGTTATAACGGCTTTAGGGGAATTCGGTTATAAAGGCTTTATGGAAGTTTAAGAGATTGGTTTTATATTATAGAGTATGCAAATATATATCTTGTGTTAAGGAAGTGCAAATTGTTTTAAAGGTACCAATTGCTTTAGGTTTTAAATAAGGAAGTCACTTGTCTTAGAAGCCGTGGTGTATTTTCTAAAAAGGTATTGTGACTTGTCTTGAAAGGTGAATAGGACTTGATACTACGGTTGTTAGTATCGGGAAGTTTTATTTGGAAGGGTCTTTGAAAAGAATGTACGTCGTAGTACTTTGCTGCTTAATTGAGAATAATTCTATGTGATGCCTTGATAAGTACTTTGGCTTGTTAAATGAGAATTATTCTAATTGTGCCGATAAGTCGTTGGCTTGTTAAATGAGAATTATTCTATTTGTGCCCGATAAGTACTTTGGCTTGTTAAATGAGAATTATTCTATTTGTGCCCGATAAGTACTTTGGCTTGTTAAATGAGAATTATTCTAATTGTGCCCGATAAGTACTTTGGCTTGTTAAATGAGAATTATTCTATTTGTGCCGATAAGTACTTTGGCTTGTTAAATGAGAATTATTCTAATTGTGCCGATAAGTACTTTGGCTTGTTAAATGAGAATTATTCTATTTGTGCCGATAAGTACTTTGGCTTGTTAAATGAGAATTATTCTATTTGTGCCCGATAAGTACTTTGGCTTGTTAAATGAGAATTATTCTATTTGTGCCCGATAAGTACTTTGGCTTGTTAATTGAGAATTAGCCTATGTGTCTTTGGTGATAGCCTTTGAGTGCAAGTATTATGTTTTATTACGATGCCGCGACTCTCGGTTGGAGGGTACCGTCTTGTTATAAGTTACTTGGGCGTCTGAAGCGGTGATGTGGGATTCCACGTATGCTTCCGTTATTTGTAGCACTTGGGTTAAATTCTGATTTTATAAAAGACATGGTAGTGCTTATGTCTTGTTTGATGGTCACGAGATAGGGTAAGAGTATAAATGAGGCAAACCCAGACGTTATACCACCTTCTCCGGGTAAGAGTATAAGTGAGGGTAAACCCCCAAGACGCTGTACCACCGCTTTATGTGTTGTTTGTGACCAGGTCGAGATAGGGTAAGAGTATAAATGAGGCAAGCCCCAAGACGTTATACCACCTTCTCCGGGGTAAGAGTATAAGTGAGGTAGACCAAGATGCTATACCACCGCTTTACCACCTTCTCCGGGTAAGAGTATAAGTGAGGGTAGACCCAAGACGCTTATACCACCGGTGGGACTTGGTGTTCATGTATGCCTATTGGTGTATTATTATACTGGTGTCGCGGTGATGTGGGATTCCACGCGGGATATATATATATGTATTGTGTATGTGTACGCCGACAGTGAGGTGGGATGCCACGGGCGCGTCACATGGTTATATTTTACACTAATAGCTGTCGACAGTGATGGGGGATTCCATGGGCATGCTTTGATATTAGTGTGACTTGATCGCGTCCCAGTTGGTAGGGTAGTATATGTGTCCCTCGTAGTGGGCGGACTATGTTATGAAAGATAAGTAAGTTATATGGTAATGAACTTAATGATTCTTTTTCTAATAATGTCGTAAGAATGTGACTATAACTTTTATTGGGAATGGAAAGGATAATAAGGTACGATTAAGTTCATAAGTGGTAATGACATGGCGGGATCCGTATGTATTTTTATACTTGTCCTTGTCATTCTTTTATCTGATTATGATTTGTTTCTTGTATGCGTTATATTCTTCCATATTCAAATTTTTGTTATCGACCCCGCCCAAGTGCGTTCATGCCGCAGTTTAGGTACACGATTGTGGATCCGCGAGCTTAGGATCGGTTCAGCAAGTTGAATGGCTCGGTGTTCCGAGTTGTCACGGTTATGTTCATTCGTGGTATGGTGGGGCCTGTCGCCACGATGGTTGTTAAAACTCTTAGAGGTCGTAGTCACATATGTGGGTCGGTTTGTAAAAGAAATGAGGCCTTTGCTTGATTGTTTTTATATATGTTCGAGAAGGTAGCCCTATCGGCTAACTTTGTTGCTTTACTTACGATGTTTTATTTTTAAGTTTCGTGTATGTTCGCTGATTTTCTCGATGTTTACTGTAAGGGTGCCGGTAGGGCACGATCGCGATCCCGGTCAGTCGTGACAAAAGTGGTATCGAGCGATTAGTCCTCTGAAAGTGTCTCTGAGGCGTGTCTAGTAGAGTCTTGATTATCGGTGTGTTGTGCACCACATCTATAATCGAGGAGGTCGCAGGACATTTAGAGTTGGTTTCCATTCTTCTCACTCGAGATCGTGCGATGAAATTTGTATTGTTAGGGTCGTCCTCCCAACAAGTTATGTTGATCGCATTCACGAGAAAGCGCGATGACCGGGAAGGACTATGTGGATTGCGTATCCAGGTTGGTAATGATTTTAGTATAGTTGGTATTGTGACATACATCTATAGGGAGTTATGTATGAGGGTCAGACGCGTGTTGCCTAGAATGATGTTAGATTTCCAGGAATTGGTAAAGACTAACTAGATACCGGGAAGGTATGGAATAGTTAATGAATTCTCGCCAAGATCTTATGTTTTATTTGAGATGATTGGGAAAGGATGAGCTGTCTGATAGGGTAGTGAACCCTTAAGAAGCCATGTTAAGGAACCTAGCGGAATGTCATGTTAATAGATTAAGCTGCGTAGTAGGCTTAAGAAATTGTACGGATGAGGTCCGTATAGAGTAAGTAATGGTTGTGGTGATCGAGACAACATGGCTTTAGTTTTATGAGAAGTTTTTGTACCCGTTTACGGGGGGGGACTGATAAGGTAGGCTTGGTGCATGGAAATTGCGAGCCTAAGAATATTGATTACTGCCGAGACCTTAGGTATATAAGGCTTTCTCTGGCAATAAGATTTTAAGTCAGACCTAGGATAAGAGTTAAGTGCGACGCTGAGTCGGGTTAAGGACTCATTACGGGTCTCCCCATGGCTGGAATGGAGTGGGATCAGTTGGTAGTAGTTCCGTATGTGACGGTCACGGGCGCAAGGCCCAAGTCTAGTTGATCATTGTACGAGTTCGTGGATGCGTTCCACCGAAACTAGGTCGTAAGGACCGAGAAGAGCCTTAACGGGAATGTAAGTAACTATATGGCCAAGTTTGGATAGTAACTCGAGTTGGAGAATAGAAACAATATTTGAGATTTTGTGCGTGTACTAGATAAGTTTGAAAATGCGAAAGGTATGACAAGTAAGGAAAGAAATGAACCTCTAAGGAATCCGTGTTTGGGGAAAGACCAGAACCTTCGAGTATTGTGGCGGGGACCACGGACGGAAGGTCCATTGTTATGTTTACGTATGTTGTGGTTGCCATATGTGGCATCGTTGGTCTTGTGCGATTTTGATTGATAGGCATAGTATAGAGATTGTGTAGAAGTGTGTATAAGCTTGGCAATCGACTAAGAACATTCGGGACGAATGTTTCTAAGGGAAGAATGTTACACCCGTAAGTCCGGGACATGTATAAGAGAGATATGCGTAAGGAAACAAGACTTGGAAATTAGTACGAAAGGAAGAATTGTTTTTCCGGAAAATCTTAGAATGTCGGAAAGGAAAAATGTTCGTTGTTGATTGGATTCTCAAAATACATTATTTGAAGAGTATGGGACTTAGTAATATTATGGAAATTTATTTTTACTGATTTGGTCACGTGGGGCCCACAGAATTTTACGTTTGTGGGGCCCACGAGGGTTCTGAATTTTATGGATAAATGAGAGAGGCGACACGTGGCACCCCACATGCCTTGGTCGAAATTTATGCAAGGGTATAATGGTCATTGACCATCTTGGAAGATAAGTCTTTGAGCAGTTTTGTTGACAAGTCAACTTGCCATAAGCTTGATCCATGTGATTTTAAATCCTAGCCTCACATTTGTTTAAGTATAAGCCATACATTGTGTTATATATACTAACCTATTGCAATACTAAGTATCCAACACTTAGAAAAAATTTTATAACCTTAATCTATAATTAAGAGGCTCTCGTATTTAGTTAATTATACACAAAAAATTTTTGTAGTTTTGATCCATTGTTCACAAGACTTTAACCCAATGTCCCCAAGGGTATTGTAAGGTTATCTCAATAGAAAGATTTGGAAAAACGCATTTTACGTTAGTCATGGCGGAAACTAAGGGAGTTCTTCAACTTTGAAGTTGGAACTTGAAGATGGGTTCTTCATAGGCCTCTAAGGAGTGCTTGGAGCGGATTGGAACCTAAGGAAAGGAGCTAAGAATTGCTAAGGCGCGACTTTGAAATCTTGAAATTTTAAGGGCTTGGAAAGGTATAAATTTTGTCGTTTTAGTAGTTAAGACTTACTTATTGTTGTAGCTATGGATTTTAGCAAGCATGTGTTATATAGTATGAAGTTTGATATGTTTATTGACAATTGGAACCCTAATCCGAAAACTAGCATGTTAGCCTTAAGACTACAATTCAAGTTGATTATTCGTTTGAATCGTCGCATGTCACTTACTTAAGGATTATGGTTGTTATAATCAAATACGACTTGATATCATGTTATGCTACCAATTTGGATTGAAATGGAAATTGGATAAGAATTGGTAAGGTTGAACTCAAGGTGGCCGAATTTGGACTTTTAGTTTGTTTTTCATTTGTTTTGGACTACTTTCTAAATTGTGAGCCAATTGGGGCTGTTTAGTTTTTATTTGTATTGGAGTACCTTATAGAAATTGTGAGCCAATTGAGGTTGTTTGGTTATTGTATTCGGCCTTGAAAAAGGTGGCAAAGTGAGTAGAAACAAAGGAGGTCTTTGTCAGATTTTCCGTAGAATTTAGTGACTTAGCACCTAAAATATTCTACGTTAGAAGTGAAAGGTTAATGGACATATTGTGACCATTATAGGTTGAAGTACTAAGTATAACGTATCCTACTTGGAGAGTGGAATAGCTATCAAGGTTGGAGTACTTTGGAGCATTTTGCTATTTGTCGACAATCGTCGCGAGGTATGTGAACCTCTTCCTTCCTTTGGCATGATTCTATGTATGGAATATACCGGTGGTATCATTTCATGTTTCCTGTTACTCTTAGAAGTTAAGAGGTAGTTGTGTGATCTCTATGTAGAACTTTTCCTATCTTTGAGCATGACTAGTTGCGTATGTAGTACGGTGAGCGTCTGACACCTTGATATCCTTTACTAGTTTGTGAATAGCCAAGTCGGGTGAGTTGGGAGATTAACTCACTTCTTTGAAAGTATAAAGGATGTCTTAAGTGTTATTAAAGTTAAGGGACTTGAAGAGTTTTAAAGTATGTGATACTTGTTCCGTTTTAAACGTATAAGTCCTTGGATAGGAAATTGTTTTTGGGCTAAGGTATAAAGTGAATATAACGGCTTTATGGGAAGTTAGTTATATTTGCTTTATGGAAAGATAAGTGATTTGATTTTAGTGAAAAGGCCACTTGTTTTAAGGCATTAATTGCCTAAAGTTTTATAATAAAAGGAGTCACTTGTTTTCTAAGGGTTAAGAGACTATTTGTATTTTTGAAAGTTATGAGAATTTATTTGAAAGTATTTAATACTTGGTTTCAAAAAGTAGAAGTCTCTTGGTTATAAAATGAACGTGTTGGTCTAAACCATAAAGGGTTATAACGGCTTTATGGGAAGTCGGTTATAACGGCTTTATGGAAGGTTAAGAGAATGGTTTTTCTCTAATATAGTAAGCAAAGAAATAACTTGTGTTAAGGAAGGGCAAATTGTTTTAAAGGTACCAATTGCTTAAGGTTTTAAATAAGGAAGTCACTTGATTTAGAAGCCGGTAATTGTATTTTCTAAAAAGGTATTGTGACTTGTCTTGAAAGGTGAATAGGACTTGATACTACGGTTGTTAGTATCGGGGAAGTTTTATTTGGAAAGGGGTCTTTGAAAAGAATGTACGTACGTAGTACTTTGGCCTGTTTAATTGAGAATAATTCTATGTGATGCCTTGATAAGTACTTTGGCTTGTTAAATGAGAATTATTCTAATTGTGCCCCGATAAGTACGTTGGCTTGTTAAATGAGAATTATTCTATTTGTGCCCCGATAAGTACTTTGGCTTGTTAAATGAGAATTATTCTATTTGTGCCCCGATAAGTACTTTGGCTTGTTAAATGAGAATTATTCTAATTGTGCCCCGATAAGTACTTTGGCTTGTTAAATGAGAATTATTCTATTTGTGCCCCGATAAGTACTTTGGCTTGTTAAATGAGAATTATTCTAATTGTGCCCGATAAGTACTTTGGCTTGTTAAATGAGAATTATTCTATTTGTGCCCGATAAGTACTTTGGCTTGTTAAATGAGAATTATTCTATTTGTGCCCGATAAGTACTTTGGCTTGTTAAATGAGAATTATTCTATTTGTGCCCGATAAGTACTTTGGCTTGTTAATTGAGAATTAGCCTATGTGTCTTGGTGATAGCCTTTGAGTGCAAGTATTATGTTTTATTACGATGTCGCGACTTCGGCGAGGTCGATCGCCTTGTTATAAGTTACTTGGACGCATCGGTGATGTGGGATTCCACGGGTATGCTTCCGCTATTTGTAGCACTGGGTTAAATTCGGATTTTATAAAAGACATGGTAGTGCTTATGTCTTGTTTGATGGTCACGAGATAGGGTAAGAGTATAAATGGCGGGCAAACCCCAAGACGTTATACCACCTTCTCCGTGGTAAGAGTATAAGTGAGGGTAAACCCCAAGACGCTGTACCACCCGCTTTATGTGTTGTTGACGACCTGGCCGAGATAGGTAAGAGTATAAATGGCGGCAAGCCCCAAGACGTTATACCACCTTCTCCGGGGTAAGAGTATAAGTGAGGGTAGACCCCAAGATGCTATACCACCGCTTTACCACCTTCTCCGTGGTAAGAGTATAAGTGAGGGTAGACCCCAAGACGCTATACCACCGTGGGACTTGGTGTTCATGTATGCCTATTGGTGTATTATTATACCGGATCGCGGTGATGTGGGATTCCACGCGGGATATATATATATGTATTGTGTATGTGTACGCCGACAAAGAGGTGGGATGCCACGCGCGCCACATGGTTATATTTTACACTAATAGTCGCCGATGTGATTGGGGATTCCACGGGCATGCTTTGATATTAGTGTGATTTGATCGCGTCCCGCATCGGGTCGTAGTATATGTGTCCCTCCGTAGTGGGCCGGACTATGTTATGAAAGATAAGTAAGTTATATGGTAATGAACTTAATGATTCTTTTCTAATAATGCACGTAAGAACGTGACTATAACTTTTATCGGGAATGGAAAGGATAATAAGGTACGATTAAGTTCATAAGTGGTAATGACACTACGAGGATCCGTATGTATTTTTATACTTGTCCTTGTCATTCTTTTGTACGCTTATGATTTGTTTATCAGACGTTATATTCTGCTCCATATTCTGCACTGTTGATCGACTTCTTCGGGCCGCGTTCATGCCCGCAGTTTAGGTACATTGTGGATCCGCGAGCTTAGGATCCCGATTCAAAGAAGTCAATGGCTCCGGTGTTCCGAGTTGTCACGGTTATGTTCATTCGTGGTATGGTGGGCCCCGTCCCGCCACAAATGGTTGTTAAAACTCTAGAGGTCTGTAGTCACATATTGTGGGTCGCTTTGTAAAAGAAATGAGGCAATCGTCAGCTTGTTTTTATATATGTTCGTGAAGGTAGCCTGTCGGCTAACTCCGCTGCTTTACTTACGATGTTTTATTTTTAAGTTTCGTGTATGTTCCGCTGATTTTCTCCGATGTTTATCGTAGCGGTGCCTGTGTAGGCACGATCGTCTCGGCCGGGTCGTGACACAAATACTGTCCAACGACCCGTTACCCGAAGCCAACACGGTATTGTGAACCCAACACCAAATATAGCTTACACACCCAAGTATCAAAATCATCATTACCTCATAATCCAGTGTCTGCTCTTCATCACCTGATTTGGAAAATGGTTGTGGATGATAAATTTAATGCTCTTATTAATAATAGGACGTGGAAATTGGTACCTCGTCCCCCTAATGCTAATATAATTCGGTCTTTGTGGATTTTCAGTCACAAAGAAAAATTTGATGGTACATTTGAGCGACATAAAACCCATATTGTAGGTGATGGAAAGACATAACATGTTGGCGTGGATTGCAGTGAGACGGTCAGTTCGGTGGTTAAACCAACAACAATCAGAACAGTTCTTAGTATGTCTCTCTCAAAGGCATGGTCACTTCATCAATTAGATGTCAAAAGCCTTCCTCCACGGACAACTGAATGAAACAGTATACATGTACCAACCTTTGGGATACAGGGACTCTAAATATCCCAATCATGTGTCCCTCCTCATGAAATCATTGTATGAGCTAAAACAAGCCCCCCGGGCATGGTATAAGCGGTTTGCAGATTTTGTTTCACATATTGGTTTTTCCAACAACCGTTTCGATCATTCTTTGTTTATTTATTGTCAAGGTAATAATATTGCTTATCTTCTTTTGTATGTGGATGATATTATACTAACTGCCTCATCAGATGCTCTTCGAAAGTCCATCATGTCACAGCTTGACTCTGAATTTGTAATGAAGGATCTAGGGCCAATACACTATTTTTAGGCATATTTGTGACCCGTCACACATGTGGTTTATTTCTATACCAAAAGAAGTATGCAGCTGAGATTGTTGAACGTTCTGGCATGTCCTCCTGTAAGCCTTCAGCCACTCTGGTGGACACCAAATCCAAATTGAGTGCATCCTCCGGCAAGCCATTTGTCGATCCAACACTCTATCACAACCTGGCAGGGGCCCTACAATATCTGACATTCACTAGTCTGGATATTTCTTATGTTGTGCAACAGGTGTGCCTCTTCATGCATAATCCGATGGATGATCATATGCATACTCTCAAACGCATAGTGCCTTATATTCAGGGTACTCTCGAGTATGGTTTGCATTTATACCCCTCATTGACATCTACACCTGTCTCCTACACGGATGCCGACTGGGGAGATTGTCCGGACACCAGACGCTCCACCTATTGTTATGACATATTTCTTGGTGATAATTTGGTCTCATGGTCTTCAAAAAGACATGCCACGTTATCCAGATCCAGCGCTGAAGCAGAATACCGATGTGTTGTCAATGTTGTATCAGAATTATGTTGGCTTCGAAATCTTCTACTTGAGCTTCACTACCCGATTCTGAATACATCGATGCATTGTAATAATGTTAGTGACATCTACCTGTCCCTAAATCCAGTCAATCATCAACGCACAAAACATATTGAGCTGGATATCCACTTTGTCTGTGAAAAAGTCTCACGCGGAGTGCGGGTGCTACATGTCCTATCGCGCTATCAAATTGCAGATATTTTTACTAAAGATATTTCGCTGGTGTTATTTGAAGATTTTCGGGACAATCTCAGCATCTGTTTGCCTTCTGCTTCGACTGCGGGAGAGTGATAGAATAATTAGTAAGCAATTCGTGTAATTAGTAATTATTATAAAATCAGATGTATAGGGTAGAAGACAAAATAGTTAATTAGGAAAATTAATATTATTTTAGAAAGATAATTAAGCATGATCTTCTCCTTATCATTTACTTAATTATAGCCTTGTATAGTTATATATTAACCACATTTATAAAAGATAAATATGGAGGAAAATATTGTATCAATTCTAATTATTCTCTTCCTAATTAGTCCCATGTCCATTTCTTAATTGTTTTTACTGAGCTTTAACTTTGTCTTTTCTTTGTTCGACTTTCTGTATATTTCTCTTTCGAGTGGAATTTTGGGTCACTCCTGAGAATTGATCACATTATTTTGGAGGATGGTTAGTAAATACGTGTCAGCCAAAAGAGGAAGGTAGTCAAATTACCATGCATACACGTGGCAAAAACAGAAGGCTAATAAATAAAATAGGTCCAAGTGTGTAGCACAATATAGACTGCCATTTGTACAACTGAAGAGTATATTAAAAGGGCAATTAAATATTTTTTACATTAATGATAAACAATTTAAAAATTAGTATAATAAATGAAAATAAGACCAATCCTAAGAGAATATCCATAAAAACAAAATCTGTCATTCAGATTCTGATTCTGATTCTGATTCTGCTTTTCATAGTCTGTTGGTCCCTTGTAAAGGTAAAATTTAGTTTATGGTTTGTTTCTTCCGACCCCACGTCGTGTGATTGTACTGGCTATGGCTATGTTGTTGTTTGTTTCTTCCGAATTTTTGTTTATGTAAGTGCGCCATACATTGTAGTTGTTTGATTTTAGTGTAAATTCAGTGGTTTCTTGTTCCCCTGTATATGTATAGGCATTGATCAAGAATTTGATTTTCTTTTCTGTTCATTTTAATGTACTTTTAGTTATATAAGCTAACATGGGATGACTTGATTTTGTATGTATATCATGAATGTTGAGGTTTTAGATTGTTCTACAGGAACTGCTGCTATTCTGGAGAATGCCTACAATTTCCTCTCTCTCTTTTTTCAGTTTCCTTATTTCGTGATCATAATTTTGGTTTTTACTTTTTAGGCTGTGTTTGGTAAGGAAAAACATTTTCCTGGAAAATAAGTGATTTTTTTACTCCACCCCACCACCCGGGGATGGAGGTGAGAAGGAATTTCGCATTTTTTATAACATAGAAAATTCGGGGGTTTGGGCTGGGGGGAGATGGGTCGAAGGGGTGGTTGGGGTGGGGTGCGGTGGTGGTGGAGTAGGATTAAACGGGTTGGGTGGTGGGGTGGGGGGTTGAGTTCAAGGGCGGAGGAGACATTAATATGAAATGTCAATTGCGGGACTTGTTTTTCCTACTTCTATCAAAGAAGTCATTTTAAAACTTGTTCCTAAAGAAAATATTTTCCAAAATTTTTGACCAACCGACATGAGAAAATTGAAAAATGTTTTCCTCCATACCAATCACACCCTTAGTGTTGCCCTCTTTTTGCTGTAACGAGCACTTTGTCTGATTGGATGCTCTGCATCTCATAAGTTAGCATGATAATACACTAATCTGTCTCAATTGGCTTTCTGCAAAAAACTATGTCTTTTAAGCTTAATTTCTGCCTCTGTTCTTGCAGGGTGCCATCTAAGGCTTGAAGGACACACACTATATTGAATACCTATACTCCTGCGGCATTAGTATTTCCTTATGCCACATTGAAGAGTCTACTTTACTTTATTTATATTGATTATAAAGTAGGAAATTAGGTGTAATTCATTGTATTGGGCTATCAATTTGTCTTGTAATATTTCTTCATGATTGGGAAGTTAAACATGAGACGAGTGACGCCACTATCTCTTTTTCTTCTGTCCCTTGTTTTTTTCTTTGCAACATATAATCTGATTACCATGATTATACGGTATAGAACAGTTGCCACTGGGAAATGGAAGGCTGGTGGTTTGGTGTCCCTGAACAGTCAACTTTTTCCTGATCCGATTATTCAGATGCCTGAGAATCTGAGAAAACCTAAATCAAAAAAGTTGTTATTCCATATTGCACTAACCGCAACTGTTTCTCCTTATAGCAAGTGGCAATGCCGCATCATGTACTACTGGTATATGAATAAGAAGGATTTACCAGGTTCAGATATGGGAAAATTCACTCGAATCCTCCATTCAGGAAGCCCCGACAATCTCATGGATGAAATTCCGACATTTGTGGTTGATCCTCTTCCAGATGGTTTGGATCGGGTGAGAAACGACTGTGTTCCCATGTTTGCTTTCTTCTGCAATATAACAAACCATGTTTGCTTTACATGTCTTTTGTCTAACTTGTAGCAGACAAGTTGTTGCAACTGCAGTCATTATTTAAATTATTTCTTGAAGTGCAAACATCATTTAAAATTGCTTAAGTATGCTTAAATCATCTGTATCTTGGTTGAGTTGCATCACTGCCTACTTTAGTATTAAGATGTCTATATAGTTCTTGATGTTCCTTGGCTTGCTGGCTTTCCTTCCTCTTTGAAAAGCTTAAAGTTGTCTAGTGCATCTAAAGCAATGGAGACTCTTTCATCAGATTTTGAAAACAGCAACTCCACCAACATCAGCTTTCTGTTTATTCATCGTTTCTTTGTCTATAGCCGTGGTTCATCTCATTCCTGGTGCTTTTAACTATTATATTTATGGAGTTTAGGTCTCTACTCACTTGTCTGCTTGTTTCTTCCCTGACTCTGTTCCTCCAGTCAGATTTTGGCATATGTGCAGAGAGCTACTGTCGTCAAATATCTCTGTATGTTATTTTAGACTCACTCATCATAGTTCGTTTGCTGCGTACAGGGTTATGTTGTCCTCAATAGACCTTGGGCGTTCGTCCAGTGGCTGGAGAAGGCTACAATTGAAGAGGAGTGAGTTCTCCAATGTTTATGTGAATTTGGTTGAATGCGCAACACTCTTAGCCTGTTCACTGTTCCCTTTTCTATTGTGGCAGATACATACTTATGGCAGAGCCTGATCACATTTTTGTGAACCCGCTGCCGAATTTGGCTTATGGAGATTACCCTGCTGCTTTCCCTTTTTTCTACATTAAACCTGCCAAACATGAAGAGATCATAAGGAAATTCTTTCCCAAAGAAAATGGTCCTATAACAAATGTTGATCCCATTGGCAATTCTCCGGTTATTATAAAGAAGGTAAATTTTACTCGCATGTATTGCTCTATTGTGATATGTGAAGCAAGACCCTTTATTTAGGTATTCATGTCCAAGGGCATTTTAATATGTTTATACACTTGATGCTGATTTCTCACGATTTCTTTTTATATTTCGATAACTTGTCTATCCTAGTTATGGGTGAGCTAACCAACACAATACAAGGTGAGGTCCCATGGTGTATGCTATTTTTGGGTGATATGGTGCTAATTGACAAACCAGCGAGTGCATCAACCAAAGCTTGAACTTTGGAGAAGCACTTTAGAGAGTAAGACTAAAGAAGTAAGACTAACTGAATACATGCACCGCAAGTTTAGTCAGCACGAGAAGCACGAAGTTGATGTGAGACTAGACGGGATTGCGGTGCCAAAATGCAAACACTTCAGATATCTTGGCTCGTTGTTTCAAGAGAATGAAATGATAGATGAAGATGTTACTCATAGAATTAAAACCAAAATACTTTAGTTATTATTATTGTTGTTGATAATATGTATTTGTATCGTTTGAACTTCAATCATATCAGTTGCATTTTCATTAATTACTCAGAATAAGCTCTCTTCAATTTCATTGACTGTCCTACCATGTCATTCTCTCACTTTCTAAATTTTCCATGTCACTGACCTATTGGTCAGTTCGAGCCATGGAAGCCGTCACTAATGCTGCTAACACGGGATACTTTGTGCATCGAGCTGCCCTTTAGCATATCTGTTTCTCGTGTCTGTTTGTATAGCTCTAGATTGTTATTAGATACCGGTCTCCCAACTGTGATCAATTTAATACGACTTCATCAATTCTTGAATCAGCACTTTGTGCTTATTCTGCACTTGTCTTTTCAAACCTGTTTGTCTAGTGATTTCAAGGAATATTTCTTTGGTTTATACAGGATTTGTTGGAGCAAATAGCACCTACATGGATGAATGTTTCTCTAAGAATGAAGCATGATGAAGAAACAGATAAAACTTTTGGCTGGGTCTTAGAAATGTGAGATAACTGCTAATGAGCTGAAAGATGTTGGTTTTGTCATAACTGTGCTTTTGACTTTCCTATTTTCTGAATTAAGGTATGGTTATGCTGTAGCGTCTGCTTTGCATGGTGTGCAGCATATTCTCCGGAGAGACTTTATGCTACAGGTTCTGATCTTAATTATTAGTCTTTGTATCATTGTAGCTTTGTGATTATTCTTTTTATCCTTTTAACAAGTTAGTAAAATTTCCGATTTTAAACATTTTAGCCACCCTGGGATTTGGAAACTAGAAAGAGTTTCATCATCCATTACACTTATGGGTGTGACTACAACATGAAGGTAAAATTATTGTTGTTTACTTAGGTTTCAACCTTGGTATTATGCTCTTAATGAGAAATGATTGTAATCTTATTTCTCAGGGTGAGCTAACTTATGGAAAAATTGGAGAATGGCGATTTGATAAGAGGTCTTATACCCGAGGACCTCCACCTAAAAATCTAACCCTGCCTCCACCTAACGTCCCGGAAAGTGTGGTATTTATACAATTCTCTGAAGAAATCAGTTGCACTCTTCAATTAAAATTTCATATTCAACATGGTTACTGTGGTATGTTGGTACAATTCTTTGAAAAAATCAGTTGCATCTTCACATTATGCTATTAGATTCAGCAAGGTTATCTATTTGTTTGATATTATTCATTTTGATTTAATATGTGCGAATTCTGGCAAACTAAATCGTCTTCCATTCACTTTTTTATTCAAAATGTAGTTGGATAATTATTTACAGAAGAGAAAAAGATAAGCTAAGCCATGCTCGAAACTGTGCTAATTCATCTTCAGACGGCTTATAACCTTTTTTCTTATTTTTCTTATCGTTGTTGTCTTAAAATATTTTATTTATTAGTTAGATGACAGAATTGTTTGGCTATGTTAGATGACAGAATTATTTGGCTTGATCAGTATTCACTAAGTACTAATGTACTATGCTCTTAAAGGTGCAATATTCATTTCAGTAGAATCAATTGGCTCTTTAAGTTTAAGCTACAACAGAAGAATAAGGATAACTAACCGGTCTATCTTTAGATTCGCCTCTTTACTCCCTTTCTCAAGACTTTCACGTTTGGGAGGACATGATTCTGCAGCCTTTCCATCTGGATTCTGTTAAATACTATGTTAGGCCAGAGTAGAGTTATCCAGATGGGAGAGTTTCCTTGTGATGTGTGACTCCAACAAATTCATTTGATTTTGTGTAGGAATCAGAAACCGTAAGCCGCTTCTCTGTTGCACAAAAATAATATTTAACCTTTCTTTGTCTTTTTGCTAAGATCAAGTGTAGTATCTATTCTTATCGTGTCCAAACATAGAGTAGATTTATCCAGATTGAATCAAGCCATACTATTCATTCCAAGCAATCCCGAAACAGAGTAAACCATGTGTAGTATCACGTAGGTTCAAAACTAGGAGGAGTATGTGCCTGCCCCTCCACTCTCCCTCTTGAATACTAGACTGTGGTCCTTGGCAGAGTTCGAACTCGTGACATGCACCTCTACCTACATTACATTGAAAATAGGTATTTGCTTGAAGTGTGCATAAACTATGAAAAGAGAACATAAGAAGACAGAAAACTCTTATTTGAAATTGGTTATTACCAACATCCAACAGGTCTCCTTGTATAAGAGTTCTTAGTCACCGGAAAAATGAACAGTTTCCTCAATCCCGAATTCTAACTATTATAACATAATCATTCAGAAATTATATACAATATCCTTAACGATTCCCTATAACAAATCCATTAAGAGTATATCTTTTAAGGCAACGCTAGTAATTTGTTTTTCAGGTCAATCTCATTTCAATGTTAAAAGTCGAGCCTTACCACAATTACTGGGTACTGCTTCTATGGATCCCTTGCTTTCATTAAGTTTTGTTCTTAGCTAAGATCCCGACTTATTAAGAGAGGTTGTAGGTTCATTCAGATGATTTTCATTTATGTGACTTTAGGTTATGTTGCACGGACTCATTTACGGGTATGGACCAGTGTGTATGGAGGTCTACATAGGGCATGGTCAAATCATCTCATATTATCCTCTACATGTACTACTTCCAGCTACTACTATAATCGTGTATGATCGCACATCCATCTTTATGTTTGCGTTTCTACGACATTTATCTTATGGATAGGATCTTACAGGTCTCACAACCATCTTTGTACTTGCCAATCATTTTGTCACGTATTCCCCATTGCATTGCACTTCCATAACATTCCTCTGTTTCATCCATCCAGTGTTCAATATGTAATTTATCTTTATCTGTCATTCCATGCTTATGAAGAATTAAAACTAAATATTTGAATTTCCTGCATTTAGGCACCACAACATCATTTGGTCTCACTTTTCCTTATTCTTCATATTCCATCTTATTTCTACGTATCCAAAAAACTATAATCTCTAGAATTCATCTCCATAATACCAGCTTTTGGTTTGACTCCCTTATTAATCTTGTCAATAATCACGATATTGTTTGCAGATAGCATGCACCACGAAACCCTAATTTGTATTGTTTTGGTTAACTCATCTATAATCAGGTATATAATATCATATTCAGAATCCTTGGTGTATGGAGTAAACCCACAGTTATTGAAAACTCTTTGTCTCTCCTCCTATTATTCCTACATTTGTAAACTGCATTTCTTACATTTCATTATCACATTTTTATATCTGGTGTGACTTCATTTTTCTAAAGTGCTCAAATTGGTACGCTCTAGTATGCACTTTCTCTATGCCAATGAATGTCGCCTGGAGATCCATAAAATTTCGTCAGTCTTGGCTAAGATATCACCTCTTGTGTAAATCGATCAAACATAAATCCAAATCTGTTCCCAATAACTCGTAAAGTCTCTAAGTGTAATACTCGATTGTCTAAAAGTTTCACTGAATAACTCAAAAGTTTAATACCACGATACTTTGGGTGACTTTGAATATCTTTTGGCATCTTTCGGCGTAATGGAATATTAACTAGCTTAATTAGCCATTTTACTCTAACCTCAACAATGCATTATCTATCCTCTCTGTATACCATCTGAACTACATGCTTTTTATCCCTCTTATTTTGTCATCTTTGAACACTATCTAATTCTAGGTGTGTAGCTAAGTTTTTACTGGTCACGAATGAATGAAGATATGCAATATTGTCCTAGTGATTTGTGCTAAGAGTTGATCAAAATTGCATCCCCGTCCTCATGATTTGGTTTAGGGCTTTACCTTTTTCTTCCCTAGCTCATACATGTTTTTCTCGCATCCCTAACTATTGATACAAGTCGTCAAAGATTTACCTCAGGTTTGGGTATCATCTTCTTATCTTCTCTGTTCACTTCTTGTACTCTTTTAGGGCTTCTCCATATTAATATTCTATTGTAACTTATACCACCATTCTTTATTTTGCTTTAGTAGGTTTTTGCACATATTCATTCTACTACTACTACTACTGTTCTAGTGGTCGAGGTCCTAGGTCTGTCGACACATACTAGAACTTCACTTGTTACTTTTTTAATGCAACTTGCCATATTCTTCTACGGAATTTGTCTTAATTTTCTACACTCATGCTCCCTCTTTCAAGATCTTGTCCGTAAATGCTAATTTGGTTTATGTCTTTACTGTCATTGCCGAATTACTTGTTGCGAAGTCATTCCTTTGCTTTTTGGCTCAAGTCTTTTGCTTCACATCTAGGATCACCTGATCGGTGATTTGAGCATCTTTAAACATAAACCCAAGAAAATGTTGAACATTTCATTTGAGAATGTTGCAACTGTTCTCAGGTTTCTATTTTCATATGACTCATGTTGTCTTACTTCTTTGTGTCTGATTGAAAAGCTATCAATTTCTTTATTTTCTGCTGTAACGTTGCTTCCTTCTCTTCTCTCCTGTCTTCCCTCCTTTTTGGTTTCTAATATTTTTTTCCTTTACTTTTGAACATTGAGTGGACTCTAAATAACAAATATGCATTGGTATCGCATGTTTAATGTCTATCCTTTCACTTTTGTATATATGTCAAATGAATGCATGTTACTTCTTCGTCTTGATATTATATACTTTTTCTTGAACGTTCCCCTTCTAGTATGTTCAATTTCCTAATGACCAATTATTTATTATAGGTAAAAAGCTCAAATATGTTATCTGAAATGACTCATTTATGTCACTCGTTAATAGTTTGGTTATGTCATTGTCGTTACCAAAGTAGCTCATTCATGTCATTTTTCGTTAACATCGACGTTAATGAAAAATGGTGTTGTAAAACCGGCGTTAATAAAAAATGGCATGAATGAGCTATTTTGGTAACGACGGTGGCATAAATGAGTCAAACTATTGACGAGTGACGTAAATGAGTTATTCCCTAGTTCGATGGCATATTTGAGTTTTCCCCCTTTATTATATAAGCTTTTGAAAAGATAAGGTCTGCGTATACACCCTTCCAGACCCAACGTTGTGGGAACTTACTGGGTACGTTGTTGTTGTTGTTGAAGAGATCCTTTAGTGGTTGTTAGTAAATGTTACTGTGAGCAACGAAAGAGAATGAACAGTTTGATAATGGAGAACATTGTTGGTTTTGTGGTGATTTTGTTTAATAATTGATACCGTTGCAGGTAACTCTTGTGAAGATGGTAAACGAAGCAACTGCCAACATTCCAAATTGGTGAGCAGGAATATTGAAGCCCAATCCACAGAAATCAAATGTTTTTTCTTTTTCATGAAATATTTGCTTCGATTGTGTCAAATTTTGAGCTCAAGATAGGAGCCCAAGTCATTTTGGTTCTTCAACTCTACATTTTCACTTAAGGTAATATACTATATCTAAATGCAAATCCTGCTGGTTTTCCATAAATAAATGAGAGGAAGTATAGTTAGTTTGTAATATGAAAACATGGTGGAAAAAGGTTGTGGGGTGTAATGGTGGTGAAAATATGGAACAGAAAGAGGAGAAAAAGGTATAAATAAATGTTTAATATTTTAGGGTGCGTTTGGTTCGGGGTAAACAGGAAAGGGAAAGAGAATGGAGGAATGAAATTCCCTTTGTTGTTGTTTGTTTAGCCTTATTTTTTCATTCTCTTTACTCCTTTATCACTTTCCTTTTCCTTGATCCCCACTCCTCTAGGTATTTGGATTCCCTTTCCTCAATCCGGACCCCGGACCACCCCGGATCACCCAGAACCAAACATGTAGGGACAATCAGATAATTCTTTTTTATTCCATTCTCTTACTGGATTCCATTCCGTTTACCCTGCGCG
Source organism: Przewalskia tangutica (assembly GCA_029844215.1). Lineage (NCBI taxonomy): Eukaryota > Viridiplantae > Streptophyta > Magnoliopsida > Solanales > Solanaceae > Przewalskia > Przewalskia tangutica. The sequence goes on from CM056729.1 coordinate 44,340,366, forward strand.
AACCAAAGTACACCCTAGTGTATTTAATTTTATAACGACATAAAATAACGTATGGACAAGTTAAGTCAGTTTTAAACATTTTTTTCTCATTTCAAAAAGTGTTTACACTTCTTTTGTCAAGTCACTTCTTAAGGGCTGTAAATTATACTGTAAACGAGATTAGAAATACTTAAAACGTTAACTGTGCTAAAATGAGACAAGTTAAGGAGAGATTTTATGTATTTTCCCTTTTTATTTAATAGGCTAAAGTCATAAGCGATCCTTTAAATTTGTCAACATGTTTCATTTTGACACTTTATCTAAAATTTTACTTTTATTATTTAAAATTATTTCTATACACACTTTCCGCTGACATACCACCAGAAATTAGATTTAAAATCAAATCTAAAACCAAATAGAAGTTAAATCTTAGACCTGAAAAAACCAAATAGGACAGGGAGGGGTTGGGTGGGTAGGGTTTTAACAATTAGGTTTTACTCTTTTATTTGCTAACAAATAGTTTTTTCTAATTATTTATTTTTATCATTATTTTAAGTTTAAAATGACACATGTCTAATTCGTTACTTTGAGCCTGTTTGGCCAAACGACAAAAAACTGTTTATTTTACTTGTCAAAAAAATACTTTTAGTAAGGAGTTTGTGTTTGGCTAATCTTCTTTTAGAAAGTGCTTTTCAGTGTTAAATTATGGAAAAAGACATATCAATGAACTTTTACTATTAAGATCATTTTACTTATAAAAATTATTTTAAATATTTATTATGACAGATTTTAATTAAGTTTTTACTTTTATTTAATTAAAAATTAAAAGTACATATTAAAAAATTTAATCAATATAATACATGGGTAAATCAAAAAAATATTAAATATTAATTTAATATCAACACAATAATTTAAATACTAAAAACATCAACCCAAATTACGTAGGAATTAAAGAGGAAAATTAGGAATTAATGAATTAAAGAGGAATATAATTGGTAAATATGTATTTATGGTAGAAATATTTTTATCATAAAAAATAATTTTCTGCTTCTGCTGTTTTCAGAAATTTCTGCTTCTTCCCAACCGCAGAAAAACTATTTTTGTTTCTACTTAAAAACAGTTTTACTAATTAATCAAACACGTCAAATATTTAAAAAAAAAACACTTTTGGCCTCAATATCGCTAGGCCAAACAGGTTCTTTATCATGTCATAAGCGAGAAGCGAGAGTAATACAAATTTGTATTTTTAAGTGATTATAAAAAGTGCAGTAGGTCCCACATTTTGAATAGTGTAGGTGTTCAATAGAAACTAGTCTTAGATAATGTATCAAAGTGAAAGATGCGACAGGTTTAAGAGTTTGCTTATGACTTTAGAGTTTTTAATATTAGTTTTTCGATACGTGTGTCGGGAATGTTTGATGTCAATTTTATCTTCTATTAACGATTGCATATTAGCGGGAGCTTAATGCACCGAGCTGTCCTTTATTAATGATTGCATACAACCTAGCCCACTTTTTCCTTTCAGTTAATTCCAAGTAGTCTTTCACCCGAATACCGACCTTCTCAACTTTCTCCATTATCCTATCAAAATTATCTTGTGTGTATGCTTTTGTCATTGAATATAATACAAGACTCAATACCTCATGACTCTACCTGTATTTTTTGTATACTTACCCCATAGATGCCATATGCACGCAAAATGTGAAACAGTGGGATATACTCTAGATACAACCTTGATAATACTCTCATGTCTATCAGATACAACACACATATTCTTTAGAGTACCATAAGCTTCCTTGAACCGCTCAAAGAACCACGTCCAAGACTTATCATTCTCCGAATCAATCACGCCATATGCTAGCAGTAATATATTACCACGTGTTCCATTAAAAAAATATTCAATTCGAATCTATTCATTTTATTATAATAATATTGTATGTATGTGTATCCATAGTTGTAGGTATGTCCTACAACTGTAAAAATGTATTTTTGAATTATTTGCACCATCTAACGTGTTGACTGAAACGAACGTCCCATTATATGCAGTTTTAACGTGGTTATCATCTACGGCCACTATGGGTCTACAACAATAGAATAAAAGACACATTATAATACAACAGACACAATAACTTATTTTCAGGCGACTTATGCATTCTGATATGTGAATCAGGGTACGTTTATCCAAGATACATATGTATCCTGGTAATTTCTTGTATGAATCTATTGGTTCCCCCCTCAAATCCTTCGTAGCCTTTTCTTTATCGCACCAGGTCAACATGTAGGACACACCCACACCAAATTCATTTTCACATCCTCCACTATATGTTATAGTTAGTTAATGGTTAAAACTAACTAAGTTGGTGTGAATGAGAAATGGAGGGAAAAATGAAATGAAAGGAAAATGAAGTTCAAAGCAAAGTTCTTTTTCAAATGAGCTTTGTACCACATCGGTGTTAGAAAGGAAAAGTTATGTGCTTATATTAGAAAACACTTTCTCTAGCTCTTAAAGAATTGGGAAGAGGGACTCCCCTCGCGTTGTCATCGTCGCTCGGCTTGGATTTGGATTTGGTCAACTGATTAATTGATAATCTTTTTGGACCAAATTTATTTAATTTCAAATATTCATTTTCTGAAAATATTTTTTTATTTCCGCCGGAAAAAGATTAACTGGTAATTAATTTTCGCGGAATAAAAAAAAATTAATTTCCCAAACGTTTTTTTTTCTCATTTTCCGAAAAGGCAAAATGGTCTTTCCGAACAGTCACCAACCTTTCAGAACAGTCACCAACCTTTCCGAACAGGCACCTTCGAGGCTATATAAACTGAGGCAATGTCTCATTTTTAACACACTGAAAATAATTTCTTTCATTGAAATTCTGCATTCTCTTTCACAAATAAAACTATTGAGTCTTATTGTGGTTCGTTGTCAACTTTGAGTTCGTCAAAGTCGTCGGCGTTTGAAGTATCGCTACTCCTGCGACAGGTATATCCGTTTTATTCTGTGGTCTCGGATATTTTTCTTACTTTCTGCATTATTATTTTTTTCTCAGTTTCTAGTTTTTCCGTTTTCTGATTTTGTGACAGGAGTACAAACAAGATTAAGGAATTTAAAATTATTTATGTGTTCACTTGTTCTTGTTTAACGATTACAGAACATTGTCAGGAAAAAAAAGGAAAAAAAGAAGGTGTTTTCCCAGGAAAGAAAAAAAAGGTGTTTTTCCAGAAAATAAAAAAGGTGTTTTCCAGAAAGTAAAAATAAAAAGGAAAGGAAACGTGTATGTTTGTTGTTTTGGTGTAACAAACTTGTATGTTGTTTGGAGAGTAAAATCTTCGGATTTTCTACTCCGACTGAGATTAAAGTTTTCATAACTCCAGATGTGAATGCTACTGCCACACCAGCCCCATGGTTGGTTCTACGAGCAATGTCATGGCCCTTCAACAGATCGCTTCAAAGACTGGCTCCGGCAGGTTCAAAAATTCAAATAAATTGATTTCAAAAGATGGCAACAAAAGATGTTCTTCTATTTAACTACTTTAAGCCTCCAAAAGTTTATTAAGGAGGTCGTTCGCTTTTTAATCAACACCTGAGAATGAACGTTTTGTTGTAACTGAGGCATGGAAGCACTCAGATTTTTTGTGCAACAATTATATTCTTAGCGGAGTGGAGGATGATCTTTACAACGTCTATAGTAATGTGAGAACAACAAAAGAACTATGGGATGTGTTGAAAAAGAAATATAAAACAGAAGATGTCGGATTAAAGAAGTTTATCGCTGCCAAGTTTCTGGACTACAAAATGGTAGATGGCAAGTCTGTTGTTATTTTATGGCATTCACGTTTAGGACATGTCAATTATAGAACCTTGCGAAAAATGATTAGTTTGGAAGTATTGCCTAAGTTTGAATGCAATCAATTAAAATGTCAATTCTGTGTTGAATCTAAGTATGTTAAACATCCTTATAAGTCAGTTGCAATAAATTCAAGTCCTTTAGACTTAATCCATACAGATATTTGTGACATGAAGTCAATCCCATATCGCGGTGGAAAGAAGTTGTTACACTTCGTGGTTTTAAGACGATAATTAAGAACGTCATTAAGAACTAAGATTCAAATTTTGAAATTTAAATATATTTCTACATGCTAATACGGAACAATCTTGGGTTATTACGTGTGTGACATTGGAGATTTAAAATGATAGTCATATATTCCGGATGTGGTTTAGTCACGTATTATATAAGTTACGACAACGTGGATACGACTCGTCTTATGAGATTTTCAAGATTTTAAAATAAGGGAGATTTATTTTAGTAGAGGGCATTTAATAGACAATTAAGAAAATTGGACCAAAGTGTAAATAATATTTTCAGATTTTTATTCCTTAAAACTCTTCTAAAACCCTTCATATTCTTTTCTTCTCCACTTAGAAATTCAAAGGAAGAACACTCTCTTCCCCTCCCTTCTCCTCTAAAACGAAAATATAGCATTTCCTTAGCAAATTTAAGATCAAACCAACCTCCATTCCAAGATTAATTCTTTTACAATTAGAAAGCCAAGAAATTGCACCCAAAAACAAGTGGACATCGCCACCTTGGGCGAATAATCTGGCGCTTCTTTTAGTTTTGGACAAGTTTTTGGGAAGAAAACGTGTTAGAATAATGGGTTATCATAGTGGAGGTGTTGCATGTTGAATTAGAGTTGAAGAAGTGAGAAATCAAGCCAAATGGGCCCAAAACAAAGGACAAATCATTGGCGGATGGATCATGGGGGGCTGTTTTGCTTAAAAATAAAGGTAATAATTACCCTCCTTAAGGTATTATTTAAGTGCATGTGATTTAGTTGAAGTAATGGACTTGTATTAGGAAGAAATCTTGAATTTAGGCAATGCATGTGATAGTTGTGGTTGTTGAACCGGAAATGGACTATTTTTGGAAATACGTTGTGTTGTTAATTATGTCACTAATTGCATGTTAATATTGAAAGAAGGGTGGGCACTTTAGGTTGTAATTAGTTATGTGGAAGTATTGAAATATGGAATTGGATTCCAAGAATTAAGAGAAGAGTTTTGGAATTAACATGTGTTATGGACGAAAATCTTATGGAAATTATTTAATATGGATATGATGTATTAGGGGTTGTTTTATTGCTTGAAATATAAGTTATAAACATGTATACATGTTGAGGTAGTTACCTATACATGTCTGGAAAAAGTAAAGTGTAGAAAGGAGTTATTCCATATTCTTGAATTCGAAAATGTTGATAGAAGTTGTAGATTGCTTTTATGAACTATTTTAACATGACTAAGGATTGAATAACCATGATAAATAAGTGTGATAGTCACTTGATTGTTGAAGTTGTTGTCTTCCATGGATATAAAGAGAAGGAAGATTATAGGATAACTTGTATGACGTATGTTGGGCTTAACTTAATTATATTCTGGAATAATGTGGATTATTGGTTGGTTGGATTATTGGTTTGAATTGGATTGTTAGTTGGAGTTGAATTGTTGGTTGATTTGGATTATTGGAAAAATTGTGGATACACACATAAACAAAGGAAATGCTGCCAATTTTTTTATAGGAATAAGAGAGCCTTTAATCATATAACTTACATTAGAAATCATAGAATTGACGAGCATGTTATTCCTTATTATAGGTTGAAGTACTAGACGCGGAATACCTTAATATCGAGTTGATTAATTCGCCTAAGAGGTATGTGAGACCTTTCCTTCTTTCTTTTGACATGATTTTTATGAAAGTACGACGAACGTACTTAACTCATACCAGTTCAGTTTTAGAAATGATTATTTACTAGTGATTATGATTTCAGTAACAGAGTTTATGGTAATGATTTTATTGAGAGTCGCATAATGATTTTAATTGCATACAATTGCTCATGATATCTACTCGTGCTAAGTGTTACTATTTCACTCCACTGAGTCCCGGGCCAGGTCATGTTCGTATGCAAATACGCATCATTCATCGAGTCCCTCACTAGAGGGCCGAGACACGTTATATATATATATATATATATATACAGATTACATCGAGTTCCTCCATAGAGGGCCGAGACACGTTACGCGCGCAGATACATATTCCATCGAGTCCCTCCATAGAGGGCCGAGACATGTTATACAGTTTTATATACGCATACGAAAGCATGGTGATTTATGATTCAAGATACATGATATGATTTTCGCATATGATTCTCGCTTTATGAAATTTGTTGACTCTCTGCTTTACTTGTACGATTGTTATTCAATTTTCAGATTTTATGTTTTACATACTCAAGACATTATTTCAGATCGACCCTTTCTCGGGCCGTTAAATGCCCGCAGTTCAGTGTTCAGATAGGTTCCTCCGCCTAGGATTTCAGACAATACTGGAGAGCTCCTTTGTTCCGGAGCCAGCTATTTTGGTACAGACCTTTATCTTTCAGACTTATGCATATTTTTGGGCACGATGGGGTCCTGTCCCGTCATATGTCAGTATTACACTCTTAGAGGTCTGTAGACAGTTGTGGGTTGGACGTTTGTACCTTATTTTGGTTTTGATGTTGTTATCTAGTGGCAGCCTTGCTGGCTTGGTTATTTTGATTATTCTTTTGTGTACAAAATGTTGGTTGGTGGCAGCCTAGTCGGCTAGCCCATTATGATTGTTGTTCTGTTGTTGATTTGGCAGCCTTGTCGGCTCGCCCATTTTAGGGAGATGTTGTAAAAGCAGCGTTGTGCTGCCGAAATTTCTATAGACCTCTGTATTTGATGGATTAAGAGTGACAGGTCAGTAATGACGTCCAATTAGGACGTTAGTCGCGGCCCATCGGGTCGGGTCGTGACAAAAGTGGTATCGTGAGCGCCTCTAATGTCTACGCACCGTGTTCAGCAGTCTTGTGTATGGATATGTTGTGCACCATACCTATACGCTGTGAGGTCGCTCGACATTTAGGATTGTTTCTATTCTTCCATCTCTTAGATCGCCCTATGTAGCCGTGTTATTAGGATGATCCGTGTTCGATAGTTTACTATGTTTACGCCTATGCCTCCGGAAGGCGCGCGCCGTGGGCCCTAAGGGCAAATCTACGCAGGGACACTAGTCGCACGAGAGCTATCGTGTCCTGCACGCGGTCTACTATCGAGTGTGCCCCTCGACGACGGTTCCGCCGTCACCGCTTCTAGAGGCTCCTCAGGGCAACATCACCCGTATCCGAGACTCCGGTACCCGAGCCTTCAGTTCCCCAGCCAGGGGCACATGATGGAGATTTGAGAGAGACAATCCAGTTATTGGAAAGGATAGTGGCGGGACAGGTTCATAGGAAGGAGCCGGCGCTAACCCTGTAGGCATAGTTTGAGGTTAGAGATTTCTGAGTTGCGATCACGGAGTTTTACGGTCAAGGCCCGAGATGATCCTCATGAGTTCATCCGCCGACGCAGAGACATTGAGGTGATCCGGCCGTAGATCGAAGTCGCTTATATTGGCCTCGCACGGCCGCGATGTAGCGCCAACTGCTTTGAGTCTTCGAGTTGTCTAGGGCGCAGTGCTCTCCCGCAGTGGGATGAGTTTTGAAGCATTCTGGCCATTTTCTCGCCTCCAGACGAGACGGCAAGAGTCGGCGTGTTTCTACGATTGCGCGTAATGGGAGGACGGTTAGAGAGTATATCTTGAGTTCGACTCGACCTGTGACGCACCTACTATGGTAGCGCATACGGCGATATGGTGCACCGTTATGTGATGGGTCGACCATTATCTTTTGATGGGTGCTTGACACCGCACTTCACCGACCATGGATATTGCCGGATGCGCTTTTGCGCAGGGATTGAGGAGCGCATGAGGGAGACGGCCGGAAGCGGGTCGATAGAGATCACCCAAGAGGCCAGACGGCGTGGTTTTCAGTGACTTCCGGCGTGCGCCATCGTATTCTTCCCACCAAAGACAGAGTACACCTCACTGATCGCTGGTAGACGATTTGATCGCTCGGGGCATTCAGGAGCTGGTCAGGGCTCCCGAGCGACAGGATCACAGACGCACGTGGGTTCCGCCGAGACCATCTTTCCTCGGTGTTCACAGATGGCGCGCCATCCGTGAGTGTCGCATTGATACTGGTACTTGTTTTTCTTGCGGTCGTCCAGGCCATTTGATGAGGGAGTGTCCTTATAGAGGTGGTTCGGAGGGTATGGCTCAGCATACGGGTTCTGTTGCGGGTTCGTCATCCACAGCCATGCGCCCTATCGGGTAGGGTACTCAGGCACCAGCTGGCCGGGGTAGAGGTCGTGGCAGAGGTCCTAGTTCTAGCGGTCATTCGAACCGCATTTCCATGGCCAGTAGACGCAACCAGGAGGCGTCACCAGATGTTGTCACAGGTACATTATCGGTCTTTTTCTATGATGTGTATGCTTTGATTGATCCAGGTTCCACCTTGTCCTATATATCCCCTCTTGTTGCTAATAGGATAGGGATAGAACCTGAGCCAATAGAACTATTCGAGGTAGCTACACCGGTGGGAGATTCGGTTATAGCTAGGCGTCTGTATAACAATTGCTCGGTGGTGATATATAGCCGTCGTATCTCAGCAGATTTGATAGAGTTGGATATGATCGACTTCGACGTTATTATGGGTATGGATTGGTTGGCCTCTTGTTTTGCCAACGTTGATTGTCGAGAGAAGTTGGTTCGATTCCGCCTGCATCGAACCGGTTATTGAATGGAAAGGGAATACCGCATCGCCGAGGGGTAAGTTTATTTCATACCTCAAGGCAAGGAAGATGGTTCGAAAGGGGTGTATTTATCACTTAGTGCGGGTGCATGATACGGAGGCCGAGGTACCGCCCTTCGCCGCCCAATAGTCGAAGTTTCCTGATGTATTCGGATGATCTCCCGTGTCTTCCTCCGAGCGGAGATAGATTTCGATATAGATGTAGTGCGGTACCCAACCTATATCCATTCCCCTTATAGAACGGCACCGCAATTGAAGGAGTTAAAGGAACAATTGAGAGACCTATCGAGAAGGGCTTCATTAGGCCTAGCGTCTCCAAGGGCGCGCAGATTATTTGTAAAAAATAAGGATGGTTCGCTGCGGATGTGCATTGACTATAGGCAGCTGAATAAGGTGACCATCAAGAATAAGTACCCCCTTCCCAGGATTTATGACTTGTTCGATCAGTTGCAGGGTGCTAAGTATTTCTCGAAGATAGACCTGCGATCCGATTATCATCAGGTACGGGTTAGAGAGGCAGACGTCCAAGATCGTCGTCAGACCTTGCACGGACATTATGAGTTCAGGGTAATGTCGTTTGGGTTGACTAATGCTCCAGCAATGTTCATGGACCTAACCATTCTTGGATACATTTGTTATATTATTCATTGATGACATCCTGGTATATTCTCGCTCAGAGCAGGAACACGCGGATCATTTGAGGACAGTACTTGGAGTCCTCTGGCACCGGCAGTTGTATGCCAAATTTTCGAAATGTGAGTTTTGGTTGGCCTCAGTGGCATTCTTGGGGCATATTGTCGGGGCAGATGGTATTCGGGTGGATACTCAGAAGATTAAGGCGGTGAAGACATGGCCCAGGCCCACTACACCTACTGAGGTACGCAGTTTTCTGGGTCTAGCAGGGTATTATAGGAGGTTTGTGGAAAATTTTGCCTCGATCTCGCTTTGACTAGGCTAACCTGTAAGGTAGCTAAGTTCCAGTGGACCGATGCTTGGAGCACGCTTTGATTGTTGAAGGATAAGTTGACTTCGCCCCGCTGACTCTTCCGGAGGGGTTAGACGGGTATGTGATTTATTGTGATGCTTCAGGTATCGGGTTAGGATGTGTGTTGATGCAGCATGACAAAGTTATAGCTTATGTCTCCCGACAGCTCAGAAAACATGAAAAGAATTATCCCACTCATGATTTAGAGCTAGCAGCGGTGATTCATGCTTTGAAGATATGGAGACATTACTTGTATGGTGTCCATGTTGATATTTACACGGATCATAAGAGTCTTCAATACATTTTTAAGCTGAAGGAACTGAACCTGAGGCAGAGGCGGTGGCTTGAGTTGCTGAAGGATTATGATTTACATTCTGTACCACCCAGGGAAGGCCAACGTTGTGGCAGATGCTCTCAGCCGTAGATCCATGGGTAGTTTGTCGGACGTACAGCCGGACAGGAAAGAGATGGTTCGAGAGATTCACAGGCTAACCAGTCTTGGAGTCCGGTTGAAGGATTCTGGAGATAGTGATATTCTTGTTCGAGGAGTTGTTGAGTCCTCTATCTTAGAAGAGGTAAAGAGATGCCAGTATGATGATCCTGTTCTGGCACGGTATAGGGATGCAGCTCTCCGAAAGGAGAAGGCTTTATTTGAGGTGACCTCTGATGGTGTGCTACGGTATGAGGGTAGGTTATGTGTACCCGACATTGCAGGACTGCGTCAGCAGGTTATGGGTGAGGCACACAATGCCCATTATTCTATTCATCCAGGGTCGACGAAAATGTATCATGACCTTAGGAGCTTGTATTGGTGAGATGGCATGAAGAGAGACGTGACAGAGTTTGTTGCTCGGTGCCCGAATTGTCAGCAGGTTAAGGTCGAACATCAGAAGCTTGGTGGGCTACTACAGGCGATAGATATCCCGACTTGGAAGTGGGAGGTGATTAATATGGATTTTATTACAGGTTTGCCTCGTACTCAGCGGAAGTGTGATTCCATCTGGGTTATTGTAGATAGGCTGACGAAATCAGCCCATTTTCTTCCAGTCCGGACTACTTATGTTACACCTCGTAGTTCCTGAGTATGTATGTGAGGACGTACGTACGAGGATATAACACTAAGTACGAAAGGGAAGAAAATTTTGATTTTCCGGATTTTGTGAAGGAAAAAGGTTCGTAAATGGGAATTGGATTCCCAGATTTGGTATTCGGACTTCTGAGAATATAATAGAATTATAGAATTTTATTTTCAGATTTGGTCATGTGGGGCCCACGGGGAAAATTTACGGTTTTGTGGGGCCCACATTATTTTCGAGATTTTGGCCAATATGGATGTTTCCGGAAGATGAAATATTTTAGACGAATAGGTGGGCGACACGTGTCACCATCTTAGGTGTAATTGTGGCCGATTTGTGTGGACATGTGGCCCTTGGCCGAATTGGTGTGACATGTGGCAAGCCAAGTGTCCCAAGTCTTGTGTTGGACAAGTGGCTTGTGGGGCCCACACACACTTGTCCCCAATCTCATCCACACACTTGCTTTGATCCTAGCCCTTGGTTGTCTTATAAATAGACCCTTGTAGCAAGACTTCATTCCACACTTAGAATAATTTCCAAGGCAAATACTCCCTCCCTTTCTTGAGTGTTCTCGGCAATTGGCCTTCCCCTTGACCAAAAGTTCTTAAACTTTTAAGTGTTCTTCCTTAAGGTGTTAGGAAGATTGTGAACCAAGAGTTAGGCAAGATTTCACACCCCTAGCCCTAAAACCTTGCCTTGGCCGAAAGTTGCTATGTTTGGAACCTAAGTGTTCTTCACTTTTTGGAGTTGAATCTCGAAGAGAAGTTGGTTAGGAGCTTCTAAGGGTTGCGTGTAGCGGATTGGAACGTAAGGATTTGGAGCTAAACTTGCTAAGGAGCGACTTTAAGTTCTTGGATATTTTTGGGCTTATCGAGGTAATGATCTTTGTCCTTCTACTGTAATTGGAGATTACATGTTGTAGTAGTTTATAATTGAGTATATGATATGTGGATAGAAGTTTGAAAAGAAATGGACTGATTTATATATTGTGGGGCAGAATTTTACACGTCCAGTTAGGCGTGTAATCCCCTTTGAGTTGTTGTATTATTGCGCCTTAAATGTGGCATGTTGGATATTGATATCGGGCCTTGAAAAAGGTGGAAAAGTACGTGAATTCTGAGGAAGTCTTTGCCCGATTTTTCGTAGAATAAGAGACGCTTTACTTAGAAATATTCTACGAAGAGATCTAGAAGTTGATAGATGTGTTATGGTTGTTATAGGTGGTATTCTACGCGCGGCATACTCGGCTTGGCTAGTGGATTAAGCCGAAGAGGTATGTGATTCTTCCTATACTCTTGAGCATGATTGTTGTGAACTATATAGTACGGTAGACGTACGTGTGTGAAATGAATTTGGTTTGTTTAAAACATAAAGTGTTATAATGGCTTTATGAAAAGTTAGTTATAACGACTTTATGAAGATAAAAGAAAGATTTGATTTTGAAAGCTAAACGACTTGATTTTAAAAGTTAAGAGACTTTATATTGAAAGATAAGAGACTTGACTTATAAACAACTTGATTTCGGAAAATGAGAAGTAACTTAATTTAAAAGTATAGGTTACTTGTTTTGAAAAGAGTGAGCTACCTGGGTTTTAAAAGTATACTTGATGTGGTTTTAAAAGTGTAAAACACTTGGTTTAAAAAGTATATAGTACTTGATTTTAAAGGCCTTGTAAAGATTTTCTGAAGGTGTAGTAATTTGGTTTGAAAATAAAACGTGTTTTGATACTACGAGTATTAGTATCGTGTGGATTTTACGTAAAAAGAGGTCTTTTTGAAAGAATGAAAGTATGTAGTACTTGGGGGTTAAAGCCCAGATTGTTGGCATAAAATGAAAGTACTTTGAGTTTATAAATGGTGAATCATTTTACGTGTTAATGAAAGTCTAAGAGTACGTTGAACGTGCCTATGATTGTTGTGATAGCCTTTGTTGTACAAGTGTTGTATTTCTATGCTACCGCGTCTCTCGATGGAGGGCCGGTTATCTGGTTGTTTGCTTGGACATACTGATACGTTGGGTGGCCCACGGGTATGCTTCCACTATGAGTGTTATTTTGTTATTTCCTTGGACATACTGACACATTGGGTGGCCCACGGGTATGCTTCTATTATATTGTTCCTTTGGGCATACTGACACGTTGGATGGTCCACGGGTATGCGTCCACTCGGATTGTTTCATGGCTATGATTTCACTGATGTAAGATGCCGGGGGCATGCGACCATGGTGCGGGTTAGATTCTCGGGTTATGTTATTAATCCATGGATGGCTAATCCATGAAGCTTGCCGCATTGATGAGTGGTCACGGGCTTGATTTGTACATGTGGTTACAGGCACACTTTAGATACCTGTCCTGGTCATTTCTCGTGTATCGGCAGGCACTGGTATGCGTCCACTCGGATTGTTTCATGGCCATGCTTTCACTGATGTAAGATGCCGGGGGCATGCGGCCATGGTGCGGGTTAGATTCTCGGGTTATGTTATTAATCCATGGACGGCTAATCCATGAAGCTTGCCGCAGTGATGAGTGGTCACGGGCTTGATTTGTACATGTGGTTACAGGCACACTTTAGATACCTGTCCTGGTCATTTCTCGTGTATTGACAAGCACTGGTAGATAGCTTAAGATACTTGCCCCGGTCATATCTCGTGAGACGGCATGCACTGGTACGTTGGCTTAAGATACTTGTCGATCGATTCGTGTGTGATATTGGATCTGGTAGTTGGATTCCGTACTTGGCCCGTAAAGTTTTATGATGCAGGAATTGGATCTAGTAGTTGGCTATTCTACTTGGCCCGATCGGTTTTATGACGCAGGCAGGATCTAGTGTTCAGGTACACATAGGGGTGTTGTTTTACATCATGCATCGCTGCGGTGAGGAAGGAGTTCCACGGGCATGATTGATATTATGGGCGTGAGACCCATAGTTATGTGTGAGTGATGATTTTGAGGACATGCGTCCCTGACTTGACATAACTGTTTATTTATTGTGAAATGGTCTTTTAAAATGATGAAATGTAATTTCATTACAGTACTTTCAGTTTCACATACTTGGTACCTGTTGTACTGACCTCCTTCGGGGGGCTGCGTTCATGCCGCAGGTAGAGGTACACCGGTTGTTGATCCTCGCTCATAGGATCACGGTTCTGCGTATTGGGAAGCTTTGTTTCTCCGGAGGCTTATCTTTTGGTATGGTTCCCTGTCATTGTAGGTACTTGTACACTCAGGGGTATGGCGGGGCCCTGTCCCGTCATAGTTGTTATATCAAATTCTTAGAGGTCTGTAGTCCTGTAGTGAGTTGGGCTTGTAAAGGATGTAACTGTTCAGGTTTTGTTATATATATGTAGAAATGTGACCGTTTTGGTTAGCCTATTTCTTATTTTATACTGTTCCATGTCTATGAGTTTATTTTCGCTAGTTTTTCTCTGATGTAGTATCACTAGGGTGCCCGGAGTAAGGCACCAGTCGCGTGCCCAAGGTCGGGTCGTGACAACTTATTCAGCTGAGGACTATGCCTGATTATACATCAGGGAGATAGTGAGACTGCATGGGGCTCCTATATCTATCATATCTGACCGAGGGGCCCAGTTCACGGCTAACTTCTGGAGATCATTTCAGAAGGGATTGGGAACGCAGGTGAGTCTTAGCACAACATTCCATCCTCAGACGGATGGTCAGGCAGAGCGTACCATACATACATTGGAAGATATGTTGAGGGCTTGTATTATTGATTTTAGAGGTAGCTGGGATGATCATTTGCCACTTATTGAGTTTGCTTACAATAACAGCTACCACTCTAGCATTCCGATGGCCCCGTATGAGGTTTTGTATGGGAGGAAGTGCAGGTCGCCCATTGGTTGGTTTGACGTTGGTGAGACTCAGTTGATTGGTACAGACATGGTTCAGCAGGCTGTCGACAAGGTGAAACTCATACAGGAGAGATTACTAGCAGCTCAGAGTCGACAGAAGTCATATGCTGATAATCGACGTCGGAACTTAGAGTTTCAGATCGACAACTGGATATTCTTGAAGGTCTCACCCATGAAGGGTGTGATGAGATTTGGGAAGAGGGGAAAACTTAGTCCGAGGTATATTGGGCCTTATCAGATCATTCGCCGAGTAGGCCAAGTTGCCTATGAGTTGGACTACCGCAGAACTTAGGCGATCATCGGTGTTTCATGTATCCATGTTGTGAAAGTGTATGGGTGATCCTTCCAGAGTCTTCCCAGTGGACGATGTCCAGGTGACTGAGGGGTTGTCCTATGAGGAGAGTCCCGTGGCCATATTGGATCGCCAAGTCAGGAGACTACAGACTAAGGATATTGTATCCGTCAAGGTGTTATGGCGGAACAATAATAGAGAGGAAATGACTTGGGAGGCAGATGACGAGATGAAGAAGAAGTATCCTCACTTATTCCCTATGCCCCCGGGTAATTCAATCTAACTCCCTTATTTGGTTATGGTGTTGGTGAATTATATATATGTGTTTTTTTTATGGCCCTGTGTGGCATCTGTTGGGTTGCTGGATATAGATGGATAGACACTATTATAAAGGAGGCTCTGCCGAAATTTCTAGAACTTGAGACTTGTTATGAACATTCGAGGACGAATGTTTGTAAGGGGGGAAGAATGTTACACTTCGTGGTTTTAAGATGATAGTTAAGAACTAAGATTCGAATTTTGGAATTTAAATATATTTCTACATGCTAATACGGAACAATCTTGGGTTATTACGTGTGTGACATTGTAGATTTAAAATGATAGTCATATATTCTGGATGTGGTTTAGTCACGTATTATATAAGTTACGACAACGTGGATACGACTCGTCTTATGAGATTTTCAAGATTTAAAAAGAAGGGAGATTTATTTTAGTAGAGGGCTATTTAATAGACAATTAAGAAAATTGGACCAAAGTGTAAATAATATTTTCAGATTTTTATTCCTTAAAACTCTTCTAAAACCCTTCATATTCTTTTCTTCTCTACTTAGAAATTCAAAGGAAGAACACTCTCTTCCCCTCCCTTCTCCTCTAAACCGAAAATATAGCATTTCCTTAGCAAATTTAAGATCAAACCAACCTCCATTCCAAGATTAATTCTTTTACAATTAGAAAGCCAAGAAATTGCACCCAAAAACAGTGTGGACATCGCCACTGCTGGGCCGAATAATCTGGGTAGTTCTTTTAGTTTTTTGACAAGTTTTTGGGAAGAAAAACGTGTTAGAATAATGGGTTATCATAGTGGAGGTGTTGCATGTTGAATTAGAGTTGAAGAAGTGTGAAATTGAAGCCAAAATGGTCCCAAAACAGTGACAAATCACGCGGTGGGCAGGACAGACTGGGGGGGCTGATTTGCTTCAAAATCAAGGTAATAATTACCCTCCTTAAGGTATAATTTAAGTGCATGTGATTTAGTTGAAGTAATGGACTTGTATTAGGAAGAAATCTTGAATTTAGGCAATGCATGTGATAGTTGTGGTTGTTGAACCGGAAATTGACTATTTTTGGAAATACGCTGTGTTGTTAATTATGTCACTAATTGCATGTCAAGATTGAAAGAAGGGTGGGTACTTTAGGTTGTAATTAGTTATGTGGAAGTATTGAAATATGGAATTGGATTCCAATAATTAAGAGAAGAGTTTTGGAATTAACATGTGTTTTGGCCGAAAATCTTATGGAAATTATTTAATATGGATATGATGTATTAGGGGTTGTTTTAATGCTTGAAATATAAGTTATAAACATGTATACATGTTGAGGTAGTTACCTATACATGTCTTGGAAAAGGTAAAGTGTAGAAAGGAGTTATTCCATATTCTTGAATTCGAAAATGTTTATAGAAGTTGGAGATTGCTTTTATGAACTATTTTAACATGACTAAGGATTGAATAACCATGATAAATAAGTGTGATAGTCACTTGATTGTTGAAGTTGTTGTCTTCCATGGATATAAAGAGAAGGAAGATTATAGGATAGCGTGTATGACGTATGTTGGGCTTAACTTAATTATATTCTGGAATAATGTGGATTATTGGTTGGTTGGATTGTTGGTTTGAATTGGATTGTTAGTTGGAGTTGAATTGTTGGTTGATTTGGATTGTTGGAAAAATTGTGGATACGCACATAAACAAAGGAAATGCTGCACAAATTTTTATAGGAATAAGAGAGCCTTTAATCATATAACTTACATTAGAAATCATAGAATTGACGAGCATGTTATTCCTTATTATAGGTTGAAGTACTAGACGAGGAATACCTTAATATCGAGTTGATTAGTTCGCCTAAGAGGTATGTGAGACCTTTCCTTCTTTCTTTTGACATGATTTTTATGAAAGTACGACGGACGTACTTAACTCCTACCAGTTCAGTTTTAGAAATGATTATTTACTAGTGATTATGATTTCAGTAACAGAGTTTATAGTAATGATTTTATTGAGAGTCACATAATGATTTTAATTGCATACAGTTGCTCATGATATCTACTCGTGCTAAGTGTTACTATTTCACTCCACTGAATCCCGGGCCAGGTCATGTTCGTGCTCAGCCATGCATCATTCATCGAGTCCCTCACTAGAGGGCCGAAACACGTTACATATATATATATACATATTACATCGAGTTCCTCCATAGAGGGACGAGACACGTTACGCGCGCAGATACAAATTCCATCGAGTCCCTCCATAGAGGGCCGAGACATGTTATACATTTTTATATACAGACATGAGCATGGTGATTTATGATTCAGTATACATGATATGATTTTCAGACATGATTCTCAGTTTTATGAAATTTGTTGACTCTCTGTTTTACTTGGTACAGTTGTTATTCAGTTTTCAGTATTTTATATTTTACATACTCAGTACATTATTTCTTCACGACCCATTTCCTCGAGGCTGCGTTCATGCCGCAGTTCAGTGTTGAGATAGGTGCCTCCGATGCTAGGATTTATGTACAACAGTTGGAGAGCTCCTTTGTTCCGGAGCCAGCTATTTTGGTACAAACCTTTATCTTTCAGACTTATGCATATTTTTGGGCACGACGGGGTCCTGTCCCGTCATATGTCAGTATTACACTCTTAGAGGTCTGTAGACAGTTGTGGGTTGGACGTTTGTACCTTGTTTTGGTTTTGATGTTGTTATCTAGTGGCAGCCTTGCCGACTTGCTTATTTTGATTATTCTTTTGTGTACAAAATGTTGGTTGGTGGCAGCCTATTCGGCTAGCCCATTATGATTGTTGTTCTGTTGTTGATTTGGCAGCCTTGTCGGCTCGCCCATTTTAGGGAGATGTTGTAAAATCAGCGTTGTTCTGCCGAAATTTCTATAGACCTCTATATTTGATGGATTAAGAGTGACAGGTCAGTAATGACGTCCAATTAGGACGTTAGTCGCAGCCCGTCGGGTCGTGACAGAAGTATTTCATAACTTTTATTGACGATAGTATGCGATATTACTACGTTTATTTACTTAATAGTAAAGATGAAGCATTTGAAGCATTCAGGCAATACAAAACTGAAGTTGAGACTCAACTTAACAAAAAGATTAAAATGATAAGGAGTGATAGGGGCGGTGAATATGAATCTCCTTTTGAACAAATATGTTTGGAATATGACATTATTCATCAAACAACTTCCCCTTACTCGCCACAATCAAACAGAAATGCGGAAAGGAAAAATAGAACACTAAAAGAAATGATGAATGCCCTGTTAATAAGTTCTGGTTTACCCCAGAACTTGTGGGGGGAAGCCATTCTAACAGCTAGCCGAATACTCAATCGAGTGCCCCATAGCAAAACAAAATCTATTCTATACGAAAAGTGGAAAGGAATGAAGCCCAATTTGGGATACTTCAAAGTGTGGGGGTGTTTGGCCAAGGTGCAAGTACCTAAACCCAAAAGGGTAAAAATAGGACCTAAAACCATTGATTGTGTTTTCATAGGATATGCCACAAATAGTAAGGCATATCGATTTCTGGTTCACAAATCAGAAAATCCTAACATTTAAGTGAATACGGTAATTGAATCAGATAATGCTGACTTCTTTGAAACCATATATCCGTATAAAAAGGAATGTGAGTTGTCTAGCAAAGAATCTAAACGACCTCGGGAAGAAACAAAGGAAAATGTTCCTGATGAGAAAAATCCAAGACGCAGCAAACGTCAAAAGACGTCTAATTCCTTTGGACCAGAATTTCTAATATTTTTGTTGAAAAATGAGCCTCGAACTTTCAACGAAGCTATGTCTTCATTGGAAGCTCAGTGTTGGAAAGATGCAATCAATAGTGAGATAGAATCCATATTGAATAACCATACTTGGGAATTGGTTGATCTTCCTCCAGGGAATAAACCTTTAGGTTCCAAATGGATTTTCAAGCGGAAAATGAAAGTTGATGGTACTATTGATAAATATAAGGCAAGACTAGTTGTTAAAGGGTTTAGACAACGAAAATGTCTTGATTACTTTGACACATACTCGCCGGTAACGAGGATTACATCTATTCGGGTGTTAGTAGCGTTAGCCGCCGTGTACAGTCTTGAAACCCATCAAATTGATGTGAAAACAACCCTCTTAAATTGAGAGTTAGAGGAAGAAATTTATATGGAACAACCTGAAGGGTTTGTAGTTCCAGGGAAAGAGAAGAAGGTGTGTCGACTTGTTAAGTCTCTTTACGGACTAAAACAAGCACCCAAACAGTGGCATGCAAAATTTGACCATACAATGTTGTCAAATGGATTCAAGATAAATGAGTGTGATAAATGTATCTACATTAAGAACACTCCGAACCACGTCGTCATTGTTTGTTTGTACGTGGATGATATGTTGATAATGAGTAACGACATTGCTAATATAAATGCTACTAAGCGCATGTTTGCTAGCAAGTTTGATATGAAAGACTTAGGAGTTGCCGATTTAATTCTGGGAATTAAAATCCATAAGACTCATCAAGGTCTAACATTGTCTCAATCTCATTATATTGAAAAGGTACTTGAAAAATTCAAGTATTTGGACTTTAAAGCTGCAAAGACGTCAATTGATATGAACTGTACGCGACCTGATATTGCGTGTGCTATAAGTAAACTAAGTTGCTACACTAGTAATCCCGACCAAAATCATTGGCTGGCAATGAAATGAGTTTTGGGGTATTTAAAACATACTGAAAACTTTGCTTTGCATTATAACAGGTATTCTGCAGTTATTGAAGGATACAGTGATGCAAATTAGATCACCGGTTCAACTGAAACTAAATCAACAAGTGGATATGTTTTTACCATAGGTGGAGGAGCAGTGTCTTGGAAGTCATCCAAACAGACATGTATCGCCCGCTCTACAATGGAATCTGAGTTCATAGCTTTAGACAAAGCCGGTGAAGAAGCTGAATGACTACGAAATTTCTTAGAAAATATTCCATTTTGGCCTAAACCGTTGGCTCCTGTATGCATACATTGCGATAGCCAAGCGACAATAGGAAGAGCCGGGAGCGTTATGTACAACGAAAAGTCTCGTCACATACGACGAAGACATAATACCGTTAGACAACTACTCTCTAGTGGAATTATCACAATTGACTATGTTAAGTCAAGAGATAATGTGTCGGATCCACTAACTAAAGGCCTAACTAGAGAGGTAGTTGAAAGATCATCGAGGGGAATGAGACTATGGCCGAGGAAAAGTCATCATGACGGTAACTCTACCTAGAAGACTGGAGATCCCAAGATCTAGGTTCAAAGAGATCAAACAAAGTCATTGATGACGGTTCAACATTGTCACAATAAGTTTTTGGTCCATTCTCGTGATGAGACAATGTTCAATACCAATATAAAACATTACGACTTTTTAATGGTTCCTAAGTTTGGTACGGGGTATATCAAATAGTGTATTTACGGGATGACACATTTAGGAATCACCTATATAAGTGTGAAGTGTAAGCTGCTTCAAGAAGAGTTCTGTAAGGCCAATTCTCTACGCACTTATGAACCAGGCAGTGTTCATGACTGAAACGAACAAAACAATGAGAACCAAATAAGGTTAAAGGGTTAATTATGTGACATGTGGTTGTCTAGGTATACACCTAAGCTCGACGGTTCAAAGATATCAAATCTACCGATTGACCGAGTATATCCGACATATGTTCACTACGAAAAGTTCAAAGAGAAATCTACTTATTCAGATGCGATTAATCCTTGCTTACGAATCACACAGTTTTTTGTCATGCATGTTTTTCATCATATAGCCATTCCTCATTCATGTGGGGGATTGTTATAGCTAGTTAATGGTTAAACTAAGTTGGTGTGAATGAGAAATGGAAGAAAAAATGAAATGAAAGGAAAGTGAAGTTCAAAGCAAAGTTCCTTTTCAAAGGAGCTTTGTACCACATCGGTGATAGAAAGGGAAAGTTATGTGCTTATATTAAAAATCACTTCATCTAGCTCTTAAAGGGTTGAGAAGAGGGACTCCTCTCGCGCCGTCGTCGTCGCCCGGCTCGGCGTCGGCTTTGGATTTGGATATGGTCAACTGATTGATTGATAATCTTTTTGGACCAAATTTATTTAGTTTCAAATCTTTATTTTCTGAAAAAAATTAATTTCCCAAACGTATTTTTTTTCTCATTTTTCGAAAAGACAAAGTGGTCTTTCCGAACAGTCACCAACCTTTCCGAACAGACACCTTCGAGGCTATATAAACTGAGGCAATGTCTCATTTTTAACACACTGAAAATAATTTCTTTCATTAAAATTCTGCATTCTCTTTCACAAATAAAACTATCGAGTTTTACTGTGGTTTGTTGCCAACTTTGAGTTCGTCGAAGTCGTCGGCGTTTGAAGTACCGTTACTCCTGCGACAGGTATATCCGTTTTATTCTGGGAGGAAGTAATCCATAACCTTGGGTACATTGAGGGGATTAAATTCCTTAAGGACACACAATGAATTCTGTGGTCTCGGATATCCCCCCCCCCCAATTTCTAGTTTTTCCTTTTCTTGATTTTGAACACAGGAGTACAAACACTATATCCTTTGGGGTGTATTTTCTATTATGATTGGTTATTTTGGGGTTAACAATTCCCCCTATCAACTAACTAGTTGCATGACATTGCGAATACATGTAATGACCCGTCTGGTCGTTTAGGCATTATATCATTTGACCCTTGTTAATTATTTCTCTACCACCGTTAAAGTGTATCCGACTTTCGAGGATGGGTGGAGCGGTTCCTGAGATAGACGGGTGAGTTGTCAAACCCCGAACCCCGGGCCCGTGACTGGTGCCCTACCTGGGCACCCTGCTACCTTAACAACACAAGTAAACTGCGGAAATTAAATAACTCTTTTTTTAAAAAAAAAACCAATCGTGACGCGTGCGGCCGACAAGGCTGCCATATAATATACATAATAAAAGACACTACACTGTATACGAGTCCAATCCCACATATGAATACAGCACTCTAAGAGTTTTATCAAATATGACGGACAAGGCCCCGCCAGCATCATAATCGCATAAAAGCACTGCATCGAAAGAACTTATACCAAAAAGATAACTCCCAATGTAAGGAGCTATCCAAAACTCGGCAGGTCCTACACTGCCGATCACCAAACAACAGACCTAAACTCACGCAGATCAACGCACTTCCGGGCGAGGTCGACGAAGAATGTACCAAGTATGTGAGATGAAATGCGTAATAAAATCATAATCTAAACAAACAGAGACATGTCGATAGCCAACCTACAGTACATAACACATAAGCAGTCATATCAAGTCAGGGACGCAGGCCCTCAAAGTCACTCCTCAAATATAACTATGGGTCTCACGCCCATAATATCAATCATGCCCGTGGAATCCTTCCTCACTGCCGGCAGTTCATGATGTAATAACACCAATAAGGATACATGAACACCAAGTCCCACCTGTGTCCTAAATGCCTCGTGGTCTCATGCCCCGGAATCCCACATCGTAAAAGCATGACCATAGGGTAACACAATCAAATCCGGGGACATATATGATAATCAATTTACAACACATTGT
Source organism: Przewalskia tangutica (assembly GCA_029844215.1). Lineage (NCBI taxonomy): Eukaryota > Viridiplantae > Streptophyta > Magnoliopsida > Solanales > Solanaceae > Przewalskia > Przewalskia tangutica. The sequence goes on from CM056729.1 coordinate 44,363,123, forward strand.
GCCTTACTAATAATGAGAGTAAACAGTAGTATCCTTACAATATAAAATAGGAAGCTCATGATCAAAACAGGACCATCCGCCCACAGTATCATTTAACCATCCTACTCCTGGGACTATTTCACCCGCATAGGCCGCGTGGACCCGCGTGAGGTATTCCTCGTATGGGACTATTTCACCCGCATAAGCCCTTACGGACTCGCATGAGGTATTCCTCGCATAGGCTGGACCCGCCCGCATGGGACTATTTCACCCGCATAAGTCCTTACGGACCCGCATGAGATATTCCTCGCATCGTGGGTAGCAATTCCACGGAATCTGCAAATGCCACAAACCCGGGGAATGACCCCGAAACGACTGATATACCAATAGCACACAACCGGCTATTTCCAGCACACATAGGCAATTCTCAACTAAACAAGCCAAAGTACTTATCAAGGCACACATAGAATAATTCTCAATTAATCAAGCCAAAGTACTTATCAAGGCACACTTAGACAAATTCTCAATTTATCAGGCCAAAGTACTTATCAAGGCACAAATAGAAAAATTCTCATTTAACAAGCCAAAGTACTTATCAGGGCACAAATAGAATAATTCTCATTTAACAAGCCAAAGTACTACACACGTACATTCTTTTCAAAAGACTCCTTTTATGTAAAATCCCAAGATACTAACACCCGTAGTATCAAGGCATGTCTATTTTTCAAAGTAAGTTACTACACGTTTAGAAAACTCATTTCAAGGCTTGAAATCAAGTAACTTCAAATTTTCACAATCTAGGCAACTTATGCCCTTTAATCAAAATAGACAACTTTTTAAACCTTCCATAAAGCCGTTATAACCAACTTCCCATAAAGCCGTTATAACCCTTTATGGTTTTAGACATATCCATTCCTTTTATAACCAAGAGACTTATACTATTAAAACCAAGTATCACATACTTACAAATCAAGTTCTTAACTTTCAAAACACTTCAGGTCTCTTAATATATAGAAAACAAGTTTCTTCTACTTTTAAACCTCAAGTAACTCACTCCTTTAAAACAAGTTACTTCTCTTAAATCATGTCATTTCTCCTCTTTTAAAACAATTAAGTAAATCACTCATTTGACTCTCTAAAGTCGTTATAATGACCTTTAGGATTTTGGTACTAAGGCACTAGCCCAAAAGATTTGGAAACCACTTCCTTTTCAAGACTCTATGTACTTTTAGTAAAATACTTTCACTTTTAAGAATCCAAACTTCACTAAGAAAATGGATTTTACAACTTACAATTTAAACATCAAAGTACAATCAAGGAAGTACATAGAACAAATTCTATTTTAGGCAATCCAAATACAACCAAGGAATGGATCATTTAAGGAGTAGAACATACTTTCTTAATCTTAAGGAATCATGCTAGAAGAGGAGATAGTTCACATACCTTTTCGGCTAATGTCCACAAGCTAAGCCGAATACGCCGTACGTAGAAGTGTCAACCTATAATGGTCACAACAAGACTATCAACTTCTAGTCTCTAACATAGAATAATACTAAGTATACGGTCTCTAATTCTACGGAAAATCGGGCAGCACTTCCTTTGTTTCTACTCACTTTGCCACCTTTTTCAAGGCCGAATACAATAACCAACACGCCACATTTAAGGCTCCAAACAACAACCAAACAAAGGGGATTACACGCCTTACAATACGTGTAAAATTCCGCCCCACAATTCATACAAAGTAGTTCCATAATTAAAGCCATTCTCGGCCAACTTACAACCAACAACACTAAGTCTTTTCCAATCCTTTTCCAAATTACAAGTTCTTAGGTCAACATGTTATTTAGTCATAGACAACTTCAACAACTACAATTTCCTTCTTTATACAACATGCGACGACTTAACTAATAATCAACTTGAAATGTAATCTTAAGGCTAAACATGCTAGTTTTCGGATTAGGGTTCCAATAGTCAAAATACTTATCGAACTTCATACTATATAACTCATGCTTTCTAATAACCATAGCTACAATGATAAGTAAACCTTAATTGCTAAAACGACAAGAATATACCTTTATAAGCCCTTAAAATTTCCAAGATTCCAAAGTCGCGCCTTAGCAATTCTTAGCTCCTTTACTTAGGTTCCAATCCGCTCCAAGCACTCCTTATAGGCCTATGAAGAACCCATCTTCAAGTTCCAACTTCAAAGTTGAAGAACTCCCTTAGTTTCTGCCTTGCGACTAACGTAAAAATGCGTTTTTTCCGAAATCTTTCTATTGAGATAACCTTACAATACCCTTGGGGACATTGGGTTAAAGTCTTGTGGCTAATGGATCAAAACTACAAAATTTTCTCTTCCTAAAGTGGCCTTGGCCGAGAGCAACTATAGAGGAACAAGATGTTATCTAATTTTTCTAAGTGTAAATGAGCTAGTATTGCACTAGTAGTAACCTTATAAAACACAATGGAGGGTTTAGATGTCCACAAATGTGAGGTTAGGATGGGTTTCACTTGGATCAAGCCTAGGTGGACAAGTTGACTCACAACAATATCTAGCTTAGAAGACTTATCATCTACATAGGTCAAATGACCATAACACCCTTGCAATATTTCATCCAACATCATGGAGGGGGTGCCACGTGTCGCCCTCTCATTCGTCCATAAAATTCCGTAACCCTCGTGGGTCCCACAAAACATAAAATTCCTCGGGTGGGCCCCACGTGACCAAATCCGTAAAAATAAATTTCCATTAGGTTAAGAGTTCCATACTCTTCAAATAATGCATTTGGAGAATCCAATTCTCAACAACGAACATTTTTCCTTTCCGACGTTTCTAAGATTTTCCGCTTGAAAAACAATTCTTCCTTTCGTACTAATTTCCAAGTCTTGATTCCTTACGCATTCTCTTATACATGTCCGGACTTACTGGTGTAACATTCTTCCCCCCTTAGAAACATTCGTCCCCGAATGTTCTTAGTCGGTTGTCACGCTATACAAACCCCGGCACAATCTCTATACTATGCCTATCAATCAATACTCCACAAGACTAACGATGCCACACCTGGCCATCGCCTAACATACGTAAACATATCAATGGACCTTCCGTCCGCTACCCCTTCTCATAAACTCGAAGGTTACAGTCTCCTAGAACACGGGATCCTTAGAGGTTCCTTTCTTTCCTTACTTGTCATTCTTTCTCGTACTTCTAAACTCATTTAGTAAACGTACAAAATCTCAAATTTTGTTTCTGTTCTCCAACTCGAGTTACTAACCAAACTTGGCCATATTGTTACTTACATTCCCGTTAAGGCTCTTCTCGGTCCTTACGACCCGATTCCGGTGGAACGCATCCACGAACTCGTACAACGATCAACTAGACTTGGGCCTTGCATCCCCGGGATCCTACCCCATAGCGGGACCACTACCAACTGACATCACCCCATTTCGTACTATCGGCTGACCCGAAATGAGTCCATAACCCGACTCATCGTCACACTTAACTTCTCATTCTTAGTCTGAAATAAATCTATCTCTTATCTCAAGGTACTTCTCACCCTATCCTCCCATTCACTAGAGGTTCACACATAAGCCAAATTATTTCTATCAGACAATCTTCCCTATCTGCCTAACATCGCTACTGGTAATTACAACTTGTGAACTCTACACAACTATAGTCTCGATTCACTTTATCATTCTTGTCAACATTCTTAACTTTTCACTTTACTAATCAAAGTATCCTACCTCAGGGTACTATCACTTTACAACTCTAGCAACAAAGGGAAAACATATACGCTAAGGCAAAATCTGAATCTAACAATGCACGTATGATTCAAAAGAATCGAACTATACCGTAACCCCGCGGTGTCGCTCGATCCGCCCAAAGAGTCACGTCATCTCTCGCGGTTCAAGGACCGCCAACTATAAACTCCACTGACCTCCACCACGGGCTAACATTTGTACACCCCGCTCGGGAACGCATACCGCGAGGAAAGGGAATCAACCATCGGCCTCATAGGCTGAGCTACCTCACCGGTGCTCTTTCTAAAAGGACATACCCTCAGAATATGGCCCGGACGGCCACAATAAAAACAAACAACTGTGCCATAACGGCATTTCCCCGAATGACGCTTACCACATCTGATACACTGAGGAATAGGTGGCCTCGACCGATAAAATCCTCTGCTCCTCTGAGAACCTCGACCTCTGGAGCTTGGACCGGCTCCTAAATACCTTGTGGGGTCCAAAATCCCACCTGTGAACTGCGGGGGTATGTACTGGGTAGGCTGGGACGAATAGCTTACTCGCTGCTGAGGCGGCTCGTCCAAAAACTCACCGGGATAACCAACCGGTCTAGCCCTCTTACGCAGATTTTCGCGTTGGCCCTCTACCCTCTGTACACCTGTCTGTACTGGCTGAATAACCTCCGGCTGATGAAACTGTAGCACTGCTATCTTGGTCAATAACATAATGCTTCCTTCATGACCCTAAAGTCTTCCCCTAACTGAGGAACTGGAGGCTCTGGTGTCGGGGCCTCAAAATCAAGCGCAGGTTAAGAACTCGCCGATCGCGAACAACATCCGGTATAACCAGGCATAAGCCCTATCAACTCTCGAGTCCGACTAGTAGCTCCGCCATTACTTTGCCCTTCAGGGCCGTTGCCTCTCGAGGCATAATCAGAATACACAACAATACGTCGTGAGAGGAATTATCTTACTAACACACTATGGCAGATCTTAGAGTGAGAAGAATAGAAACTAACTCCTAAATGTCCCGTAGCCTCACTGCATGGGTGTGGCGCGCAACACACCGATAATCAAGACTCTACTAGACACGGCCTCAGACATTCCGAGGATCGATCGCTCGATACCACTCACACCCGAACCCCGCCCGTGGATCGTACTCCTACCTGGGCACCTCGCTACCTTAACAACACAAGTAAATCATGAAATTAAATAGCTTTTTATTTTATTTTAAAACCAATCGTGCGTGCAAGGCGGCGACAAGGCTGCCATATAATATACATAATAAAAGACACTACACCGTATACGAGTCCAATCCTACATATGAATACACTTAAGAGTTTTATCAAATATGACGACAAGGCCCCGCCGCACCATAATCGCATAAAAGCCTGCATCGAAAGAACTTATACCAAAAGATAACTCCTGAATGTAAGGAGCTATCCAAAACTCGAGCAGGTCCTACACTGCCGATCACCAAACAACAGACCTAAACTACTCAGATGAACGCAGCCCGAAGGAGGTCAAGACAAGAATGTACCAAGTATGTGAGCGATGAAATCGTAATAAAATCATAACAATCTAAACAAAATAGAGACATGTCGATAGCCAACCTACAAGACATAACACATAAGCAACATATCAAGTCGTGACGCAGCCCTCAAAGTCACTACTCAAATATAACTATGGGTCTCACGCACATAATATCAATCATGCCCGTGGAATCCTTCCTCACTGCCGGCAGTTCATGATGTAATAACACCAATAAGGATACATGAACACCAAGTCCCACCTGTGTCCTAAATGCCTCGTGGTCTCATGCCCCGGAATCCCACATCGTAAAAGCATGACCATAGGGTAACACAATCAAATCCGGGGACATATATGATAATCAAATTACAACACATTGTGCCTTACTAACAATGAGAGTAAACAGTAGTATCCTTACAATATAAAATAGGAAGCTCATGATCAAACAGACCATCCGCCCACAAAGATCATTTAACCATCCTACTCCTGGGACTATTTCACCCGCATAGGCCGCGTGGACCCGCGTGAGGTATTCCTCGCATGGGACTATTTCACCCGCATAAGCCCTTACGGACTCGCATGAGGTATTCCTCGCATAGCTTGGACCCGCCCGCATGGGACTATTTCACCCGCATAAGTCCTTACAGACCCACATGAGATATTCCTCGCATCGTGGGTAGCAATTCCACGGAATCTGCAAATGCCACAAACCCGGGGAATGACCCCGAAACGACTGATATACCAATAGCACACAACCGGCTATTTCCAGCACACATAGACAATTCTCAACTAAACAAGCCAAAGTACTTATCAAGGTACACATAGAATAATTCTCAATTAATCAAGCCAAAGTACTTATCAAGGCACACTTAGACAAATTCTCAATTTATCAGGCCAAAGTACTTATCAAGGCACAAATAGAATAATTCTCATTTAACAAGCCAAAGTACTTATCAGGGCACAAATAGAATAATTCTCATTTAACAAGACAAAGTACTACATACGTACATTCTTTTCAAAAGACTCCTTTTTATGTAAAATCCCAAGATACTAACACCCGTAGTATCAAGGCATGTCTATTTTTCAAAGTAAGTTACTACACGTTTAGAAAACTCATTTCAAGGCTTGAAATCAAGTAACTTCAAATTTTCACAATCTAGGCAACTTATGCCCTTTAATCAAAATAGACAACTTTCTAAACCTTCCATAAAGCCGTTATAACCAACTTCCCATAAAGCCGTTATAACCCTTTATGGTTTTAGACATATCCAATCCTTTTATAACCAAGAGACTTATACTATTAAAACCAAGTATCACATACTTACAAATCAAGTTCTTAACTTTCAAAACACATCAGGTCTCTTAATATATAGAAAACAAGTTTCTTCTACTTTTAAACCTCAAGTAACTCACTCATTTAAAACAAGTTACTTCTCTTAAATCATGTCATTTCTCCTCTTTTAAAACAATTAAGTAAATCACTCCTTTGACTCCCCTAAAGTCATTATAATGACCTTTAGGATTTTGGTACTAAGGCACTAGCCCAAAAGATTTGGAAACCACTTCCTTTTCAAGACTCTATGTACTTTAAGTAAAATACTTTCACTTTTAAGAATCCAAACTTCACTAAGAAAATGGATTTTACAACTTACAATTTAAACATCAAAGTACAATCAAGGAAGTACATAGAACAAATTCTATTTTAGGCAATCCAAATACAACCAAGGAATGGATCATTTAAGGAGTAGAACATACTTTCTTAATCTTAAGGAATCATGCTAGAAGAGGAGATAGTTCACATACCTTTTCGGCTAATGTCCACAAGCTAAGCCGAATACGCTGTACGTAGAAGTGTCAACCTATAATGGTCACAACAAGACTATGAACTTCTAGTCTCTAACATAGAATAATACTAAGTATACGGTCTCTAATTCTACGGAAAATCGGGCAGCACTTCCTTTGTTTCTACTCACTTTGCCACCTTTTTCAAGGCCGAATACAATAACCAACACGCCACATTTAAGGCTCCAAACAACAACCAAACAAAGGGGATTACACGCCTTACAATACGTGTAAAATTCCGCCCCACAATTCATACAAAGTAGTTCCATAATTAAAGCCATTCTCGGCCAACTTACAACCAACAACACTAAGTCTTTTCCAATCCTTTTCCAAATTCCAAGTTCTTAGGTCAACATGTTATTTAGTCATAGACAACTTCAACAACTACAATTTCCTTCTTTATACAACATGCGATTTACTTAACTAATAATCAACTTGAAATGTAATCTTAAGGCTAAACATGCTAGTTTTCGGATTAGGGTTCCAATAGTCAAAATACTTATCGAACTTCATACTATATAACTCATGCTTGCTAATAACCATAGCTACAATGATAAGTAAACCTTAATTGCTAAAACGACAAGAATATACCTTTATAAGCCCTTAAAATTTCCAAGATTCCAAAGTCGCGCCTTAGCAATTCTTAGCTCCTTTCCTTTGGTTCCAATCCGCTCCAAGAACTCCTTAGAGGCCTATGAAGAACCCATCTTCAAGTTCCAACTTCAAAGTTGAAGAACTCCCTTAGTTTCCGCCTTTCGACTAACGTAAAAATGCGTTTTTTCCAAAATATGTCTATTGAGATAACCTTACAATACCCTTGGGGACATTGGGTTAAAGTCTTGTGGCTAATGGATCAAAACTACAAAATTTTCTCTTCCTAAAGTGGCCTTGGCCGCGAGCAACTATAGAGGAACAAGATGTTCTCTAATTTTTCTAAGTGTAAATGAGCTAGTATTGCACTAGTAGTAACCTTATAAAACACAATGGAGGGTTTAGATGTTCACAAATGTGAGGTTAGGATGGGTTTCACTTGGATCAAGCCTAGGTGGACAAGTTGACTTGTCAACAATATCAAGCTTAGAAGACTTATCATCTACATAGGTCAAATGACCATAACACCCTTGCAATATTTCGTCCAACATCATGGAGGGGTTGCCACGTGTCGCCCTCTCATTCGTCCATAAAATTCCGTAACCCTCGTGGGTCCCACAAAACGTAAAATTCCTCGGGTGGCCCCACGTGACCAAATCCGTAAAAATAAATTTCCATTAGGTTAATAGTTCCATACTCTTCAAATAATGCATTTGGAGAATCCAATTCTCAACAACGAACATTTTTCCTTTCCGACGTTCGGAAGATTTTCCGTCGGAAAAACAATTCTTCCTTTCGTACTAATTTCCAAGTCTTGATTCCTTACGTACATTCTCTTATACATGTCCTGGACTTACGGGGTGTAACATGAGTCTTGGTTGATTTTGAGATATTAGAAGCATTTAGGTTGAATAAGTAAAAAAGTGTTGATCAAAAGTTGAATTTTGTGTGTATAGGTTCGTTTCCAAGTTTCATTGCTTCCGGTAGATCTGGAGCATCATTTGTGACTTAATCGAGTCTTTGGTTCGCTTTCAGAGGTGTTCGAATGTATTGTGTATCATTATTTGTAAAATTGTGATATTTGAAGAAAGTGAATGGATTTGTAGAAAAGTGGACCTTAGCTTGATCGTATGAGAATTCCGAATGCACGATCAAGTTCGTAGCGTTGATTATAGTCTACTGTCATGTTTTGTTTGTATCCGGGAAGTCTTAGATGAGTTTTGGATTTCCGATTGAACTTGGTGAAAATTAGGTTTCTGCTGGTTTATAGTGTCCCGCATTTGCAGAGTTTGGAGTCGCACCTGCGGGCTCGCTTATGCGAAGCTTAATCCGCAGATGCGATGTCGAGTGAGGTCAGTCAGGTTTCGCCTCTGCGAGGTATTTTCCGCAGGAGCGGGACCTCTTATGTGAATGTTTCCTCTCACCTATGAGCTTAACATATTTTAAGTGAGTCGGCTCTGCGAATGTTTTTTCCGCAAAAGCGATCCCGCATCTGCGAGGTATTGTCTGCAGAAGAGGAATCGCTGAATCAGAAAACATGTCTTATTTCCAAATTTTCCAACTTCGTACCATTTTCACCCAAAATATTTTCTTGGACTATGAAGCTAAAAAAATGGAAGATTTTTGCAAGGGAAATCTTGGGGTAAGATTCTTCAACTTGTTTTATGATTTTATTTTGATTTGCATAAAGATTTCATGGTAGGAAACTTGATTTTGAAAGAGGGGTTTTGTGGCATAAAACCTTGGTTAAAATTGAACCATCTTTTACTCTAAAGCTTGTGTTGGTTGAAACTTTCCTCGAATACAATCATTGGGGTAAGTAGTTGCTAAGCTTAAACTCTCTTTTATATAAACTTAGACTATGGAAAGTAAGGGCTTGAAGATGATGAACCCTAGATGGGTATGATTTTCTTAATAAAATTGGTAGATGCTTTTGAAATGATTTCATGACTTGTGGTTTGGGTTGACTACTTCTAACCTCCATTTCAAATTTTGAACAAATTTCCAAACGGATTAAAATGTGAGTTTTCTTATAAAATTGGCGGTCGAGTGGTTGTTTTCCCTCTTCAAGTATTGTTTCTTATATGACATTAAATGTGTGTGTTAATATAGGATTTATATATATACGCCTAGACTGCTACCGTCTGATGGTACTTTGAAAGAACAATGTGGCGTAGGAATTCGTGGCACCCGCTCGACTATGTGGTAGTCTATGGTTTAATATTACTTGACTTCGATAGAATAATGTAGTTTGTATAATTATTGAGGGGTATTGTATGTTTTGGGGGTCCCACCTTAGTGGTTGTGATGAGCATTTGGGTGGGTACCGGTGTTGAACTATTTTGATGGGTGATTTGGTGAATCAACCTTAGGATTGATTCCGACTGCTGTTATGTGGACTTTTCGTTATTACTTGGGCTTGTCACCATTAATTGATAATTGATGTGTTTACTCATCACATATACTTCTGATATGGAAGATATATTACGTGGAATTACGTATTATATTCTAAAGCATGTGCTATTCATCACGTATATTGATTATATCTCATACATCATGATTACTTGCGTTATTACTGTTGCATTCATACGCTCATCTTATCTTGATATTGAAATGGAGTGGTATAAAAATGATGTGAATCCAATGACGCCAAGAAAGAAAAACAATTATATTATTATGAAATGGTTAGAAATATTGAGATGATGATTGATATGGCTCGAAAAGAGTTTGTGATTGATATGCTAACCAGACCAAGGGAACATTTCAGTTGGTTGTAAGTGGTATAAATTATTATGGCTCGACAAATGAGTAATGGGCTATAGTCAAATCCATGTGTTGAATTCCGGCTGGCCAGAAGGGGTATATAGACAACGCGAGTCCCACATGGGTCACGATTCATAGAACTTGAAAGGCTAAGTTGTTTTTCAATGTGACCGAGTTGTTATAGTGGAGTGAGAACTAGTGGTTTGTAAGTTCTTCCGGTAAATAGATATTTGTTCTAGATTATGTGATAATGTTAGTGGCGAGTGAAGTTTAGGGAGATGTGTAGTCGTGATTCTTCAATAAAGGTATTCTTAGGGTCACTTGGTATTTCGAGGTTAGTGATAAAAAGGGATCATTGAAACCAATATTTAATGAGTCGCTATGTTTGACTATGTTGTAGACTAATGGGGGACAATGGTTGAATGATAGAAATGGCTCCAGTGTTGGGCAAGGGCCAAGTTTTATTTCTGGGGAGTTATCGAATATTGCATATAGTTTTCGGATAAGGCTTACGGGCCTAGTCTATAAGGGCTAATAATTGAGAAGTTTTTACAGCTACTGGTGGCATGATTATGTGAAGTGGACTGATTGGGAGGAATAGTTGCGTGATTTGTTGAAGGGTTATTGTTCGACAATTAAGGCAAAAAGTTGTTCTTCGCGAGCAAGCATCATTTAAGGATCCTCAATAAGGTGTTAGTCAATAGAGATATTTACGATGACAGATTGATGGTGGGTTGAACTAATTTTAGTTGTGAAGGGCTTTTCGGATACCAATGATTATGTCAGTGGACTCATTAACCAAGATGGGAGAAGGATGATCCGGTTAAGGGCTTTGGCAAGAGTACTTTAGCGAACTATATAAGAATATTAGCATGATTGTATGATCGGTAATTACGGATCAACCTACAGATTATGGACCAGTTCAGTGATGGTTTGGGTTATCGCTTGGGTACTAAATGATTTTTAGTCGGAACAACCATAGTGGGTCGGTGCCTTTCTAGTGAAGGAATGTTATAAAGGATGGTGCATATGTTGCGTTGGATTAGGAGGAGCTTTTAGTTTTAAAGTTCAAGTGATGCAAGGGAAACTCTCAATTGTTTAGGTATGTAGTGTTCTACTATCTCCACGATCGGCTCAGCTATTTTGCAAGACCTATGATATTTTAGTACACTCTAGAGAAGGTTTGAGTAATGATCAGTCGTTAGTGGTGATTGTGATTTGAATAAAAGGGGGGAAATTGAAGAATAAAGATAAATGCATGGTCGATCTAATTTGAAATGGGTAAGGTACAAATTCGAGAAAGCAGAGGATTTGGATTCGAAGCAACATAATTTCTTGGGGTAGGTGTGGATTATGGTGGCATTGTTTTTGCATCTTTTAGACGGGGTGAAATAGTTTAGTACGCTCGGAGGAGTAAGTCTATGGTAATTGACTAAGTGTTATGACGAAGGTTTCATGGGGTTTTGGATTGGTGATTGGCGTTGTATCAAGATAAGTAACTACGTGGTATTCTTGAATAACTGGTCTAGGGTGGAATAATAAGAGGGAATCTTAAGAACCTCTTCAGTTTGAAGGTTAAGGTTTTATTTTTTAGGAAAGGCTATGATTGTGGTGGTAGGTTATGTTGAATCATTATCGGCTATTAGCATGAATGAGTGGTTTTATACTAAAGACTTGAAAGTAAATGCACAAGGTAAGGTAAATGGATTGTAAGGGTGATACATCAGGAATTGGTAAGGGTGGTAAATTGGGAGATTTGATACATTTTACATGGTTAATGTCACGACCCGAACCTGGGCCCGTGACTGGTGCCTTACCCCGGGCACCCTAGTGATACAACATCAGAGTAATCAGCGGAACATAAAACACATACATGAAACAAATGAAGTACAAAACAGTAATCTGAGGAAAACTTGCCTGAGGCATATATATAAATAACAACTCTTACAAATGAACAGTTTAATCCTTTTTACAAACCCTGCCCACAACAGTACTACAGACCTCTAAGAAATGATACGACAACAATGACGGGACAGGGCCCCGTCATACCCCTGAATGTAAGCACCTACAACAACAGGGGACTATACCAAGATAAGCCTCCGGAGAAACGGAGCTTTCCCAAACGCTGAACTGTGACCCTAAGAGCGAGGATCAACGACTGGTGTACCTTTACCTGCGGCATGAACGCAGCCCGGCGAGGTCGATAACAAAATTTAGTATGTGAAATGAAAATAAATCGTAAATGAAATCATAGTAGTCTATAAAGCGAGACATGTATGATAACCAAACTACGCTCACAATAAGCGATCATGTCAAGTCGTGACTCACGCCCTCAAAGTCATCACAATAAAACCGTACGGGGTAAGTACGAAGGCATAACCGACTACTAAGACCCCCAGTACCACAAATGCCATAAACTGTATCACGAGGTCTTTCTAGACCGCACCACATGATCGAAGCTGGCCACCGCCCGCGCAGATCACCGCGGCGCGTCTATTCTGGAACTCGCAGCTCGCATAGGTCACACACGGACCCGCATGAGGTATTCCTCGAATCATGGTCCTGCATCACCGAGGTATACCGCGTCGAGGCGCTTTAACCCCGTATCCGCCTAGGCTCCCGCAACCCGCATAGTCTCAAAAGACCGCATAGTCTCAACAGACCGCAAAGGGAATCCCCCGCAACAGGCTAAACACCCGGAATGATCACTCCTGGAGCTACCGCGACTCGCGTAGTCACAAGGACCGCGTAGCCGTAGAGACCGCGTCAAGGGTGGCAAGCCCTCGGTATAATAAGTCAAAGGGGTATGTGATACAATAATAGTACAACCGCTTAACGTTTAACAACGTAAGCACAACAAGAATGACCCTTACACAACATCACAAGATACTAACACACGTAGCATCCTAACATGTTTACTTATCAAATCAACAAGAAAGTATTACAAGGCTATCACAAACCAACACAATCAAGTTATTCACACAAGGTACTTTATGCTAACAAGTTCGGGTATCTAACCCCAAAGTACTTCACACATTAAATCTTTAAAAGATCTGTTTCTTTCACATAAGTCACACAATACACGTAGTATAAAATAGAGTGACTGTCTTTTTAAGTAAACTAAAACACTTACCTTTGTAAAATCAAGTAACAACATTATTTTCCAAACGTCCAAGTTTGCCTAATTTCAAATGTTCACGTTTCTTATTTTAGAAAGGTTTCGTAGTTCAAGGTCTTATTCATTTAAGAATATAATTCTCTTTTAAACAATCGGAGAAAACATAAGCCTTATATGTGAGTAGGATATTCTTGTTTATAACAATCTTATTACAGCAGCCATGATCTAGGAAATATCATTTTGTCTCATCTTAGTTTCTATGCAGATGGAAGTTTCTACTGGTTTTAATAATACTTAATTATTCAATACATTTTCCTTTATTAACGCTGCAGTGGTTTGTCGATACACATTTCTGATTTCCGAAATCAGTAAAACATTATCCCTTTTAAAAATCAAGTACTCATTACTCACGAATGAGGTTTCACACAAAATTCATATAATTTATTTAAGTTAAGTCTCTTATCTTACAAGATCAAGTCTCTTAACTTCTATAATAATTAAAATCATTCGTTTTATCTTTCTTAAGCCGTTATACCTAACTTCCCATAAAGCTAGTATAACTCTTAAGCTTTTAAAACCAAGTACACTCTTCTTTAAAAAGCGTTCTTAATTCTCAACTACTTCAAGATTATTATTATTCGGGCTTAAGTCAAAAGACATTGCCGCATAACCACGTTCAAATAACATACGACGCTCACCGTACTACATAGTTATACACACATCATGCTAGAAGAGATAGGAAGAGGTTCACATACCGCGACGATTATCGACTATTAGCAAATCGCTCACGGCTATAACCCGCTAGCTGGTCCACCTTCTCAAGAGTACACGCCACTCGCAGTAACATTCAACCTATACAGTTACACAAGTCTATCAAAGTCTAGACTACTCGGAGAATAAATCTAGATGCAAGATCCTACGGAAAATTGGGCACCTTCCCTACCCACAACTACACAAGTCTCTGTCTGATACACCCTAAGTAATTACAGTTCATTCGATTCTTGAGCTTAAGTCCAAGGACATTGCCACAACATTAAGTTCAAGACTATATATAGTATACTTCAACTATATATTCTAACATTATGTAATTTCCAATTACAATAGAGGACAAGATAATTACCTCGATAAGCCCATAATTATCCGAGTTTAATGTCGATCCTTAGCAAGGTTTAGCTCAACTCGGCGCTCAACCCGCTCTAAACCACCCTTAGAAGTTCTAACCAACTTCTACACAATACTCCAACTGACTATGGAGATTTTCCTAGGGTTTCGGTTTGTAGTGACGGAAGTATAATAGTATTTCGGGCTTTTCAGAAAGGTATAACCTTAGAATACTACAAGGTATACTGGCTAAGGTAATTTGGGCATTATAACAATACTTTGAGAGTATTTCTACACCACAAAGGGGGTATTATACGAAAGCAACAAGGCTAGGGGTACCCACTGGCTAGCACCTCAAAGGAGGGGAGGGCTCTCGCCAAGGTGGGGAGGCTTAGGACGAACTCAACACAAGGGAGGGCGAAGGAGAGCTTTCAAGACTTAGGCAAATATTTGGATGAAGAAGTCTTCACTAAGGGGGGGTATTTATAGGTCAAGTGAAGGCCAACCAATGGCCAAGATCTTGCCAAGTGCTATGCAAGTGTAGGGCCAAGATCTTGCCAAGTGCACACTAGCCAACTAACACAAAAAATATCCTACCAACCCTTGACCACAATGGCCAACTTTCGCCACTACATTATCACTTAGGTGTCCCAATGAGAGGGTGACAAGTGTCGCCTCTTGTTGGTCCAAAATGTTTCGTCTCTCTAAAAATCCGCAAAATAAAAATGGCATAGCCGAAATTCCCTACGAAAGTCGTGGAAACGCTTTCACTAAAAACGACTCTAATCGGGTGTTGTGCACAAAATTAAATCGCCAAGCCTACTTGAAGTTCGAATTTCCTACGCACGTCCTCGCGTACATACTCTGGAAATACGGGGTATAACATTCTCCCCTCCTTAGAAACATTCGTCCCGAATGTTCCTTCTAAGTCTCAAAACAAACGCGCGCCAGTATAGTCTTCACTACTATTCTTACGAGAACAAACCTGCCACATCTGGCCACAGAAACACCCCCGCGAAATACTTACATCTAAGTCCACGAGGAAACACCTCTAACATCACCAAAATGATACTACTTTGTCACTTTGTCGCGAGCCTTGCTCCGACGACCCAACAAATGGTACCGGGCTGCATGCGATCACTGAAGCTGTCGTACACTCGAATTCTTACCACATTTCTGATACTGCTTTAGTATCCAAAACTCGGGTTACTATCTCTTAACGCGGGCATCATTTATCGAACATTCGGATGGATCTTCGATACTTTCCGAACATAACAATACGAAGATCGGACGCCCCGCCTCCTAAGTCGGACGGCAAATGCTAACATATAGGCAACCCGCCTATTCTTCACATGAACTCGCCAAAGGCCCATGTAACTCGCTAAGTTTCTCTGTTTTCCCAAAGCTCGTCACACCGACCGGTGGTACTTTCAAGAAGACCGACCGTCAACCTAACTCTAAGCGTCGTCGCCGATTATCCGCACGATTCCTCTGAGCTGCCAGAACTTCTTCTAGACAAGCTTCTCACTAACCACGGTCTGCTGGAACAAGCCTGAACCGACTGTCTGAACCTTGCCAACATCGAACCAATCGACCGGCAACTTACACTTCCGCCTTTACAAGGCTTCATAAGGCGACATCCGAACACTGCAATGGTAGCTAAAACACTTCTCTACAGGAGACAACCATCCCCACAACTACCCCTGAAATCCAAACACTGGCCTGAGGGCGAATGCAATTCTGAGACTCACCTGAGTCCTTAACCCTGCCTGGTAAAACTTCCAGAAACAAAAGCGGTAGTATCACCGGCTCCATCACCGCCATAAGGTGAAGGTAGGCACCGTGCAGCCTTACAACCTTTCTCGATGTATCAACACCGCCGAGTGAATGGTCCCGATCAAGAACACGATGGGCTGCCCCATCGCCCGACCACCGGTCGAACGCATCCACGAACTCAGACGCTGTTAACTAAACTTGGGCCTAACACCTCGTGACCTACCACAAGCGGGACCACCACAACCGGACCCCACCACCAAACATGCCGGGTTGACCCGCAACGTGGCCTCAACCCGACCCGCAAGCGCGCAAAATACTATCCCCAAGGAACAATCTCACTAAACATGTTACGAAAACCTGGCGGTCTTCTTAGCTCAACTACCCTCTTTCATTCCACACTACTAGGGACCTATCCCAAACATAGCTCACGCACTAGGCACCCCGATAAGGATCAACATAACCATACGTCTTTTACTCTAGATGACCTTACCTCAAGGTCTCTACGTAACAAGACTCTAAGGTTTACACCTTCTCTATCCCCAATTCTTACTTGGTTAACTAACCGGGATTTCTAATCACAACTAACACAAAGCACTTAAGGTATACTCACCTTATCACATAAACAAAACTCTAGAGGGTTAAAGATATATCTATATCTATCGCTTCACTCCTTAGTCGTTCTAATCAAACTGCCTGCAGGCGATACCGGAGGAGATGACAAACTACCCACCGATCCTCGAAGGCTAAGTCCTCCTACAAGGACACTCTTCGATACTGCACTGACGGTCATAGTACAACAAGTACCAACCTAAAAGATGACATTCCCGATGGCGTGCGTCACATCGGAACCGAAGCCACGGAGTTCTAACCAACTCCTGCATACCCCGAACGTCACGAAATTCGTGGAAGACCACTGCACCGATGGATGTGCATAATCAAATCTCGTGAGGTGACTCGCCGAAAGTTACCAAAGGACCTTTGCTGCCGCCCTTCTCGTTGTCCTTCGTTAACCCGCCGATCTCTACGTTTCTCGGCTCACGCGATAAGCCCGCATACGTGCCATGCTCAAGCCTAATCAAGGATTACTCTTGCACAATCTTCTTAGGTAGTCATCAAGACTTGCGGTACAACGGTATACTCTTTGGTAGCCAAATCCATAGCTAGTAATAGGGTCGCCTTCTTGCAATCTAAATTCTCTGTTCCCGGTCGTGGAACTGAAGGTTCAAATATCATGCCGCAGTAGGAATCGCCGCCGCTGCTAAACTCTTTGGGGCTAGTGATGTCGCGAAATCCCCAAATGAAGCACCTAACTCGGTGATGATTGGGCCTGTGCCCTCGTAACCTCTGAACTCTACTCGCGGCTCCTCGGCCGCTTTGCCTCCCGGCCGGGTTGCCTACGCGAGGCATAGCGGTAAGGGAAAGAAATACGTTTAGAGGTCCGATTTACAACACACTCTAAGGCACGATCTCGAGTGAGAAGAATAGAAACCAATCCTAAATATCCTATAGCCTCACGATTATTGGCGTGCACAACACACCGATAATCAAGACTTCTTGAATACGGTGCGTAGACACTTTCCGAGGATTAATCGCTCGATACCACTTTTGTCACGACGAACTCGGGCGTGGATCGTGCCTTACCCGGGCACCCTAGTGATACAACATCGAGTAATCGGAACATAAAACACATACATGAAACAAATGAAGTACAAAACGATGTGAGGAAAACTTGCACGAGGCATATATATAAATAACAACTCTTACAAATGAACAGTTTAATCTTTTTACAAACCACGCCCACAACGATTACATGCACTTCTAAGAAATGATACGACAACAATGACGGACAGGGCCGTCATACCACGAATGTAAGCACCTACAACAACAGGGACTATACGAAGATAAGCCTCCGAGAAACGGAGCTTTCCCAAACGCTGAATCGTGACCCTAAGAGCGAGGATCAACGATCGTGTACCTTTACTGCGGCAGATGAACGCACCCGGGCGAGGTCAAGACAACAAAAAGTATGTGAAATCAAAATAAATCAGAAATGAAATCATAGTAGTCTATAAAGCAGAGACATGTATGATAACCAAACTACGCTCACAATAGCGATCGTGTCAAGTCGTGACTCACGCCTCAAAGTCATCACAATAAAACCGTGCACGGTAAATGCGAAGGCATAACCGACTACTAAGACCCCGTACCACAAATGCCATAAAGCGTATCACGAGGTCTTTCTAGACCGCACTACATGATCGAAGCCGCCACCGCCCGCAGATCACCGTCGCGTCTATTCTGGAACTCTCGCAGCTCGCATAGGTCACACACGACCCGCATGAGGTATTCCTCGAATCATGGTCCTGCATCGCTGAGGTATACCCCGCGTCGAGGCGGCAACCCCGGTATCCGCCAGGCTCCCGCAACCCGCGTAGTCTCAAAAGACCGCATAGTCTCAGCCGGACGCATAGGAATCCCCGCGTCGGGCTAAACACCCGAATGATCAATCCCGAGCTACCGCGACTCGCGTAGTCACAAGGACCGCGTAGCCGTAGAGACCGCGTCAAGGGTGGCAAGCCCTCGGTATAATAAGTCAAAGGGTATGTGATACAATAATAGTACACCCGCTTAACGTTTAACAACGTAAGCACAACAAGAATGACCCTTACACAACATCACAAGATACTAACACACGTAGCATCCTAACATGTTTACTTATCAAATCAACAAGAAAGTATTACAAGGCTATCACAAACCAACACAATCAAGTTATTCACACAAGGGACTTTATGCTAACAAGTTCGTATCTAACCCCAAAGTACTTCACACATTAAATCTTTAAAAGATCTGTTTCTTTCACATAAGTCACACAATACACGTAGTATAAAATAGAGTATTTGTCTTTTTAAGTAAACTAAAACACTTACCTTTGTAAAATCAAGTAACAACATTATTTTCCAAGCGCCCAAGTTTGCCTAATTTCAAATGTTCACGTTTCTTATTTTAGAAAGGTTTCAGTAGTTCAAGGTCTTATTCATTTAAGAATATAATTCTCTTTTAAACAATCGGAGAAAACATAAGCCTTATATGTGAGTAGGATATTCTTGTTTATAACAATCTTATTACAAAGACCATGATCTAGGAAATATCATTTTGTCTCATCTTAGGTTCTATGCAGATGGAAGTTTCTCCTGGTTTTAATAATACTTAATTATTCAATACATTTTCCTTTATTAACGCTGCGGTGGTTTGTCGATACACATTTCGATTTCGAAATCGGTAAAAACATTATCCCTTTTAAAATCAAGTACTCATTACTCACGAATGAGGTTTCACACAAAATTCATATAATTTATTTAAGTTAAGTCTCTTATCTTACAAGATCAAGTCTCTTAACTTCTATAATAATTAAAATCATTCGTTTTATCTTTCTTAAGCCGTTATACCTAACTTCCCATAAAGCTAGTATAACTCTTAAGCTTTTAAAACCAAGTACACTCTTCTTTAAAAAGCTTCTTAATTCTCTTGAACTACTTCAAGATTATTATTATTCGGGCTTAAGTCAAAAGACATTGCCGTACAACTACGTTCAAATAACATACGTACGTCTACCGTACTACATAGTTATACACACATCATGCTAGAAGAGATAGGAAGAGGTTCACATACCTCGCGACGATTATCGACTATTAGCAAATCGCTCACGCTATAACGGCTTTGGTCCACCTTCTCAAGTAGCACATGCTACTCGCAGAACATTCAACCTATACAGTTACACAAGTCTATCAAAGTCTAGACTACTCGGTAGAATAAATCTAGATGCAAGATCCTACGGAAAATTGGGCACACTTCCCTACCCACAACTACACAAGTCTCATCAGTAATTCTAAGTAATTACAGATTCGATTCTTGAGCTTAAGTCCAAGGACATTGCCACAACATTAAGTTCAGTACTATATATAGTATACTTCAACTATATATTCTAACATTATGTAATTTCCAATTACAATAGAGGACAAGATAATTACCTCGATAAGCCCGTAATTATCCGAGTTTAATGTCGATCCTTAGCAAGGTTTAGCTCCGACTCAGCGCTCGACCAGCTCTAAACCACCCTTAGAAGTTCTAACCAACTTACACAATACTCAACGGACTATGGAGATTTTCCTAGGGTTTGGTTTTGTAGTGGGGAAGTATAATAGTATTTACGGGCTTTTCGTAAGGTATAACCTTAGAATACTACAAGGTATACGGCTAAGGTAATTTGGGCATTATAACAATACTTTTGAGAGTATTTCTACACCACAAGGGGGTATTATCACAGCAACAAGGCTAGGGGTACCCACGGCTAGCACCTCAAAGGAGGAGGGCTCTCGGCCAAGGGTGGGGAGGCTTAGGACGAACTCAACACAAGGGGAGGAGAAGGAGAGCTTTCAAGACTTAGGCAAATATTTGGATGAAGAAGTCTTCACTAAGGGGTATTTATAGGTCAGTGAAGGCCAACCAATGGCCAAGATCTTGCCAAGTGCTATGCAAGTGTAGGGCGAGATCTTGCCAAGTGCACACTAGCCAACTAACACAAAAATATCCTACCAACCCCGACCACAATGGCCAACTTTCGCCACTACATTACTGCCTGAGTGTCCCAATGAGAGGGTGACAAGTGTAAGCGCCTCTTGTTGGTCCAAAATGTTTCGTCTCTCGGAAAAATCCGCAAAAATAAAAAATGGCATAGCCGGAAATTCCCCTACGAAAGCTGTGAAAACGTTTCGCCGAAAAACGACTCTAATCGGGTGTTGTGCACAAAATTAAATCGGCCAAGCCTACTTGAAGTTCGAAATTTCCTACGTACGTCCCTGCGTACATACTCTGGAAATACGGGGTATAACAGTTAAGGCATAGCGAGATATTACAAATAGAGGTTTGATGAGGTGTCCAGAGTTGTGGACTAGTTAAGAAAAAATACAAGGAAGATTTGATGTATATAGAGTTCAGTGGGTTATATCAGACTTGCTTATTAGATGGGAGTTGAGAAACATGAAGTTCAATCATACGGTATATGTTACACCCGGTATTTCTAAGGAAATGATATGAGAACGTACGTAAGGAAATAAGTCTTGAACGTTGGAAAGAAAAGTATAATTACATTTACTTAGGGAAAATTTCGGAAAATTTGTGTAGGAAAAACTTAATTACTTGGAATTAGAGTCTCAAATTTGGTTTAAGGTATTAGTATATTATTATGAAGGATTGGATTTTTTAGTCTTGAATTTAATCATGTGGGGCCCACCGGAAATTTTACGGATTTGTGGGGCCCATAAGATTTTGAGATATTTTGGTCAATATGGAATTATTTTGGGAAGAATTAATTTTTAGACCAATAGGAGGGTGACACGTGGCACCCTCCACTTGGCTTGCAAGATGACAAGTCTCTAAGATATTTTGAGGACAAGTGGGCATGTGGGACCCACTCCACTTGGCAATTACACTTGTATATATCCAAGTCTTGCAAGACTTGGATTCATATTCTAGACTTCATCCAAAATAGCTCCCATCTCATCTCCTTTTAGCCCTTTGGTCGAGAGCTTCCTAGCCAAGAACACAAGTGTTGATTAAGTTTCTTATCTCCAAGATTAAGCCCCTAAATCAAGTGCTAAGCCTAGATTAATATCCCAACTTTGGATATCATTGTTGGCCGAGAATGGTGTTGCCAAAACCCTAAGTTTTATCAACTTTTAGGAAATGAAATATAAAGATAACTTGGTTATAAGCATGTGGTAGATACATATATGTGATTGGAACTTGAAAAAGTGGAGCGAAACGAAAACTGCGGGCCAATCTTACCTGGGCTATTTTAGCATTTTTGGGCTAAAAATGAGGTAATAATTCTTCTTCTTTTAAAGTAATTGGATATTACTTATTTTGTATATGTAGGGATGAAATTGAGTTAAGGAAGAAATGAAAAATAAGAAGTGTAGGTGTAGATATTGGTGTTGGCCGAGAGTTGCCCATCTTGGTGTTGTTGGATTCGTTGGATTATAATGTTGTTATCTACACTTGTCGCATGTTAAAATGAAGTAATATGGTTGTTGATATGTGATATGGAATATATATAAGTGTTGAAATTGGAATTGGATTATATAGAATCATGGAAAAAGACTTTGGATTGTTGTAGTTATTGTTGGCCGAAAACTGCCCAAAACTGTTAGACGTCGTCGTGTCGTTTTATGGACTGTTTTGGGGTGTTATTATGCTGGAAAATCAGCCCCTAATATGCATGATTAATGTGGTAAAATGGATAATGAAAGTCCTAAGTAATAAGGGTGTTCCTAAATGTTGGTTAATTATGGACTGTTTTATAGACTGCTTTTATATCGTTGTGGGGCGGAATTTTACACATCAAGTTGGCGTGTAATCCCCTTTGGTTGTTGCTTTGGTTGTGAACTGTTTATTTAAGTTAAGGGGCTGAAATTTGCACGTAAGGTATGCGTGTGATCCCCTTTGGTTAACTGCTGGTTGTGCCCTTAATTGTGGCTTGGTTGTTGTTGAATTTGGGCCTTGGAAAAGGTGGAAAAGTACGTAGAAACAAAGGAAGTGCTGCCCAAATTCCCATAGAATAAGAGGGCCATTATTTGGTGTAAGTCTTACACTTGGAAGCTTGAAGTTGATAGAAGTGTTATTGTCATTTTAGGTTGAAGTACAACGTGTGGCATATTCTACTTGGCATGTGGAATAACCGACAAGGTTAAAGTACATTGGGGCGTATTATACTTGTCGTGTTGGTTAGTCGTCAACGAGGTATGTGAACTTCTTCCTTCTATCGGCATAATTGATTATTGGAGTATACATGACTTGTTTCTTGAAGTATACTTGCCTCGTTATTAGAGTATTCATGTTATTGATTCTATGCTAAAGACATGTCTAAATTATTCCTAAGTCCTTACCAAGTCTTATGGGAGATGTTGGTAAGAGTGTTTAGTAAGCATTGGAGTCGAGTTGATCTTGCTAAGTTACAACACTAATGAGACTTGATTTATTTGAAAGTAATGAGACTTGATTTATTTGAAAGTCATGAGACTAGATTTATTTGAAAGTAATGAGACTTGATTTATTTGAAAGTCATGGACTAGATTTATTTGAAAGTAATGAGACTTGATTTATTTGAAAGTCATGAGATTAGATTTATTTGAAAGTTATGAGACTTGATTTATTTGAAAGTCATGAGACTAGATTTATTTGAAAGTTATGAGACTTAGTTGAAAGTATATGAGACTTTACTTGAAGGTATATGAGACCTTACTTGAAAGTATATGAGATTTGATTAGATGAAGTATATGACACTTGATTTATATGAAGTATAAATGACTTGATTTTGGGAAAGAAGAAGTAACTTGATTTAAAGGTATAGGTCACTTGATTTGAAAAGAATAAGTTACTTGAGTTTAAAAGTGTAAGTAACTTGTTTTTAATAGTGAAAGTGCCTTGATGCTACAAGTGCTAGTATCTTGGGGTTTTATAAAGGAAAGAATAGATGTACATAGTACTTTTGGGTTCATTTCCCTAATGTTACATCACATGATAATGCCTTGGTTTTATTAAAAGGAAAGAGGTGATAGTGCCTTGGTTTGTTTAAAGAGAAAGATGTGGTAGTGCCTTGGTTTGTTTAAAGAGAAAGATGTGGTAGTGCTTTAGTTTCTAAAATGAAAGTTTGTTATAATGGCTTTATGGAAAGTTTGTTATAACGGCTTTATGGAAGTCAAAAGATGGTTTAAAATGTTATATGGTTGAATTGATACACCGAGTCCCATGGTGGGTCGGGACACGTTGCATGTACACATATGAGGGTTATATGGATAGTCATGATTACACCGAGTCCCCTAAAGGGCCGGGACACGTTATAGGTACATATGTGAGGATGATGAACACACCGAGTCCTATAATGGGCCGGGACATATTATACGACTTATATGACTTTACACCGAGACCCATAAAGGGTCGGGACATGTGAATATACCTTATATGACTTTACACCGAGACCCAGAAACGACCGGGACATGTTATACCTTATATGACTTTACACCGAGACCCAGAAAGGGTCGGGACATGTTATACCTTATATGACTTTACACTGAGACCCAGAATGGGAGAGACATGTTATATGACTTATATGACTTTACACCGAGACCTAGAAAGGGCTGGGACATGTTATACCTTATATGACTTTACACCGAGACCCGGAAAGGGCTGGGACATGTTATACCTTATATGACTTTACACCGAGTCCTAGAATGGGTCGGGACATGTTATACCTTATACGACCTTACACCGAGTCCCAATATGGGCCGGGACATGTTAGATATAGAGTATGAGGACCGAGTCCGAAGATGGACCGAGACAGGTTATAGGTACAGAGTATGATACGTTATCTATAGTATGCACATGATGATTCTATGAGTAGGCATCCATGAGGCGAGTACAATCTGATAATGCAGTGGTGCGAAGTGCGATGATACAAGGTCTGATTAGCTCTTATTTTATATAACATGGTTGAATCTGGTATTTGATTATTTTACTTGCCCTTGTCATTTCTTGGCCAGCCATGATTTTAATACTGTACTTTATTTTCGTTCTATACTTAGTACTTGTTTATCGACCCGCCGAGTCTGCGTTAAATGCCGCGTGTTTAGGTTATGATTGGGCTAGCTTTCTTGTTCCGGAGCTTACCATTGGTATGGTTGGTTTAGACTGTCGTATATTTCAGGGTACACCGGGGCTTTATCCCATCATATTTGTTGTCAAAACTCTTAGATGTTTGTATTCATATGTGGGCTGGACTGGCGTGAGTTGTATTTATATTGTTGTACAGTTGTAGTCTCATTCGGGTGTTATATATTATGGCAGCCTTGTCGACTTTGCCTTTGTTTAAAGAAAAAAAAATGTTATTTAGCTTCCGCGGGTTACTTGTGTTGTATGAATAGAAGGGTGCCCAGGTAGAGCACAAGTCGCGGGCCCGGGGTTCGGGTCGTGACAGAGTGGTATCAGAGCAGTTAGTCCTCGGAATGTCTACAGACCGTGTATAGTAGAGTCTTGTTTATCGGCGTGTTGTGCACCACATCTATAAACAGGAGGCTACAGTACATTTAGGATTGGTTTCCCTTATTCTCACTCTGAGATCGTGCGATAGAGCTGTGTTGTTAGGGTAGTCTCTCCCTAACGTATTATTGTGGTTGCAGTTATGCCTTCGAAAAAGGCAACTGTGGCCCAGACAGGAATGCATGGACCTTGGTATACAGGTTGGTAAAATGATTGTATAGTTAGTATAATGATGTACATCTATACGGATACTAGGGTCATATGTGTGTTGCCTGAAATGTGTTATACCCCGTATTTCCAGAGTATGTATGTGAGGACGTACGTACAAAAGTTCAAGCCTTAAGTAGGCATAAGGGACGAAAATTTGTGCACAACCCACGAAAGGAATTGTTTTCCGACGAAACGTTTTCCAAAACTTGCGTAGGGAAAATTACGGTTGCAACATTAATAATTTTTGCGGATTTTTCCGAGAGATGAAATATTTTGGACCAACGAGAGGGCGACACTTGTCACCCTCAAGTGGATGGCAACTTGTGGGCTATCTTGGCACGATTTTGTGGCCTAAAACATGGGTCAATGTTGGTGAGTGATTTGTGGAGTAGATGGTAGGGTGCACTTGTGCAAATCTACACCCTCCACTTGCCCTCCACTTACCTTAATCTTGGCCCTTGAAAGCCCTATAAATACCCCCCTTGAGTTGAAGACTTCTTCATCCACAAATACTTTCCAAGTCTTAAAACTCCCTTCTCCCTAAGTGAGCTTTCGTCAAGCCCTTTCTCCCACTCTTGAGAAGAGCTAAGCGAAACACCCTCCCCCTCCTAGTTGTCTCGGCAAAAACCCCCATCTCTTGGTAGAAAATACTCTCCAAAGTATTGTTACTATTCCCAAATACCCTAGCCGTATATCTTGTAGTACTCCAAAGTCACCTCTATACTAAAAGCCCAGAAATACTATCTTATATCCATTAGTCACTCATGAAACCACAGGAAATCTTCATAGTTGGTTGAAGTAGTAAGTAGAAGTTGTGTAGAGACTTCTAAGAGTTTCTTGGAGCGGATTGGGGCGTTCAGATTAGGAACTAAACCTCGCTCAGGATCGACTTATATCTTGGATAATTTTGGGCTTATCGAGGTAAATAATAATCTTATCCTTCTATTGTAATTGGAGAATACATCTGTAGAAGTATAGAAATAAGTATAAATACATAGAAGGATACTAAAGAAGAGAATTGAGCGTAGTTACATCGGAAGAATATTAAAGAAGATTGAGCTGTACTTACATGGAATTTGTATTCTGATGAACTTGTGTAGTTTAACTTGGGTGGGAAGTCTTTGCCCGATTTTCCGTAGAATAGAGAACCTCTGCTTAGATTATCCTACTGAGTAGTCTAGGCGTTGATAGGCGTATTTGGTATTATAGGTTGATACTCTACGCGACATATTCGACTTGGCGGTGGATTTCGCCGAGAAGGTATGTGATTCTTCCTATCCTCATGAGCATGATATTTTAAAGTATATATATAGTACGGTGAGCGTCGTGTGTTAAGCGAACATGGTTTTACTTGGCGTCTTTTGACTTAAGTCTAAATAATAAGAATCTTGAAGTATTTCAAAAGAATTATGAATCATTTCTGAAAGAAGAGAAATACTTGTTTTTAAACAAAAAACTTAAGAGTTATACTAGCTCTATGGGAAGTTAGGTATAACGACTTAAGAAGGATAAAAGAACAGTTTACTTATGTGTTTATGAAGAATGGTATTGATTTACGGAAAGTATTATAAGATGGTTTGATGAGTAGACATATTATGATCTATGTGTGTTAGTGTCTTGTGACGTTTGTATAAAGAGGTTATTCTTGTGCTTATGTTGTTTAACGATAAGTTTATGTTAGTAGTATACCACTCACTCTTGACATGTTATACAGGGGTTAGGCGCCGTCACGAGGATACCTCATGCGGGTCGGGGACTTATGCGGAGCTACGAGTTCGAGTTAGTGTGCGGGAATACCTCATGCGATCTACATGTGGCTATGCGGACTACGATAGTCGGGGCGATGCCGGCGAGTAGCTACCCTCGATGCGGGGATTACCTCATGCGGGCCTAGGTGGCTATGCGGACTACGGAGTCGAGATTAGGCATGCATAATGATACTATGGGCGATTGGCCTTGCCCGATCATTCGCGCCTAGAAAAGACACATTACGATTTACTATTATTATTCTTGTTTGTGATGTGGCACTATGTGCGGTTACATTGGTTGTTTCGCATATTTGTAAAATTGGTTTTAAAAAGATATGATTTCATTTAAGTACTTCTGATTTCACATACTTGGTACTGTTGTCTTGACCTCCTTGGGCTGCGTTAAATGCGAGTAAGGAAGCAGTGCTAGATCCGCATCCTTAGGATCTTTTGCTTTGGTGTCAGGAGCTCCATCTTCTCTGGAGGCTCGACTTTTGGTATGGTTCTCCCTGGTATTGTAGATATATGTACATTCAGGGTATGGCGGAGCCCTGTCATTATAGTTATTCACTTTCTTAGAGTGCAGCCACTATTGTACATTTGGGATGTATTGCGGACTTGTTTATATATATATATCTTAGAAAACGACTTTTCTCGGATAAATTGTGTCTCATTTACAAATTGTTTCATGTCTTGTTTTTATATTCGATTACTCGATATATGACTACTTGGGTGCGGGTAAGGCACGATCCACGAACCGGGCAGTCGTGACAAAAGTGGTATCGAGCGATTAATCCTCGAAAAGTGTCTGAGGCCGTATCTAGTAAGTCTTGATTATCGGTGTGTTGTGCACCACACCCATGTCGAGGCTATAGGATATTTAGGATTGGTTTCCATTCTTCTCACTCGAGATCGGGCCTTAGAGCTTTGTTATAAGTTGGACCTCTAACGTATTTCCTTTCTTTATGATTATGCCTCACGTAAAGGCAACCGGGCCCGAAGGGCAAGGCAGTAGGAGAGTGCTAGTAGGACCGACCGAGTCACGAGGGCTCGTGCCCGATCTATACATCACGACCCGTTCGGGGCGTGTAGTGCCTACGAGCACCCAGTAGTCATACATCAGTGTCGGCGGAATATAAAACAACAAGATATGAAAGCAGTATAAATTGAGACACAGTTTATCTGAAGAAAAGTTGCCTTTCGGCATATATATATAAATACCCAAAGTGACCAGTTACATCCCAACCTTGTAACAGGGCTACAGACCTCTAATGATTTATAACAACAATGGCGGGGACGGGGCCGCCATACCTGAATACAAATACCTACAACGGCGGGGACCGTACAAAGCAAAGCCTCGGAGAAGCGGAGCTTTCCCAACGTGAAATGATGATCCTAGGCGGGGATCAACAGCGAGTACCTTTACTGCGGCGTGAACACGGCCCGAAGGAGGTCGATCTGACAGTACCAAGTATGTGGCGAAAATCAGTAAATGAAATCATAGTAGTCTATATAAAGCGGGAGACATGTATGATAACCAAACTACGATTCCTGATAAATAGCGATCATGTCAAGTCGAGGACTCGCCGCCAAAAGCCATCACTCAAATATAACTATGGGTCTCACGCCCATAACATAAACAAGAGCGAAATGGATATCAGAATCGGGTCTTTTCTAGGCGCTAAGGATCGAAGCAAGGCGATCGCCCATAGTATCATTATGCGTGCCTAATCTGGACTTCCAGCCCGCATGGGTCACACATAGACGCGTAGATCGTATAGACCGCGACGGGGTAGCTAACCCGGTACCCTCACGGACTCCGCGGCCGCATAGTCTCAATAGACCGCATAGTCACGCATCGCATAGGGCATCCGCGTCGGGCTAAAACACCGGAATGATCAATCACGGAGCATACCGCTGCTCGCGATAGTCACATAGACCGCGTAGGCCGTATAGACCCGCATCGAGGTGGCAAGCCCTCGGTATAATAAGTCGAGGGTATGTGATATAATATGATGACGGGCTTAAAGTTTAGCAACGTAAGCCTGACAAGAATATCACAAGATACTAACACACGTAGCATCCTAACATGTTTACTTATCCAATCAACAAGAAAATATTACAAGACTATCACAAACCAATACAATCAAGTTCTCCACACAAGGTACTTTCTACTTTATGTTAACAAGTTCGGGAGTTTATCCCCAAAGTACTTCATACAATAACTCTTTAAAAGATCCGTTTCTTTCACGAAAGTCACACAATACCCGTAGTATAAAATAGTGTGACTATCTTTTTAAGTAAATCAAAACACTTCTCTTTGTAAAATCAAGTAACAACCTTATGTTCCAAACGTTCAAGTTTGCCTAATTTCAAATGCTCAAGTTTCTCATTTTCGAAAGGTTTCGTAGTTCATAGTTTTAATCACTCAATGATATAATTCTCCTTTAAAACAATTTGAGAAACATATGTCTTATATGTGAGTAGGTTATTCTTGTTCATAATCAATCTTATTTAAGCAGCCATGATCTAGGAAATGTAATATCATTTTGTCTCATCTTAGCTTCTATGCAGATGGAGGTTTCTACTGGTTTTAATAATACTTAATTATTCCATACATTTTCCTTTATTAAGCTATGCGATGGTTTGTTCGATACTTATTCTGATTTCCGAAATCAGTAAAACATTATTCTTTAAAAACCCAGTACTCATTACTCACGAATGAGGTTTCACACTTTTAACAAAAATTCATATCAATATAATTAAGTCAAGTCTCTTATCTTTTAAGATTAAGTCTCTTAACTTCTAAATCAGTAAACCATTCTTTTTATCTTGCTTAAGACGTTATACCTAACTTCCCATAAAGCTAGTATAACTCTTATGTTTTCAAAACCAAGTATTACTCTTCTTTCAAAAAGGTTTCTTAATTCTTTTGAAATATATTCAAGGTTCTTATTATTCAGGCTTAAGTCAAAAGACATTGTCGTAAAACTACGTTCTGTTAACACACGTACGTCTACCGTACTATATATATATTCTTTTAAAATATCATGCTCAAGAGTATAGGAAGAATCACATACCTCGCGACGATTATCGACTATAAGCAAAACGCTCCACGGCTATAACCCGGCTAGCCTTGTCCTTCCTTCCAAGTAGTACATGCTACTCGCAGACATTCAACCAAGAAAGGTTATAAGTCTACTGTAAATACAGTCCTATGTAAGTACAGTTCAATTCTATACTTTAATATTCTTCTATAACTTATACTCAAGTCTTAACTATTCTTATATGTAATATCCAATTACAATAGAAGGACAAGAGTATTTACCTCGATGAACCCAAAATTATCCTAGATAAAGTCGATCCTTAGCAAGGTTTAGCTCTCTAAAATGCGCTCCAATGCGCTCGAGAACCCTTAGAAGTTGCTACACAACTTCTACTTACTACTTCAATCAACAATGAAGTTTCTCTTAGGGTTTCGTTTGTGACTAAGGAAGTATATATAGTATTTGGGCTTTTAGTATAGAGGACTTTGGAAATACTACAAAGTATAAGGGCTAAAGTATTTTGCTATAGCAACAATACTTGAAGAGTTTTTTCTACTAAGGGGACTTAGGCGAGAACAACTCTCGAAGGGGAGGATTTCAAGACTTGGAAAAATGATTTTTGGATGAAGAAAGTCTTCAAGTTAGGGAGTATTTATAGGTCAACCAAGGGCCAACCAATGGCCAAGATCAATCCAAGTGTTAGGCAAGTGTAGGGCTAGGATTTAACCATGTGTCCCTAACCAACTACTACACAAAATATCCTACCTAACCCATTGCTCCAAGTCGTCCAAATGCGCCCCAATTCCGCCCGATGTGAGGTGACACATGTCACCCTCGTTGTCCAAAATGTTTCATCTCTCGGAAAAATCCGCCAAAAATTATAAATGACATAGCCGTATTTTCCCTTCGCAAGTTTAGTAAAACGTTTCGTCGAAAACGACTCTAATCGGGTGTTGTGCACAAAGTTTTCGTACAGCCTACTTTTAAGGCTCAACTTTTCTACGTACGTCCTCACGTACATACTCTGAAAATACGGGGTATAACATTCTCCCCTCCTTAGAAACATTCGTCCCGAATGTTCCTTCTCAAGACAGATAACGATAACGTTCCTCGTAACGTAAACAAGTTGCCAATGCCACATACGGCCACAAAATAACACACGCGCAAATACTTACATCCAAGTCCACCAGGAATCACCTCTAACATCACAAAAGAAATTATCACATCTATGCTCGCAATACATGCTCGCTTCTTCCCTTACTCGTCGTACCCTTCTCGTACATTTGAACTCTTTCTCATAACTTACCACATTTCTGTTACTGCTTCCGTTTCCGAAATCTCTGGGTTACTATCTCCAACTTGGTCATCATTAACTGGGAACACTCTGGATGGATCTCCGATACTTTTTCCGAACTTAACAACTTGAAGGACCGGACATACTGCCTCCTAAGTCGGACGGCAAATGCTAACATATAGGCAACCTGGCCTATTTTTCACATGATCAGAAAAGGCCCAAAGTAACTCGGACTTAGTTTCCTCTGTTTTCTAAAACTCGTCACACCCTAGCCACATTCTGCTGGAACCGGTATGAACCAACAATCTGAACCTTGCCAACATCGAACCAATCGACCGGCAACTTACACTTCCGCCCCTACAAGGCTTCATAAGGCGATATCCGAATACTGAAATGGTAGCTATAAAACATCCCCTCAACAGGAGACAACAATCCTCACAACTACCCCTGTAATCCAAACACGGCGGGGCGAATGCGATACGGAGACTCACCTGAGTTCCTAACCCTGCCTGGTAAAACTTCCCGAAAAGAAATAGCCATAACCTGGGCTTCACTGCCTGCCATAAGGTGAAGGTAGGCACCTCGTGCAGCCTTACAACCTTCCTGATATATCAACACTGCCGAGTAAACGGTCCTGACCGAAAACACGATGGGCTGCCCCCATCGGCCCGACTACTGGTTGAACGTATCCACGAACTCGTACGCTGGTTAACTAAACTTGGGCCTAACACCCTCGTGATCCTAACACAAAGCGGGACCACCACAAACTGACCCCACCACCATACAGCCGCGAGTTGACCAAAGCGTAGCCTCAACCCGACCCGGCAACGCGCAAAACACTAGCTCCCCGATCCGGAAAAATCTCACTAATCACGTTACGAAAACCTAGCGGTCTTCTTAGTTCAACTACCCTCTTTCATTCCACACTACTCAGAGACTTATCACACAATATATCTCACGTGCACTATGCACTCCGATAAGGATCAAACATAACAATACATCTTTACTCGAGATGGCCTTACCTCTAAGGTCTCTACGTATAACATTCTAAGGCTCACACTTTCTCTATCCCCCAAACTTACCCGGTTAACTAACCATAATTTTTAATCACAACTAACACTATACTTAAAATATACTCATCTTAACACACATACTAATCTCTAGAGGTTAAGAATATACCAGATCTACGCCGCACTTCCCCAGGTCATTCTAATCAATCCCGCCTTGGGCGATGTGGAAGGTGATGAACTAGCCACAGATCCCGGCTGAGTCTCCACATCCGCACCACCTTTGGTTGGACAATTTCTCATAAAATGGCCTGTGACCGCAAAAACAAACCGCCGGTAGTACGACACTCCCGAATGACACCTACCACAACGCCACCGAGGTGGGGTGGCCTCTCGCTAACGCCTTCCTCTCCGAACCACCAATCCGCAAATCGATCGATAGCTGAGTCCTCCTACTTGCATCCTTCCTCATAGAACATTCCCTCATCACATGGCCCTGACGGCCGCAGGTAAAACAAGAACCATAAAAAATACGACATTCCCCGGGATGACGCCTGCCACATCGTGAACACTGAGGAAAAACTGAACCCTGTGGAGGGACACTCTGCACTGGCGGAGGCGCATGTCTAATCATTCTTGGCGGTTCGCCTCGAGAGTTACCAAATGATCCCGCCAATCGGGCCTCTTACGCTGATCTTGGTTAACTGCGATCTCTACGTCTCACTGCTGCCGCATAAGCTGAGCGCCAAGCTGCTCATTCTGATCAAGAGCTACTTCTTCACAACCCTTCTTCGGATAATCATCAATACCCTTGATATATCGGTACATAAAATACTCTCGTTGCCAAATCCCTTGCTAGTAATGTGGCCGTCTCTTGCAATCAATATTTTACGCTCTAGTCGTGGGCGAAGGTCCGGATGTCATGGCCGCAGATGAGAATCGCTGCTGTGCCAAACTCTGTGGGTGGCGACGCCTCGAACTCCCGAATGAAGCATCACCCAGTGATGATTGGGCCTGTGCCTTCTAACTCTCTGTACTCTGCTCGCGGCTCCTCTTGCCTTGACATACGGGCGAGTTGCACAGCGCGAGGCATAATCGGTAAAGGAAAGGAATACGTTAGAGGGTCCAACTTATAACACGACTTCAAGGCACGATCTCTGAGTGAGAAGAATGAAACCAATCCTAAATATCCTATAGCCTCCGATTATTGGTATGGTGCACAACATACCGATAATCAAGACTACTAGATACGGTCGTAGACACTTTCCGAGGATTAACTGCTCTGATACCACTTTTGCCACGACCCGTTCCGGGGCCCGTGACTGGTGCCTTACCCGGGCACACAAGTAGTCATACATCAGAGTAATCAGCGGAATATATAACAACCAAGATATGAAACAGTATAAATTGAGACACGCTTTATACGAAGAAAAGTTGCCTTCGGCATATATATATAAATACCCAAAGTGAACGATTACATCCCAACCTTTTAACAGGCTCTGCACCTCTAATAATTTATAACAACAATGGCGGGACAGGGGCCGCCATACCATGAATACAAATACCTACAACGGCGGACCGTACCAAAAGCAAAGCCTCCGAGAAAGCGGAGCTTTCCCAACGAAACGATGATCCTAAGAGCGGGGATCAACAACGAGTACCTTTACTGCGGCGTGACGCGGCCCAGAAGGAGGTCGAAGACAACAGTACAGTATGTGAAACAAAATATCGTAAATGAAATCATAGTAGTCTATATAAAGCGGGAGACATGTATGATAACCAAACTACGATTCACAATAAATAGCGATCATGTCAAGTCGTGACTCACGCCAAAGCCATCACTCAAATATAACTATGGGTCTCACGCCCATAACATAAACAAGAGCGAAATGGATATCTCAGAATCGGTCTTTTCTAGGCCGCTAAGGATCGAAGCAAGGCCAATCTCCCATAGTATCATTATGCGTGCCTAATCCTGGACTTCCGCAGCATAGGTCACACATAGACCGCGTAGATCGTATAGACCGCGTGGGTAGCTAACCCCGGTACCCTCACGGACTCCGCAGCCCGCATAGTCTCAATAGACCGCATAGTCGCACACCGCGCATGGGCATCCCGCGTCGGGCTAAAACACCCGAATGATCAATCACGGAGCATACCGCTGCTCATAGTCACATAGACCGCGTAGGCCGTATAGACCGCGTCAAGGGTGGCAAGCCCTCGGTATAATAAGTCGAGGGTATGTGATATAATAACGATCAACGGGCTTAAAGTTTAGCAACGTAAGCACAACAAGAATATCACAAGATACTAACACACGTAGCATCCTAACATGTTTACTTATCCAATCAACAAGAAAATATTACAAGACTATCACAAACCAATACAATCAAGTTCTCCACACAAGGTACTTTCTACTTTATGTTAACAAGTTCGGGAGTTTATCCCCAAAGTACTTCATACAATAACTCTTTAAAAGATCCGCTTCTTTCACGAAAGTCACACAATACGTAGTATAAAATAGTGTGACTATCTTTTAAGTAAATCAAAACACTTCTCTTTGTAAAATCAAGTAACAACCTTATGTTCCAAACGTTCAAGTTTGCCTAATTTCAAATGCTCAAGGTTCTCATTTTTGAAAGGTTTGTAGTTCATAGTTTTAATCACTCAATGATATAATTCTCCTTTAAAACAATTTGAGAAACATATGTCTTATATGTGAGTAGGTTATTCTTGTTCATAATCAATCTTATTTAAGCGATGATCTAGGAAATGTAATATCATTTTGTCTCATCTTAGCTTCTATGCAGATGGAGGTTTCTACTGGTTTTAATAATACTTAATTATTCCATACATTTTCCTTTATTAGCGCTGCAGTGGTTTGTTCGATACTTATTCTGATTTCCGAAATCAGTAAAACATTATTCTTTAAAAACCCAGTACTCATTACTCACGAATGAGGTTTCACACTTTTAACAAAAATTCATATCAATATAATTAAGTCAAGTCTCTTATCTTTTAAGATTAAGTCTCTTAACTTCTAAATCGAGAAACCATTCTTTTTATCTTGCTTAAGACGTTATACCTAACTTCCCATAAAGCTAGTATAACTCTTATGTTTTCAAAACCAAGTATTACTCTTCTTTCAAAAAGGTTTCTTAATTCTTTTGAAATATATTCAAGGTTCTTATTATTCAGGCTTAAGTCAAAAGACATTGTCGTAAAACTACGTTCTGTTAACACACGTACGTCTACCGTACTATATATATATTCTTTTAAAATATCATGCTCAAGAGTATAGGAAGAATCACATACCTCGCGACGATTATCGACTATAAGCAAAACGCTCACTGGTATAACCCGCTTAGCCTTGTCCTTCCTTCCAAGTAGTACATGCTACTCACTCGGACATTCAACCAAGAAAGGTTATAAGTCTCATCAAATACTGATTCTATGTAAGTACAGTTCAATTCTATACTTTAATATTCTTCTATAACTTATACTCAAGTCTTAACTATTCTTATATGTAATATCCAATTACAATAGAAGGACAAGAGTATTTACCTCGATGAACCCAAAATTATCCTAGATAAAGTCGATCCTTAGCAAGGTTTAGCTCTACTCAAATGCGCTCCAATGCGCTCCAAGAACCCTTAGAAGTTGCTACACAACTTCTACTTACTACTTCAATCAACAATGAAGTTTCTCTTAGGGTTTCGTTTATGACTAAGGAAGTATAGATAGTATTTGGGCTTTTAGTATAGAGGGGACTTTGGAAATACTACAAAGTATAAGGGCTAAAGTATTTTGCCATAGCAACAATACTTGAAGAGTTTTTTCTACTAAGGGAGGGGTGGTGGTTTCGGCTAGCTCTTTAGAGAGGGGACTTAGACGAGAACAACTCTCAAAGGGGGAGGGATTTCAAGACTTGGAAAAAATGATTTTTGGATGAAGAAAGTCTTGAGTTAGGGAGTATTTATAGGCCAACCAAGGGCCAACCAATGGCCAAGATCAATCCAAGTGTTAGGCAAGTGTAGGGCTAGGATTTAACCATGTGTCTCTAACCAACTACTACACAAAATATCCTACTAACCC
Organism: Przewalskia tangutica; assembly: GCA_029844215.1. Taxonomy (NCBI): domain Eukaryota; kingdom Viridiplantae; phylum Streptophyta; class Magnoliopsida; order Solanales; family Solanaceae; genus Przewalskia; species Przewalskia tangutica. The sequence continues at coordinate 44,400,057 of CM056729.1, forward strand.
GTTGCTCCAAGTCGTCCAAATGCGCCCAATTCACGCCAATGTGAGGTGACACATGTCACCCTCGCTGGCCCAAAATGTTTCATCTCTCGAAAAATCCGCAAAATTATAAATGACATAGCCGTATTTTTCCCTTCGCAAGTTTAGTAAAACGTTTAGTCGACGACTCTAATCGGGTGTTGTGCACAAACGCGTTTTACCACAGCCTACTTTTAAGGCTCAACTTTTCTCGTCGTCCTCACGTCGTTATACCCGTAGTTCCGTGGTATGTATGTGAGGGCGTGCGTGCGAGAATCTGACGTAAATTTTGGAAAGAAAGGAAGATGTGATTTTTCGGCGAAAAAGTTCGGTTTTGTGAAGAAAAGGTTCGTTAATGGAATTGGATTCCCAGGTTGGTATTTGGACTTCTTGGATTATATTAGAATTTTGAGGTTTTATTTTCAGAAATGGTCACGTGGGACCCACGGGAGAAATTTACGGTTTTGTGGGGCCGCTTTGTTTTGAGATTTACGGTATTTTGGATATTTTCGGAAGGCGAAATATTTTGGACGAGTCGGGGCGACACGTGTCACCCCATGTGGCACCTTGGCGAAATGGTGGGACAGTGGCTAGCCACTGTCCTTGGCCGAATGGGTTGACAAGTGGCAAGCCACTTGTTTCGTTGGCCATGTGGTGTGGTGGGACCCACACACACATGGCCCAATCTTGACCCTACACTTACCTTGATCTTGGCCTGAATCCTCTATATAAACCCCCAAGTTGAAGAAGTAAATCATCCTCACTGAAAGCTTTCCAAAGCAAATGTTTTCCCTCCCTTGTGTAGATTTCGTCCCCTCCCTCTTGTGTAGAAAATACTTGGTGTATTGTTGTATAATCCCAAATACCTTGGCCTAGTATCCCTAGTAGTATTCCAAAGTTATTTCAATACTAGGAGCAGGAAATACTACTTTATTCAATAGTAGTAAACGAAACCACTAGAAAAATCTTCCTAGCTTGGTGGAAGTATTTAGAGAAGTTGTTTAGAAACTTCTAAGGTCGCTTGGAGCGGGTTGGAGCGTAAGGATTGGAGCTAAACGTTGCTCGTGATCGACTTATAACTTGGATAATTTTGGGCTTATCGAGGTAATGATCTACGTCCTATTGTAATTGGATATTACATATTGTAGTAGTTATACTTGAGTATATTATATTGGAAGGATGATTATAAAGGATTGAACAGTATTTACATTGTACTGAACTTACAGTAGACGTGTGTAAGTATTATTGTGAAGCTTATTTGAACACGTCAGGTTAGACGTGTAATCCACTCGAGTTGTTGGCACAGTAGCGGGCACGGTAAGGAGGAGATTTATGTGATAGCGGGAGGTCTTTGCGAAATTTCGTAGAATAAGGAATCTTGTGTTTAGAATATTCTACGGAGAGTGCTAGAAGTTGATTTATATATTATGGTTGTTATAGGTGGATCTTTCTCTGGCATACTTGACTTGGCTTGTGGTTTAAGCTAAAGGTATGTGATTCTTCCTATACTCTTGAGCATGATTGTTGTGAACTATATAGTACGGTAGACGTACGTGTGTGAAACAATTTTTGTTTGTTTTAAAACATAAGTGTTATAATGGCTTTATGGGAAGTTAGTTATAACGACTTTATGAAGATAAAAGAAAGATTTGGTTTTGTGATAAGAAACGACTTGATTTTGAAAGTTAAGAGACTTGATCTTGAAAGATAAGAGACTTGACTTATAACGACTTGTTTTGGAAAGGAGAAGTAACTTGATTTAAGTATAGGTTACTTGCTTTGAAAAGAGTAAGTTAATTGGGTTTTAAAAGAGTATACTTGATGTTGTTCTAAAAGAAAAGCACTTGGTTTATAAAGTATAGAGTACTTGATTTTAAAAGCCTTGTAAAGATTTTTGAAGGTGAAGTAATTTGGTTTTAAAAGTAAAGCGTGTTTTCTTTATATACTACAGTATTAGTATCACGTGGCTTTTACATAGAAAGAGGTCTTTTGAAAGAAGGAAAGTATGTAGTATTTTGGGTTTGAAACCCGATTGTTGATTAAAATGAATGTATGTTAAACTTGCCTATGCTTGTTGTGATAGTCTTTGATGTGCAAGTGTTTTGTTGATGTCTTCGTGACTCTGGGAGTAGGCTATCCGATTGATTATTTGGACATCACGACGTTGGGTGGTCACGAGTATCGTCCACTTTGAGTATCGATCGTTGTTTCTGCATGCCGTGACTGCAGGAGGGCCGACTATCTGATTTATTTCCTTTGGACATGCTGACGTGATGGATGTTCCACGGGCATGCGTCCAGTAGGATGGTTTCATGGCCATGACTTCCGAGGTAAGATGCCGGGGCATGCGGTCATTGTGAGGTTCAGACTGTTAGTCCATGGACCGCTAATCCATGAAGCTTGCGCGGTGTGACGAGCGATCACGGGCTTGGTTTGTACGTGTGGTTCAGGCACACTTTAGATACTTGTTCTGGTCATTTTCTCGTGTACCGGTAGCCTCTGGTAGATAGCTTAAGATACTTGCCTCGGTCATATCTTGTGAGACGGTAGGCTATTGTACGTTAGCTTAAGATACTTGCCTCGGCCAGTTGCGTGGCTAGCTTTTGGGCTGGTAGTTGGCTTCGTACCTTGCGTGATGGGATATGACTAGCTTTTGGGTAGTAGTTGGCTATTCTACTTAGCGATCGGTTTTGATAGCGAGCGTGATCTAGTGTTGTGTTCACATATGGGTGATTGTTTTACATCGTATGCTTTGCGGCGATGAGAATGAGTTCCACGGGCGTAGGTGGTATTATGGGCGTGAGACCCATAATTATGTGTGAGTGATTATTCGGGGATATCGTCCGCTTGCATAATCGTTTACGTATTGCGAAATGGTTTTATAAAATGATGAAATGTGATTTCATTCTGATATTTTCGATTTCACATACTTGGTACTGTTATCGACCTCGCCCGGGGCTGCGTTCATGCCGCGGTAGAGGTACACCAGTTGGTTGATCCTCGCTCGTAGGATCGCAGTTCAGCGTTGGGAAGCTCCGTTCCTCCGGAGGCTTATCTTTTGGTATAGTCCCCTGTCATTGTAGGTACTTGTACATTCAGGGGTATCGCGGGGCCCTGTCCCATCATAGTTGTTGTATATCTTAGAGGTCTGTAGCACTGTTGTGGGCAGGGTTTGTAAAAAGGATAACTGTTCGGGTTTTATGTATATATACTAAAGGCAACGGTTGGGTTGCTTTGTTTATTTATTTATGTCTCTCATTTCATGTGTAAAGTTTTTATTTCATTGGTTTTCTCGATGTTGTATCACTAGGGTGCGGGGTAAGGCACGATGTGGGCCGGGTTTGGGCGTCACAAGTGGTATCGAGCGATTAATCCTCGGAAAGTGTCTCTGCATCGTGTCTAGTAGAGTCTTGATTATCGGTGTGTTGTGCACCACATCTATAATCGAGGAGGCAGGACATTTAGGATTAGTTTCTATTTTTCTCACTCGAGATCGTGCCTTAGAAGCGATGTTGTAAGTTGGACTCCTTCCGGCGTGTTCTTTTACGCGATTATGCCTCCGCGCAAAACAACCGGGCCCGAAGGGCAAGGCGGCCGTGGGAGCCGCTAGTGGGACACGAGAAATGCAGCGCGAGCCGGCCATTACGAGATAGTTCTTGACGGCGAGTTTTGCGACGCCGCCCGGCCAGCGAGAGGTTAGGCGCGGCGGTGGGCTGCAGAGACCACGGCACACGAGCCTCGGTCCCGGCTGGAAGCGAGGAGATGGGTTACAAGGAGATGGCGATTCTTGGCGTGATCGTGGCGAACACGAGGAGAGGCCGGATCTGGCGATTCGATTCGGTAGCCCGTAGTTCATCGGTCGGATAGTTTGAGGCTACGGGATTTTCTGAGTTGTATCCCGCCAGAGTTATACGGGTCGAGTCCTGAGGATGATCCGCGAGAGTTCATCCGTCGATTCTGAAGGATCATGCGAGTGATCAAGGCTTCGAGACCGAGTCCGTGATTTTCGGTTCGCGTCGGCCGCGTGATACGCGATCGTGGTTTGATTCATGGGAGGCTGTCGGGGAGCATGCGCCCCGGTATTTGGGACGAGTTCTCGAGGCATTTCTCGGCCATTTCTTGCGCGCGAATGAGAGAGCGCGCGGGCGAGTTTACGATCTTTGAGACGGGGAGGACGCCGCAGTTGGAGTACAACGTAGAGTTCGACTCGTTGGCTCGATATGTCCCTGCGTTAGTAGCTAATATGGAGGACAGAGTGCCGCTACGTCACGAGCTTGATGACTACTTGGCGGTCTTGTTCGTGTATCGCTTGGGGCATGGACATCGCCAGCATCGCAGCTCATGCACTAGGGTGTGAGCACGCGGAGACCGACGGATTGACCAATATCGCGAAGAAGGGCGGGACGCGAGGTCCTTTGATAACTTTCAAGGCGGACCGCCTGTGTGAACTAGTTATACGCCGCCCGATGCAGTGGTCCTCTGATCTTCGGGCCTCCAGTATTCGAGGCGGTCGTGGCTCGAGGTTGAGTTTCGGGGAGTTGGGGTCTTGGCGGAGAAGCCACCCGACCTAAGTGTAACGGTGTGGTAAACCCGTTCGAAGTGTCGAAGGACTTGTTTTACATGTGGCCAGCGGGGCCATTTTGCGAGAAATTGTCCTACCAGAGGTAGCGCGGATGTTGAGACTCAGCCTTCGGGATCTGTTGCGGGTTCTTCGCCTTCGATAGCTAGGCAGGGTGTTCATATCTGCAGCGAGCGAGCGAAGTCGTGGTGGAAGTTCCCAGTTATAGCGGTCCTTGAAATCGCCTATTTGTTTTTGTGATATCAGGTATATCCTTGACCCTCTAAGAGACTAGTATGCATTTGTATTAAGATAAGTATATTTTTAATTATTATGTTCTGATAGCATTATGTTGGTGTGATAATTCCATGGGTAGTGTAAGATGGAAGTGGTAGCTTTCATGACGTGAATTAGTAAGATTGTTCCGGATCGGGGAACGAGAGAGATTGGGCGCGATAGCGGGTCGGGTTGAGGCCAAGTCGCGGGTCAACCCGCAGCCCGGATTGAGGTGGGGTCAGTTCGAGGTGGTCCCGCCGGGTGGTAGGGTCACGAGGGTGCTAGGCCCAAGTTTAGGTAACCATCGTATGAGTTCGTGGATGCGTTCGACCAGAATCGGATCGTGAAGGCCGGAGATAGGCCTTAGAGTAAATTGAAGCTAGTAGGAGCTATTGTGAGATTAGAAATGATTTCCTCGTTAGCTTGGATTTGTATGTTACTATGGCCATTGATGGCGTGATTGGTTTCGTAAGTATAGTAGTGAAGACTATCTGACACGCTCGTTTGGAGACTTAGAAGGAACATTCGGGACGAATGTTTCTAAGGAAGAATGTTATACCCGTAGTTCGAGTATGTATGTGAGGGCGTGCGTGCGAGAATCACGTAAATTTTGGAAAGAAAGGAAGATGTGATTTTTTTCGGAAAAGTTAGGTTTTGTGAAGAAAAGGTTCGTTAATGGGGTGGATTCCCAGTTTGGTATTTGGACTTCTTGGATTATATTAGAATTTTGAGGTTTTATTTTTGAAATGGTCACGTGGGACCCACGGAGAAAATTCTGGTTTTGTGGGGCCTTTGTTTTGAGATTTCGGTATTTTGGATATTTTGGAAGGCGAAATATTTTGGGCCAGTCGGGGCGACACGTGTCACCCCATGTGGCACTTGGCGAAATGGGTGGACAGTGGCCAGCTTGTCCGCTCGCCGAATGGGTTGACAAGTGGCAAGCCACTGCCACTTTTCGTTGGCCATGTGGTGTGGTGGGACCCACACACATGGCCCAATCTTGACCTACACTTACCTTGATCTTGGCCCTTGAATCCTCTATATAAACCCCTTAAGTTGAAGAAGTAAATCATCCTCACTTGAAAGCTTTCCAAGCAAATGTTTTCCCTCCTTTGTGTAGATTTCGTCCCCCTCTTGTGTAGAAAATACTTGGTGTATTGTTGTATAATCCCAAATACCTTGGCCTAGTATCCACTAGTAGTATTCCAAAGTTATTTCAATACTAGGAGCAGGAAATACTACTTTATTCAATAGCCGTAAGCGAAACCACAGAAAAATCTTCCTAGCTTGGTGGAAGTATTTAGAAGTTGTTTAGAAACTTCTAAGGGTCTTGGAGCGGGTTGGAGCGTAAGGATTGGAGCTAAGCGTTGCTCGGGATCGACTTATAACTTGGATAATTTTGGGCTTATCGAGGTAATGATCTATGTCCCCTGTGTAATTGGATATTACATATTGTAGTAGTTATACTTGAGTATATTATATTGGAAGGATGATTATAAAGGATTGAATGTATTTACATTGGACTGCACTTACAGTAGACTTGTGTAAGTATTATTGTGAAGCATATTTGAACACGTCCGGTTAGGCGTGTAATCCACAGGAGTTGTTGGCACAGTAGCGGGCACAGTAAGGAGGAGATTTATGTGATAGCGGGGAGGTCTTTGCCAAATTTACGTAGAATAAGGAATCTTGTGTTTAGAATATTCTACGGAGAGTGCTAGAAGTTGATTTATATATTATGGTTGTTATAGGTGGATCTTTCTACGCGGCATACTTGACTTGGCTTGTGGTTTAAGCTAAAGGTATGTGATTCTTCCTATACTCTTGAGCATGATTGTTGTGAACTATATAGTACGGTAGACGTGCGTGTGTGAAACAATTTTTGTTTGTTTAAAACATAAAGTGTTATAATGGCTTTATGGGAAGTTAGTTATAACGACTTTATGAAGATAAAAGAAAGATTTGGTTTGTGATAAAAACGACTTGATTTTGAAAGTTAAGAGACTTGATCTTGAAAGATAAGAGACTTGACTTATAACGACTTGTTTTGGAAAGGAGAAGTAACTTGATTTAAGTATAGGTTACTTGCTTTGAAAGAGTAAGTTAATTGGGTTTTAAAAGAGTATACTTGATGTTGTTCTAAAGAAAAGCACTTGGTTTATAAAGTATAGAGTACTTGATTTTAAAAGCCTTGTAAAGATTTTCGAAGGTGAAGTAATTTGGTTTTAAAAGTAAAGCGTGTTTTCTTTATATACTACAGTATTAGTATCATGTGGCTTTTACATAGAAAGAGGTCTTTTTGAAAGAAGGAAAGTATGTAGTATTTTGGGTTTGAAACCGGATTGTTGATTAAAATGAATGTATGTTAAACTTGCTATGCTTGTTGTGATAGTCTTTGATGTGCAAGTGTTTTGTTGATGTCTTTAGTGACTCTGCAGGAGTAGGCTATCGATTGATTATTGGACATCGCGGCGTTGGGTGGTCGCGGTATCGTCCACTTTGAGTATCGATAGTTGTTTATGCTGTCGTGACTCTGCAGGAGCGGCTATCGATTTATTTCCTTTGGACATCGCGACGTGATGGATGTTCCACGGGCGTCGTCGATGGGATGGTTTCATGGCCATGACTTCCGAGGTAAGATCGGGGCATGCGGTCATTGTGAGGTTGATCGTTAGTCCACGGGCCGCTAATCCATGAAGCTTGCGCGGTGACGGCGATCACGGGCTTGGTTTATGCGTGTGGTTCGAGCGCTTTAGATACTTGTTACGGTCATTTTCGTGTCTGGTAGCCTCGGTAGATAGCTTAAGATACTTGCCTCGATGCATATCTTGTGAGGCGGTAGGCTATTATGCGTTAGCTTAAGATACTTGCCTCGGCGATTCGTGGCTAGCTTTTGGGTAGTAGTTGGCTTCGTACCTTGCGTGATGGGATATGACTAGCTTTTGGGTAGTAGTTGGCTATTCTACTTGGCGTCGGTTTTGATGACGCGAGCGGGATCTAGTGTTCGAGTTCACATATGGGTGATTGTTTTACATCGTATGCTGCCGTGGTGAGGAATGAGTTCCACGGGCATAGGTGGTATTATGGGCGTGAGACCCATAATTATGTGTGAGTGATTATTCGGGATATCGTCCCTTACTTGACATGCTTGTTTACGTATTGCGAAATGGTTTTATAAAATGATGAAATGTGATTTCATTCGATATTTTCAGTTTCACATACTTGGTACTGTTGTCGACCTCGCCCGGAAGGCGTTCATCCGCAGGTAAGTACACCGATTGGTTGATCCTCGCTCGTAGGATCGATTCAGCGTTAGGAAGCTCCGTTCCTCGGAGGCTTATCTTTTGGTATAGTCCTGTCATTGTAGGTACTTGTACATTCGAGGGTATCGCGGCCCTGTCCATCATAGTTGTTGTATATCTTAAGTGCAGCCTTTGTTGTGGCGGGGTTTGTAAAAGGATAAGCTGTTGGGTTTTATGTATATATACTAAAAGCGGCGGTTGGGTTGCTTTGTTTATTTATTTATGTCTCATTTCATGTGTAAAGTTTTATTTCCATTGGTTTTCTCGATGTTGTATCACTAGGGTGCCGGGTAAGGCACGATGGCGGGCGAGTTTGGGCGTCACAAGTGGTATCGAGCGATTAATCCTCGGAAAGTGTCTACGCACCGTGTCTAGTAGAGTCTTGATTATCGGTGTGTTGTGCACCACATCTATAATCGGGAGGCTGCGAGACATTTAGGATTAGTTTCTATTTTTCTCACTCTGAGATCGTGCCTTAGAGCGATGTTGTAAGTTGGACTCCTTACGACGTGTTCTTTTACGCGATTATGCCTCGCGCCAAGGCAACCGGGCGAAGGGCAAAGCGGCCGTGGGAGGCGCTAGTGGGACACGAGAAGTGCGAGCGCGAGCCAGCCATTACGAGATAGTTCTTGACGGCGAGTTTTGCGCGCCGCCCGGCCAGCCGAGAGGTTAGCCGCAGCGGTGGCTGCGAGACCACGGTACACGAGCCTCGGTCCACGGCTGGAAGCGAGAGAGATGGGTTACAAGGAGATGGCCCGATTCGGCGTGATCGTGGCGAACACGAGGAGAGGCCGAATCGCAGTTCGATTCGGTAGCCCCGTAGTTCATCCCGGTCGGATAGTTTGAGGCTACGGGATTTTCCGAGTTGTATCCGCGAGTTACGGGTCGAGGCACGAGGATGATCGCAGGAGTTCATCCGTCGATTCTGAAGGATCATGCAGTGATCAAGGCTTGAGACCGAGTCCGTGATTTTCGGTTCGCGTCGGTGCGTGATACCGCCGATCGGCGGTTTGATTCATAGGAGCTGTCGGGAGCATGCGCCCCGGTATTTGGGGCGAGTTCTCGGAGGCATTTCTCGGCCATTTCTTGCCGCGCGGATGAGGAGAACGCGGGCGGCGAGTTTACGATCTTTGAGGCGAGGAGGGCGCCGCGATTGGGAGTACAACGTAGAGTTCGACTCGTTGGCTCGATATGTCCACTGCGTTAGTAGCTAATATGGAGGGCGAGTGCACCGCTACGCCACGAGGCTTGATGACTACTTGGCGAGTCTTGTTGGTGTATCGCTTCAGCCGGCATGGACATCGCCGCGCATGCGACTCATGCACTAGGGTGTGAGCACGGAGAGCCAAGCGGATTGACGATATCGCGAGAAGAGGGCGGTGACAGCAGGTCCTTTGATAACTTTCAAGGCGGACCGCCTGTGTGAACTAGTTATACGCGCCGCCCGACTGAGTGGTCCTCACGATCTTGAGGCCTCCAGTATTGAGGCGGTCGTGGCTCCAGGTTGAGTTTTCGGGAGTTGGGAGTCTTGGCGGAGAAGCCACCCGACCTAAGTGTAACAGTGTGGTAAACCCATTCGAAGTGTCGAAGGACTTGTTTTACATGTGGCGGCGAGGCCATTTTGCGAGAAATTGTCCTACCAGAGGTAGCGCGGATGTTGAGACTCGGCCGGGATCATTGCGGGTTCTTCGCCCGATAGCTAGGCGGGGTGTTCATATCTGCGAGCGAGCGAGGTCGTGGTGGAAGTTCGATTATAAGCGGTCCTTGAAATCGCCTATTTGTTTTTGTGATATCAGGTATATCCTTGACCCTCTAAGAGACTAGTATGCATTTGTATTAAGATAAGTATATTTTTAATTATTATGTTTTGATAGCATTATGTTGGTGTGATAATTCCATGGGTAGTGTAAGATGGAAGTGGTAGCTTTCATGACGTGAATTAGTAAGATTGTTCGGATCGAGAACGAGAGAGATTGGGCGCGATAGCGGGTCGGGTTGAGGCCAAGTCGCGGGTCAACCCGCAGCCCGGATTGAGGTGGGGTCAGTTCGGGGTGGTCCCGCCGGGTGGTAGGGTCACGAGGGTGCTAGGCCCAAGTTTAGGTAACCATCGTATGAGTTCGTGGATGCGTTCGACCAGAATCGGATCGTGAAGGCCGGAGATAGGCCTTAGAGTAAATTGAAGCTAGTAGGAGCTATTGTGAGATTAGAAATGATTTCCTCGTTAGCTTGGATTTGTATGTTACTATGGCCATTGATGGCGTGATTGGTTCGTAAGTATAGTAGTGAAGACTATCTGGACACGTTCGTTTGGAGACTTAGAAGGAACATTCGGACGAATGTTTCTAAGGAAGAATGTTATACCCGTAGTTCGGGTATGTATGTGAGGGCGTGCGTGCGAGAATCTGACGGAAATTTTGGAAAGAAAGGAAGATGTGATTTTTTCGACGAAAAGTTAGGTTTGTGAAGAAAAGGTTCGTTAATGGGAATTGGATTCCCAGATTAGTAATTGGACTTCTTGGAGTATATTAGAATTTTGCGTTTTTATTTTCAGATTTGGTCACGTGGGACCCACGGGAGAAATTTACGGTTTTGTGGGGCCCGCTTTGTTTTTGAGAGTTGCGGGATTTGGGATATTGTCAGAAGGAGGAATATTTTGGACGAGTCGGGGGGGGACACGTGTCACCCCCCTGTGGCACCTTGGCCGAGATGGTGGGACAAGTGGCTAGCCACTTGTCCATGGCGAAATGGGTTGACAAGTGGCAAGCCACTTGTTTCGTTGGCCATGTGGTGTGGTGGGACCCACACACACATGGCCCAATCTTGACCTACACTTACCTTGATCTTGGCCCTTGATCCTCTATATAAAAACCCAAGTTGAAGAAGTAAATCATCCTCACTTGAAAGCTTTCCAAGCAAATGTTTTCCCTCCTTTGTGTAGATTTCGTCCCCTCCTCTTGTGTAGAAAATACTTGGTGTATTGTTGTATAATCCCAAATACCTTGGCCTAGTATCCTAGTAGTATTCCAAAGTTATTTCAATACTAGGAGCAGGAATACTACTTTATTCCAATAGTGTAAACGAAACCACAGAAAAATCTTCCTAGCTTGGTGGAAGTATTTAGAGAAGTTGTTTAGAAACTTCTAAGGGGTCGCTGGAGCGGGTTGGAGCGTAAGGATTGGAGCTAAACGTTGCTCAGATCGACTTATAACTTGGATAATTTTTGGGCTTATCGAGGTAATGATCTATGTCCCCTATTGTAATTGGATATTACATATTGTAGTAGTTATACTTGAGTATATTATATTGGAAGGATGATTATAAAGGATTGAATCGTATTTACATCGGAGCACTTACAGTAGACTTGTGTAAGTATTATTGTGAAGATATTTGAACACGTCAGGTTAGGCGTGTAATCCTCTGGAGTTGTTGGCACAGTAGCGGGCACAGTAAGGAGGAGATTTATGTGATAGCGGGGGAGTCTTTGCAAATTTACGTAGAATAAGGAATCTTGTGTTTAGAATATTCTACTGAGAGTGCTAGAAGTTGATTTATATATTATGGTTGTTATAGGTGGATCTTTCTCGCGCGGCATACTTGACTTGGCTTGTGGTTTAAGCTAAAGGTATGTGATTCTTCCTATACTCTTGAGCATGATTGTTGTGAACTATATAGTACGGTAGACGTGCGTGTGTGAAACAATTTTTGTTTGTTTTAAAACATAAAGTGTTATAATGGCTTTATGGGAAGTTAGTTATAACGACTTTATGAAGATAAAAGAAAGATTTGGTTTGTGATGGACTTGATTTTGAAAGTTAAGAGACTTGATCTTGAAAGATAAGAGACTTGACTTATAACGACTTGTTTTCGGAAAGGAGAAGTAACTTGATTTAAGTATAGGTTACTTGCTTTGAAAGAGTAAGTTAATTGGGTTTTAAAAGAGTATACTTGATGTTGTTCTAAAAGAAAAGCACTTGGTTTATAAAGTATAGAGTACTTGATTTTAAAAGCCTTGTAAAGATTTTTGAAGGTGAAGTAATTTGGTTTTAAAAGTAAAGCGTGTTTTCTTTATATACTACGAGTATTAGTATCGTGTGGCTTTTACATAGAAAGAGGTCTTTTGAAAGAAGGAAAGTATGTAGTATTTTGGGTTTGAAACCCGATTGTTGATTAAAATGAATGTATGTTAAACTTGCTATGCTTGTTGTGATAGTCTTTGATGTGCAAGTGTTTTGTTGATGTCTTCGCCGTGACTCTGCAGGAGGCGGCTATCCGATTGATTATGGACATCACGACGTTGGGTGGTCCACGGTATCGTCCACTTTGAGTATTGGTCGTTGTTTTACGTGCGCCGTGACTCTGCAGGAGGCGGCTATCCGATTTATTTCCTTTGGACATCGCGACGTGATGGATGTTCCACGGGCACGCGTCGATGGGATAGTTTCATGGCCATGACTTCCGAGGTAAGATCTTGGGGCATGCGGTCATTGTGAGGTTCGATCGTTAGTCCACGGACCGCTAATCCATGAAGCTTGCGCGGTGACGGCGATCACGGGCTTGGTTTATGCGTGTGGTTCGTGCACACTTTAGATACTTGTTCGGTCATTTTCGTGTCACGGTAGCCTCGGTAGATAGCTTAAGATACTTGCCTCGGCCATATCTTGTGAGGCGGTAGGCTATCAGACGTTAGCTTAAGATACTTGCCTCGGCAATTGCGTGGCTAGCTTTTGGGTAGTAGTTGGCTTAGCACCTTGCGTGATGGGATATGACTAGCTTTTGGGTGGTAGTTGGCTATTCTACTTGGCGTCGGTTTGATAGCAGCGGATCTAGTGTTGAGTTCACATATGGGTGATTGTTTTACATCGTATCTGCGTGATGAGAATGAGTTCCACGGGCGTGAGTGGTATTATGGCGTGAGACCCATAATTATGTGTGAGTGATTATTCGGGATATCGTCCCTTACTTGACATAATTACGTATTGCGAAATGGTTTTATAAAATGATGAAATGTGATTTCATTACGATTTTCGCCACATACTTACTGTTATCGACTCTCGGGGCCGCGTTCATGCCGCGGTAGGTACACCGCTTGGTTGATCTCGCCGTAGGATCGCATTCAGCGTTGAAGCTCGTTCCTCCGAGGCTTATCTTTTGGTATAGTCCTGTCATTGTAGGTACTTGTACATTCGTGGTATCGCGGCCCTGTCCGTCATAGTTGTTGTATATCTTAGAGTGCAGAGTAATTGTGGGCGTGGTTTGTAAAAGGATAACTGTTGGGTTTTATGTATATATACTAAAGGCAACGTTGGGTTGGCCTGCTTATTTATTTATGTCTCTCATTTCATGTGTAAAGTTTTTATTTCCGCTGGTTTTCTCGATGTTGTATCACTAGGGTGCCCGGGTAAGGCACGATGACGCCCGGTTCGGGCGTCACACGTCATACTCAAAATACGGTATAACAATACCCGAGACAATGAAGTTCCACGACGCCACGCCCCAGCAGGTTTAGGGCGCGGCGATGGTGATGAGACCACAATACTGCACCTCCAGTCCCCACACCGGAGCGGATGAGACGGGTTATAGAGATGGCCCGCCATCGCCGTGATCGTGGCGATACGAGGATAGGCCGGATGCAGCATTCAGCCCAAAGAGCACTGTGGTTCACCCGAGATCGGACAGTTTGAGGCTACGGGATTTTCTGAGTTGTAGCCCGCCAGAATTCTACGGGTCGAGGCCTGAGGATGATCCGCAGGAGTTCATCCGTCATTTACAGAGGATCATGCGAGTGATCAAGGCTTCGGAGACCGAGTCCGTGATCAAGGCTTCGGAGACCGAGTCCGTGATCTTCGGTTCGCATCAGCTGCGTGATACCGCAGTCGACTGGTTTGACTCGTGGGAGTTGTCCCGGGGAGAGCACGCGTCCCGGCCTACTGGGACGAGTTCTGAGGCTTTTCTCACTCACTTCTTGCCTCGCGGATGAGAGGCACGCCGACAAGTTTTGTTCTTTGAGACAGAGGCGCACACCGGGAGTACAACGTTGAGTTCGATTCGTTGGCTCGATATGTCCTCGCATTGGTAGCGATATGGAGGGCGGTGCACCGCTACGCCACCGGCTAGATGATTATATGGCCGAGTCTTGTGCGGGTGTAGCTCTTCACCCAGGCATGGACATTACCCGCACGAGCTCACGCACTTGATGCGGCGAGCGTAGAGGCCGACGGTTGTGACAGCAGCAGGTAAGGCCGTGACGGCGAGGTCTTTTGGTAGCTCGGGGTGGACGGCCACCGCTTCAGATTTGCACCACGGCCGGCTCGAGCACTCCTACACCGCCCTCGTGGCGGCGGGGTATTCGAGGCGAACGGGGCCCCGTGACTTCGGCGCCCGTGGTAGCAGAGGTGCTAACCGATCGGGACCACCCCCCCCCCCTCAGTGTGGCCGATGCGGTAGATCCCATTATGGGAATTGTGGTACTGCTACGGGAGTTTGTTTCACTTGCGGCCAGCAGGGTCACTTTGCGAGGAACTGTCCGACCAAGGGCAGCGCAGATGGTGAGTCGGCTACGGTCTTTCGCCGGGTCTTCTTCATCTCCTACAGTTACTCGCCCCGGAGGGCAGGGTACTCATGGACCAGCAGGTCACGGCAGAGGTCGTGGCGCGGGTCCCAGTTCTAGCGGTCCTCAGAACCGCATTTATGCCTTGTCTAGCCGGCAGGACCAGGAGGCCTCACCTGATGTCGTCACAGGTACTTTATCAGTTTCATGTTGTGACGTGTATGCCTTGATAGATCCGGGTTCTACTCTGTCCTATATATCTCCCCATGTTGCTAGTAGGATAGGGATAGAGCCTGAGTCCATAGACCCTTTCGAGGTAGCTACGCCAGTGGCTGATTCGGTGGTAGCTCGGCGGGTATATAGGGCTTGCCCAGTGACCATATGCAGTCGTCAGACCCTAGCCGACTTGATAGAGTTGGATATGACTGATTTTGATGTGATCATGGGTATGGATTGGCTAGCTTCTTTCTACGCCAATGTAGACTGCAGGGAGAGAGTGGTACGGTTCCAGTTTCCTGAGGAGCCGGTTGTTGAGTGGGAGGAACAGTGGTCGCCGGAGGTAGGTTTATTTCTACCTCAAGGCTAGGAAGATGGTGCGGCGGGTATATCTACCATCTCGCTCGAGTGTTTGATCTGTAGGTCGCGTACCAGATTTTCGATCCCAGAGTCGAGAGTTCCCAGATGTGTTTCCAGACGACCTCCCGGGTATCCCTCCTGAGAGGGAGATAGAGTTTTGTATCGATGTGCTGCCAGACACTCGGCCTATTTCCATTCCGCCATACGTAATGGCACCGCCGAGTTGAGAGAGTCAAGGACCAGGAGAGATTTGTTGGAGAAAGGCTTCATCGCCTAGTGTTTCTCCTCGGGAGCGCCAGTATTGTTCGTGAAGAAGGGCGACGCCGCGCATGTGTGTTGATTCTGACGGTGAACAAGGTGACCATTAAGAACAGATACCCCCTTCCCAGGATTGATGATTTGTTCGACCAGTTGCAGGGTGCGAGATGTTTCTCCAAGATTGATCTGCGATCGGGCTATCATTAGGTGTGAGTCAGAGAGACGGATGTCCCTAGGACTGCATTCCGGACCCGGTACGGGCATTATGAGTTCAGGGTCATGTCTTTCGGGTTGACCAATGCTCCGACGGTATTCATGGATTTGATGAACCGAGTGTTCAAGCCATATTTGGACACGTTTGTGATAGTGTTCATTGATGAAATCTTGGTCTATTCCCGCTCAGAGCAGGAGCATGCGGAGCATTTGAGGCGATCTTGCCGAGTTCTCCAGACCAGCAGATTATACGCCAAGTTTTCCAAATGTGAGTTTTGGTTGGCTTGGTGGCATTTCTTGGGCATATTGTAGGCCGATGGTATTCGGTGGATACAACAAGATCGAGGCCAGACTTGCCTGACCTACTACACCGGCGCAGTGCGCGATTTCTCGGGCCTCGCAGTTATTATCGGCGTTCGTGGAGAAGTTTGCTTCTATCTACGCACCATTGACCAGGTGACTCGTAAGCGGCTAAGTTTGATGAACGATGCTTGTGGCGGGGTTTCCGCCATCAAGGAGATCGACGATCGCTTCGCTTACTCTTCCGGAGGTCCGCGGTTATGTAGTGTATTGTGATCGTCGGCGTCGGTGGGATGTGTGTTGACGCGGTGGTAAGGTTATAGCGCACGCATCCCGACAACTTAAGAAGCATGAGAGAACTACCCCATCCATGATTTGAGTTAGCGCGGTGATTCACGCCAAGATCCGGAGGCACTATTTGTATGGGGTTCATGTGGATATTTATACGCACCACAAGAGCCTCCAAGTATATCTTCACCAGAGGAGCTGAACTTACGGCAGACGGTGGTTAGAGTTACTCAAAGATTATGATGTTGATATCTGCACCACCCGAAAGGCCAATATTGTGGCGAATGCTTTTAGTCGTAGTCGATGGGAGTCTATCGATGCGTGCACCAGAGAGGAGGCATGGTCCGCCGCCAGTTACACCAGTTAGCGAGCCTTGGAGTCCGTTTGATTGATTCTGATAGCAGTGGGGTTCGAGTTCGAGAGGTTGCCGAGTCTTCCATCGTCGAGGAGGTGAAGAGGCAACAGTTTGAGGATCCGGTTTTGACTCGGTATCGTGATACGGCTCTTCGTGAGGGGAAGGGTCCTTTTGAGGTAGCACCTGATGGGGTGCTAAGGTTTGAGGGCAGGTTGTGTGTTCCAGATATTTCGTGACTTGCAGCGGAGTTCGGGAAGCACACAACGCGCGTTACTCTATCCATCCGGGGTCGACCAAGATGTACCACGACCTCAGATCTGTGTATTGGTGGGATGGCTTGAAGAGGGACGTTGCAGAGTTTGTGGCTCAGTGCCCGTGTTGTCAGCAGGTGAAGATAGAGCACCAGAGGCCTGGTGGATTATTACATATGATAGAGATCCCGACCTGGAAGTGGGAGGTGATCAACATGGACTTTATCAAAGGATTACCTCGCACTCAGAGGAAACATGATTCTATCTGGGTTATCATCGACAGGCTGACGAAATCAGCCCACTTTCTTCCAGTCAGGATGACTTTTCTACCGAGATTATGCGGACTTTACATTCGAGAGATCGTCAGACTGCATGGAGTCCCTATTTCTATCATATCGCATGCAGGAGCCCGCTTACGGCTAACTTCGGAGGTCTTTCCGTATGGTCTAGGGGACGCAGTGAGCCCGAGTACTACATTCCATCCTCGCATGCAGACGGAGCGAGCGCACTATCCGCACTTCGAGGATATGTCATGAGCCTGTTTATTGACTTCAGGGGTAGCTGGGAGGATCATTTGCCTCTAGTTGAGTTTGCATATAATAATAGCTACCACTCCAGTATTCAGATGGCGCCTTATGAGGCCTTGTATGGGAGGAAGTGCAGATCACCGATAGGCTGGTTTGATGGCGAGTGCGATTAGTGGGACCGCACTGACACAGCGATGGATAAGGTGAAGCTTATCCAGAGCGGCTATCGACAGCCGAGTTGATGAAGTCATATCGCAGATCATCGTCGTCGATCTGGAGTTCGAGGTTGATGATTGAGTTTTCCTGAAGGTGTCACCCATGAAGGGTGTGATGAGATTCGGGAAGAAAGGGAAACTCAGCCCAAGGTACATTGGGCCGTATCAGATTGTCCGCAGGGTAGGCAAGGTTGCCTATGAGTTGGATCTGCCGTCCGATCTTGAGGCAGTGCATCCGGTTTTTCATGTTTCTATCTTTGAGAGATGTATCGGGGATCCATCTAGGGTGCACCCGATTGACGATGTCCAGGTGACCGAGGGGTTATCGTATGAGGAGATTCCCATAGCGATAATCGATCGTCAGGTTAGGCGTCTGCGGACCAAGGACGTGACTTCCGTCAAAGTCTTGTGGCAAAATGAGCTCAGGGAGGAGATGACGTGGGAAGCTGAGGAGGACATGAGGCAGAAGTATCCTCACCTATTCCCCACACCTCCAGGTAACTCACTTTCCTACTTGTAGTTTTTCATTGACATATTTGCTTAAGTGTTGTATTATGGCCATGTGTGGCATTTGCAAACTGTTTAAGTTATAAGGAACTTTATCGTTATCTGTCTTGGGAAGGAACATTCGGGACGAATGTTTCTAAGGAGGGGAGAATGTTATACCCCGTATTTCCAGAGTATGTATGTGAGGACGTACGTACAAAAGTTCAAGCCTTAAGTATGCATAAGGGACGAAAATTTGTGCACAACCCACGAAAGGAATTATTTTCCGACGAAACGTTTTCCAAAACTTGCGTAGGGAAAATTACGGTTGCAACATTAATAAGTTTTGCGGATTTTTCCGAGAGATGAAATATTTTGGACCAACGAGAGGGCGACACTTCTCACCCTCAAGTGGATGACAACTTGTGGGCTATCTTGGCACGATTTTGTGGCCTAAAACATGGGTCAATGTTGGTGAGTGATTTGTGGAGTAGATGGTAGGGTGCACTTGTGCAAATCTACACCCTCCACTTGCCCTCCACTTGCCTTAATCTTGGCCCTTGAAAGCCCTATAAATACCCCCCTTGAGTTGAAGACTTCTTCATCCACAAATACTTTCCAAGTCGTAAAAACTCCCTTCTCCCCTAAGTGAGCTTTCGTCCAAGCCCTTTCTCCCCTCTGAGAAGAGCTGTCAAACACCCTCCCCTCCTAGTTGTCTCGGCAAAAGCCCCCCTCTCTTGGTAGAAAATACTCTCCAAAGTATTGTTACTATTCCCAAATACCCTAGCCGTATATCTTGTAGTACTCCAAAGTCACCTCTATACTAAAAGCCCAGAAATACTATCTTATATCCATTAGTCACTAAACGAAACCCTGGGGAAATCTTCATAGTTGGTTGAAGTAGTAAGTAGAAGTTGTGTAGAGACTTCTAAGAGTTTCTTGGAGCGGATTGGGGCGTTCAGATTAGGAACTAAACCTCGCTCAGGATCGACTTATATCTTGGATAATTTTGGGCTTATCGAGGTAAATAATAATCTTATCCTTCTATTGTAATTGGAGAATACATACTGTAGAAGTATAGAAATAAGTATAAATACATAGAAGGATACTAAAGAAGAGAATTGAACTGTAGTTACATCAGAAGAATATTAAAGAAGATTGAACTGTACTTACATAGGACTGTATTTACAGTAGACTTGTGTAGTTTAACGGGTAGGGAAGTGCTGCCCGATTTTCCGTAGAATAGAGAACCCTCTGCTTAGATTATCCTACAGAGTAGTCTAGACGTTGATAGACGTATTTGACTGTTATAGGTTGATACTCTACGCGCGACATATTCGACTTGGCAGGTGGATTTCGCCGAGAAGGTATGTGATTCTTCCTATCCTCATGAGCATGATATTTTAAAGTATATATATAGTACGGTAGACGTACGTGTGTTAACTGAACATGGTTTTACTTGACGTCTTTTGACTTAAGTCTAAATAATAAGAATCTTGAAGTATTTCAAAAGAATTATGAATCATTTCTGAAAGAAGAGAAATACTTGTTTTTAAACAAAAAACTTAAGAGTTATACTAGCTCTATGGGAAGTTAGGTATAACGACTTAAGAAGGATAAAAGGAACAGTTTACTTATGTGTTTATGAAGGACTGGTATTGATTTCTGGAAAGTATTATAAGATGGTTTGATGAGTAGACATATTATGATGCTATGTGTGTTAGTGTCTTGTGACGTTTGTATAAAGAGGTTATTCTTATTGTGCTTATGTTGTTTAACGATAAGCTGTTATGTTAGTAGTATACCACTCACCTCTTGACATGTTATACCGGGGTTAAGTCGCCCGATGCGAGGATACCTCACGCGGGTCCAGGACCTATGCGAGCTACGAGTTCCGTGTTAGTGTGCGGGGAATACCTCACGCGTCTATGTGGCTACGCGGACTACGATAGTCCGGGGCGATGCCGGGAGTAGCTACCCTCGATGCGGGATTACCTCACGCGGCATAGGTGGCCTATGCGACTACGGAGTCCGTGATTAGGCATGCATAATGATACTATGGGCGATTGGCCTTGCTTCGATCATTCGCACCTAGAAAAGACACATTCTGATTTACCTATTATTATTCTTGTTTGTGATGTGGCACTATGTGCGGTTACATTGGTTGTTTCGTACATATTTGTAAAATTGGTTTTAAAAAGATATGATTTCATTTAAGTACTTTACAGTTTCACATACTTGGTACCTGTTGTACTGACCTCCTTCGGGGGGCTGCGTTCATGCCGCAGGTAAGGGAAAGCAGGTGCTAGATCCGCATCCTTAGGATCTTTTGCTTTGGTGTCAGGAGCTCCATCTTCTCCGGAGGCTCGACTTTTGGTATGGTTCTCCCTGGTATTGTAGATATATGTACATTCAGGGTATGGCGGGGCCCTGTCCCGCTATAGTTATTCACTTTCTTAGAGGTCTGTAGCCCTATTGTACATTTGGGATGTAACTGCCAGACTTGTTTATATATATATATATGCCGAAAGGCGACTTTTTCTCAGATAAACTGTGTCTCATTTTACAAATTGTTTCATATCTTGTTTTTATATTCCGCTGATTACTCTGATATATGACTACTTGGGTGCCCGGGTAAGGCACCAGTCACGGGCCCCGGAACGGGTCGTGACAAAATGATTATGAGTTATCACGAGTTGGTTAAGCTTTGATAATGGCTTAGAGATATGAAAGCAGTTAATAAGTATAAACGGAACTATACGATCGAGTATCGAGGTAGAGATATTTGTGGTTAATAAGGAGTAGAAAGAAGGATTAGTACAAGGATGATAAAGGTAAAGGAAATTGAAACTAAGTATAATGGCCAAGTTGGATATAGTAACTCCAAGGATTTGAAAACAGAAGCAATATTCGAAATTATGTACCTATACTAGAATAGGTTTGGAAGTACGAGAAAAGTACGACAAGTAAGAAAATGAGCGAACAGATGTTAAAAAAATTGAAGTGTTTATAGTTATGAATAATGAAGGTACGAAAAGAGAATCATTTTAGGCCATGAATGAGAGTTAATAGTGGTGATATACACTCTAGATTTGATTCCTCGTTTGGCTTTTGATTGATGTATATGCATGTGATGTATTGTGGCCATGCGTTGCATATTTGGTTTCGTTGAGTGTAGTTTAAGGAGACTATGCCGATATTTGTTTAGCATGAATCTGTTATGAACATTCGGGACGAATGTTTCTAAGGGGGGAAGGATGTTACACCCCGTATTTCTAAGAAAATGATATGAGAACGTATGTAAGGAAATAAGTCTTGAACGTTGGAAAGAAAAGTATAATTACATTTACTTTCGGAAAATTTGTGAAGGAAAAACTTAATTACTTGGAATTAGAGTCTCAAATTTGGTTTAAGGGATTAGTATATGATTATGAAGGATTGAATTTTTAAGTCTTGAATTTGATCATGTGGGGACCGGAAATTTTACGGATTTGTGGGGCCCATAAGGTTTTGAGATATTTTGGCCAATATGGAATTATTTTGGAAAGAATTAATTTTTAGACCAATAGGAGGGTGACACGTGGCACCCCTCCACTTGGCTTGCATGATGACAAGTCTCTAAGATATTTTAAGGACAAGTGGGCATGTGGGACCCACTCCACTTGGCAATTACACTTGTATATATCCAAGTCTTGCCAGACTTGGATTCATATTCTAGACTTCATCCAAAATAGCTCCCATCTCCTCTCCTTTTAGCCCTTTGGCCGAGAGCTCCCTAGCCAAGAACACAAGTGTTGATTAAGTTTCTTATCTCCAAGATTAAGCCCCTAAACCAAGTGATAAGCCTAGATTAGTATCCCAACTTTGGAAAGCATTGTTGGCCGAAAATGGTGTTGCCAAAACCCTAAGTTTTATCAACTTTTTGGAAATGAAATATAAAGAGAATTTGGTTATAAGCTTGTGGTAGATACATATATGTGATTGGAACTTGAAGAAGTGGAGCGAAGCGAAAACTATGGGCCAATCTTACCCGGGCTATTTTAGCATTTTTGGGCTAAAAAATGAGGTAATAATTCTTCTTCTTTTAAAGTAAATGGATATTACTTATTGTGTATATACAGGGATGAAATTGTGTTAAGGAAGAAATGGAAAATAAGAAGTGCAGGTGTAGATATTGGTGTTGGCTGAGAGTTGCCAATCTTGGTGTTGTTGGATTCGTTTGATTATAATGTTGTTATCTACACTTGTCGCATGTTAAAATGAAGTAATATGGTTGTTGATATGTGATATAGAATATATATAAGTGTTGAAATAGGAATTGGATTATATAGAATCATGGAAAAAGACTTTGGATTGTTGTAGATTTTGTTGGCCGAAAACTGCCCAAAACTGTTAGACGTCGTCGTGTCGTTTTATGGACTGTTTTGGGGTGATATTATGCTGGAAAATCAGCCCCTAATATGCATGATTAATGTGGTAAAATGGCTAATCAAATTCCTAAGTAATAAGGGTGTTCCTTAATGCTGGTTAATTATGGACTGTTTTATAGACTGCTTTTATATCGTTGTGGGGCAGAATTTTACACGTCAAGTTGGCGTGCAATCCCCTTTGGTTGTTGCTTTGGTTGTGAACTGTTTATTTAAGTTAAGAGGCTGAATTTTGCATGTAAGGTATGTGTGTGATCCCCTTTGGTTAACTGCTGGTTGTGCCCTTAATTGTGACTTGGTTGTTGTTGAATTTAGGCCTTGGAAAAGGTGGAAAAGTACGTAGAAACAAAGGAAGTGCTGCCCAAATTCCCGTAGAATAAGAGGTTCATTATTTGGTATAAGTCTTACACTTGGAAGCTTGAAGTTGATAGAAGTGTTATTGTCATTTTAGGTTGAAGTACAACGTGTGGCATATTCGACTTGGCATGTGGAATAGCCGACAAGGTTGAAGTACATTGGGGTGTATTATACTTGTCGTGTTGGTTAGTCGTCAACGAGGTATGTGCATTTATTCCTTCTATCGGCATGATTGATTATTGGAGTATACATGACTTGTTTCTTGAAGTATACTTGCCTCGTTATTAGAGTATTCATGTTATTGATTCTATGTTAAAGGCATGTCTAAATTATTCCTAAGTCTTTACCAAGTCTTATGGGAGATGTTGGTAAGAGTGCTTAGTAAGCATTGGAGTCGAGTTGATCTTGCTAAGTTACAACACTAATGAGACATGATTTATTTGAAAGTAATGAGACTTTATTTATTTGAAAGTCATGAGACTAGATTTATTTGAAAGTAATGACACTTGATTTATTTGAAAGTCATGAGACTAGATTTATTTGAAAGTAGTGAGACTTGATTTATTTGAAAGTCATGAGACTATATTTACTTGAAAGTTATGAGACTTGATTTATTTGAAAGTCACGAGACTAGATTTATTTGAAAGTTATGAGACTTAGTTGAAAGTATATGAGACTTTACTTGAAGGTATATGGGACCTTACTTGAAAGTATATGAGATTTGATTAGATGAAGTATAAGAGACTTGATTTAAATGAAGTATAAATGACTTGATTTTGGGAAAGAAGACGTAACTTGCTTTAAAGGTATAGGTCACTTGATTTGAAAAGAATAAGTTACTTGAGTTTAAAAGTGTAAGCAACTTGTTTTTAATAGCGAAAGTGCCTTGATACTACAAGTGTTAGTATCTTGGGGTTTTATAAAGTAAAGAATAGATGTACATAGTACTTTTGGGTTCATTTCCCTAATGTTACATCACATGATAATGCCTTGGTTTTATTAAAAGGAAAGAGGTGATAGTGCCTTGGTTTGTTTAAAGAGAAAGATGTGGTAGTGCTTTAGTTTCTAAAATGAAAGTTTGCTATAATGGTTTTATGGGAATTTTGTTATAACGGCTTTATGGAAGTCAAAAGATGGTTTAAAATATTATATGGTTGAATTGATACACCGAGTCCCATGGTGGGCCAGGACACGTTGCATGTACACATATGAGGGTTATATGGATAGTCATGATTACACCGAGTCCCCTAAAGGGCCAGGACACGTTATAGGTACATATGTGAGGATGATGAACACATCGAGTCCCATAATGGGCCGGGACATGTTATATGACTTTACACCGAGACCCATAAAGGGTTGGGACATGTGAATATACCTTATATGACTTTACACCGAGACCTAGAAAGGGTCGGAACATGTTATACCTTATATGACTTTACACCGAGACCCAGAAAGGGCCGAGATATGTTATACCTTATATGACTTTACACCGAGACCCAGAAAGGGTCGAGACATGTTAGATACAGAGTATGAGGACCGAGTCCCAAGATGGGCCGGGACAGGTTATAGGTACGGAGTATGATACGTTATCTATACGTGTATGCACATGATGATTCTATGAGTAGGCCTCCATGAGGCGAGTACAGTAGTACAGTAGTACAGTGGTACAATGGTACAGTGGTACAGGGGTACAATGATACAGGGTACAGTTGGGTCTTATTTTATATGACATGGTTGAATCTGGTATTTGATTATTTTACTTGCCCTTATCATTTCTTAGCCAGCCATGATTTTAATACTGTACTTTATTTCTGTTCCATACTTAGTACTTGTTGTACTGACCCCCTTCGGGGGGCTGCGTTCATGCCCACAGGTTTAGGTTCGCAGTTGGGTGATCCGCGTGTGTGGGATCTTGTTCAGCTGTTGAGGTAGCTTCCTTGTTCCGGGGCTTACCATTGGTACGGTTGGTTTAGACTGTTGTGTATTTCAGGGTACGACGGGACCTTGTCCCGTCATAGTTGTTGTCAAAACTCTTAAGGTCTGTATTCATATGTGGGTTGGACTGGCGTGAGTTTTATTTATATTGTTGTACATTTGTAGTCCCATTCGGGTGTTATATATTATGACAGTCTTGCCGGCTTTGCCTTTGTTTAAAGAAAAAAAAGTGTTATTTATCTTCCGCAGGTTACTTGTGTTGTATGAATAGAAGGGTGACCAGGTAGGGCACCAGACGCGGGCCCGGAGTTCGGATCGTGACAGTATAGATCTTCGGTACTAAGTGGACGAATTGTAGAGAATTCAACTTTTGTAGTAGTGAGTGATGGCACATGATTGATTACTCATGAGAAAAGAGATGGAATAGGTCACGGAAGGCTTAGGGAAGGTATACTAGTTATTTTGAAATCAGTCTGGGTCACTATCGATGATTTAGAAATTTGAGCATTTATGGTATGTTAGTAAACCACCGACACAGGTTCGATAAATTTCAATTCAAAATGGAGGTATGACAGTGTTACCGATTCTCATTGAAGTTTTTGAGTGGACTTGATAATATTTTTACCGATGGAAACTATTCGGGCAGTTCCAATGGGTTACGCCGGTACTTGACAGGGCATGGATGAGGTGCAATTGGTTATAAAAGGTTTCTAGAGTGGTCAGCGGATCTTCTACGGTTTGGCACGGCAAGGTAATCAATAGATGTGGGCTTGTGGTGTATGTATATCTATTTCTAAGAAATCTTGGTACGAAGGACGACATTGATAGTTGTGAAAGGATATATGTAGGATCAGACTATTTTATTGGTACAGGTTGTACTATGATTATGGCTACAATTAGAGGATTGTGGAGATTAAGGTGATATTTATGGGATCAACGGAAGCGTATAGAGGTATGATTATGATCAATCATTGAATTCGAGCGGAGCCAATTCTTACATTCGGGAATCAACTGGGAAAGGAATTTCGATTATGAATAAATGAAAATTTTGGGTCTTTGAGCCAAGTTAAAAATAGTTCTGATTGATAAGGTGAACACGCGGTACTATCAGTATATTTCTTTCTTGTTGAGGCTTCATGAGACTATATGGGGATTACATGGTTACTCATCGGTTTTTGTACTCTCTCTTTTCCGTTCGAGGATGAACAATTATTTAATTGGTATTTGATATAACGACACGTCTGTTCGTTTAGGCACTATACTCTTTTATCCATGTTAATCCTTTCCCTAACACCGTTAGAGTGTATCCGACTTGCGTGGATGGTGGAATGGTTTCTGAGATAGTCGGGTGAGTCTTGGTTGATTTTGAGGAAATTAGAAGCTTTTAAGTTGAATAAGTGAAAAAATGTTGACCAATAGTTGACTTTTGAGTGTATGAGTTTGTTTCCAAGTTCCTTCACTTCCGGTAGGTCCGGAGCATCATTTGTGATTTAGTCGAGTCTTTGGTTTGCTTTCTGAGGTGTTAAGATGTGTTTTGAGTCGTTATTTGCAAAATTATGATATTTGAAAAAAGTGAGTGAATTTGTAGAAAAGTGGACTTTGTCTAGGTTGTATGAGAATTCTGAGTGAGCGAGCAAGTACGTAGTATCGATTATAGTCTAGTTGCATGTTTGGTTTGTATCTGAGAAGCCTTCTATGAGTTTTGAATTTTTTATTGAACTTGGTGAAAATCAGGTTTCTGCTGATTTGATGTCCCACATCTGCGAAGTTTGGGGCCGCACCTGTGGGCTCGCTTCAGCGAAGGTTGGTCCGCAGGTGAGATGTCAAGTGAGGTCAGGCAGGTTCAGCCTATGTGAGGTGTTTTTCGCAGGAGCGGGACCACCTATGTAGAAGTTTCCCCGCACATGAAAGATTAAGATTTTTTAAGTGAGTCCGCCTCTGTGGGTGTTTTTTCACAGAAACGATCACGCATCTGCGAGGGATTGTCTGCAGATGCAGAATCGCTGAATTGGAAAACATGTTTTATTTTCAACTTCGATCTTGGAATATGAAGCTAAAAAATGGAGGATTTTTACAAGGGAAATCTTGGGGTAAGATTCTTCAACTTGTTTTATGATTTTATTTTGATTTGCATAAAGATTTCATGGTAGGAAACTTGATTTTGAAAGAGGAGTTTTGTGGCATAAAACCTTGGTTAAAATTGAATCATCTCTTACTCTAAAGCTTGTATTGTTGGAAACTTTCCTCGAATACAATCATTGGGGTAAGTAGTTGCTAAGCTTAAACTCTCTTTTATATAAACTTGGACTATGGAAAGTAAGGGCTTGAAGATGATGAACCCTAGATGGGTATGATTTTCTTAATAAAGTTGGTAGATGTTTTTGAAATGATTTCATGACTTGTGGCTTGGGTTGACTACTTCTAACCTCCATTTCGAATTTTGAACAAGTTTCTAAATGGATTAAAATGTGAGTTTTCTTATAAAATTGGCGGCCGAGTGGTTGTTTTCCCTCTTCTAGTATTGTTTCTTATATGACATTAAATGTGTGTGTTAACATATGATTTATATATATACGCCTAGACTACTACCGTCTGATGGTACTTTGAAAGAACAATGTGGCGTAGGAGTTCGTGGCACCCGCTCGACTATGTGGTAGTCTATGGTTTAATATTACTTGACTTCGATAGAAGAATGTAGCTGGTAGAAGTATTAAGGGGTATTGTGTGTGTTGGGGGTCCCACCTTAGTGGTTGTGATGAGCATTTGGGTGGGTACCAGTGTTGAACTATTTTGATGGTTGATTTGGTGAATCAACCTTAGGATTGATTCCGACTGCTGTTATGTGGACCTTTCGTTATTACTTGGGCTTGTCGCCATTAATTGATAATTGTTGTGTTTACTCATCACATATGCTTCTGATATGAAAGATTTATTACGTGGAATTACATATTATATTCTAAATCATGTGTTATTCATCTCCTATATTGATTACATCTCATACATCATGATTACTTGCGTTATTACTGTTGCATTAATAAATCTTATCTTGATATTGAAATGGAGTGGTATAAAAATGATGTGGATCCAATGAGGCTAAGAAAGAAAAACAATTATATTATTATGAGATGGTTGGAAATATTAAGATGATGATTGATAATTGATATGGCTCGAAAAGAGTTTGTGATTGATATGCTAGCCAGACCGAGGGAACATTTCAGTTGGTTGTACGCGGTATAAATTGTTATGGCTTGGCAAATGAGTATTGGGATATAGTCAAATCCATGTGTTGAATTTCAGCTGGCCAGTGGGTATATGGACAACGCGAGTCCCCCATGGGTCAAGATTCATAGAATTTGAACATGTTTATACCAGGTTGTTGGAAAGGTACCATGCATTTCATTCATATCATTCATACATACATATTAATTACTTGAGATTTGTGCTTGATTTGGATGGATTATCATGATAAGGTGAATTCATTTGATTGAACTTCCATGATTTCTAATGATCTAAATGTTGAACCCTTTATGTGATTGAAGGCGACATATATGAATAATTGCCTTACTTGATAGGGAGTCTAGAAGACTAATGTGTTGTTGTGTTGACATTGTAACTATCGTCTCGTGTGTTTATATATAAGTCTAATTTCATCCTAAATTGGAGATTCGTGATGTAATCACTTACTCGAACATAATAGGGCTATGTAATAAACTGGCATGTATCACATTCTTGGGTGTACTGTTATTAAATCATGTCAACAAGTTAGGGTTAATATCAAGTCAACAATGATGTTTCATGTACCATATGTTTTCGTGGAAGGTTGTATGATGATTGTATTTCTGAAGTGGTTAATTGTCCTCATTAGGTGACTAATTGTCATGCCCCGTACCCCAGGCCCTCGACTGGTGTCCTACCTGGGCACCCTTCTATTCATACAACACATTAAACCGCGGAAGATAAATAACACTCTTTTTTTAAAAAAATAAAGGCAAAGCCGATAAGGCTTCCATAATATAAATCACCCAAAAGGGTCTACACTGTTAAATAATGTAAATACAACTCTGGTCAGTCCAGCCCACATATGAATACAGACCTCTAAAAGTTTGGACAAATACTATGACGGGACAAGGTCCCGTCGTACCCCTGAATATACCTAGTCGTAATGACAAGCTCCGGAACATTGGAGCCATCTCAAAATGCTGAACCAGGATCCTAAGCTCGCGGATTCACAACTGTGTACCTAGACCTGCGGACATGAACGCAGCCCCCCGAAGGGGGTCATTACAACAAGTACTAAGTATGGAACGGAAATAAATTACATCAATTAAGATCATAACTATACAAGGAATGACAGGGGCAAGTATGAAAATCAAATACCAGATCCTATCGTGTCATATAAAAATCAGAGCCAATCAGACCTTGTATCACCGTACTCAGAATAACCGCACCACTTTCAAATATGAAAGCCATATCAAAATCTGGGACACCTGCCCTCAGCATATAATATCACAGAAGCATGCTCGTGGAATACAACATCACTGTCAGCATGTAACAAGTATAACATACAACTACCCGCACACTGTGCCTTTTTAACAATAAGAGTAAACTTTATATGCTTTAAAATAGGAAGTTTATGATCAATCTAGGGCCACCCGCCCGTAGTATCATTATGCAAACCTACTCCTGGGACTGTTTCACCCGCAAGTGTCTTGTGGACCCGCATAGGACAATTTGCCCCGCATAGGACTATTTCACCCGCATAGGCCCTACGGGCCCGCAATGAGCATATACGTTATGCTCGCATCATGGGTAGGAAATCCATAGAGATGTATAATGTCTTGGGGGTTTACCCCGCAATTATACTCAGAATGTCTATAACGTCTTGGGGGTTTACCCCACATTTATACTCAGGAGGTGTATAACGTCTTGGGGGTTTACCCCGCATTTATACTCAGGAGGTGTATAACGTCTTGGGGGTTTACCCCGCATTTATACTCATAACACTAGCACCAATGGCTATCATGAACAACATATGCAAGTTAAGATAATTTTTGACTCTCAACATCATAAAATGAATAAACCATCATTTTAACAAACCAAGACAATTTCCATGCCTTTTTTTTCAACAAATCAAGACAATACCATTTAGGCGAGCCGAAGTACTATCAAGGCACAAAATAGAATAACTATCATTTAAGCAAGCCAAAGTACTATCAAGGCACTAACACACCTTGCATTACTAAGGATTAAAGTCCATTACGACAATGTACGTGAGCCGTACATTCACTTTATGAACTAAATTTCCATTTTAGGAAAGCCCAAGTACTACATGTATCGCTAGGAAGTAGGATCCAATACATGTATCATTTTGAAACCATTATTTAGAAAATCGAGACACTTATCGTACCAAGTATCCTTCTAAGACATGATTTTGGAAAATCAAGGCACTAGACCTCACGTGTTACTTTAAAACATCTTGAACATCAAAGTGCCACATATCATGTATTATATTAAGGACTTAATCATGGACATTCTCGCACGATTTCCTTAAAACATTTTAAACCATCCCTTGACTTTCCACTAAAACTTGTTATAACAAACTTCCCATAAAGCCATTATAACCACTTCATTTTTAGAAAACTAACGCACCATTACCTCTTTCCTTTTTATAAAAAAACCAAGGAATTATCATGCCACGTAAGGGAATTGAACCCAAATTACTTTGTACATCTATTCTTTATAAAAGAATCGTTTCATGAAATATTAGGGCGTTGGACCCAAAAGTACTTTCACCATTAAAACCAAGTTACTTACTTTTTTAAACTCAAGTAACTTATACTTTTAAGACCAAGTAACTTATACTTTTCAAATCGAGTTACTACACATTTTCGAAATTCAAGTCCCAAGTACTTTCGAAAATCAAGCCTCGTGTACTTACAAAATTAATACTTTTATGAGCCGTGAATAGGTTATTCTCGTTTATAACGATCTTGTTAAATCAGCCATGATCTAGAAAATGCAATACAATTTTGTCTTATCTTAGTTTCTATGCAGATGGAGAATTCTACTCATTTCAATATAATTGATTGTCGATACATTTTCATTAACGCTGCAATGGCTTGTTTGATACCTATTCTCATTAGTATAGTAATTTACCAAGGTCAACTCGACTCTAATACTTCCAAACGACTCTTACCAACATCCCCCATAAGACTTGGTAAGAACTTAGAAATATTCTAGACATGTCTTTAGCATAAAAAACTTAGAAATATTCTAGACATGTCTTTAGCATAAAATTAATAACATGAATACTTCCTATAACAAGGCAAGTATACCTCAAGAAAATAAGTCAAGTATACTCCAAATAACAAGGCAAGTATACTTCAAGAAAATAAGTCATGTATACCCCAATAACAAGGCAAGTATACTTAAAGAATAAGTCATGTATACCCCCAATAACAAGGCAAGTATACTTCAAGGATAGTCATGTCGATAGAAGGAAGAAGTTCACATACCTCGTGACGACTAACCCATACGACAAGTAGCAAAATGCTCCGAAGTACTTTAACCTCATCGGCTATTCCTTAAGCCAAGTAGACTATGCTACACGTAGTACTTCAACCTATAATGACGATAGTACTTCTATCAATATCATAGCTACTTAGTATAAGACTTATACCAAATAATTCCCTCTAATTCTACCGAAATTCGGGAAGCACTTCCTTTGTTTCTATGTACTTTTCCACCTTTTCCAAGGCCCGTATTGTCAAGACCCGAACCCGGGCCCGTGACTGGTGCCTTACCCCGGGCACCCAAGTAGACATACATCAGAGTAATCAGCGGAATATAAAACAAGACATGAAATAATATGAAGTGTAAAACAGTTTTTCTGCGAAAAGTTGCCTTACGGCACATATATATAAAAACTTAAA
Source organism: Przewalskia tangutica (assembly GCA_029844215.1). Taxonomy (NCBI): domain Eukaryota; kingdom Viridiplantae; phylum Streptophyta; class Magnoliopsida; order Solanales; family Solanaceae; genus Przewalskia; species Przewalskia tangutica. The sequence continues at coordinate 44,431,875 of CM056729.1, forward strand.
TCCGAATGGCACATCCCTTTACAAACTCGCCACAACAAGATTTACATGCACTCTAAGAATGATATGACAACAATGGCGGGACAGGGCCCCGCCATACCCCTGAATGTAAATACCTACAACGACAGAGGACTATACCACTGATAAGCCTCCGGAGAAACGGAGCTTCCCAAAATGCTGAACTGTGATCCTAAGAGCGAGGATCGACGACTGATGTACCTCTACCTGCGGCATGAACGCAGCCCCTCCGAAGGAGGTCAGTACAACAGGTACCAAGTATGTGAAACTGAAAATAATGTAAATGAAATCATAGTAGTCTATATAAAGCAGGAGACATGTATAATAACCAAACTACAGCTCACAACAATATAAGCAGTCATGTCAAGTCAGGGACTCACGCCCTCAAAGTCATCACTCAAATATAACTATGGGTCTCACGCCCACAACATCAATCATGCCTGTGGAATACCTTCCTCACCGCCATCTATGATATAAAAGCACCAAGGAATACACATGAACACCAGTGTCCCACCGTGTCATAATAAAACCGTCACGGTAAGTACGAAGGCATAGCCGACTACTAAAACCTACGCAGTACCAACAAGGTCATAAATCAGATCATGAGATCTGTCTGCACCGCCACATGATCAAAGCCGCCACTCGCTCGCAGATCTAATGCGCGCGTCTAGTCCCGAACTTCCCGCAGCTCGCGATAGGCCACCCAATGGCCCGCATGAGGTATTCCCGCATCGAGGGTAGCTACTCCCGCAACGCCCCGACTCGCGATCGCATGGCCACATAGACCGCATGAGGTATAACCCCGCACACTAACCTGGAACTCTCGTAGCTCCGCATAGGTCACACAGACCCGCATGAGGTATTCTCGAAATGATTACCCCTATGTTCTTAACACATGCTCGCTTCTTCCTTTACTCGTCGTACCCTTCCCGTACCTTTGAACTCTTTCTCGTAACTTACCACATTTCATTCGCTTCGTTTCCAAAATCTGGTTACTACCTCAACTTGATCATCATTAATCGGGAACACTGGATGGATCTCGATACTTTTCGCACATAACAAATACGAGAGATCGACGCACGCCTCCTACGCCGGACGGCAAAGCTAACTTATAGGCAACCCGCCTATTCTTCACATGACTAAAAGGCCCAAAGTAACTCGCTAAGTTTCTCTCGCTTTTCCAAAACTCGTCACACCCTTTCCGGGGTGGTACCTTTAGGAAGACCCACCTTCAACCTGAACTCCAAGCGTCGTCGCCGATTATCCGCACAACTTCTGTTGACTCTGAGCTTCCAACAACCTCTTCTGGATAAGCTTCACCCTATCTGCATCCTGCTGAACAAGTATGAACCAACTATCTGAACCTTGCCAACATCGAACCAATCGACCGGCAACTTACACTTCTGCCCCTACAAGGCGTCATAAAGCGACATTCGAATACTGAAATGGTAGCTATTAAAACACTTCCTCAACAGGAGGCAACCATCCTCGCAGCTACCCCTGAAATCCAAACACTGGCCCGAGGGCGAATGCGATACTGAGACTCACCTGAGTTCCTAACCCTGCCTGGTAAAACTTTCAGAAAGAAATAGCCGTAACCTGGGCTCCACTGCCTGTCATAAGGTGAAAGCAGGCACCTCGGGCAGCCTTACAACCTTCCTGATATAATCATCTCGCATAACCCACTGCCGAGTACATGGTTTTTCCTGAAAGATAAGATGGGCTGACCTCATCGGCCCGACTACTGGTCGAACGTATCCATGAACTCGTACGCTGGTTAACTAAACTTGGGCCTAACACCCTCGTGACCCTATCACAAAGCGGGACCACCCCAAACTGACCCCACCAACATACAGGCCGCGGGTTGACCCGCAATCGGTCCAAGAATCCGACCGCCATCGCGCGCCAAACACTTGCTCCCCGATCCGGAACAATCCCATAATCAAGTCACGAAAACCTAGTGGTCTTCTTAGCTCAACTACCCTCTTTCATTTCATACCACCGAGGACTTATCACACAGACATATCTCATGTGTACTATGCACTCCGATATGGGTCAAACATAAATGTAATCTTTTACTCAAGATAGCCTTGCCTCTAAGGTCTCCACGTATAAAACTCTAAGGCTCACACTTTCCTTATCCCTAATCTTACCCTTTTAACTAACCATGATTTCTAATCACAATTAACACACTGCTATCAGAACATAACACTTAAGATATACTCATCTTATCACACATACTAATCTCTAGAGGGTTAAGGATATACCAGATCTACCGCTTCACTCTCCGTTCTAATCAATCCTGCCCGGTTGGGCGCATATCTAGGGAAGGTGACGAACTAGCCACTGATCCTGAAGGCTGAGTCCTCCTACTTACATCCCTCCTACTAGGACATCCTTTGTCACACTGTGAACCGGAAGCCCTGGAGCTCTGACCAACTCCGGCATACCCCAAACGTCCTGAACCCTGTGGAGGACCACTCTGCACTGGTGGAGGTGCATATCTAATTGGCCACGAGGCGGTTCGCTTGAAAGTTACCAAAGGACCACGCCAATCGCCTCTTCTCGATCTTGGTTAATCCGCCGATCTCTACGCTTTCTACCGCGCGTAAGCCCGCACTGTGCCATGCTACGCCTCGATCAAGAGCTATTCTTTCACAACCCTCTCTTAGATAGTCATCAGGACCCGTGATAAAACGGTACATCATATACTCTCTGGTAGCTACATCCTTAGTTAGTAACAAGGTCGTCTCTTTGCAATCTATACTTTCGCCATCGTCGTGAATCAAGGTTCAAATATCATGGCCGCAGATGGAATCGCCGCCGTGCTAGACTTCGATGGGGTGGCGCCATCGCAGAAGTCCTCGAAAAGCACCACCTCGGTGATGATTGGGTATGTGCCCTCGTAACCCTCTCGTTTCTACTGCAGCCTCGCCGCCTCGCCTTCGGGCGGGTTGCCTTACGCGAGGCATAGCGGTGGAAAGAAATACGTTAGAGGTCCAACTTATAACACACATCTAAGCATGATCTCAGAGTGAGAAGAATGGAAACCAATCCTAAATATCCTATAGCCTCCTGATTATTGGTGTGGTGCACAACACACCGATAATCAAGACTCTAATAGATACGGTCAGAGACACTTTCCGAGGATTAATCGCTCACGATACCACTTTTGTCAAGACCAACCTGCCTGGATCGTGCCTTACCCGCACCCAAGTAGACATACATCGAGTAATCGGGGAATATAAAACAAGACATGAAATAATATGAAGTGTAAAGCTTTTTCATAAAGTTGCCTTACGCACATATATATAAAAACTTAAATCCAAAGCATTCATCCTTTTACAAACTCTGCCACAACAAGACGCACTTTAAGAATGATATGACAACAATGGCGGGACAGGGCCCCGCCATACCCCTGAATGTAAATACCTACAACGACAGGGGACTATACCACTGATAAGCCTCCGGAGAAACGGAGCTTCCCAAAATGCTGAACTGTGATCCTAAGAGCGAGGATCGACGACTGGTGTACCTCTACATGCGGCATGAACGCAGCCCGGGCGAGGTCGATAACAAGTACCAAGTATGTGAAACTGAAAATACTGTAAATGAAATCATAGTAGTCTATATAAAGCAGGAGACATGTATAATAACCAAACTACAGTTCACAACAATATAAGCAGTCAAGTCAGGGACTCACGCCCTCAAAGTCATCACTCAAATATAACTATGGGTCTCACGCCCACAACATCAATCATGCCCGTGGAATACCTTCCTCACTGCCGACAGTCTATGATATAAAAGCACCAAGGAATACACATGAACACCAGGTCCCACCTGTGTCATAATAAAACCGTACGGGGTAAGTACGAAGACATAGCCGACTACTAAAACCCACAGTACCAACAAGGTCATAAACTGTATCATGAGATCTGTCTAGACCTCCACATGATCAAAGCTGGCCACTCGCCCGCAGTATCCAATGTGCGCGTCTAGTCCTGGAACTTCCCGCAGCTCCGCATAGGCCACTCCAATGGCCCGCATGAGGTATTCCCCGCATCGAGGGTAGCTACTCCCCGGCAACGTCCTGGACTCGCAGTCCGCATGGCCACACAGACCGCATGAGGTATAACCCCGCACACTAACCTGGAACTCTCGTAGCTCCGCATAGGTCATACAGACCCGCATGAGGTATTCTCGAATCATAGGTCACACAGACCCGCATGAGGTATACCCCGCATCGGAGGGCAGCTTAACCCCCGGGATCAAGTCAAGGTGAGTGATATGATACTAACATAACGACTTTTCGTTAAACAACATAAGCACAATCAAGGGAAACCCCCTTACACAACATTACAAGACACTATCACACGTAGCATCCTAACATGTTTATTTATCAAACCAACAAGAAAGTATTTACAAGGCTATCACAAACCAACATAGTCAAGTTATTCACACAAGGTACTTTCTACTTTATGTTAACAAGTTCGGGTTTTTATCCCCAAAGTACTTCATACAATAACTCTTTAAAAGATCTGTTTCTTTCACAAAAGTCACACAATACCCGTAGTATAAAAAAAATAGAGTGACTATCTTTTTAAGTAAACAAAAATACTTTCCTTTGTAAAATCAAGTAACAACACTATTTTCCAAACGTTCAAGTTTGCCTAATTTCAAATGCTCAAGTTTCTCATTTTCGAAAGGTTTCGTAGTTCATAGTATTAATCGCTTACTAATATAATTCTCCTTTAAAACAATTTGAGAAACATATGTCTTATATGTGAGTAGGTAATTCTTGTTCATAATCAATCTTATTAAAGCAGCCATGGTCTAGGAAATGTAATATCATTTTGTCTCATCTTAGCTTCATGCAAATTTGGAGGTTTCTCTTGGTTTTAATAATACTTAATTAGTCAATACATTTCCCTTTATTAACGCTGCAAAGGGTTAGTTCGATACTTATTCGATTCAAATCAAGAAACATTATTCCTTTTAAAAACCAAGTACTCATTACTCACGAATGAGGTTTCACACTTTTTAACAAAATTCATATTAATTCAATTAAGTCAAGTCTCTTATCTTTTAAGATCAAGTCTCTTAACTTCTAAAATCAATAAACCATTCTTTTTATCTCTCTTAAGTCTTTATGCCTAACTTCCCATAAAGCTAGTATAACTCTTAAGCTTTTAAGACCAAGTATTACTCTTCTTTCAAAAAGGTTTCTTAATTCTTTTGAAATACTTCAAGATTCTTATTATTCAGGCTTAAGTCAAAAGACATTGCCGTAAAACTACGTTCAGTTAACACACGTACGTCTACCGTACTATATATATTCTTTTAAAATATCATGCTCAAGAGGATAGGAAGAATCACATACCTCGCGACGATTTATCGACTATTAGCAAATAGCTCCAAAGTACTGTAATCCTGCTAGCCTTTTCCACCCTTCGAGTAGAATACGCTACTCGCAGTACTTCAACCTATAACGGTTATACAAGTCCATCAATGTCTAGACTACTCGGTAGAATAAATCTAGATACAAGATTCTACAAAAAATTGGGCAGCACTTCCTGCCACAAACTTCACAAGTCTCATCAGAATACACCCTATGTAAGTGATTCAATTCTCTTCTTATATACCTTCCTTGTATATAACTTATACTTAATTCATATACTTCAACAGTATGCAAACTCTAATTACAATAGGGGGACAAGATATTTACCTCGATAAGCCCAAAATTATCCAAGATTAAATGTCGATCCTGAGCAACGTTTAGCTCCTACTCTGGGCGCTCCAACCCGCTCCAAACAACCCTTAGAAGTTCTACGCAACTTCTACTTAACACTTCAACCGACTATGAAGGTTTTCCTTAGGGTTTCGTTTTTGTGACTGAAGGGAATATAAGGTAGTATTTCCGGGCTCTACGTATAGAGGTAACTTTGGAATACTACAAGGTATAAGGCTAAGGTATTTGGAATAGTAACAATACTTGGAGAATACTTTTCTACCAGGGGGTATTTACGAGAACAACTAGGCAAGGGGGTGTGCTACTAGCACCACTAGGAAAGGGGGGTACCCCTCGGCCAAAGGCCTCTCAAAGGGGGAGGGGGAGAGCTCTTGGACGAGAGCAACAAGAAGAGGGGAGGGGGATTTCAAGACTTGGAAATTATTGTGGATGAAGAAGTCTTCAACAAAGGGGGGGTATTTATAGAGAAACCAATGGACAAGATCAAGCCAAGTGGGGGGCAAGTGGAGGGTCAAGATTTGCCCAAGTGCACCCTAACCCTACTCCACAAATCCTTCACAAACATTGACCCATGTTTTAGGCACAAAACATTGCACAAAACGTGCACACTCTCGGCCACCACAACCGTCCACTTGAGGGTGACAAGTGTCGCCCTCTCGTTGGTCCAAAATATTTCATCTCTCGGAAAAATCCGCAAAAATTATAAATGACATAGCCGTAATTTTCACTTCGCAAGTTTTGTAAAACGTTTCATCGAAAAACGATTCTTTTCGGTAGTTGTGAACAAAATTTTCTGTCCTTGCCTAACTTAAGGCTTAAACTTTTATACGTACGCCCTCACGTACATACTCTGGAAATACGGGGTATAACACGTATTCATCAACCAAAATGCCACATTTAAGGCACAACCAACTCAGCTAATCAAAGGGGATTACACGCCCAACAGGACGTGTAAAATTCTGCCCCAAAACCATACCAAAACAGCCCCTAAAACAGTCCATAATTAACTATAACGATGGTGGAATGTGAGGCCTTTCAACGCTTTTCCACACCCTTATTCCTTCGGAGTTTTCATTAGCAATCTACTACATTAAACATGAAATATAGGGGCTGATTTTCCAGAATACAACACGTCTAAAATAGTCCCTAAAAACTGCACGACAATATCCAACAGTTTTATAGATTCTACGACCAACAACTAAAATCTGATAACTCTTTCCTTAAACATTTTTATTCCAATTCGAGTTCCAAAACTTCTACATAAGTTATAACAACTTATTAACAACAATATTAATCCATTATAACATGCAATAGGTGAAGATAACAACGACAATAACCAACGAATTCCATTTACACCAAATCTGTCCCAAATCGGTTTTAGCCCCAAAAATGGCTCAAACGCTTTTTATTCTTCATTATTTTTAACACAAGTTCATCCATACATTATAAAAATAAGTAATATCCAATTACTTTAACAGAAGAAGGACTTTTACCTCATTTTTTTGCCCAAAAACGCCCCAAAACAGTCCGGTGTTTATTGGTCCGCAGTTTTCGTTTCGCTCCACTTCTTCAAGTTCCAATCACATATATGTATCCCCTACAACCTTAGGATCAACTTCTCTTCATTTTTCGCTTCCAAAAAGTCGACGTAAAACCCCTAGGGTTTCATTCTATTTTCGGTTCAACCTAGATTTAGGGGTTAAAGGTGCTTAATCTTGGAAAGAAAATACTTTGATCTTGATCTTGTCTTTGGATATGGGGATTTCGAATTGCTCTAGGTTTTTGGAAAGATGAGGGTTTGTATGGATGAATATCTTTTGTTCCAACTCTTCAAGACTTATCTATATAAAGGTGTGTGGAGTCTTCACAAGACAAGTGGGGAGGGCACTTGCTAACCTCCTATTGGCCAAGTATTTCTTCACAAAAAAAATTCATCCACACTTAGTTATTTTTCATCTCATTTCGATGGACATGTAACATAGTATACCAAGACTTAATAAATCCACTAAGTCCATAATTCTAATGAAAAATAATTCCATTACTAGAATTAATTCTTGTCATCACATTAAACTCGAAAATTTTCCGTATAAAGAAATGTAAAAATCCTTTCCTTTCGACATTTCAATCTTAATTCTATAATCATGTTCTCACTTAGTAGCTATGGAAATACGAGGTGTAACATTCTTCTCCCCTTAGAAACATTCGTCCCGAATGTTCCTTCTAAGTCTCCAACTACGCATGCACCGGTATAGTCTTCACTACTATACTTACGAAACCCATTTTGCCACATATGGCCACAATATATCACACATGAATATACCTAAGTCAAAGCCAACGAGGAATCAAATCTAAGGTGAGTATCACCACTATTAACTCTCATTTATGGCCTAAAAGGATTCTCCTTTCGTACCTTCTTTAGTTATAACTATAAACACTTCAATTCTTTTAACACTTGTTCGCTTCTTTTATTACTTGTCGTACTCTTCTCATACTTCCAAACTTATTCTATTATACGTACATAATTTCAATCATAGCTTCTGTTTTCAAATCCTTGGAGTTACTACATCCAACAAATTAAGGCCATTTTTGGCTCTCGCGACCCGATTCTGGTGGAACGCGTCCACGAACTCGTACAACGATTGACTAGACTTGGACCTTGCACCCTTGTGACCCTATCACATAGTGGGACCACCTCCAACTGATCACACTCCATTCCAGGCTACGGGTTGCCCCATAATCAGCCTACAACCCGACCCATTTTCGCACTTAATTCTCATTATTTGTCTGAAATAAATCTTATTACCCGAGAAGGCCTTATACATCTAAGGTCTCAGCGGTTATCAATATTCTAAGGTTCACAATTTTTTCTATGCCCCAAGCCTACATTATCAGTCCCCACATACGGGAAATGTAGCTTCTTAATATCTCATAATCATGTTGTCTTACTCCAAATAACTCTAGTTACTCCATACCATTATTATTCACATAATCACTTAAGCGTACAACACAGCTTAATCTAACAACATGGTATGCTCTCAAATCAATTAAACATGATCTCTTTTAAGAGTCTATCGCAATCTCAGACCGTTCATTACCTTCTGACTATTCCAAGTCAGTACATATATAAAGCCTAGGTGTGGATTCAATAAACTGTTTCACACCTTCCAAGTATTTATCAAGACTTTACCAACTTATGGTAACTCATAGTCATTCTAGGCAACACACATATGAACCCAATTAAATACGCTCGTACAGATATACATCATCATTATAACAACTATACAACAATTTTTACCAACCTGGATACGCAATCCATATAATTCTTTCTGGGTCATTGTTGCCTTTCTCAAAGCTGTAATCACAATAATACGTTAGGGAGAAAATACCCTAACAACACAGCTCTATCGCACGATCTAAGAGTGAGAATAAGTGAAACCAATCTTAAATGTACTATAGCCTCCTGTTTATAGATGTGGTGCACAACACACCGATAAACAAGACTCTACTATACACGATCTGTAGACATTCCAAAGACCAACTGCTCTGATACCACTCTGTCACGCCTCGTACCCCGGGCCCGTGACTGGTGCCCTACCTGGGCACCTTTCTACTCATACAACACAATAAACCGCGAAAGATAAATAACACTTTTTTTTAAAACAAAGGCAAAGCCGATAAGGCTGTCATAATATAAATCACCCAAAAGGGTCTACACTGTTCAATAATGTAAATACAACTCTAGCCAGTCTAGCCCACATATGAATACAGACCTCTAAGAGTTTGGACAAATACTATGACGGGACAAGGCCCCGTCGTACCCCTGAATATACCTAGCCATAATGACAAGCTTCGGAACATTGGAGCCATCTCAAAATGCTGAACCAGGATCCTAAGCTCGCGGATCCACAACTGTGTACCTAGACCTGCGGACATGAACGTAGCCCCCCGAAGGGGGTCAGTACAACAAGTACTAAGTATGGAATGGAAATAAAGTACATCAATTAAGATCATAACTATACAAGGAATGACAGGGGCAAGTATGAAAATCAAATACCAGATCCTACCGTGTCATATAAAAATCAGAGCCAACTGTACCTTGTATCATGCACCATCAGAATAACCGCACCACTTTCAAATATGAAAGCCATATCAAAATCGGGACATATGCCTCGATATAATATCACGTAAGCATGCTCAGAATACAACATCACCACAAGATGTAACAAGTATAACATACAACTACCCGCACACTGTGCCTTTTTAACAACGAGAGTAAACTTTACATGCTTTAAAATAGGAAGCTTATGATCAATCTAGGGCCACCCGCCCGTAGTATCATTATGCAAACCTACTCCTGGGACTGTTTCACCCGCAAGGGTCTTGTGGACCCGCATAGGACAATTTGCCGTGCATAGGACTATTTCACCCGCACAGGACTATTTCATCCGCTTAGGCCCTACGGGCCCGCAATGAGCATATACGTCATGCTCGCATCATGGGTAGCAAATCCATAGAGATGTATAATGTCTTGGGGGTTTACCCCGCAATTATACTCAGAAGGTGTATAACGTCTTGGGGGTTTACCCCGCATTTATACGCAGGAGGTGTATAACGTCTTGGGGATTTACCCCGCATTTATACTCAGGAGGTATATAACGTCTTGGGGGTTTACCCCGCATTTATACTCATAACACTAGCACCAATGACTATCATGAACAACATATGCAAGTTAAGATAATCTTTAACTCTCAACATCATAAAATGAATAAACCATCATTTTAACAAACCAAGACAATTTCCATGCCTTCTTTTTCAACAAATCAAGACAATACCATTTAGGCGAGCCGAAGTACTATCAAGGCACAAAATAGAATAACTATCATTTAAGCAAGCCAGAGTACTATCAAGGCACTAACACACCTTGCATTACTAAGGATTAAAGTCCATTATGACAATGTACGTGAGTCGTACATTCACTTTATGAACTAAATTTCCATTTTAGGAAAGCCCAAGTACTACATGTATTGCTAGGAAGTAGGATCCAATATATGTATCATTTTGAAACCATTATTTAGAAAATCGAGACACTTATCGTATCAAGTATCCTTCTAAGACATGGTTTTGGAAAATCAAGGCACTAGACCTCACGTGTTACTTTAAAACATCTTGAACATCAAAGTGCCACATATCATGTATTATATTAAGGACTTAATCATGGACATTCTCGCACGATTTCCTTAAAACATTTTAAACCATCCCTTGACTTTCCACTAAAATTTGTTATAACAAACTTCCCATAAAGTCGTTATAACCACTTCATTTTTAGACAACTAACGCACCATTACCTCTTTCCTTTTTATAAAAAAACCAAGGCATTATCATTCCACGTAAGGGAATTGAACCCAAAGTACTTTGTACATCTATTCTTTATAAAAGAATCGTTTCATGAAATATTAGGGCGTTGGACCCAAAAGTACTTTCACCATTAAAACCAAGTTACTTACTTTTTTAAACTCAAGTAACTTATACTTTTAAGACCAAGTAACTTATACTTTTCAAATCGAGTTACTACACATTTTCGAAATTCAAGTCTCAAGTACTTTCGAAAATCAAGCCTCATGTACTTACAAAATTAATACTTTTATGAGCCGCGAATAGGTTATTCTCGTTTATAACGATCTTGTTAAATCAGCCATGATCTAGAAAATGCAATACAATTTTGTCTTATCTTAGTTTCTATGCAGATGGAGAATTCTACTCATTTCAATATAATTGATTGTCGATACATTTTCATTAACGCTGCAATGGCTTGTTTGATGCCTATTCTCATTAGTATAGTAATTTACCAAGGTCAACTCGACTCTAATACTTCCTAACGACTCTTACCAACATCCCATAAGACTTGGTAAGAACTTAGGAATATTCTAGACATGCCTTTAGCATAAAATTAATAACATGAATACTTCCTATAACAAGGCAAGTATACTTCAAGAAAATAAGTCAAGTATACTCCAAATAACAAGGCAAGTATACTTCAAGAAAATAAGTCATGTATACCCCAATAACAAGGCAAGTATACTTAAAGAATAAGTCATGTATACCCCAATAACAAGGCAAGTATACTTCAAGGATAGTCATGTCGATAGAAGGAAGAAGTTCACATACCTCGTGACGACTAACTCATACGACAAGTAGCAAAATGCTCCGAAGTACTTTAACCTCATCGGCTATTCCTTAAGCCAAGTAGACTATGCTACACGTAGTACTTCAACCTATAATGACGATAGCACTTCTATCAATATCATAGCTACTTAGTATAAGACTTATGCCAAATAATTCCCTCTAATTCTACCGAAATTCGGGCAGCATTTCCTTTGTTTCTATGTACTTTTCCACCTTTTTCAAGGCCCGTATTCATCAACCAAAACGTCACATTTAAGGCACAACCAACTCAGCTACTCAAAGGGGATTATACGCCCAACAGGACGTGTAAAATTCTGCCCCAAAACCATACCAATACAGCCCCTAAAACAGTCCATAATTAACTATAACGAGGGTGGAATGTGAGGCCTTTCAACGCCTTTCCACACCCTTATTCCTTCGGGGTTTTCATTAGCAATCTACTACATTAAACATGAAATATAGGGGATGATTTTCCAGCATACAACACGTCTAAAACAGTCCCTAAAAATTGCACGACAATATCCAACAGTTTTATAGATTCTACGGCCAACAACTAAAATCCGATAACTCTAACCTTAATCCTTTTTATTCCAATTCGAGTTCCAAAACTTCTACATAAGTTATAACAACTTATTAACAACAATATTAATCCATTATAACATGCAATAGGTGAAGATAACAACGACAATAACCAACGAATTCCATTTACACCAAATCTGTCCCAAATCGGTTTTAGCCCCAAAAATGGCTCAAACGCTTTTTATTCTTCATTATTTTTAACACAAGTTCATCCATACATTATAAAAATAAGTAATATCCAATTACTTTAAAAGAAGAAGGAATTTTACCTCATTTTGTTGCCCAAAAACGCCCCAAAACAGTCCGGTCTTTATTGGTCCGCAGTTTTCGTTTCGCTCCACTTCTTCAAGTTCCAATCATATATATGTAACCCCTATAACCTTAGGATCAACTTCTCTTCACATTTCGCTTCCAAAAAGTCGACGGAAAACCCCTAGGGTTTCATTCTATTTTCGGTTCAACCTAGATTTAGGGGTTAAAGGTGCTTATCTTGGAAAGAAAATACTTTGATCTTGATCTTGTCTTTGGATATGGGGATTTCGAATTGCTCTAGGTTTTTGGAAAGACGAGGGTTTGTATGGATGAATATATTTTGTTCCAAGTCTTCAAGACTTATCTATATAAAGGTGTGTGGAGTCTTCACAAGACAAGTGGGGAGGGCACTTGCTAACCTCCTATTGGCCAAGTATTTCTTCACAAAAAAAATTCATCCACACTTAGTTATTTTTCATCCCATTTCGATGGACATGTAACATAGTATACCAAGACTTAATAAATCCACTAAGTCCATAATTCTAATGAAAAATAATTCCATTACTAGAATTAATTCTTGTCATCACATTAAACTCGAAAATTTTCCGTATAAGGAAATGTAAAAATCCTTTTCTTTAGACATTCCAATCTTAATTCTATAATCATGTTCTCACTTAGTAGCTATGGAAATACGAGGTGTAACTGTCACGACCCGACCCCGGGCCCGCGACTGGTGCCCTACCTGGGCACCCTTTACATGTATACATCAGGAAATAGCAGCAGAACATACACAACTCATAAAAATACATAGACATTAGACATCAACAGCTTAGCCGATAAGGCTGCCTTTCGTAACATATACATAATATAAATAAATAAAACAGTACATCTCTGTTCTTACAACCCAATCCACAAATGTGACTACAGACCTCTAAGAATAACAACTGTGGCGGGACAGGGCCCCGCCATACCCCTGAATGTACAACATCCGACCATACCAGGGATCTGAACCAAGGGTAAGCCTCCGGAGTAATGTAGTTTCCCAACAGCTGAACAGTGATCCTAAGAGTGAGGATCGAACTCAGTATACTCTACTGCGGCATGAACGCAGCCACCAAGGAGGTCGATAACATGTACCAAATATGTGAAATCAGCATCAGAATGAATTATAAGTCTAAAATAAAGCTGGAGACATGTATGATAACTCAATTAACAGTACACTGTGCCTTACTAACAATGAGAGTAAACAAGAGTATACTTTACTACATAAAAATAGGAGGCTCATGATCAAAGTAGGGCCACCCGCCCGTAGTATCATTAAGCAATCCTACTCCCGGGACTATTTCACCTGCAAAGGCCGTATGGACCCGCATGAGGTAACTTCCTCGCATAGACTGTATCCGCCCGCATAGGTCGTATGGACCCGCATGAGGTATTCCTCGCATAGGACTGGTCCGCCTCGCATAGGACTATTTCGCCCGCATAAGCCCTACGGACTCGCATGAGGTATTCCTCGCATCATGGGTAGCAAATCCACGGAATATGCAATGCCACAAACCCGGGGAATAACCCCGTAAGAATAACATAACCTAGCACAACCGGCTATCATACATAACATAAGCACTACCGGCTTACCATACATAACATAAGCACCACCGGCTTATCATACATAACATAAGCAAGTTAAGAAATCTCCCTAACTTCTTATTAGCCTTATTCATACACACTCTCATTTTAGTTTACTTAAGGCACTAGCATGTCATTATAAAATCCGTGAATTTAACCCAAAGTACTACGTACTTCTATTCTTTTAAAATGACTCTTTTTCATATAAAACTTTCAAGATACTAATAACCGTAGTATCAAGTCATATCTACTTTTCAAGACAAGTCACAATACCTTTTAGAAATATATTTATAGGCTTCTAAATCAAGTGACTTCTTTCTTTTAAAACCTTAAGAAATTGATGCCTACAAATCAATTTGCCTTTCTTAATTCAAGCCATTTATCATTACTTACATTACTTAGAGTAAACCACTCTTTTTAACTTTCTATAAAGCTATTATAACCAACTTCCCATAAAGCCGTTATACTAGCTTTATACCTTAGATACTTACATTCTTCTTTATAACCAAGAGACTTAAACTTTCCAAACAAAACAAGTATCATATACTTTCAAAATATTTAAGTCTCTTAACTTTAGTAATCAAGTTTCTTAACTTAAGAATAGCTCAAGAAATCTATACTTTCCAAATCAAGTATTCTATACATTTTCAAGTCAAGAAATCCTTGTCTACCTTATTAGAATAAACCATTCTTTTTTACTTTCCATAAGGTTATTAACTCACCTTATGCTTTTGAAACCAAGGCATTTCTATCCTTTAAAAACGAGTGAGTTAATTCTCTAACTCAACCAACTTGGAAAAAAATAAGTCAAGGCAATCAAATGAATTAAATCCATTCAAATCGCGTACGTATACCGTACTATACGTTTACAACTATTCATGCTCAAGAGATAAGAAAGTTCCACATACCTCTTCGGTTCAATCCACTTGCTAAGTCCAATATGTCGTACGTCGTATGTCAACCTAAAATGACCACAATACGTCTATTAACTTCTAACTTCAAACATAGAATACTCCAAGTGTAAAGTCACTTAATTCTACGGAAAATTGGACAACACTTCCTTTGTTTCTACATACTTTTCCACCTTTTTCAAGGCCCGAAATCAATAACCAAACGCCACATTTAAGGCTCAACAATTCAGCTAACCAAAGGGGATTACACACCTTAACAGGACGTGTAAAATTCTGCCCCACAATTAATATCCAAATAGTCCAACATTTCAATGCCAAAAGGCTACAATGCAACAACAATGTAAAGTCTTTTCCAATTCTTTTTTTAATCCACGTTGTTTAGTCTAACATGTTATATAGCCGCAATCGATAATAACAACTACCATCTCTTCTTTATATAACATGTGACGACTAAAACTAATAACCAAATCGAATTACACTCTTAAGGTTAAACATGCAACTTTCGGATTCCATCCAAATATTCCATAACATTCAATCTCCATATATATATATATATATATATATATATATATATATATATATATATATATATATATATATATATCTCATGCTTGCATAATATATATATGACTACAACAATAAGTACCTTTAATCACTTAAGAGGACAAAGTGGTTACCTTGATAAGCCCAAAAGTCCAACAATCTCGCCCACTTTAGCCCTCTTTCCAAATTTCTTCTTCCCGCTAAAATCACCTCTACGAACCCCCTACAAGCTCGCCAACATTTTTCCTTCTTGTTGCCTTTCCAAAAATCTCATTTGGCTTAGGGTTTTATCAACTTTTGATAGAGGAGAGAAAGTGTTTGGATGATCTTTTAGTGTAGAATGGCCAAGTCTTGAAAGACTTGGCCAATATATAAGCCTTATCTTTATCCACAAGTTGGGGGACACTTGTCACCCACACATGGGTCCTCTACAACAAATATCTTCTATTTTTACCCTATTTCCGCAAAAAATCCCGCCGCGCGCAGAGTCGCAGCCGCACGCTCAACTGACAATTTCAGCTTTCTGCCCTGCCTCAGAGCCGGTGTCGCGCGCTGCCCTCGCTCTCTTCTGTCAGCTGATCTTGTAACGTCCATAACTTTCTACTCCGATGTCCTATCGACGAGCGGTTTGTTTCGTTGGAAACTAGACTCAATTAACTTCATATTAGGATTTTGAAACACCTAAAAACACCCAATATACTAGGATATATACTGCTCCAAAGTTGACTGAAAAACTGTCCAAAAAAAATATTCTGCCAACATTTTTTTTTTGTTCCTAATTCGAATCTTATTTCCTTTCATACGTTCTCAATACATGACCTAGACTTACGGGGTGTAATATTCTTCCCCCCTTAGAAACATTCGTCCCCGAATGTTCTTTCAGAGTACAATCTAAACGGATATTGGCATAGTCCCTTGACTACACCCAACATAATTACACTTGTCAAACCTGGCCACATAACAATACTTATGCTAAAACGTCAACCTGAACTCCAAGTGTCGACGTCAGTTATCTGCATAAAGCTTTTATCGACTCTGTTCTTGCTAATAATCTTTTCTGGATAAGCTTCGCCTTATCCACAGCCCGCTGAATCAAGTCCGGGATAATTATCTGAACCTCGTCTACGTTGAACCAACCAATTGGCGAGTCTACATTTTCTTCATACAAAGCCTCATACAGGGCCATCTGGATACTGGAATGGTAGCTTTTGTTATACGCAAACTCAACAAGAGGTAAATAATCCTCCCAGCTACCCCTGAAGACAATAACACAGGCCCGCAACCTATCCTTAAGTGTCTGGATATCATGTCCTGCCTGTCCGTCGGTCTGAGGGTGAAATGCCACACTGAGACTCACATGTGTCCCTAATACCTTCTGGAAAACCTCCAGAAGTTAGCCGTAAACTGAGCTCATCTGTATGACATCATAAATGTAGGAACACCGTGAAGTCTCACAATCTCCTTGCTATATAATCTAGCATAAACCTCAGTCGAGTAAGTGGTCCTGATCGAAAGAAAATGGGCTGCTGTCGTCATCCTGTTTACCATAACCCATAAGGAGCCGCACTTCCTCGGAGTATGATGCAACCCTGTAACAAGATCCATATTAATCACCTCCCATTTCTAAGTCGGGATCTCAATCGCCTGTAATAGCCAACTGGGCTTCTGGTGCTCAACCTTGACCTGCTACTAATTTGGACACTAAGCAACAAACTCGGATACATCCCTCTTCAGGCCATCTTACCAATACATACATCTGAGGTCATGATACATCTTAGTCGACCCCGAACAAAATAAAGCAAGAAGTAATGCGTGCCTCCCCTAAACCTGCTGACAAGTCCTGCAACATTGGGCACACATAATCTTTCCTCATATCACAGCACCCTATCTGGTGCTACCCATACAGGATCTTCTCTTCTCGGAGAGCCGTATCTCGATCACATACTAACGCTGAATCCTCATACTGTCGCCTCTTCACCTCCTTGACGAAGGAAGACTCGGCAACCTCTCGGATCCAAACTTCATTCACCTCGGAAACAAATAATCGAACCCCCCGGCTCGGTAGCTGATGAATCTCACGGATCACGTCCTGTCTATATGGCTGCCCTTCTGGAAGACTACCCAAAGATCCACGACCAAGAGCATCTGTAACCGTCTTGGCTTTCCCCTGGTGGTATAGGATATCAATATCACATTCCTTGAGTAACTCTAACCACCGTCTCTGTCGCACATTCAGCTGCCTCTGACTGAAGGTATACCGGAGGCTCCTGTGGTCTGCATAAATATCCCCAAGAAACCTATATAAGGAATGCCTCCAACTCTTCAAGGTACAATTAACTGCCGCCGACTCTAAACTGTGAGTAGCGTAATTCCTTTCATGCTTCCCTAACCGCCGGGAAACATAAGCTCTAACCTTATCGTGTTGCGTCAGCACACAACCTAGTCCAACACCCAACGTGTTACAATAATAACCTAACCCTCTAGTCTCTCAGGAGGGGTTAGAACTGTAGTCGTGGTCAACCTATCTTCCAATAACTGGAAGCCTTTCTCATATCTGCGAAATATTCGGGTATCCTTAATCTCAATTATGGTTCATGTTTCCCTTTCTCTGTTGCAACCAAACTTGGTCACTAACTTAGATTTGATTCTTTTGCTTGCCTCATGGCTAATACTTCCTGTCAATCACAATTTAGGGGGGGAGATTTCCTTGATCTCGTCAAGTAGTAACCCAATTATTCTCTCCCAGCTCGTAGAGCTTATAGTCAGGTGTTTAACCTCAATTCACGGTATTACATAATCCAATGACTTGTCAAGATTTCTTATTGTTCGAGTGCCTACTCGTCTATCCTTTATAAGTTATCTCAAGTTGTCCTGGGGTCCCTTACCCCCCGTATCTCCTTACTATCTTTCTCGTCAGTACATATGCTACCACATTTCCTCGAGGTGTTCTTACTGCCCATCATTTACTAATGGTATTTACACTAGTCTGGGGTACTCATATCTCGTGCAACTTACATAACCATAGTTGTATTCTCTTTTATCATTCTGGTCATAACCCTTCCTTATGCTTACTATTAGCAAAAGTATTTCTATCTTGATTCATAATCATACAGTTTCATGCATGCGTACTACCTGCATTTATATTCTTACCATACTTCCTCGACCATTTCCTAACGTCGTTCTCAATTACCCCAACACAATACTTTTCCATGGTTATCTAAAATTGTAACCTATGGCATGACGATACTGAAGACCTTACCAGTCTCCTATCCTTCGTCTAACAACATGGGTGCACATAACCCCATAATACGTAAAAGTATCCGTTTACGTGGGGGGGGGAACTTATCTCTCTTTCAAAACTTAATCATCCAGCGCCCTCTTATAATCGTATAGATTTTCAAAACCTACCAACGATGTCTTCTGTTTTCCGCAGGCAGCACTCGTACTTAACTTATTCTTGCTTGCGCGCTTTCCTGGAATTATCCGGAAGGTCGTGGCCCTGACTGCCACACCAAACCAACTCCAAGTACCCCCAAGGGCATTTAACATAAAACTCCTTCAAATTCAAGTACTACTTACTTTCTGCATTAATTTACCTCAAATGAACAAGTCACATAGACTTATTAAAATCAACTATGTCAAAGAAGGGAGGATAATTCACTGGTTACCACCACTTCTCTTCATTTCCACTCGATAACCGGCTTACCGGGAAACCGGAATCGAGTCAATCGCTCTCTGCAGTCAACGTGGGCATAACAAGAGGCCAACTAGCCCGTACTCATAATGACCTCAACGTCTGTCATAACAGCTCTGCTAGGTCTGCTAGGGTCCAACGACTGTATCGTCACCGGTAATTATTATCTACCCGATCAGCTACCACCCAACACTCACGGGTGTAGTCACCTCGAAAGGTTCTCATGGATTCAGGCTCTATTTCTTTACACTTGGTTGCTCTCTTTTTCACTGGTCGTACTCTTTCCGTACTTCCAAACTTATATTAGCATACGTACATAACTTCCATACTAAATCTGGCCTCCAATCTTTGGAGTTACTAAATTAAACAATATAAGGCCATTTCCGGCTCTCAAAACCTGGTTCCGGTGGAATGCGTCCACGAACCCGTAAAACGATTGACTAGACTCGGGCCTTGCACCCTCGTGAACCTGTCACGTAGTGGGACTACTACCAATTGATCCCATTCCATTACAGGCTATGGGGCGACCCTTAATAGGTCCTCAACCCGACTCGGCGTCGTACTTAACTCTTATCCTTGGTCTGACTTAACTTTTTACTACCCGAGAAGGCCTTATATACCTAAGGTCTCGGCGGTTATCACTATTCTTAGGCTCGCAATTCCCATGCTCCAAGCCTACTTTATCAGTCCCCCCGTAAACGGGTACAATAACTTCTCATAATACCATAATCGTGTTGTCTTGATCACAACAACCATATTTTCTCCATACGGATATCGTCCGTACAATTCCCTTAAGCATACCACGTAGCTTAAGTTACTAACATAGTCTTCCATTAAGTCCCTTAATTATAACTTCTTAAGGGTCCATTACATTCTCAGACAACTCATCATCACCTAATTATCTCAAATTAGTACGTAAAACCTTGACGAGAGTTCATTAAACTGTTTCATACCTTTCCGGTATCTATTTAGTCCTTACCAATTCCTGGTAATCTAAAATCATCCTAGGCAACACATATGTGACCCTCATACATAAATCCGTATAGTTGTATGTCATAATACCATCTATACTACAAATATTACCAAACTGGATACGCAATCCACACAATCTTTCCTGGGTCACTGCTGCCTTTCTCGTAGCTGCAATCAACATAACTCGTTAGGGAGAGACGACCCTAACCACACAGCTCTATCGCACGATCTCAGAGTGAGAACAATGGAAACCAATCCTAAATGTCATGCAACCTCCTAGTTATAAATGTGGTGCACAACACACCGATAACCAAGACTCTACTAGACACGGTCTGTAGACACTTTCCGAGGACTAACTGCTCTGATACCACTTTTGTCACGACCCGACCCCGGGCCCGCGACTGGTGCCCTACCTGGGCACCCTTTACAGGTATACATCAGGGAATAGCAGCAGAACATACACAACTCATAAAAATACATAGACATTAGACATCAACGGGCTAGCCGATAAGGCTACCTTTCGTAACATATACATAATATAAATAAATAAAACAGTACCTCTCTGTTCTTACAACCCAATCCACAAATGTGACTACTGACCTCTAAGAATAACAACTGTGGCAGGACAGGGCCCCGCCATACCCCTGAATGTACAACATCCGACCATACCAGGGATCTGAACCAAGGGTAAGCCTTCGGAGTAATGGAGCTTCCCAACAGCTGAACAGTGATCCTAAGAGTGAGGATCAAGAACTCAGTATACTCTACTGCGGCATGAACGCAGCCCAAGAAGGTCGATAACATGTACCAAATATGTGGAAATCAGAATGAATCATAAGTCTAAAATAAAGTCGAGACATGTATGATAACTCAATTAACGATAATCGTGCCTTACTAACAATGAGAGTAAACAAGAGTATACTTTACTGCATAAAAATAGGAGGCTCATGATCAAAGTAGGGCCACCCGCCGGTAGTATCATTAAGCAATCCTACTCCTGGGACTATTTCACCCGCAAAGGCCGTATGGACCTGCATGAGGTAACTTCCTCGCGCCATTGATCCGCCGCAGGTCGTATGGACGCATGGTATTCTCGCGTAATCTTGGTTCGCCCCGCATAGGATTATTTCACCCGCATAAGCCCTACGGACTCGCATGAGGTATTCCTCGCATCATGGGTAGCAAATCCACGGAATATGCAATGCCACAAACCCGGGGAACGACCCCATAAGAATAACATAACCTAGCACAACCGGCTATCATACATAACATAAGCACTACCGGCTTACCATACATAACATAAGCACCACCGGCTTATCATACATAACATAAGCAAGTTAAGAAATCCCCCTAACTTCTTATTAGCCTTATTCATACACACTCTCATTTTAGTTTACTTAAGGCACTAACATGTCATTATAAAATCCGGGAATTTAACCCAAAGTACTACGTACTTCTATTCTTTTAAAATGACACTTTTTCATATAAAACTTCAAAGATACTAATAACCATAGTATCAAGTCATATCTAGGACTGGCCAGTGGGCCGGGCCGGGCACACCGGGTTCGGGTTAAGCGGGGTCGGGCGGGTCGGCGGAGAAAAGGCGAGTCGGTAGGCGAACTGGCGGTCGGTCGGGCGGGACCATGCGTGTCCGTCCGGTCCGATTAGATAAGTCGGGACCGTCGGACGGGAATTCGGGGGGTCGAATGCGCGGGTTTTGATATATTTTTTTTTTTTAAATTTTTTCACTAAATTAAAAATACTAAATTACTAACAAAGTAACATTAACATATACTTGTCATATAGTCATATATATATTGTTACACCCCGTAATTCCAAGAGGATGAGATGAGAACGTGTTATACCCCGTAGTTGCAGGGTATGTATGTGAGGACGTACGTACGAGAGTACGGCAGAAATTTTGAAAAGAAAGAAAGATGTGAGTTTTCGACGGAAAAGTTTCCGGTAATTTGTGAAGAAAAAGGTTCGTTAATGAGAATTGGATTCCCAGATTTGGTATATGGGCTTAAATTATATTAGAATTTTGAGATTTTATTTTGGAAATGGTCACGTGGGCCCACGGAGAAATTCTACGGTTTTGTGGGCCCGCTTTGTTTTGAGATTTCGGTATTTTGGATATTTTCTAAGACGAAATATTGCGGCGAATCGAGGCGACACGTGTCACCCCGTGGCACCCTTGGCGAATTTACCTTTGTCTGCACATTAGAGTCGTCGTTTTTCGACTAAACGTTTTGCATAACTTGCGAGGAAAATTCCGACTATGTCGTTTTGTATTTTTGCGGATTTTTCCGGCGACTAACATCTTTGGGCCAACGAGAGGTGACACTTGTCACCCCTCAGTGACGATTTGGGTAAGCGAGGGGGCGTCTTCCTCCTTGTTTTGTGCCTTGTTTTGGCCTTGTTTGGTGCATTGTTTTGTGGCATGTTTTGTGGAGTAGGGTTAGGGTGCACTTGGCTTAATCTTGGCCTACACTTGCCTTGCACTTGGCATGATCTTGGCCATTGGTTGGCCTTGTCTTTATAAATACCCACTTAGTGATGAACTTATTCATCCACTCCTCACTTTGTCTAAGCCTTGAAAACTCTCCCTCCTCTCGAGTGTTCTCGTCCTAAGCCTCCTCCCCAGAAGTCTTGTGGGGGTACCCCAGCCTAGTTGTTTTCGTATAATACCCCTTTTGTGGTATAGAAATACTCTCCTAGTATTGTTATAATGCCCAAAATACCTTAGCCTTTACCTAGTAGTATTTCAAAAGTTACCTCTATCGTAGGCAGGAAATACTACCTTTTGTCCTTTTAGTCTCAAACCGAAACCACAAGGAAATCTTCATAGTTGGTTGAAGTATTTGAGTAGAAGTTGGTTAGAACTTAAGGGTTGTTTGGAGTGGTTTGGAGCGCACAGGGTGGAGCTAAACCTTGCTCAGGATCGACATTATAACTTGGATAATTTTGGGCTTGTCGAGGTAAATATTCTTGTCCCCTTATTGTAATTGGAGTTTACATGTTGTAGGATTATATAGTTGAAGTATACTATATATAGAACTGAACATAGCTTGCGGCAATGTCTTTTGACTTAAGCATGAATTTAAAGAAGAAAGCTGATCGTAATTACATAGGGTGTATTCTGATGAACTTGTGTAGCATTCTTGTGTGGTAGAATTGTACACGCGTCAGGTTAGGCGTGTAAACCCCCTCGGTTGTCTTGGTAGGCCTCGATAGAGGAGGAGATTCTGTTGTGGCGGGGAGAGTCTTTGCCAATTTTACGTAGAAAGATGGAAACTTGTGTTTAAGATTTAATAGACGTTTGTGGCCTTATAGGTGAAAGTACTACGAGTAGCGTATTCTACTTGAAGAGTGGAAAAGGCTAAGCGGGTTCTGATCTTGTGGGCGTTTTGCTTCTTGTCGATAATCGTCGCGAGGTATGTGAACCTCTTCCTATCTTTTCTAGCATGATTGTTGTGAACTATGTAGTACGGTAGACGTACATGTGCTAAGTGATTTGGTTGGTTTAAAACATAGGGTGTTATAATAGCTTTATGGGAAGTTAGTTATAACGACCTTATGTAGGTGAAAATGGTTTACTGATGTTAGAAGTTAAGAGACTTGATCTTATAAGATAAGAGACTTAACTTATTTGTTTTAATGTGGATGTTTGTGTGAAACCTCATTCGTGAGTAATGAGTACTTGGTTGTTAAAGGGATAATGTTTCTTGATTTGGGAATCGTAATGTGTATCGACAGGACCATTTGCGGCGTTAATAAAGGAAAATGTATTGAATAATGATGTGTTGTATTAAAACCAGTAGAAACCTCCATCTGCATAGAAGCTAAGATGAGACAAAATGATATTACATTTTCTAGATCATGGCTGCTGTAATAAGATCGTTATAAATAAGAATAAACTACTCACATATATGACATATGTTACTCAATTGTTTTAAAAGAGATTAAGACTATGAGTTATGAAACCTTTCTAAAATAAGTGACTTGAGCATTTGAAATTAGGCAAATTTGAACGTTTGGAAAATAATGTTGTTACTTGATTTTAAAAAGGGGAAGTGTCTTGTTTACTTAAAAAGATAGTCACGATTTTTATACTACGGGTATTGTGTGGCTTATGTGAAAGTACTTTGAGTTGTGTGAAACTTGCCTATGCTTGTGATGATAGCCTTTGTTGTACAAGTGTTGTATTTACGTATTCTGGCGTCTCGATAGAGGTCGGTTGGTAGTTGAGAACTTACTTGGACATGCCGCGGTGATGGAGAAATTCCGCAGTGCGTTCACGTTGATTGTGTTACTTTTGCTAATCGCTTTGGACATCGACCACGATCGTAGCGCGCGGGTATGCTTCCATGTTGATCTTGCTTTATTGTTTCCCTTTGGGCATACCGACCGACGATCGTGGCGCGCGGGTATGTTTCCATTTGGAATCTTTGTCTTATGGTTCCTTTGGACATCACGACCGCGATCGTGGCGCGGGTATGCTTCCATTTTGATTCTGTCTTGTGGTTCCCTTTTGGACATACCGACACGATCGTAGCGCGGGTATGCTTCCATTTGAATTGTTAATCTGACTTTGGCATCGGTAGGACTTGGTGTCTTTGGTGTACTTCTTGGTGTTATCATATCATAGACTGTCGGCAGTGAGGAAGGCATTCTACGGGCATGAATGATGTGGAGGGCGTGAGACCCTGACTTGATATAACTGATATATGTGTGTACTGTAGTTTGGTTATCATTCATGTCTCCTGCTTATATATCGCTATGATTTCATTTCTGATATTTCTGATTTCACATACTTGGTACTGTTGTCTTGACCTCAGCCCAGTGCGTTCATCTGCGGTACATCGGTCGTGGATCCTCGCTCTTAGGATCTCAGTTCAGCGTATTGGGAAGCTCCGTTTCTCCGGAGGCTTATCTTTTGGTATGTGTTCCCTGAGTTGTAGGTTCTTGTACATTCAGGGGTATGGCGGGGCCCTGTCCCGTCATAGTTGTTGTAAATCTTAGAGTGCATGCTTTGTTGTGGCAGGGTTTGTAAAAAGGATAACTGTTCGGGTTTTATGTATATATACTGAAGGCAACTGTTGGGTTGGCCTGTTTATTTATTATGTCTCTCATTTCATGTGTAAAGTTTTTATTTCCGCTGGTTTTCTCTGATGTTGTATCACTAGGGTGCCCGGGGTAAGGCACCAGTCACGGGCCCGGATTCGGGTCGTGACAAAAGTGGTATCAGAGCAGTTAATCCTCGGAAAGTGTCTGAATCGTGTCTAGTAAGTCTTGATTATCGGTGTGTTGTGCACCACATCTATAATCGGAGGCTATAGGACATTTAGGATTGGTTTCCATTCTTCTCATTCGAGTCGTGCCTTAGAAAGTGTTGTAAGTTGGACCCTCCGGCGTATCTCGTTTTTACGATTATGCCTCGCAAGGCAAACCAGAGCCGAAGGGCAAGCGGCGAGGAGGCCGCTAGTGAGATACGTGAGAAGTGCAGCGCGAGCCGATGCACTGAATTGTGCTTGACGGCGAGTTTTGCGGCCTTGCCAGCGAGTTTAGAAGCGCGGCGGTGCTGCCGAGACCACATACGAGCCTCGATCTCGCGGCTGGAAGCGGATGAGATGGGTACAGCGAGATGGCCCGATTCTTTGGCGGTCGTGGCGAGCATGAGATAGGATCTGGCAGTTCAGTTCAGATGCACCAGATGGCTCACCCCGGCGAGATAGTTTGAGGCTCACGGGACTTTACGAGTTAGCCGCGAGTTTTATGGGTGAGGCACGAGGATGATCGCGAGGAGTTCATCCGCGATTCTGTGGTCGTAAGTGATCAAGCTTGGAGACCGAGTCGGTGGTCTTAGGTTCGCGTCGGCCGCGTGATACGCGATCGGTAGTTTGATTCGTGGGAGTTGTCGGGAGAGCATGCGCTTCCAGATATGGGGCGAGTTCTCGAGGCATTCCTCACTCACTTCTTGCCTCGCGGATGAGGAGGGCGGTAAACAGTTTATGATCTTGGCGAGCAGGCGTCTGATTGGAGTACAACGTGGAGTTTGACTCGTTGGCTCGGTATGTCCCGCTTTAGTGGCAACCATGGAGGATAGAGTGCACGCTACGTCAGGCTAGATGATTACTTGCGAGGCTTGTTCGGGTGTAGCTCTTGGCCGGGCATGGACATTGCCGCATGCGAGCTCATCTGGCGGGATGTGAGGCACGGAGAGATCGGCGGAATGACGGTCGGCAAGAGGCGAGCAGCGAGGTCCTTTGGTGATTTTCGAGCGACGCCTCGGCGGCCAGACTAGTTATGCGCCTCCGCCCGGTGCATAGTGGTCCTCCACAATCTTCAAGGCATCCAGTATTCGGAGGCGGTCGGGGCTCAAGGTTCAGATTTCGGAGAAGCGGGGTGTTAGCCAGCAAGCCACCCTACCTCGTTGTGGACCGTGGTAGACTCGCGGTGGGAGTGTCGTGCTAGTCAGGAGTTTGTTTTACATGCGGCCAGCGGGGCCATTTAGGGAGAAACTGTCCGACCGGGGTATGCACCGGTAGGATAGCAGCTACGAGATCGATTGCGGGTTCTTCACCTTCCAGCTAGGCGGGATGTTCATACCGCGGAGCCACGGTAGAGTCGCGGTGGAAGTTCCCAGTCTTAGCGGTCCTTTGAACCGCCTATTTTCAGGTATATCCTTAATCCTCTAGAGACTTGTATGTATTGATGTTAAGATAATGTGTTAAGTGTTATGTTCGGATAGCTTTGTGCTAATATGTGATTGAGAAACCTGGTGAGTGTAGAAGGGTAAGCCTGGGGGGCATGGAAGTGTGAACCTTAGACTATTTCACGATTGAGACCTTAGAGGTAGGGTCGTCATGAGTAAAAGATTTATTTTATGTTTGACCTTTATCAGAGTGCGTAGTATACGTGGGATTTATTTGTGTGATAAGTCCATGGGTAGTGCGAGATGGAAGTGTTAGCTTTCATGACGTGTGTTGGTTAGATTGTTTTGTATCGGGGAACAAGAATGTGGCGCGGTTGTGGGGTCGGGTTGAGGACCATTTGAGGGTCAACCCGCGGCCTGGTTTGTGGTGGGGTCAGTTCGAGGTGGTTCCGCCAGGTGGTAGGGTCACGAGGATGCTAGGCCCGCTTTAGGTGACCGTCGTATGAGTTCGTGGATCGTTCTACGAGAATCGGTTCGTGAAGGCGGGAATGGCCTTAAGGGGATTGAAGTTAGTAAGATGACCAAGTTTGGAGTAGTAACTCCAAAGGTTGGAAACGAAGCATTGTGGAAGTGTGGTATGGATACTAGAAAGAGTTCGAGTGTTAGAAGAGTACAACGAGTTAGGAGAAGAGAGCGTGTGTTAGTTAGTGGCGGTATGGCGTCGGCAACTTGTTAGAGGAACTTTATCGTTATCCAGGCTTGAGAAGGAACATTCGGGACGAATGTTTCTAAGGAGGAGAATGTTATACCCGTAGTTGCGGGGTATGTATGTGAGGGCGTGCGTCACGAGTGCGAGAAATTTTGAAAAGAAAGAAAGATGTGAGTTTTTGACGGAAAAGTTTCCGGTAATTTGTGAAGAAAAAGGTTCGTTAATGAGAATTGGATTCCCAGTTTGGTTTATGGGCTTCTTAAATTATATTAGAATTTTGAGATTTTATTTTGGAAATGGTCACGTGGGGCCACGGAGAAATTTCTGGTTTTGTAGCCCGCTTTGTTTTGAGATTTCCGGTATTTTGGATATTTTGGAAGGCGAAATATTCGGCGAATCGGGGCGACACGTGTCACCCCCGTGTGGCACCTTGGCGAATTTACCTTTGTGCCTGACACCCGATTAAGTCGTTTTTCGGCGAAGCGTTTTGCATAACTTGCGAGGAAAATTCCGACTATGTCGTTTTGTATTTTTGCGGATTTTTCGAGGCGGAACATCTTTGGGCAACGAGAGGGTGACACGTGTCACCATGATGAACAAGTGGGGCGGCACGCGCGTTGAGAAGCAAGTTGGGCTTGATATTTGTGTAGATATTTGTGAGGGTTTTAAGGAGTAGGGTCTAGGGTGCACTTGGCTTGATCTTGGCCTTACACTTGCCTTGCACATGGCTTGATCTTGGCCGTTGGTTGGCATTTGGGTTTCTATAAATACCACACTTGTGAAGACTTATTCGTCCACAAATGTTTCCAAGTCTTGAATCCCTCCTCCCTCTTGTAGACTCTCGTCCAAGCTCCTCTCCCCCTTGAAAGTGGCCTTTGGCGGTGAGGTCTCCACTCCCTTGTGAGGTCTAGCAGTGGGGTACCCACTGCTAGTTGTTTTCGTATAATACCCTTGTTGTGGTATAGAAATACTCCTAGTATTGTTATAATGCCCAAAATACCTTAGCCTTGTACCTTGTAGTATTCAAAGATACCTCTTTCGTAGAGTCAGGAAATACTACCTTTTGTCCTTTTAGTCTCAAGAAACCAAGGAAATCTTCATAGTTGGTTGAAGTATTTGAGTAGAAGTTAGTTAGAACTTCTAAGGGTTGTTTGGAGTGGTTTGGAGGCGCGGAGTGGAGCTAAACCTTGCTCGGGAAGCGACATTAAACTCGGATAATTTTGGGCTTATCGAGGTAATTATCTTGTCCTCTATTGTAATTGGAAATTACATGTTTGTTAGAGTATATAGTTGAAGTATACTATATATGGAACTACTTAGTATTCGCGATGTCTTTTGACTTAAGCTGAAGAATAAAGAAGCCCAGGACTGTATTTACATGAGTGCATTGCGATAGACTTGTGTAGAGTTGTACACGTCAGGTTAGGCGTGTAAACCCCACACTGGTTGGCTTGGTAGCGGCCTCGATTGAGAGGAGATTCTGCTGTTGCGGGGAGGTCTGAATTTTCTATAGAAAGATAGAAAACTTGTGTTTTGGGGTTAATAGGCGTTTGTGACCTTTATAGGTGAAAGTACTAAGAGTAGCGTATTACTCGAGAGTGGAAAGGGCTAGCAAGGTTGTAGTACTTGGAGCATTTTGCTTATTGTCGATAAATCGTCGCGAGGTATGTGAACCTCTTCCTATCTTTTCTAGCATGATTGTTGTGAACTATGTAGTACGGTGAGCGTACGTGTGCTAAGTGATTTGGTTGGTTTAAAACATAGGGTGTTATAATAGCTTTATGGGAAGTTAGTTATAACGACCTTATGTGAAAATGGTTTCTTGATGTTAGAAGTTAAGAGACTTGATCTTATAAGATAAGAGACTTAACTTATTTGTTTTAATGTGGATGTTTGTGTGAAACCTCATTCATGAGTAATGAGTACTTGGTTTTAAAGGGATAATGTTTCTTGATTTGGGAATCGAGAATGTGTATCGACAGGACCATTGCGGCGTTAATAAAGGAAATGTATTGAATAATGATGTGTTGTATTAAAACCAGTAGAAACCTCCATCTGCATAGAAGCTAAGATGAGACAAAATGATATTACATTTTCTAGATCATGGTCTTTGTAATAAGATCGTTATAAGCGAGAATAAACTACTCACGTATATGACATATGTTACTCGATTGTTCTAAAAGGAATCAGTGATTAAGTTTGGGAACTATGAAACCATTTGAAAATGAGAAGCTTGAGTAATTGAAACTAGGCAAGCTGGAACTTAGGAAAGAATGTTGTTACTTGATTTTGAAAAGGAAGGTGGGTTGGTCATTCTAATACTACGGGTATTGGGTGACTTTTATAAAAGTAATGGATCTCTTTTAAAAAGAACTTAACGTATGTAGTACTTTGGGGTTAAAACCGGACTTTGGCATAAAATGAAAGTACTTTGAGTTGTGTGAAACTTGCCTATGCTTGTGATGATAGCCTTTATTGTACAATCATTGTGTTTTACGTATTACGCGTCTCTCGATAAAAGTCGGTTGGTAGTGGAGAACTTACTTGGATGTCTTGGCGTGATGCGGAGAAATTCCGCAGATGCGTTCTGTTGATAGTATTATTGTTGTTAATCACTTTTGGACATCTTGCGACACGATCGTGCGCCGCGGGTATGCCTCGATTTTGGTTAAGGTCTTGTGGTTGTCGCTTTGGATATCTTGACCGCGATCGTGGCGCGGGTATGTTTCCATTTGATTAACGCGCCTTGTGATTTCCTTTTGGACATCGACCGCGATCGTGGCGCGCGGGTATCGTCCATTTGGAATGTTGTCTTATTGTTTCCCTTTGGACATCACGACCACGATCGTAGCGCGCGGGTATGCTTCCATTTGGATTCTTTGTCTTGTTGTTGAGTCACGTGGACATGTCTACACCGATCTGAATTGGGGCATGTGGCCATGGGACATTGGTATTATTGTTGCATCATGGACATGTCTACCGTCACGATATTAGGGGCATGCGGCCATAATCTGAACACGATTGATGTTGTGGGCGTGAGACCCGTAGTTATATTGGAGTGATGGTTTTTATGTTGTGAGCGTAGTTGGTTATCATACATGTCTCTGCTTTATATAGACTAGTATGATTTCATTTGATATTATGCTGATTTCACATACTTGGTACTGTTGTCTTGACCTCGCCGGAGTGCGTTAAATCTGCGGTAGAGTGCATCGGTCGTGGTTCCTCGCTCTTAGGATCACGATTCAGCGCATTTGAAGCTCCGTTTCTCGGAGGCTTATCTTTTAGTAGGTGTTCCACTGAGTTGTAGGTTCTTGTACATTCGGGGTATGGCGGGGCCATGTCGTCATAGTCATGTATATCTTAAGTGCAGTAATCTTGTTGTGGCGGGGTTGTAAAAGGATTAAAGCATTCGGGTTTTATGTATATCTTGAAGGCAAGCTGTTTTGGTTGCTTTGTTTATTTATTATATCTCTTGTTAAATGACTCTTGTTTTATGTTCGCTGATTTTCTCGATGTATGTATCACTAGGGTGCGGGGTAAGGCACGATGCGGGCCGGGCAGTCGTTACAAAAGTGGTATCGAGCGATTAATCCTCGGAAAGTGTCTACGAACCGTGTGCGGTAGAGTCTTGATTATCGGTGTGTTGTGCACCACATCTATAATCGGAGGCTATAGGACATTTAGGATTGGTTTCCATTCTTCTCATTACGAGATCGTGCCTTAGAAGTGTTGTAAGTTGGACCCTGCAGCGTATCTCGTTTTTACGATTATGCCTCCGCGAGCAACCGCGAGCCCGAGAAGGGCAAAGCGTAGGAGGCGCTAGTGAGATCTGAGAGGAGTTCGGCGCGAGCGGTCGATCACGAGCAGTGCTTGACGGCGAGTTTCGTGGCGCCGCCCGGCCAGCGAGTTTAAAGCGCGGCGATGGCTGCTGAGACTCTGATACACGAGCCTCGGTCGCGATGCGGAAGCGGGGAGATGGGTCACAAGGAGATGGCGATTCTTTGGCGAGTCGTGGCGAATATGAGATAATTTGAATCTGGCGATTCGATTCAGTTCGATGCACGATGGTTCACCCCAGGCGAGATAGTTTGAGGCTACGGGACTTTACGAGTTAGCGCTTGAGTTTTATGGGTGAGGCACGAGGATGATCGCGAGGAGTTCATCCGGCGATTCTGACGGATCATGCGGGTGATCGAGGCTTGAACCAGTCTGTGACCTTTGGTTCGCATCGGTGCGTGATACGCGATCGATTGGTTTGATTCATAGGAGCTTTCGGGAGAGCATGCACCTCAGCAGTATGGGATGAGTTTTGGGGCTTTCCTCACGCACTTCTTGCCTCCGCGGATGAGAGAGGCAGGGCGTGATTTTTATTCTTGAGCGAGAGAGGCGCGCTGTCGAGTACAATGTCGAGTTCGATTCTTTGGCTCGATATGTCCACTGCGCTAGTTGCGAATATGGAGGATAGGAGTGCGTCGCTCGTCCGCGGGCTTGATGATTATATGGCGAATCTTGTGCGGGTGTTTCTCTTGTGGGCATGGACATTGCCGCATGCGAGCTCATGCACTTGGATGTGAGGCACGGAGGGTCGGCGGAATGACACTGGATCAGCGAGAAGAGGGCCGGGGCGGCGGGGTCGCTGGTGGCTTTCGGCGGACCGCCTCGGCGGCGAGCTAGTTATATACCCCGGTGCTGAGTGGTCCTCCGCGTCTTGAGGCGGTCGGGCTCGAGGTTGATTTTCGGAAGCGGGGTGTTAACGGTGAAGCCACCCTACCTCGTTGTGACCATTGTGGTAGACTCCATTTTGGAGAGTGTCGTGCTAGATTGGGAGTTTGTTTTGCATGCGGCCAGCGGGGCCATTTGCGGCTGTCCAGGCGAGGAAGCGCGGATGTTACGACTTCGACGCCGGGATCGTGGTGGTTCATCACCGCCTACGGTATCGCCTGCGTGAGGCCTATGATTAGAGTGAAGCGGTAGCAGTATATCATAACCTCTAGAGTTTTGGTATGCTTGTTATGATGATCTCATTATTGTGTGCTATGTACGGATAACATTGTGATATTGTGAGTTTGAAAACATGTTTAGTTGGGAGGTTACGTATGGGGGCATGGTAAGTATGAACCTTAGACTATGTCACGACTGAGACCTTAGGGGTAAGGTCGTCTTGAGATTAAAGATTCGTTTTATGTTTGACTTTTATCGAGTAGTAGTATCATTGGGATTTATTTGTGTGATAAGTCCGTGGGTAGTGTGAGATGGAAGTGGTAGCTTTCATGATGTGAATTAGTAAGATTGTTCCGGATCGGGAGACAAGAGTTTGGCGCGGTTGGGGGTCGGGTTGAGGACCATTTGCGGGTCAACCCGTAACCCGGTTTGGGGTGGGGTCAGTTAGGTGGTCCCCGGTGGTAAGTCACGAGGATGCTAGGCCCAAGTTTGTATGATCATCGTATGAGTTCGTGGGCGCGTTCGACCGAAGCGGTTCGTAAAGGCGGGAATGGCCTTAAGGAAGTTTGAGGTTAGTAAGATGACCAAGTTTGGAGGTAGTGACTCGGAGATTTTGAGAGCAGGTAATGGTGAAGTATGAGTGCGTCTTGGGAGAGTTCGAGTGTTCGAGAAGATGCAACGAGTAAGGAGGAAGATAACGTGTGTTATTTCGTGGCGTGTGGCATTGGCAACTTGTTAGAGGAACTTTATCGTTATTCGACTTGAGAAGGAACATTCGGGACGAATGTTTCTAAGGAGGGAGAATGTTATACCCGTAGTTGCGAGGTATGTATGTGAGGGCGTGCGTGCGAGAGTGCAGAAAATTTTGAAAAGAAAGAAAGATGTGAGTTTTTAGGAAAAGTTTCCGGTTATTTGTGAAGAAAAAGGTTCGTTAATGGGAATTGGATTCCCAGTTTGGTATTTGGACTTCATAGATTATATTAGAATTTTGAGATTTTATTTTGGAAATGGTCACGTGGGGCCACGGGAGAAATTCTGGTTTTGTAGGAGCAGCTTTGTTTTGAGATTTCCGGTAAATTGGATATTTTTGGAAGGCGAAATATTCAGGCGAATCGAGGCGACACGTGTCACCCCGTGTGGCACCTTGGCGATTTTACATTTGTACCTGGCACGGTTGGAGTCGTTTTTCGGCGAAGCGTTTTGCGTAACTTGCGAAGGAAAATTCCGGCTATGTCGTTTTGTATTTTTGCGGATTTTTAGAGGCGAAACATTCGGACCAACGGGAGGGTGACGTGTGTCACCTGCAATGAACAAGTGGGCGTGACTTGGCGATTTGAGAAGCGAGTTGGGCTTGATATTTGTGTAGATATTTGTGAGGGTTTTAAGGAGTAGGGTCTAGGGTGCACTTGGCTTGATCTTGGCCTTACACTTGCCTTGCACATGGCTTGATCTTGGCGTTGGTTGGCGTTTGGGTTTCTTATAAATACCCCGCTGTGAAGACCGTTCGTCCACAAATGTTTCCAAGTCTTGAATCCCTCCTCCCTCTTGTAGACTCTCGTCCAGAGCTCCTCTCCCCAGAAAGTGGCCTTTGGCGTGAGGTCTCCACTCCCGCTTGTGAGGTCTAGCAGTGGGGTACCACTGCTAGTTGTTTCGTATAATACCACTTGTTGTGGTATAGAAATACTCCTAGTATTGTTATAATGCCCAAAATACCTTAGCCTTGTACCTTGTAGTATTCCAAAGATACCTCTTTCGTAGAGTCAGGAAATACTACCTTTTGTCCTTTTAGTCTCAAACCAAAACCACAAGGAAATCTTCATAGTTGGTTGAAGTATTTGAGTAGAAGTTAGTTAGAACTTCTAAGGGTTGTTTGGAGTGGTTTGGAGCGCGCGTGGAGCTAAACCTTGCTCGGGAAGCGACATTAAACTCGGATAATTTTGGGCTTATCGAGGTAATTATCTTGTCCTCTATTGTAATTGGAAATTACATGTTTGTTAGAGTATATAGTTGAAGTATACTATATATGGAACTACTTAGTATTCGGCAATGTCTTTTGACTTAAGCCTGAAGAATAAAGAACTGAACTGAACTGTATTTACATAGGTCTAGATTGCAGTAGACTTGTGTAGAATTGTACACGTCAGGTTAGGCGTGTAAACCCCACACTGGTTGGCTTAGTGGCGGCCTCGATTGAGGAGGAGATTTCTGTTGTTGCGGGGAGAGTCTTTGCAATTTTCTATAGAAAGATAGAAAACTTGTGTTTTGGGGTTAATAGACGTTTGTGACCTTTATAGGTGAAAGTACTAAGAGTAGCGTATTCTACTCGAGGAGTGGAAAGGGCTAGCAAGGTTGTAGTACTTGGAGCATTTTGCTTATTGTCGATAAATCGTCGAGGTATGTGAACCTCTTCCTATCTTTTCTAGCATGATTGTTGTGAACTATGTATGCGGTAGCGTCACGTGTGCTAAGTGATTTGGTTGGTTTAAAACATAGGGTGTTATAATAGCTTTATGGGAAGTTAGTTATAACGACCTTATGTAAGTGAAAATGGTTTCTTGATGTTAGAAGTTAAGACTTGATCTTATAAGATAAGAGACTTAACTTATTTGTTTTAATGTGGATGTTTGTGTGAAACCTCATTCATGAGTAATGAGTACTTGGTTTTAAAGGGATAATGTTTCTTGATTTGGGAATCGAATGTGTATCGACAGGACCCTGCGGCGTTAATAAAGGAAATGTATTGAATAATGATGTGTTGTATTAAAACCGGTAGAAACCTCATCTGCGTAGAAGCTAAGATGAGACAAAATGATATTACATTTTCTAGATCATGGTCTTTGTAATAAGATCGTTATAAACAAGAATAAACTACTCACGTATATGACATATGTTACTCGATTGTTCTAAAAGGAATCAGTGATTAAGTTTGGGAACTATGAAACCATTTGAAAATGAGAAGCTTGAGTAATTGAAACTAGGCAAGCTGGAACTTAGGAAAGAATGTTGTTACTTGATTTTGAAAAGGAAGGTGGGTTGGTCATTCTAATACTACGGGTATTGGGTGACTTTTATAAAAGTAATGGATCTCTTTTAAAAGAACTTAACGATGTAGTACTTTGTGGTTAAAAAGCCGGACTTTGGCATAAAATGATAGTACTTTGATTTGTGTGAAACTTGCCTATGCTTGTGATGATAGCCTTTATTGTACAATCATTGTGTTTACGTATTCTGGCGTCTCGATAAAAGTCGGTTGGTGGTGGAGAACTTACTTGGATGTCTTTGGCGGTGGCGGAGAAATTCCGCAGATGCGTTCACTGTTGATAGTATTATTGTTGTTAATCACTTTTGGACATCGACCACGATCGTGGCGCGCGGGTATGCCTCCATTTTGGTTAAGGTCTTGTGGTTAATCGCTTTGGATATCTTGACACGATCGTGCGCGCGGGTATGTTTCCATTTGATTAACGCCTTGATTTCCTTTTGGACATCTGCGACACGATCGTAGCGCGCGGGTATCGTCCATTTGGAATGTTGTCTTATTGTTTCCACTTTGGACATCGACACGATCGTGCGCTGCGGGTATGCTTCCATTTGGATTCTTTGTCTTGTTGTTGAGTCACGTGGACATGTCTACCGATCACGAGTCGGGGCATGTGGCCGTGGGACATTGGTATTATTGTTGCATCATGGACATGTCTACCGTCTGATATTCGGGCATGCGGCCATAATGTCGAACTGATTGATGTTGTGGCGTGAGACCCATAGTTATATTGGAGTGATGGTATTTTATGTTGTGAGCAGTAGTTGGTTATCATACATGTCTCTGCTTTATATAGACTAGTATGATTTCATTTTCGTATTATGCAGTTTCACATACTTGGTACTGTTGTCTTGACCTCGCCCGGGCTGCGTTCATCCGCGGTAAGTACATCGATCGTGGTTCCTCGCTCTTAGGATCACGATTCAGTAGCATTTGAAGCTCCGTTTCTCGGAGGCTTATCTTTTAGTAGGTGTTCCTGAGTTGTAGGTTCTTGTACATTCGGGGTATGGCGGGGCCTGTCCGTCATAGTCGTGTATATCTTAAGTGCATGTAATCTTGTTGTGGCGGGGTTGTAAAAGGATTAAAGCCCTCGGAGTTTTATGTATATCTTGAAGGCAAGCTGTTTTGGTTGCTTTGTTTATTTATTATATCTCTTGTTAAATGACTCTTGTTTTATGTTCATTGATTTTCTCGATGTATGTATCACTAGGGTGCCCGGTAAGGCACGATGTGAACCCAGGCAGTCGTTACACCTTTGAAGACTAATTCATCCATAAATTTGCCTAAGTCTTGAAAGCTCTCCTTCTCCTCACTTGTGTTGAGTTCGTGAGGCCTCCCTTTGTGGCCGAGCACCCCACTCTAGGGGTGCTAGCCGAGAGTGTACCCCACTGCTAGTTGTTTTCGTAAATACCCCTTTTGTGGTATAGAAATACTCTCAAAGTATTGTTATAATGCCCAATTACCTTAGTATACCTTGTAGTATTCTAAGGTTATACCTTTACAAAAGCCCAGTTATACTATTATACTTCCGTCGATCTGGCCTGAACCACTAAGGAAAATCTCCATAGTTAGTTGGAGTAGTATGTAGAAGTTGGTTAGAACTTCTAAGGGTGGTTTAGAGCGGGTTGGGCGCCGCGGAGTTGGAGCTAAGCGTTGCTCGGGATCGACATTTAAACTTGGATAATTTTGGGCTTATCGAGGTAAACACTCTTGACCTTATTGTAATTGGAAATTACATGTTGTAGGAATATATAGTTGAAGTATACTATATATAGAACTGAACATAATTGTGCGGCAATGTCTTTTGACTTAAGCTGAATTTAAAGAAGAGAAGCGAATGTAATTACATAGGGTGTATTCTGATAGACTTGTGTAGCATTCTTTGTGTAGTAGAATCGTACGTCGGTTAGGCGTGCAAACCCCCACTGGTTGGCTTGATGGCGGCCTCGATAGAGGAGGAGATTTCTGTTTGTTGCGGGGAAGTCTTGCCGAATTTTACGTAGAATGTTCTACGATAAGATCTAGATGTTAATAAGCGCGCGTGGCCTTATAGGTTGAAGTACTACGTGTGGCGCGATCTACTTGGCTTAGGAGTAGTAGCGGCTTGAAGTACTTGGGCGTTTTGCTATTAGTCGATACTCGTCGCGAGGTATGTGAACCTCTTCCTATCTCTTCTAGCATGATATGTGTGAACTATTTAGTGCGGTGAGCGTACGTGTGCTAAATGTATTTGATTGGTTTAAAACATAAAAGTGTTATAACGGCTTTATGGGAAGTTGGTTATAACGACTTTATGTAGGTAAGAAAATACTTGTGGTTTTAAAGGTAATCGATTTGAACTATAAGCTGGTGGTTATGTGATAATAAAGAACTTGAAGTATTTCAAAAGATTTTGAATCATTTTGAAAGAAGAAGTAATACTTGGTTTTAAAAAAACTTAAGAGTTATACTAGCTTTATGGGAAGTTAGGTATAACGGCTTAAGAATGTTCTCTTGATTTGGAAATCGAATGTGTATCGACAAACCAACTGCGGCGTTAATAAAAGGAAATGTTTGTGATTAAGTATTATTAAAACCGGTAGA
Organism: Przewalskia tangutica; assembly: GCA_029844215.1. Classification (NCBI taxonomy): domain Eukaryota; kingdom Viridiplantae; phylum Streptophyta; class Magnoliopsida; order Solanales; family Solanaceae; genus Przewalskia; species Przewalskia tangutica. The sequence continues at coordinate 44,470,333 of CM056729.1, forward strand.
AACTTCCATCTGCATGAAGCTAAGATGAGACAAAATGATATTTCCTAGATCATGGTCATTGTAATAAGATTGTTATAAACAAGAATGTCCTACTCACACATAAGGTTTATGTTTTTCAGATTGTTAAAAGAGAATTATATTCCTAAATAAATAAGACTATGGACTACGAAACCTTTCTAAAATAAGAAACGTAAACACTTGAAGTTAGGCAAACTTGGACGTTTGGAAAATAATGTTGTTACTTGATTTTACAAAGGTAAGTATTTTGATTACTTAAAAACGATCCTCTATTTTATACTACGGGTATTGTGTGACTTATGTGAGCAAGCAGTTCTTTTAAAGATTTAATGTGTGAAGTACTTTGGGGATAGGTACCCGAACTTGTTAGTAGAAAGTACCTTGTGTGAATAACTTGATTGTATTGGTTTGTGATAGCCTTGTAATACTTTCTTGTTGATTTGATAAGTAAACATGTTAGGATGCTACGTGTGTTAGTATCTTGTGATTATTATGTAAGGGGTCACTCTTGTTGTGCTTACGTTGTCAAGCGTTAAGCGGTTATCTTGTTATTATATCACATACCCCCGACTTGTTATCTGAGGGCTTGCCACCTTGATGCGGTCTATACGGCTATCACGATCCTTGCGACTATGCGGAGTTGCGGGAGCTCGAGATTGATCATTCGGGTGTTTAGCCGATGCGGGGATGCCTATCGCGGTCTTTGAGGGTATCACGGTCTTTGAGGACTATGCGGGTGCGGGAGCCTAGGTGGATCTGGGGTTAAGGCGCCCTCGATGCGAGGTATACCTCGGTGATGCAGGACCGTGATTCGAGAATACCTCATGCGGTGCGTGTGTGACCTATGCGGGCTGCGGTAGTTCGAGGATAGACGCGCATTGATCTGCGAGCGAGTGGCGGCCGATCGTGTGGTGCGATGCAGAAAGACCTCGTGATGCGATTTATGGTATTTGGTTTATCTTTGCGGGTCTTAGTAGTCGGCTATGCCTTCGTACTTACCGTCACGTTATTATTGTGATGACTTGAGGCGTGAGTCACGACTTGACATATTTGTTTATTTATTGTGAGCTGTAGTTTGGTTATCATACATGTCTCTGCTTTATATAGACTACTATGATTTCATTTCTGATTTATTTGATTTCACATACTCGGTACTGTTATCTTGACCTCGCCCGGGCTGCGTTCATCTGCGAGTAAAGGTACACGATCGTTGATCCTCGCTCTTGGAGTCACGATTCGGCGTTTGGGAAAGCTCCGTTTCTCGGAGGCTTATCTTAGTATAGTCCCTGTTGTGGTAGGTGCTTACATTCGGGGTATGACGGAACCACTGTCCGTCGTTGTTATCATATTATTCGTAGAGTGCATGTAATCTTGTTGTGGCGAGAAATTGTAAGAGGTTATGGCTATTCAAATTGCTATTTATATACATACAGAAGGTAACCGTTTTAGTTGCTTTGTCTTATTTCACTGTCATATTACATTGGTTTCATGTATTGTCTTTATGTTCATTGATTACTCGATGTTGTGTCACTAGGGTGCAGGGTAAGGCACGATCCACGGGCCGAGTTCGGTCGTGACACTCCTTGAGGCTGCGTTCATCTGCAGTAGAGTCTGATTCTTGATCCTCGCTCTTGGATCATTTGTTGGTGTTGAGAAGCCCTTTATTAGGAGGCTTATCCTGGTATGGTCGGTTGTTGTACATTTAGGGGTATGGCGGGGCCCCGTCCAAAGTTGTTATTCTTAAGTGCAGTAGTCACGTTTGTGGATTGGGTTGTAAGAAAAAAATTATCTTATTTTATTTGTATGGTTTACGAAAGGTGGCTTTATCATTGCTTTGTTGTTATTTTATGTTTAAGCTTTTATGATTGTTTATGTTCATTGCTATTCTCGATGTATCTGAAAGGGTGCCGAGTAGGGCGATCAGCAGCGAAGTCGGGTCGTGACACATATACTATAATATTATAGACTTATAGTATTATAATTATAGTATTATACTCATATATATAATATATTTATAAACTATAAAGTATAAAGTATAAACTAAATAATTAAACAAAGACAAGAAGAGTGTAAAAAAACATCTCAGAAATTTGTTTTTGTGCCTCTTATATTATTAATTATTTCATTGAAATATACAAGATTCAAAATTACAACATTGTAGTGTACTGTTGTTGAAAAAAATTGCAAAAGACATAGAAAAATTAAAAAATTGCAATGAAATAAATTACCAATTTGAAAATATTTTTTCTAGTTTCTTTATAATTTCTTGTTGTTCTTCGGTTGGAATTGGTATATCTTGGTCAAATTGTTCCACGTCGCTACTCATGCCTTCAGATAAAATGTCGTTGTAGTTGTCGTCTTCTTCGTTAATCTACGGTTGTGCACCTCCTTCGCTCGTTCGTATCCAATCTCTGAATAGTATCGCCATCTCAGTGTCTCGGCTAATGAATATGCATGCTCTCTATTTGAAATCACTGCGAAAAAGCGCTTCGTAGCGATTGATGGCGCAGAATGTTCAAAATATCTCGGGCCATCATTGAAAGTGTCGGAAATGTCTTCTCATTCGCTCAATATTTTGAGTCTTCTTTTCCTTCTTCATTGATAACTGCTTGGTAAGGTAAATTACCCTGCAAAACAAAAACATCGAACTCGCTAATTTGGTTAGCACTGGTATCACCGCACATTCTATTTCTGAGGCTTTCAATAGAACTAATACTACTAGCCCCAGAAACAACATGTCTTTTTTTAGGCTGTGTTGAAGAAGAAGAAGATGGTACAAAAGTCGGTTGGCTACTAGCACTTTCTTGCTGGTAATGCCGATACACTTTTTTGCATTCATCTTTTACGCTATTCAACACTTCTTCTAGCGTTAGTTCAATAGGTGGCTCAACATTTAAATTTTTGGGAGTTGGAGGTGGTAGAACGTCCATACAGTTATAAATATTTTCAATAAGACTTTTACAACCCTCTACTTTAATAGTCGGGTTTAATACAGCACCAATAATATAAATAGGGGGAATAGGAATAAAATATTTCTTTAATTTCATAAACATTTTTTTAATAGCTGCAGTATAAGCAGATTTTTCCATATATTCTTTAAGAAGTAAAAATATTATAGCTATATAAAACAACATAGTTGAAATAGTAGGATAATATAAAGTAGAAAATTCTTTTGTTGCTCGTTGAAAATTTTCTAAAAATACAATAAGTTCTCTAATTTTGTCCCAATCATTATCCATAATCATATCATTTGAATTTTGATTATGGGCGTTAAAAAATAAAGTAATAGGTTTTCTATAGTCATAAGCAACAACTAGTTGGTCATATAAAGAATTCCACCTAGTTGGTACTTCTCTGAATTTTTCTGTAAGATAGTCCACAATCGTGGCAAGTTTTTTTATATTCTTTTCTCTGTTGAATTCTATTATTTTTAAAAATAAAGTGTATAGCAAATTGTATTTTTTCAAGAATATCTTGAAAAAGTGAAAGACCATCTTTTACAACTAAGTTATAAATATGGCATTATCTAATGTAATACTCATAACTTTATCAGTTATTCCGTAATAATCGCAGACTGAATAAATATTTTCTGAAATAAACTCACCAGTGTGCCTACTATCTATATATCTATATGTTAAAATACGTTTTTGCATAGACCATTTATAATCTATCCAATGACAGGTTACCGTTAAATAATCATGGCCGTTAGTACTACGACCTATATTAGAAGTTAGAGCGACTTTGCAATTTAAATGATATAATGCATAACGTAAATACTGTTGATATTCATGTGCAAATTTAAATACATCTCTTTTAACAGTTGATCTAGAAAAACCTTTATAAGCAGGATTATACATATCTCTAATATAATGAATAAAACCAGGAGATTCAGGAAATGAAAAAGGCAAACCCTCCACAGCAACTAATTTTGCTAGTGATTCCCTATCTTTATGTTTATCGTATTTAGGGCCTCTGACTCCCGTCATAGGGTTAATTTGACCACTGTACTTTTACGAAGCAGTATGTGAACCTTGTTAGATTGAGAGGACGCTTTCTCCATTTTTTCAATCATGTATTGGCGTACAAGACTTTGTGTTTTGCAATAGGTGTCTTCATAAACCCCAGTCCGCATGACCTTGTCGATTTTTAAAAGAATAAACATTTTTACAAGTTTTACATACAGCTACTTGATTAGCTACGTCCCTGTCAAAATATTTCCATACAACTGATTTTAATGGTCGTTTTGCCGGACCTCGTCTCATAGTAGGAGGGATAGGAGGCATTTCACTAATGGGTGTATCATCTTCATTAGTAGGTGTATCATCATCTAGGGTGTCATCTAAATTAAAATCTTCTTCAATTTGAGGATAATCATTTGTGTCAAGATCATATGGTATTTCAGGAAACATTTCAGGATCTATAAAATCATCTTGTCTAGGAATAATTTGGAGCAGAATACTAGAAGAAGTACCGTTGTCCTTGTTACCACCCTACTAGAAGAAGCGACCACTTACCCACCCAACATGCCTCTTAGTCCTTTCATTTTAATTATGCTAATAAATAGTTAAAGATAATGAAATTAAATGTGCTAAATGAAATAAAGACAAAATAATAATTTAATGAGAGAGCGAATGTACCAAGCAAGCGTGAAGTCGACGTGTGTCGAGAGGTTGAAAATTGAAACTTTGCTCGATAGATAATCCTCAAGCTAGTTGCCAACTTCACTCTCAATTCTCAAATTAATAAATAGATTGAATATGTAGACAATGTTGTATAGAGATTGATTGATAATTGATTGAGAGATTAGAGAGTAGAAAGATTTGTGAAAATAATAAGAAGAGGAATGAGGTATTTATAGTTGAAAAATTGGGTTAAAGTGTAAATATAATAACTTAGGGGTTAAAAATAAATATAAAGGGGGTTGGGGGAGGGGGAGGCCAAAAATGGTCGTTGTCCAACGGCCAAAATGTAAAATGGCCGTTGGACAACGGCTATTTTCTGCAAAGGGCTGGACTGGGGCGGGGTCGGGGCGGGGCGGGATCGGGGCCTAACGGGGTCGGGTCGGGCGGGACGACCACTGATCGCCAGCCCCGGTCCCGCTTTTTTATAGCGAAGTCGGGAGGAGAGTCGGTCGGCGGACGGCTGGCGACCTAGTCATATCTACTTTTCAAGACAAGTCACAATACCTTTTAGAAATATATTTATAGGCTTTTAAATCAAGTGACTTCTTTCTTTTAAAACCTTAAGCAATTGATGCCTTCAAATCAATTTGCCTTTCATTAATTCAAGTCATTTATCATTACTTACATTACTTAGAGTAAACCACTCTTTTTAACTTTCTATAAAGCTATTATAACCAACTTCCCATAAAGCCGTTATACTAGCTTTATACCTTAGATACTTACATTCTTCTTTATAACCAAGAGACTTACACTTTCCAAACAAAACAAGTATCATATACTTTCAAAATATTTAAGTATCTTAACTTTAGTAATCAAGTTTCTTAACTTAAGAATAGCTCAAGAAATCTATACTTTCCAAATCAAGTATTCTATACATTTCCAAGTCAAGAAATCCTTGTCTACCTTATTAGAATAAACCATTCTTTTTACTTTCCATAAGGTTATTAACCCACCTTATGCTTTTGAAACCAAGGCATTTCTATCCTTTAAAAACGAGTGAATTAATTCTCTAACTCAACCAACTTGGAAAAAAACAAGTCAAGGCTATCAAATGAATTAAATCCATTCAAATCGCGTATGTATACCGTACTATACGTTTACAACTATTCATGCTCAAGAGATAAGAAAGTTTCACATACCTCTTCGGTTCAATCCACTTGCTAAGTCCAATATGTCGTACGTCGTATGTCAACCTAAAATGACCACAATACGTCTATTAACTTCTAACTTCAAACGTAGAATACTCCAAGTGTAAAGTCACTTAATTCTACGGAAAATTGGACAGCACTTCCTTTGTTTCTACATACTTTTCCACCTTTTTCAAGGCCCGAAACCAATAACCAAACGCCACATTTAAGGCTCAACAATTCAGCTAACCAAAGGGGATTACACGCCTTAACAGGACGTGTAAAATTCTGCCCCACAATTAATATCCAAATAGTCCAACATTTCAATGCCAAAAGGCTACAATGCAACAACAATGTAAAGTCTTTTCCAATTCTTTTTTTAATCCACGTTGTTTAGTCTAACATGTTATATAGCCGCAATCGATAATAACAACTACCATCTCTTATTTATATAACATGCGACGACTAAAACTAATAACCAAATCGAATTACACTCTTAAGGTTAAACATGCAACTTTCGGATTCCATCCAAATATTCTATAACATTCAATCTCCATATATATATATATATATATATCTCATGCTTGCATAATATATATATGACTACAACAATAAGTACCTTTAATCACTTAAGAGGACAAAGTGGTTACCTTGATAAGCCCAAAATAGTCCAACAATCTCGCCAACTTTAGCCCTCTTTCCGAATTTCTTCTTCCCGCTAAAATCACCTCTACGAACCCCCTACAAGCTCGCCAACATTTTTCCTTCTTGTTGCCTTTCCAAAAATCTCATTTGGCTTAGGGTTTTATCAACTTTTGATAGAGGAGAGCAAGTGTTTGGATGATCTTTTAGTGTAGAATGGCCAAGTCTTGCAAGACTTGGCCAATATATAAGCCTTATCTTGATCCACAAGTTGGGGGGACACTTGTCACCCACCCATGGGTCCTCTACAACAAATATCTTCTATTTTTACCCTATTTCCGCAAAAAATCCCCCCTCGGCGCCGCGGCGCTGCAACTTCAGACAATTTCAGGTTTTCCGGCACCCTGGCCGTGCAGCCGGCGCCGCGGCGCCTGCCCATGTCTCTTCTGTTAGCTGATCTTGTAACGTCCATAACTTTCTACTCTGATGTCCTATCGGCGAGAGGTTTGTTGCGTTGGAAACTAGACTCAATGAACTTCATATTAGGCTTTTGAAACACCTAAAAACTCCCAATATACTAGGAGATATACTGCTCCAAAGTTTACTGAAAAACTGTCCAAAACAATATTTTGCCAACATCTTTTTTTTTTGTTCCTAATTCGAATCTTATTTCCTTTCGTACGTTCTCAATACATGACCTGGACTTACGGGGTGTAACAGTAACACTAATGAAGTATGCGGAGTTAGGATAAATATAACTTAGACAAGTTGATTAATGACTAGTGGACTTATTTGTATAACTTCTAGGTGTTACTATGGATTGGACTGTAACTTAAGAGTGAGATTAATTATGTCGGTGAATGTGACCTATGTGCTTAATTGGAATTAGTAGGTTAGGACTACCTGCATGTCAACTTGATATTATATGCATGTTATGTGTTATCTGTTGTTGTCGACCTATGATGTTTACAGGGGTACGTTGTGTACTCATACTACATTTGTTGCATCTTTTACGTGGATGCAAGTATAGCGAATAGTTTATATTACAGCTTTGGAGTACGTGGAGATTAAGGTATGTTACTCATCCTAAAAGCGGCTTGGCCTTCATGTTAGCTAGGTTGTCCCTATTGATTCAGGGCAGCGATTATTTTACTTATCGTTTCATTGTAAATCTTAGTAGTCCTTGAACAAGTCAGACCGGATTTTGAGACAAGTGTGGTAAGGGATTTGGCATTTAGTAATTTGAATGAGAATTATTATATCTTTGTACTTTCCTAATTTATTTTTGCAACGTTTAAGTTCGTGTTAAAAAGATTTTTGGAATGATTCGCCTGCCGGGGGAATGGTGTAGGTGTCATCATGACGCCCGTGAATTGAGTCGTGACAATACACCTTATCCTTCAATGGATATGTATGCTTATCGTTGAACTCTCTAACTCTGAACATTTCTGATTTACCAATACTTGACTTCTTGAATTTCCATTCACAGCGTTAGATATGCATACAAGGAAATAGATGCAAATATAAAGTTGAATACATACATTCAGGTGAAATTATACATTAGTTGAATACATGTAGAATGGATTATGAATACATATACCAATGGAATACACATATAATCAGCTTTGTGTAATAGAAACTAGTTGAATACAATCAGCAAACACACACAAACACACAAGTATACAAATACAACTTCAATAAGGAGAAATTTTCACAAATCCCTAATAGACTATATCAAATACACAAATAATTTCATATTAGTATGAAAACAAACACAAACACGTTGAGTTCATAATATTAAATACACTATTATATATATATAACTGATCTTATAGCATTTGACCTCATATATCGTTTTCGAATACAACAATTGCTTGACCAGAAGTTAACCCTGCCAATTCTATCGATTCAACTGCATCCACATCATGTATGTCATATGTGTATTCAAGTTGAACTAGGTTGCTTAGAATAACATTTTTTCCTGATACACAATATTCGGTTCCTGTAGTTATACCAAATGGATGCATCCCGAACTCTTTGTTCTATTTCTTCAATTCAATATACACCCTGACACCCATGTCATTATATATTTTTATAGGCATAAAATTATCTTCGACTGTGCATTTGATTTTAATTATTTTGATACTCTTATCTATTCCCAACTGATTCGATATTGCAGCAACCAACTTTGTATACGAAACATACTCTTTTAACATGATTCCATCTAGAGTGTAATTGACAAAACAGTTTTGCTCATTCCAATTTTTGGAATGTCGAATTAACATTGTTATGCTCGTCTATTTTTGTATTCAAAAGGATAAACACCTGAGTCGCAGTATGAATTTTCATATCAAATAACTGAGGAATCACACATTAGTCTTAAAGTATAAATTGAAGATGAATGTCAATCAAACTAATTTGTACCTTGATAAAGGCTTTATCAATGACCGGATTATTGTGCCAATTCACGTCGAGAACAATCAAACAAATACTGTATGAAAATGCTCGAAAGAATTTTGTAATTTTTCGAATAAACCTTAGGGGAATCGCAATACACAATCAAAATTGATTCATCTCCGTGTTTGAAATTGTTTTCTCGATTAATTTTGGATGGATCGAATTCAATTTTATTGTATTAGCTCTGTTAAACATTTTTATTTTTGAAATCAAAATAAGTATGGAAAGAGAGAAGACAGATGTGTGAAATTATGGAATTGAGATCTGTTAATGTTGGGTTTGGTGTTATGATATTTTGCCCAATATATCACTTTCAGTATTAAGTTAAAATCAGAAAATGTTGGAACAAATGTCAAGACATTCGGACCAACAATCTGATAACAGTTTTGTCTTACTTCACGGACTGAAGCTGATCTCGTGGGATTTTTACCACGATGGTAAAATGACCTGGCAAGGAGTTTTGGAGCTGATTAAAAATGTGGGAAGTCCAAGTCGTTGCTAGACTTGGGGAACAAGTCCAAGAAGTTAGAGGATATTGCTCCACATTCTTCTCCAACAAATCCTATCAAGCTGCCCACTTTTCTCTCAACCTCTACAACGATTCATTGAGCATTTCAAGAAAGACTCTGTACTATAAATAGAGAGGCTACATCAAGGAATCGATATCCAGAAAAATCAAAAGAAAATATCAAGAGAGCTCTCCGATATAACGATCAAAAAACTGTATCACAAGTGTTGCCTGAGCGTGTCGACAACATTCTATCCAACATTATAATTGCTGCTTAGATTCTAGATTTGTTCTTTATTGAAGCAATTGTAATGAGATGTTGTCTATTTAGGTAGATTTTTCAGGCATAAGTCATCTACGACTTAACATTTTTATTCTTTTTGTATTATCTTGTAATATTGTAAAAGAAGGAATATATTCAATGTATATATATATATACAATACTTTCGGTCATTGACCGTCATAGGTTATATTAATATATAACCTATGTAAATATAAACATTTGTGTTCTTTATTATTTCCGATGCATTTTACTCTTCAAAGGTTTTTCTGTTTTTATCTAAGTGTTGTCCCTTGTATCGGACGACATTGTCAACGATATTTGCAAACTGTTTCAGCATACAAGTTATTTTCTTTCGATTTATTTTTAATTATTCCATAGTATTACCCCCGGAACCCAACAAGTGGTATCAGAGCCAACACTTGACATAATAAGTGTTTGGTCCTGTTATTTAAACTATGGATCCGACTAATCCAACAATTGATAAGCTTCTTATTTTAGATGGTTCAAACTATGTCTATTGGAAGATTCGCCTACTATCTCATATTAAATCAATTGATGTCAGGGCATGGAGATCTATTAACAATAGATATGTTGTTCCAATGCTTCCACCGGATGAGGAAGGTGACATACTTGTTAAACCTGAATCTGAATGGAATGCGGAAGAAACCAACAATTCAAGCTTCAATTAAAAGGCTTTAAATTCCATTTTTGGATGGTTTGATCTTTATATGTTCAAACTCATACAAAATTGTTCTATAGCCAAAGACGCATGTGATACTTTACAAACTCATTGTGAAGGTAGTTCTAATGTTCGTCGAACGAAGCTTCGTATGCTCATGAGTAAATATGAACATTTAAGGATGGAAGACGGAGGATATTAAATAATATTTTGAAAAGTTGATTGATATATCTAATGAATGTCAAGTGTTTGGTTCTTCATTGACCAACACTCAACTTGTGGAAAAAGCACTTCGTTCTCTTCCTGAAAAGTTCAACATAAAGATTTATGCGATTGAAGAAGCTCACAACATTGCTACAATGGACCTACACACCTTAATGAGTATACTCAAAACTTATGAGATGAATATGGAGAATCAAAGGACATTGTATAAAAGCAAGGATGTAGCACTTCAAGTAAAATCCTTAGAGAATCAAATCGATGAAGAGGATGAGAATCTTGAAGAAATTGGTGATGGTGCAAATGTTTCCCTCCTTACTCGAAAGTTCAATTCGATGGTAAGAAAGTTCAACAATGATAAAAATAAATTTAATCCAAAGAGCACCAAAACCAAGGCTTCAATAAAAAGTCCACTAACTCACTTCCTATAGTACAAAGAGGAAATCAACTAAAGAGAAGTAGAGAACCAACTCAGACCGAACCAAATTTGATCCTAAACAACTTGAAATTGTGCAATGTCATGCTTGTTCATAGTGGGGTCATTATATCAATGAATGTGCAAACACGTTGAGAAAATTTGGTAAAGTCTATGGGTTTCTCTTAGTGACAACGAAGAAGAAGAAAGATATCAAGAAATATAGTCACAAGGAATGCTGACCACTTTTTTCGAGCAGTCCTATTCAGACGAAGAAAATGTCATCGACAGTGTTGTCCCGAATATCAACACATTTGCTTCAACATCTGCAACGACATCTGCATATCCAGAAACATCTGAAAGGTATGAATATTTCAATTATCCTGATGTTAATTGCTTTAGTAGTACTATTTCTAGTAATGAGACTAACTTTGATGATCAAGTTGACCCCAAGGACGACATGATTAAGGAATTGCAAAAACTTTGTAAAGACTTAATTCTAGAATCCAAGCAACATGACACAAAGATAAAATCTTTAACTCTTGAGAATGCATGTTTAAAAGGCATAATAACCCGTTTAGAGGTTGCACTTACCAAAAAGGATCTTGAATTTGATAAGATAAGTGCAAAATTGGATCTAGCTGAAGCAACCTTCCGTAAGCTCAATACAGGTACTTCCAAACTGAATGAGATACTAAGTGTTAGTCAACCACCACACGTGGATATTGGGTACAAGAACTCTCTTAATGCAATATGCTCTAATTTGTTTGACAAACTGAGAGAATAGGTTTTGTAAAAGAAAAAAGATTAAAAGAAAAATTCTCGGTCTCGTCAAATGATATGAAGTTTGTGTGTCATCATTGTAACTCCCCTGGACACATAAGATCATATTGACACAAACTTCAGAATTCCAGGAGCAGAATATTGTCAAGACGACTGTCCAACATCTCGGACAACACTCGAAGCAACATTTCTCAATCCAGAAAAGAAAAATGTTCTAAGAGAGTTTGAATTCCCAAAATGAATGTGAAATTTAATGTATCTATAACTGCTTTAAGGACTAACATTTCAGGTTCTTGGTACTTTGACAGTTGGTGCTCACGCCACATGACAGGGACAAAAGAGTGCCTAAAGAACTATGAGTCACTCAGTGGAGGTAACGTAACTTATGGAGGTGGGAAATCATAGGAAAAGGAACCTTAAATATTCCTGGTGTTCCTGCCTTGGAAAATGTCTTACATGTTGACGGATTAATGGCTAACTTAGTTAGTATAAGTCAATTGTGTGACGACAATCTTGAGGTAAAGTTTAATAAGTATGCTTGTACAGTTACAAATAAAGCTAACAAATATGTAATGTCAGGTACAAGGACAGGAGACAATTGCTATATTGTTGGAGAACAAGAAATCTGCAATAATGTTAGGACTGATGACACAACTTTGTGGCATAAAAAATTAGGACATGTCAACTACCGTAAATTAGAAAGATTAATTTCTTATGAGGCAGTAAGAGGTATTCCTAAACTAAGTCCTAAAGATTGGTTTGTGAAGATTGTCTAAAAGGTAAGCAAACCCGTGTCACCCATAATGTTGCCCAGAATGACGGACAACATTCAGGTACGTCTCACTGCTTTCAGTTATTGCACATGATCTTATGGGTCCAATCGAGGTAGACAGCCTAAGAGGCATGAGGTACTTGTATGTGATTGTAGATGATTTTTCTAGGTATTCATGGATATTCTTTTTGAAGGAAAATCTCAAACTTTTGGCATGTTCAAGATATTGTACTTTAGAATAATAAATTTGTATCATTCTTTTATTTTTCGGATTAGGTCCGATCATGGAAAAGAGTTTGAGAATAATCTGTTCTTAACATTTTGTGAGAAAAAGGGTATTTTCCATGAATTTTCTGCTCTCAAAACTCCCAGCAAAATGATGTAGCAGAGAGGAAGAATTGAACTCTACAAGAGATGGCTAGAGTCATGCTTAGTTCTAAGAAAATGTCAAAACATTTTTGGGCTGAAGCCTTGAATATTGCAAGTCACATCACAAATAGAGTCTATCAAAGGTCTGGAACAAAAATGATACCCTATGAGCTAATTAATGGAATGAAACTCAATTTGCGTTAATTTCATGTGTTTGAGTATGTTTGTTACATCTTAAATGATAGAGAACATCAAGCAAAGTTTTACTCTAAAAGTGACAAAGGAGTCTTTGTCGGCTATTCTCAAAATGGTCATGCTTATCGTGTGTACAATCTTAGGATCAAAATTGTACAAGAATTTGTTAACGTTGTTTTTGATGATTTTCTGATCTTACAAGGAATACATCTGAAAATAATGTTATAATTTCAGTGAAAAATGAGCAGAATGCTGAAGAACCAGATGTTGCCCCAAATGTTACCACATCCGAAGCAACATCTGAACTTGAACCCAAGATCACAGAAGGTGCAGATGAGGAGCCGAGTGCTGAATTGATAAATCAAGTTCGAAGAGACCCCTCATCCAGGATTAGGAAGAATCATCCTACAGGTCAGGTAATAGGAGAAGTGTTCGAAGGTGTAAGAAAAAGAAGGAAAGAACCCCTGAACTACAGAGATATGGTCAGATATGTGTGCATGTCTACCATATAACAAAAGGTAAGACTTTCTTGTTATGTGTCTACATTAGAACCAAAAAATATTTCAGAAACACTCAAAGATAATTGTTGGATTCAAGCTATGCAAGAAGAACTTGAACAGTTCACAAGAAATGAAGTCTGGGATTTAGTTTCACGCTCAAATAATACCAATGTAATTGGAACTAAATGGATATTTAAAAAGAAGTCAGATGAATCTGGAACTGTTGTGCGAAATAAAGCTCGCCTAGTTGCTCAAGGATACACGCAGGTCGAAGGAATTGACTATGATGAAACATTTGCTCCTGTTGCCAGAATTGAGTCAATTAGATTGTTACTTGTTGTCTGAAGATTACTCTCCATCATATGGATATAAAAGGTGTTTTCTTGAATTGATATCTTGATAAAGAAGTCTATGTTGAACAACCTAAAGAATTTGAAGATTCTCACCATCCACAGTTTGTATACAAACTCAAAAAGGCATTGTATGGACTAAATCAAGCTCCTCGTGCATGATATGATCGTTTAACTCAGTTTCTTCTTGAATTTGGTTTTAAACGTGGTGAAGCTGATTGTGCTTTATTTATAAAATATCACGGAGTAGATATAGTCATTGCTCAAATCTATGTAGATGACATAGTTTTTTGTTCGACTTCACAGTCCTACCTTGAGACATTTATCGAAGTTATGTCCTCAACATTTGAGATGAGCATGATAGGGGAACTAACCTTTTTTCTCAGTCTTGCAGATAAAGCAAAATGAAGATGGGATCTTTATCTCCCAGAGTAAGTACGCCAAGAATTTAGTTAAGAAGTTTGGATTGGAAAATGCTAAACAAATGAGAACTCTAATGGGATCAACACAGAAGATATGCAAAGACGATGTTGGCGAAAATGTTAACCCAACATTATGTCGATCTATGATAGGTAGTCTCGTGTATCTCACTGCTAGTCGTCTTGATCTAATGTTTAGTATTTGTGTGTGTGCTCGATTCCAAGCTTGCCCCAAAGTCTCCCACTTAAATGATGTAAAACGTGTCATTAGATATGTTGCCGGTACATGTGAGTTGAGAATTTGGTATTCTAAAGACTCTAATCCTAATTTAACAGGATATAGTGACTCTGATTGGGCTGGTGATGTGGATGACAGAAAAAGTACGAGTGGAGGATGTTTTTACCTTGGCAATAATCTAGTTTCTTGGTATAGTCGTAAACAAAATTGTGTCTCACTTTCAACTGTTGAATCTGAATATGTAGCAGCTGGGAGTTATTGTTCTCAATTAATATGGTTAAGACACATGTTAGACGACTATGATTTTTCAACTAATATCTTAGTTTTATATTGTGATAATTTGAGTGCAATAAATATTTCCAAAAAATCTAGCTCAGCACTCTCGTATAAAACACATAGATATTATGCATCATTTTTTAAGAGATTTGGTAAAAAAACAGCTAATCCAAAATGATCATGTTGACACTCTTCATCAACTAGCTGATATTTTTACAAAAGCTTTGGATCATGAGAGATTTTCTAGTTTAAAAAATTCTCTTGGTCTCTGTAATCTCTTAATCGGCATTGTGTGGTGAATGTCGGCTGAAATGTCTCTAACATTTCGGGTGACATTTACCTATGTAATATCATAATCTGATTTTTGTTACTGTTTATTGGCATGAATTTTGTGTTCACACAAGTAGGATCCTAAAATTATAACATGATTCAAAAGTGATAATGTTCTCTGCGATGATATTAGATATCATAAAAAGGGAGTATCAAAATAAGGCAAAACATTTTACTAATCTTTTGGCAACTCTGCAATATGGGCAAAACCCTTGAAAATGATAATGTTCCTATACTATAGGAGAGCAAGATGAACCACAAGCCTCTCAATCTCATACCGAGCCCTTTGTTTCTGACTCTCAAAAGTCGTCTGAAGAAGAAGACATTCCTGATGATACACCACTGAAGAAATTTTATCGCAAGGGAATGACTCACAGAACCAGACCACATGTTGATATAGATGTCGCCACAGATGTCACAACATCTCCGGCAATATTTCAGTCGACTTCTACAGAAACAGGTTCACCTATTTCCTCCAATCGCTCAGATTCTAAGAGACCAGACCTGTCTGAGTCAGACAGTGAGGTAGATGTTTTTTCTAACAAATTTTATTCTAAAGCAAAGCATGATAATGGATAATTTTAGAAATAAGGTGATTAGGCCAGAAAAAGAATTAGATGTTGTTGTTTGTGGTGAGTACGGTGTAGTTGAGTTTCTTAAGGACAGACAGCTGATAGGTTCTGTCAATGGAAAACAACCTTATGTTGATAAGGTGGTGAGATTGTTTTATGCAAACTTAGACTCTTCTGTAGAGGACACCTCTTCCAAGAAGTATGGTAAGGTTTATCTTTATAAAAAAGTCTATCGTTTTACCCCTTCAATCATTAATCAATGCTTGGGTTTACTGAGGAGAATGTAAAAGAAACAAAAAAAGGAGTGGCAGATAAGGATGCTATGATAGAATACCTCACAGGAGGTATACTCAAGAAGTGAACATCTAGGTGTCCTGCCTCAAAGCTGACAGCATTGTTCTCCACCTTACACAAGATTGTTATTCACAATTGGCTCCCTTCTTTAAATGAGTCAATAGTCACTGCTGAACAAGTTTCACTGTTGTACAAGATTGGTAAAGGATTAAGAATTGATTTGGGAAATGTAATATTCTATCAAGTTACCAATCTTGCTGAGAAAAAATCAACTTTGGTACTACCCTATCCCTCACTAATTTATAAGATCTTAATTAACCAGAGATTTGAGCCTTTAAGTGATGAGAAATTAGGGAAACAACTAGAGACATACACAGTGACCAAAGCAATCTTGAAGAGCAAAGATAGAGTAATTGATATCCCTTGGAGAAAAGAAGCACAGTGTGAGAATGTTGCCAAGAATGTTTCCAACATTCAGGACAGCATTGGTTCCCGACAGTCTGAGCTGTCAATAAACTGGCTAGTTGTTGAGTCTATTTTATACACATATTTTAGTCCTTTTTAGTTAGTATTTTTATCTTTTCTTTTGCATTTAGTATTGTGTTACGGGTTTTTTTTTAAGTCACAACAGTCGTAAAGGAGAAAATACTGCTATTGAGGATGAAATTGCACAAGAAAAACCCAAGAAATGAAACCTAAGAAGTCTCGGGAAGCACGAAAGAAATCTGACGAAGTCCGGACAGACATGTTGCTGGCGTCGCGGCACTGAATGTCTTGCAGCGTCTGATAATTTAGTGTCAGCCAGCGCCACAGTGCCGACGCGGAAACTGGGCGAGAAAATTCGATTTTTCGTAGGGCAAAAGGGTCTGAAACGTGATTTTTACATTTATAAGACCTAAGGATTATTCTAAAAGGGAGGATCATACTTTGGAAAAGCTAGAAAGGAGGCTATAGAGCAAGATTAGAGACTACTTTTGTTCAAGTTCTTTCTTTTCTCTTTTATTTAATTCAGTCTATGTTGGATATTAAATTAGTTCTTAGCATGACAATGTCTAGAAGCTAATTTCTTTATTAGGGTTTTCCGTCGAATCGATTAAAACTCTTTCATATAGTTAATGCATAGTTATTGATTTCTTCTTCAGCTATATTAAGATCTATTCAATATTGTAGTGATTGTTTGATAATTGACTGGCCATTAATTGTCATAACTTATATGATTTCGAATCGAGATCTGAAAAGGGATATTTGAATATGATGTAGTTGTCTAGACATAGGTTAAAATCATGGACGAAAATACCCTGTTACTTGTTTAGTATTTAAAGTTATTATTTTTAATCCTCCTGTGTGGTAAAATCTATCATAGAAATATAGAAGGTTTCTACATAAGGTTGAATTTTTATATGTCCTAACCGGAATATAGAACATGTTTGTTAACCTGTTATCTTAATAAGAAGAAGAGTCATTAGTATTGCATTAACACGTGAAAGAGTGGATAGTTGAGGAGATTGGAAACCCTATTTCTTTCATAACTGTTTTAAACCCGAAGTATTATCATCATTAGTTTAATTTCTGCACTTTACTTTAATTGTAGTTCTTAGTTAAAACCCCAAACAAAAGAACGTTAACCAAATAGATACCATAGATTAGATATTCGATACTTGACAAATCAGTCTCTATGGATGATAACTCGGTCTTACAGACTATATTTCTTTAGCGATACGTACACTTGCGTAAGCATACAGAAATATCGCAATAAGTTTTTGGCGCCGTTGCAGGGTACGGGCATACTATCAATATCGAATTATCTAGTATTATTTCTAATTTAGTTTTTATTTTTTTCATTTTATTATTTGTAAACATATTTCTGCCTTGATCTGTTTGTTTGTTTTTGATCAACTTCAGGGGAGCGTCGTTTTATGCGAAGTAGGAGAGGAGCAGTCACTCTTGTCCCTCCTCACCCTGAAATTGAAAGATTATGCAGACATAACATGAAAGATAAGAGAATTGTTGATTCTTTAACAATGGAAAATCAGCAAAACAACAATGTGGTGAATGATGAGTTATCGGCTGTCATGGGGTAAGTCCCGCATCCTGCAAATAGGAGCTTAAGGGACTATGTGTTGCCGACAATTACAGGGGTGCAGACTTGCATCAGGCTTTCAACTGTGGAAGCTAATAATTTTGAGATAAAACCAGCGATCTTGCACATGGTTCAAGGCTCAGTTCAGTTTGGGGGGTTGTCGTCTGAAGATCCCCATATGCATTTGGCAAATTTCCTGGAACTGTGTGCAATATTTAAATACAATGGTGTTACTGATGATGTCATTCGATTGAGGCTTTTTCCCTTCTCACTCAGGGATCGAGCAAAGAGCTGGTTGAACTCCTTGCAGGCGAACACCATTACCACATGGCAAGACTTGGCTCAGAAGTTTCCTGCCAAATTCTTCCCTCTATCGAAGGCAGCAAAGCTCAGAGGAGAGCTTAATAATTTTTATCAGCTGGAGAGAGAATCATTGTATGATGCATGAGAGCGGTTCAAAGATTTACAGAGGAAGTGTCCGCATCATGGGATTGAAAAGTGGATGTTAGTCCACATCTTCTACAATGGTCTATGTGGTGATACTAAAACAATTATTGATGTTGCTGCAAGAGAAACGTTAATGAGCAAAAGTGCCAATAAGGCACATGATTTATTAGAAACATGGTCACCAACAACCATCAGTGGTCAGATGAGAGAGCAACGAACAGTAGGAAAGTGGTTGGGGTTCATGAGTTGGATGTTATCACTGCATTGACTGCCCAGATTGCCACTTTGACAAAGCAGTTGCAGTAGAGCACCATGTCCGTTAAAGCAGTTCAGACACCAGTGGGTTGTGAGATTTGTGGGGGTCCCCATACTTTTGATAGGTGCACATCAGTGGATCCAAATAATGTGCCTATGGAGCAGGTTCAGGCAGTTGAGAATTTTCAAAGGCCACACAACAACCCTTACTCCAACACATACAATCAGGGGTGGAGAAATCATCCCAACTTTTTATGGAGGAATGACGAGGCAAAGCTTGATTTGAAGCTATTTCAGACCAATCCAACTCGCCGAGGGCGAATCACAATGTGCCAGGCCACAAGCCCCACAAGAGAATCCAGATGAAGTGAGAGTAGCATTGTTGACCCTGGCCAACTCTCAGACACAATTCATGGCAGAGACCAGGTCCTCATTTGCAACCCAGACCAACTCTCAGACTCAGTTCATGGCAAAAACAAAATCTTCTATTAGGAACTTGGAGACTCAAATGAGGCAGTTAGCAGAGAAATTGAGTGACAGCCTGTAGGGGAACCTTCATAGTAACACAATGATGAACCCAAGGGAACAGTGTCAGACAATCAGCCTGAGAAGTGGTAAACAGTTAGAACAGGTTACACCCCAACCAGTGGTCAAAAAAATGAGGTGGAGAAGACAATTGATGCAGAGAAAGAGGGGATTACTGATGACCGCCCTATTTTAGAGAAGGCTCCACCAGCAGTCATGAGGGAGTATACAGACAAAATTTCATACCCTCAAAGTGTCACGACTCGACCTCGGACCCGTGACTGGTGCCTTACCCCGGGCACCTCGTGATACAACATCAGAGTAAACTAGCGGAAAAATAAACTCACAACAAGAAACCATATAGAATATAAAGCAGGCTAACCCAAAATGGCTACCTTTAAATATAACAAAAACTGAACAGTTACATCCTTAACAACCCAATTTATAACAGGACTACAGACCTCTAAGAATGTGTAACCACTATGACGGGATAGGGCCCCGTCATACCCCTGAATGTACATAATATCTACAACATCAGGGAGAATCGTACCAAAAGTCAAGCCTCCGAAGAAGTGGAGCTTCTGACACCTGAGCAAAGATCCTAAGAGTGAGGATCCACCACCTGCTTACCCCTACCTGCGGCATGAACGCATCCCCCGAGGAAGGGGTCGATACCTGATATGTACCAAGTATGTAAAACTGGAAAATACTGTAATAATATCATAAGTCTAAAATAAGCTGGAGTCATGGAAGAAAATCAAATTTCAATGCACTGTGCCTTACTAACAATGAGAGTAACAAGTATAAACTTTACTGCATAACAATAGGAGGCTCATGATCAAAAGCGGTCCCTCGTAGTAGTATCATTAAGCAATCCTACTCGCGGGACTATTTCACCCGCATAGGTCCTGTGGACCGCGTAGGTCATCCGCCGCGTGAGACTATTTCACTCGCATGGGACTATTTCACCGCGTGAGGTCATCCGCCTCGCATGGGACTATTTCACCGCGTGGACCGGTGGGCCGCGTGAGTACAAGCGCGCACTCGCGTCATGGGTAGCAAATCCATGGAATAAGTAGTAATAAGTAACAATAATAACGTAACCTATACAATGGCTATCATACATAACATAGCGCTACCGGTTTATCATACATAACATAAGCGCTACCGGCTTATCATAACATAAGCAAGTTAAGAATATCCCCTAACTTCTTATTAACATTATTAATATATCCTCTCATTTTAGTTTACCTAAGGCACTAACATGTCACTTAAGAGAACATACGGGAATTCAACCCAAGTATCACGTACTTCTAACCTTTTTTAGAATGACTCCTTTTTATATAAAACTTTCCAAAATACTAATAACCTTAGTATCAAGTTACGACTACTTTTCAAGACAAGTCACCTTTCCTTTTTGAATATAATAGGCCTCTAAATCAAGCGACTTCAATTCTTTTAAAACGAAACAAGTATCATATACTTAAAACACTTCAAGTCCCTTAACTTTGAAAACTTAAGACGTCCTTAATACTATTTAAAGAAAAGAGTTAATTCCCTTACTCACCAAACTTGACCATCCTTAAAACAAGTAAGAGATATCAAAGCCTTGTACGTCTACCATGCTACATAAGTGCAACTACTCATGCTCAAGAGATAGGAAAGTTCCACATACCTCTTCGGGTCAAACCACTTGCAAGTCCAATATACCACGCGTAGTATGTCAACCTATAATGACCATAATACGTCCATTAGCCTCTATCTTCAACGTAAAACATTCTAATTGAAAAGTCTCTTATTCCTACGGAAAATTGGACAACAGTTCATTTGTTTCAACATACTTTGCCACCTTTTTCAAGGCCGAACTCAATAACCAAATATGCCACCTTTTAGGCTCAACAATCCAATCAACATAAAGGGGATTATATGCCTAACTTGGACGTGTAAAATTCTGCCCCACAATACATAACAACTAATACAAACTAAAAAGTCCAATTAGGCAAATTTTGAGGTATAACACATAACTTCTTACCCAATTCCTTTTTAATCCAATTTCTTATCCAATTCCTACATGCAATACTTCTAAAGGTAATATTGACAACTATAAGTCCTTTCTTTCACACATGCAACATAATTTACTAGTAAAAGAGGAAGAATTGTTACCTTAGAGCTTACCCAAATTAGTCCAACAAAATCCACTTGTCTTCTTTCCATAATCACCTCCACAACCCTCCTACAAGCTTGTCAACATGTTTCCTTCTTGCCACCTTTTCAGAATTTCTCTAGGCTTAGGTTTCTTCTTGAATTTCTAGAGAGAAGGAGAGGATTTTGCAGAAGGATGAACCTTTTAGAGAAGAAAGAGCTTTGAAGAATGACCAAGTCTTGAGACTTGGTCAATAAATAGGACATGCAAAAATCAGATGGGGACACTTGTCACCCTCCCATGGCTTTTAAAACAAAGCGATTCTGATTTTCCCGGCCTCATGAGAACCTCGGCCGCGGCCTGCGGCGCGTGTGGCGCTGAAACATCTGAGACTCTTCAGTACTTCCGGCGTCGCGGCCCTGCTTTCCGGCGCCGCGACGCTGCAACTTCAGTGATTATCCAGCTTATCCGGCGCCGCGGCCCTGCATCCGGCGTTGTGGCCCCTAACCGATGTTGCTTTTCTGCTCGACTGCGCACTGAACTTGTAACTCCCGTAACCTTCTACTCCGATGTCCTATCGACGAACGGTTGGTTGCGTTGGAAACTAGACTCAACGAACTATGTACTAGGCCTTTGAAACACCTAGGAACTCTCAATGTAACGGGACATAAACCGCCTCAAGTTGACTAACAACCCGTCCGAAACATTCCGTCAACCCATCATCCTAAAATTTAAGTCTCAATTCCTTTCATATGTTCTCTAAAGCATGACCTGAACTACGGGGTGTAACACAAAGACTGCAGAAGAAGTCCTTGGATAAGCAGTTTTCCAAATTCTTAGAGGTTTTCAAAAAGCTGCACATCAATCTCCCTTTCATTGAAGCCTTGCAACAGATGCCAGCGTATGTCAAATTTATGAAAGATATCCTCTTTAAAAAGAGGAAGTTGGCAGACTATGAGACAATGGTGCTGACGTAGGAGTGCAGTGCAATTTTACAGAAGAAACTTCCCCCGAAGTTGAGAGATCCATGGAGTTTCACCCTACCGTACACTATAGGAAAGGTGACATGCAAGCGGGCTTTGTGTGATTTGGGGGCAAGTATCAACCTGATGCCCCTTTATGTGTTTCAAAGACTTGGGTTGGGGAAAGAAAAGTCAACCACAGTCAACTTGCAGTTAATTGATCTCTCAATCGTACATTCCCGAGGTATAATTGAAGACGTATTGGTGAAAGTGCGCAAATTCATATTTTCTGCTGATTTTCTCATCTTTATATGGAGAAAGATGAGAATATGCTCATTATACTTGGGAGACCATTCCTAGCTACAGGGAGATTCCTCATTGATGTTAAAAATGGAGAGTTAAAGCTCCGAGTCTAAGATGAGGAAATGTTATTCAAGGTTTTCAGGCCACCAACCGAGTCACAAGCAAGTGACAAATGCCTTGTTGTTAGTATAATTGATAAAGTTGCTCCTCATGAAAGCTCCAAGAGTACTGATGCTCGTGGGGTAATATTAAAGCAGTGTGAAGAACCTAAGAGTAAGGTGAGTGAAGCTGTGAATGATGAAAAATGGGTGAACCCTTCTGAACTTAGCCCTGTGAAAAAGAAGAGGAGAAGGAGGAAGGGGATAATAATGAAATGGATATGTTGTGGGGGTAATCAACCCCCTTGAGTGAACAAGGCGTCTGCGTCCGGCTAAATGACGTTAACGACAGGGCTATTGGGAGGCAACCAATGCTTTAATTATGTTATTTCAATTTTTGTTTTATTTTGTTTTATTTTGTTCTTGAACAGTCTCACGTTCTTGGCTTCTTGGTTTATGTTGTTTTATGGCAGGCGAACTAGGGACTGACCCTGAGTGGAAAAAGGGGACAAAATGCTGAAAAAGGAAAAATTGGGCACATCGCCGCAGCGCCAACATGCAGGGCCGCAACGTCAAAAGTTCAGAGAGTCCAGATGCCTGTGCAATTTCAAGAACTTCCTCCCAGACCTCCGTTGTGACCGTTGTTTTGTGTCTGTAAGTTGTCCCTTTATTTTTAGTCTTTACACATTGAGGACAATGTGTCGATTAAGTTTGGGGGGATCTTATTTTGTGTTGTGTTTGTTTTGAGTTTTTTTTTTTTTGTTTTATGTATTTTGTTAGTGTCAATTTTTTTTTATGGATCATGTATGTTGTAGTTGCTAAAGATATTGAGTGGATTAAGTGGGATAATGTAATGGAATTAAAAGCAAAAATATGTGTGCTTAAGTTAGATATGCCAAAAATTCATGATATCTAATTATTTGAGATATTTGTGCTTAGCCTATGAATTGTCAATTATGGAAGTAAAGGTTGAAAATGTCTAGAAAACATGTTTGCTTGTTATTTGAGGCGAAATAGTTAAGATATACATGTTTAGGAAAAGGATTCAAGCATTCTTTGATACCGTTCATTACCTACCCTGACATAAATAGTATCTTTAGTCAGCCCCTTTGAACATAAATAATATCTCTAGGGTAGTTTTAATTTAAAGGCTTTCAGGAGCGTAGACTTGGGGCTTAAAGTCAACTACAACTAGAAGGCATGCCGATCTTGCCACCAACAAACCTTTGACTTTGACTGTGAAAAACTACAAATAGGCACACACTCCTTACAGTCGAGTTTCTCTGCTCCTCTTTCTTTCATTTCATCTCGCAAAGAACCCTCCATCCCTTCCCACCAAAAGCACCAACATATTTCCCTAGAGAACCGGTAAATACTTCTGCTACGGTTGTTTCTTGTTGTAAGTGAATGCAACGAAAAGACCCGTAAATAACCGTTGCGCAACAAGCAGCGGATGAGCGCACTAGCGCGAAATGGACGGCTTTTTGGCGGTAGGGTTGGGGTGGCTTACCATCTAAGACCGGATTCAATAGTAGCTCCTACACCCATTGATTTTGCACCTTCTAACATCTCCCCTTATCCGAACGGATCTTATAAGAAAATAGGATTTCATATTGAGTTCCAAATATACACTTATGAATCAAGCACGGAACACTTTCTATATCTCATCCTACAAGGTAAACAGCAACGCTTAGAGCACAACGTAGGAAACTCTCCATCTAAGTGGTTAATCCGACGAGTCAATTCTCAATGCGATGCATCCGTGAAATGGAACGCTTTCGCTTTAATAATGAAAGATATGGAGTCATGCAAGGAGCGCGTTTCCTGCGCTGGAAGCGAGACCCGAAGGGTGAGCTTATGGCGGTTAGCCTTTCCCTCACCCGCTCACGACAATAAGGTTTGTTTGATACCCTATGATTCTCTGGTTGTGCCATAAGTGATAATTGAAAATTATTGGGATGAAAAGTGTTGAAAAATAATAAAAAGAGAGTGAAAAATTTGATGCACCCCAATGAAAAATATGCAAAAGTCTAAGTTTGGGGGTGCTTGTTCTTAAGTAATGTGTCTCATTCTCGCAAAAGAAAAGAGGAGAGAAAATAGGTATGAGACAAAAAGAAAGTCAAAAGAAAAAAAGAGTTGAATAAAAAATGCTTATGGTACGAAATTGAGACTAAATGTCAACTTTTATCTACCCCTGCCTAAGCCTACATTATAACCTTTGAAAGTCCTGAAGATCGCTAATGTGTGTGTCTATGATTAGTGGATAATAGCAAGTAGACAGGTCTATAGAATTTTGGGAAAGATGAAATAAAATTGACATGCATAGGTTAGGTGTTTGAATTTTCAGTGATTATGATCTAATTGAATTCGCGAAATATCTAACTTGAAATTCTAGATTGCTAAACATTCATGCTATGTTCTAACATATTATCACAACTTTCATCCATGAGTTTTGAGGCAACATAGATACAGCTACTTGATCTATTTCATAGAGTCGTTGTTTTTGTTTTTGTTTAGTGTTTTAATCGAGGGCGAGTAAACTTTATGTTTGGGGGTGTTTGTTGAGTCTATTTTATACACACATTTGAGTCCTTTTTAGTTAGTATTTTTATCTTTTCTTTTGCATTTAGTATTGTGTTAGGGTTGTTTTTCTTTCTTTTTAAGTCACATCGGTCATAAAGGAGAAAATACTACTATTGATGATAAAATTGCACAAGAAAATCCTAAGAAATGAAGCCTAAGAAGTCCCGGGAAGCACGAAAGAAATCTGACGAAGTCCGAAAAGAAAAATGACGAAAAATCGGAAAATCACGTTCTTTGGCGCGCGCTCTGAAACAGCGGCGCGTGGCAGAATGTCTGCGTCGATAATTTAGTGTCGGCCCGGTGGCAGCGGGGCCAGCGGAAGCGGGCTAGAAAATTCGATTTTTCGAAGGGTAAAAGGGTCTGAAACGTGATTTTTACATCTATAAGACCTAGGGATTGGGGAGGATCATGCTTTGGAGAATCTAGAAAGGAGGCTACAGAGAATTGAAGACTACTTTTGTTCAAGTTCTTTCTTTTCTCTTTTATTTAATTCAGTCTATGTTGGATATTAAATTAGTTCTTAGCATGACAATGTCTAGGAGCTAATTGACTGGCCATTAATTGTCATAACTTATATGATTTCGAATCGAGATCTGAAAAGGGAGATTTGAATATGTTGTAGTTGTCTAGACATAGGTTAAAATCGTGGACGAAAGTACCCCGTAACTTGTGTAGTATTTAAGGTTATTGTTCTTAATCCTCCTATGTGGTAAAATCTATCATAGAAATATAGAAGGTTTCTGCATAAGGTTGAGTTTTTATATGTCCTAACCGGAATATAGAACATGTTCGTTAACCTGCTATATTAATAAGAAGAAGAGTCATTAGCATTGCATCAACACGTGAAAGAGTGGATAGTTGAGGAGATTGAAAGCCTTATTTCCTTCATAACTGTTTTGAACCCGAAGTATTATCATCATTAGTTTAATTTATGCACTTTACTTTAATTGTAGTTCTTAGTTAAAAACCCAAACAAAAGAACGTTAACCAAATAGATACCATAGATTAGATATTCGGTACTTGACAAACCAGTCTCTGTGGACGATAACTCGGTCTTACAGACTATATTACTTTAGTGATACGTACACTTGCGTAAGCATACAAAAATATCACAACACTAGTGGAACAAATTGCCAAAATCAACTCACAAATTGTTGAGATTGATCATGCTAGAAATGCACTAGTTACAGTCAGTGACCATCTCTTATTGTTGTTTTCTTCCCAAAAATAGGGAGATGATTCTGTGCAGGGAGAGGCAGAGACTAGCAATGATGCTGCTGCTCATGGACCTGGTACTAATTCAGGGGGAGGATGCAGTGTTGAAGTCGAGTAAAGTAGAAAGTGATTGGAAGCTACTACTTGTGCTAGACTTGCAGAGAAGATTGATGGTTGTAAATGTTGGGTTGTTGTTGATAATATGTTGTTGTGTTAGTGAATGATTTATTTTGGTTACTTATGAATTGAGTTGTATAAGACAATTTCATGGTTACTATTTTAATCTTTGGAATGTAAGAATGTTCTAACAATTTTTTTTGTTCTGTGGATGATGATGTTGTGAATGTCTAATGCTTTAAGTATTCCTGATCCTATTTGATGTGTGTATAACTATGTTTGTGCTAACATTGCCTTTAAATGTATATTATGGTATACACTGGTATATATGTTTTTGTATGTCATTATAGGTTGAGGGGGAGCAGTCGTGTAGTCATGTCATTGCCTTAGGTCACTCGCATTGAAAAGATTCGTTTTGTGAAAAAAGGCAAAAAGGGGGAGAATGTTAATGTTGGGTTTGGTGTTATGATATTTTGCCCAACATATCATTTTCAGTACTAAGTTAAAATCAAAAAATGTTGGAACAAATGTCATGACATTCGGACCAACATTCTGATAACAGTTTTGTCTTACTTCACGGACTGAAGCTGATCTCGTGGAATTTTTATCACGATGGTAAAATGACCTGGCAAGGAGTTTTGGAGCTGATTAAAAATGTGGGAATACCAAGTCCAAGTCATTTCTAGACTTGGGGAACAAGCCCAAGAAGTTAGAGGATCTTACTCCACATTCTTCTCCAACAAATCCTATCAAGCTGCCCACTTTTCTCTCAACCTCTACAACGATTCATTGAGCATTTCAAGGAAGACTCTCTATTATAAATAGAGAGGCTACATCAAGGAATCGATATCCAGAAAAATCAAAAGAAAATATCAAGAGAACTCTCCGATATAACGATCAGAAAAATGTATCACAAGTGTTGCTTGAGCGTGTCGACAACATTCTGTCCAACATTATAATTACTGCTTAGATTCTAGATTTGTTCTTTATTGAAGCAATTGTAATGAGATGTTGTCTATGTCTATTTAGGTAGATCTTACAGGCATAAGTCATCTGCGATTTAACATTTTTATTCTTTTTGTATTATCTTGTAATATTGTAAAAGAAGGAATATATTCAATTGTATATATATATATATATATATACAATACTTTCGGTCATTGACTGACATAGGTTATATTAATATATAACATATTTAAATATAAACCTTTGTGTTCTTTATTATTTCCGATGTATTTTACTCATCAAAGATTTTTCTGTTTTTATCTAAGTGTTGTCACTTGTGTCGGACGATATTGTCAACGGCATTTGCAAACTGTTTCAGCATAAAATTATTTTACTTTCGGTTTATTTTTAATTATTCCATAATATTACCCCGGGACCCAACAAGATCGTTAGGCGTGATTTGTGGGAGATTTGATTTTGTTTGCATTTAAAAACAGATTCCATTCCACGTTCATATCCTATTTTAGCTCGCTTAAAATTTGGATACATCAGATATGTAAGGTTGAATACAACTGAATACGTGATAGATGTGAAAGGATATCTATGACTAGTAATGACACAAATAATAGCTATTAGCTACGGATTGTTAGACAGCTCAAAATTATAGTTGTTTACGTAAGTTACTCTAAAAAAATTACATTGTCAGGACGAATGTCATAAATTTTCTCATATAGTTTTCAAAGTTTAATTGTCATGTAACCTTTCATCTAAGAATTTTGTAGAGTTACTCCCGCAACCAATAGAGTCACTGTTATACCTCATATCAACAACACTAATAAAACCTGATCTGAAAGCAATAACAAATCTAACAATCCGTAACTAACTATATCGGAAACTTATCAATCATTTATTTTAAGGTAGTTTTGTATATAACTCCAATTTTCCGGTGATTAGAACCTAGAGAAGAGGTATGAAAAACTTAGACTTCTGCTAACTCTCTACCGGCGCCAGTTCTGTGGCGATGATGACTTCATCTGCTAACTCTCAAGGGTTTGTTGACAATTCAGGCCAAAACAGCACTAACGGTGGCGGCAAGAAGGGTCAAAACTGTAACAAAAATGACAAGAATCGAGGCGGCAACAACGGTGGCGGTCGGAACAGTAGCACCACCGGCGGGAACAGTCACAACGGCGGGGTGAACCTCGGAACATTGGCAGTTGGCCGCAGGCCGCCTGGTCCCAGCCTTGGGCTCTTTGGCCGTTGACCTTGGCCCAATAGCCAATATTTTCCAGCTTCTCCTTTCCCTGGACAGTGGGCCGCCCAATAGCCTTTCTAGCCCAATTTATCACATCCGTCCAGTGGGTTCCGATACAGTGTTGGGCCTGGACAACAAGGGGGACTGCTTAAGCCTCGGCCACCGCAGGATTTCCATGCTACATGCCCTAATCTAATCCCGACACCTACAGATATTGAGGCCGTCATGCATACACTTGGATTGAATTCTCCATACGCAAATTGGTACATGAACACCGGTTCCACTTCTCACATGACGTCCGACCAAGATACTCTCTCGTCTTATTCCAATTTGAGCAAACATCCTGGCATAATTATTGGTAATGGCAAATCAATTCCGATTCGTGGTTATGGTCATACAACTTTGTCCCCTCCATCCACCTCTTGTCTTGAAAAATGTCCTTCATGCCCCTAACTTAATTAAAAATTTAGTGTTTGTCCGTAAATTCACCACTGATAATTGGGTTTCTGTTAATTTTGATCCTTTTGGGTTTTCTGTGAAGGATTTCAAGACGAGGATACCTCTCATGAGATGTAATAGTAAAGGAGATCTTTATCCAATCATGCCCGCATCCAATCTCTCGAGTCCAGCCTTGCCATCTACTTTTGCAGCTCTACCTCCTTCCTTGTGGCATACACGTTTGGGTCACCCTAGGTCATCTATTGTTTCTTCTTTGCATAAAAATAATTTTATTTCTTGTAAGGGTACACGTAGTACTCCAATTTGTCACTCATGTCCTTTAGAAAAATATGTTAGATTACCATTTGTAGCCTCTACTTCTCGTACTTTAATGTCATTTGATATTATTCATAGCGATTTATGGACATCTCCCGTTTTAAGTTCTGTGGGCCATCGATATTATGTTCTATTTTTGGATGATTATTCGAATTATTTATGGACCTTTCCGTTAGCTAAGAAATCTTAGGTATTTTCCACCTTCTTAAAATTTCGAGCATTCATCTGTACTCAATTCGAACGAGAAATCAAAAATATTCAATGTGATAATGGCAAAAAAATATAATAATGGATGTTTCGGGCATTTTGTGAATGACATAATTTTTCGTTTCTCTTGTCCTCATGCGTCTTTTCAAAATGGAAAAGCCAAACGAAAAAATCATACCACTAATAATATTATCCGAACTTTATTGGTCCATGCGTCCATACCCCCTTCCTTTTGGCATCATGTTCTACAAATGGATACTTATCTTCTTAACATTCTTCCTACCAAAGTATTGACATATACATCCCCTCTTAAAGTCCTCTATAATAATACTTCTTCGTATTCCCATCTTAGGGTCTTTGGGTGCTTATGTTATCCCGTGTTTCCATCAACTACAATTAATAAACTTCAAGCCTTTTCTACCGCTTGTGTGTTTTTGGGTTATCCATCTAATCATCGTAGTTACAAATGTTTTGATTTATCGTCTAATAAAATCATCATTAATCGCCATGTTATTTTTTATAAAACTCAATTTTCGTTTGCTAAGTAGTCCCGAGCCTAATTCGTATAATTTTTTAGATGATGATGTCTCCCCGTATTTTCTCCACCATTTATCGGAGTTTCTTGCACCCAAAATCCGCGTAGTTGCATCTGCTAGACCTCATATCCGTCGACTACGCCCGATGGGCGATTACTCGCATGCTCAGTCGATGGCGGGCGAATATCCATGTCATGACCCGACCCGCCGGGCCGCGACTAAACGTCCTAATTGGACGGCATTACTGACCTGTCACTCTTAATCCTTCTAATACAGAGATCTATAAAAATTTCGGCAGCGCACCGCTGCTTTTACAACATCTCCCTAAAATGGGCGAGCCGACAAGGCTGCCAAATCAACAACAACACAACAATCATAATAGGCTAGCCGACAAGGCTGCCACCAACATAAGGGAACATCCCAAACAGAAATACGAAAGCATGGCTAAACAAACACGTCTACACTTCTCATAAATCAACCCACGACTGTCTACAGACCTCTAGGAGTACAAAAATGACATATGACGGGACAGGACCCCGTCGTGCCCAAGATATACATAAGTCTGAAATATAAGAGTCATGCAAGTGGTAGCTCGGAACAATGGAGCTCTTTAGCAGCTGGTAGATGTCCTAAATTGAAGGGTCACCTAACCGATCACCTGTACCTGCGGGCATGAACGCAACCCCCCGAGGAAAGGGGGGTCAGTACGAAATAATGTATTGAGTATGTAAAACATGAATTACTGGATATCCTAAATACATGAATGGAAATGTTCTCCTTGGGAAACAATAATACCTTTTTCTTGCTGAATCAAGTTACTAGGAGTCTTAGCATGCAAAAGAAAATATACTTAAATTTCAAAATTCGAATTTTTATTCTTAATGACGTTCTTAATTATCGTCTTAAAATCACGAGGTGTAACAAATCCAGCCCAGTTCTGCCCCGCCGGTCGATTCTGCTCTCGATCAAGCGATGCTTACGCTTCCGTGTTAGCCATCGGGCCCGACACTGTGACGATCTGTCACCCCTAAGAGTTTTTCTCCAAATCTACCCAATTCTTCCCTAAGTCACACATCGATCACTCGTAGTCAACAGGGTATTTTTAAACCAAAAAGACATTTTAATCTAAATTCTAATGTTCTTAAATCCCCCTACCCCGTAACCCAATGTCTGCATTAAATGATCCGAATTGGAAATTAGCAATGAACGCCGAATATGATGTTTTTGTTAAAAATAAGATATGGGAGTTTGTAAAATCCGGAAAAAAATAATAATAATATATAGTTGTGGTTGAGTTAATAAATATATATATATATATATATATATATATATATATATATATATTTATATATATAAGAAAACAATGAATAAATTGCATGGGATAGTTTTAGTTTTAAAGTTGGATAAATAGATAGATGAAATGAAAATAAGAAAACAAAAAGAAAAACAAAAAAAAAACAAAAAAAAAACAAAAAATATGAATTTCAGCATGGCATGCACGTACCCTTCCCTTACCCTGCCCCCCCCCCCCCCCCCCTTTTCATTTTCCTTCAATCTTTTGGTTTTTCACCTCCCATAGGTTATAGAAAACTCTCCACTTATACATTGTATTTACACACAAACAAAGTACATAACATAAAGGTTAGAAAATCAGAAAAAAAACAAGTGAACAAGAAGGAAAAATATCAAGAAAATATCAAGGGAGGAAGGAGAACAAGAAAATTAGGGAACACTAAGGAGCAAGGGTGGTTGTAGCAACCGAACCACAATCTTTTTCACACTTACAAGGTGAGTTTTCTCACTCAGAAATTCTTGGTAACATCCTTTATTTTTAGTTCAATACATGTTAGAATAAGAATTGAGTGTTGAAAAGAAATATTGAACTTTTGATTGTTTAGATAACTAGTTGCGTCATGAACTTTACGAACTGTTCTCACTGAGTTATAGTTGTTAGAATTTGATGAAATTTCGAAGAGTGGTACACCTCTCTATTATGATCATATAGAACAAAAAATGAGGTAAAATGGACATACGGTTTGAAAGTTATCATAGTTCAAAGTTCCTGCCTTAGATTTGGCCGAAATTCGGAAAGGCATAATTACGGACTGTTTTTATTGAGTTTTACTTATTAGAATTATATGAAAATTTACATGGTTGTAAATATCTCTGTTACGGACATATATATATAAAGATTTGTTATAACGGACTTACGAGTTGAGAGTTATTGTAGTTTGAAGTTGCTGCCTCGGATTCGTCGGAATCCAGAAGGGTAGGACGTTGAAACGTAAAACTGTACTAATCTGTGGGGAATATGAAAATTGTTGCTCAATGAAAGTTCTATATCTCTTTGTTGTGGACATTTGGAGACCTTACGGGGGTTTATCTGACTTACGTATTGAGAGTTATCGCTGTTTAAAGTTTCTGCCTCGGATCTGTCGAGATCCAGGAAGGGCAGCGAATAAAAGTCTAAAACTGTACCAAATGGTACATAATATGAAAGGATGGTTCACATGGAGACGTGTAGCTCTCTGTTCTCGTCGTTTTGAGATTTTATGGGGCTTGAACGGGTTTACAGATTAGGAGTTATGACTATTCTAAGATTGGGTGTTGTTTAATAAAAATTCTGCCGAAATAAATTTCATGTGGTTGTTTTGAGGATGAATTTGTGTTAGTTACCCAAAGTAGTTTTAAATGAAATTTGGTACAGTGAAAGATCCCCGTCTTACCTTAGTTTCCGCTTGAGAAACACCTTAGTTGGAGTTATGGTTAAAAAATTATAATCGTTACAAGTATGAATGACAGAATGTTAGAAAAGAGAATAGTATTTATTCGATCTTCTGAAAAATATGAAAAAGTGAATACGTGTTCACATAAATATATAAATATATAATGGATCGGGTTGCATACAACAAAGCGTAAAGTGAATACGCGTTCACAAATACGTAAACATAATGGATCGGGTTGCGCGCAACAAAGCGTAAAGTGAATATGTGTTCACAAATACGTAAATATAATGGATCGGGTTGCGCGCAACAAAGCGTAAAGTGAATACGCGTTCACAAATACGTAAATATAATGGATCGGGTTGCGCGCAACAAAGCGTAAAGTGAATATCGTTCACAAATACGTAAATATAATGGATCGGGTTGCGCGCGCAACAAAGCGTAAAGTGAATACGGCGTTCACAAATACGTAAACATAATGCATCGGGTTGCGCGCGCAACAAAGCGTAAAGTGAATACGTGTTCACAAATACGTAAATATAATGGATTGGGTTGCGCGCAACAAATATGAAAGATGAATACATGTTCACATATATATAAATATGAAAAGTGAATACGCGTTCACAAATATATAAATGTAATAAACATGTGGAAATTGAGGAATGTCTTAACGTATAATGAGATAAAATGAAGTGTTAGTTAAGCGAATTTCCTATGAGGAGTTGTTGCATATTTAAAAGTGTTGTAACTTTGATATGTTTTGCAATATGCTTATTACGTTATAATGTGATTGCACTTGGAATATTATGGTGTTACTTTGAATTGCGAGGTAAGGTTCTCACTCGGCCCGGATGGTAGGTGACTCTTTATTTAACATGTTTGAAAGCGTGATAGAGGAAGGCTCCACGCCAAGGCTAGCGATCGTCCATGACCTCTTGTCATACCAAGTCCATTGCTTGGGCTTGGTACTCGTCGAGTTCGAATGTCGGTTCGATGTCTCGGAAATGTCCGTGTGGAATGGTCTCCCTTCCAACTTAGAATAATCTTTGTCAGTATGTCTATGTAGAAACAATATTTGCACGAGCATGGGCTCGCGTTATATTTTTAATAAAGTCATAAACAAATTTCTTTATTGTTATTTTTATTAATAGCTCCGTATTTGAATATAAGTATAAATTTCTAAATAAAGAGAATTAAATGGTGCTCCTGGTGGAAAATAATTGTCCAGGTGCCATCACGTCCTAAGTAAAGACTTAGGAAAAGTCGGGGCGTGACAAGTTGGTATCAAAGCTAAACCAGGTTAAGAGATTCTAGGAAGTTTTTTTCGAGTTTGGGTGTTTGAACGGTCACTTATTGCGACGGTGTGCGCGCCACCTTAGTAATAAGTGAACGGAATAACATCCTAAAGTTTCCCTTCTTTCGTACTCTTCTCGTGCCTACCTTGAGTCTTTTCAAAGACTTGATTTCTCGTACTACCTCCTTCACACGAGTTAGAAAAGGGGATTGTACAACGTTATACTGACTAATATGATTTGTGTAGATGGCGATTATAAGGCGAGTTCCAACAAAAAGGGAAGTACTCATGGAACATGCAAAGGAAATGAGAGCTCAGAGGGAGTTCATGCGTCGTAAGATGGACTCAGAAGAAAATGGTGAATTCACAAATCCCGGGGGCTCAAGAGGAGGTTCATCACGAAGCTCATGTACCTCGATTGGCGTAGTAATTATGCGAAGGGAGCGGAGAAAATGTCGGAGAAAATGTTGGAAAACGAGAGTCAAATAGCCCAAGCAGTGGGACAAAAACTAGATAGACTCATAGAGTTAATGGCAGTGCGATTCCATACATGGTTCCTTGCACCTAGTGTCTCTGTCATAGCCCAGAACCAGAACCAGACGTCCCAGGGACCGGTGCATCGCACCACGGACCGAGTATAGAATCTCAGCGATGCACGATAGGCTATGGGCAAATTTTATGAGGAGAAGAGAACCACTGTACTCGGGGAAGGACCCCAGGCCGGCAGATGGTATTCCTCGATGAAGTTGAAGACTTAATGTTCACATTGGGATGCGTGGAGGCGGGCGTCAACTTGGTAGGCGCGACTAGTGGATGATGCGAGGTGTGGTGGAGGAATTTTAGGAAGAATCGTCCCGATGTCACCACCAATGACTTGGGAAGGGTTGAGCGGCATTCATTGAGAAATTTATGCCTAATACGCGCAAGGATGCGCTCGGCGGGAGTTTGAACAATTGAAGCAAGGTGACGCGATGTACAAGAATATGATACGATTCGTGAGGTTATCGGCATACACACATGTCGTCTCTACGAAATGGATAGAGTCAAGCGATTTGTAGAGGTTTAAACCCGAACATAGCGAGAGAAAGGTGGTGGCGTTAGCCAACGATCGAACTTATCTTGATTGTCGATATGGCTTTGAGGGTAGAAAGGTTTCGCTAAAGCAAAAAGAGAATATTCGCGAAGAGATTTGGACGTCGGGATCATTTAACGAGTCAAAATCGAGCGGGAGTTTAGTAAGGGATCTTGAGACCGAACCAATCGTGGGTCGATCTTATTTCAAGCCTAAGGGCACAGTTGGTCTAATTACCAAGGTAGCAAGGACAAGGCCACCAACCCTAACTCGGGAGGCGAGAAACCGA
Source organism: Przewalskia tangutica (assembly GCA_029844215.1). Lineage (NCBI taxonomy): Eukaryota > Viridiplantae > Streptophyta > Magnoliopsida > Solanales > Solanaceae > Przewalskia > Przewalskia tangutica. Next base: position 44,506,284 of record CM056729.1, read on the forward strand.
TTTGTACGAGTTGTCAAAGAAAACCTTTGGAGAATGTCGGCTCTTGAAGACATGTTATAAGCGTGGAGAGTCGGGCCACTATGCCGAGGATTGCGAAGAGGACCCAAACTCAATATATTCAGGGGAGGTCAGAAGCAACCACAGCTGCCTACAGGGGAAATCAGGGAAACCAACCCCGCCAGAGTCAGGGAGGTCAACAACCCAACAATTCTAATCGGCTCTACGCTTTGCCCCAGAGGAATGAGGCAGAAGCATCTAATCACGGTGGTCACGGTATTTTGCTAGTCTCGAGTATTCTGTATTTGTATTATACGATCCCGCTCTACATTTTCATATGTGTCAATGAGCTTTGCTAAGAATTTACATGTAGAACCTTCTTATTTAAGTGAACCTGTTGAGGTTATGACACCAGTAGGGGCCTCAATTTGGGCCTCTCGGGTGGTAAATAATTTTCCATTAGAAGTGAATGGCAGGGGAACAATGGTGAACCTAGTACTACTTGATATGGTAGACTTCGACGTCATTTTGGGTATGGATTGGTTGTCGGCATGTTATGCCATGTTAGATTGTCGACGAAGATAGTGAGATTAACTTTTCCGGAGAACCGAAGTTGTTATAAGGGTAGGGTTGGAATATCCTCAGTCGGTTTATTTCCTACCTTGGGGCTCAAAAGTTATTGAGAAGTCACGCAGTGGAGTGTGCATATCGGCTAATATAGTGGATACCCAAAAAGAATCCCAGCGGTGAATGATGTTCTATTGTTCGAAATTTTAGGAGGTTTTCTGAAGATCTTCGTGCCTTCCGGATAGAAGTGGAGTTTGCCATAGAGTTAATTAAGTACAAGACCCATTTCTATTCCTCCATATCGAATGGCCCCGGTGAATTGAGGAGTTAAAAGAACAATTGAAGGATCTTACGGATAAAGGCTTTATAAGGCCTAGTGTTTCCCCAGGGTGCACGATCTGTTTGTGAAAAAGAAAGGCGGATCGCTCGAATGTGCATCGATTATCGGCGACTCAATAAGGTCACGATCGAACCGATACCCATTACCAAGAATCGATGATCTTTTTGACCAACTTGAGGAGCTAGCTATTTTCCAAGATTGATCTCGTTCGGGATATCACCGGTGAAAATAAATCCGGATGATATATCAAAACAACCTTTAGAACCCGTCGGCCATTATGAGTTCTTGGTCATGTCTTTTGGGTTAACGATGCCCAAAGACTTTTATGAATTTAATGAGCAGAATCTTCAAACCATTCCTAGATTTGTTCGTGATTGTGTTCATAGATGATATCTAATCTCTGATAAGAGTGTTGAAGAACATGAAGAGCATCGAGGTAGTCTTCAAGTCTTGAAACAGGAGAAACTATATGCTAAATTTTCAAAGTGTGAATTTTGGTTGGAAAAGGTAGCCTTTTTGGGTCATGTTGTGTCAAGAGATGGAATTATGGTAGACCCCCAGAAGATAGAAGCGATGAAGCGGCCAAAACCGACCACTCAAAGGAGGTTAGAAGTTTCTTGGGTTTGGTGGGTATTATAGAAGATTCGTAAAGGTTTTCTAGTCTTGCTGCTCCTTTGACCGGTTGGCGCAAAGCGGTTAAGTACCAGTGGTCAGAAGCATGTGAGGCAAGTTTTCAGAAACTAAAGGAATTGTTGACTACTGCACCAGTCTTAACCTTACCATCCGGACAGGAAGGGTTCACAGTCTATTGCGATGCCTCTAGAGTTGGGTTAGGATGTGTCTTGATGCAGTTTGGAAAGGTTATTGCGTATGCATCTAGACAATTGAAGATACATGAGAAGAATTACCCAACTCATGACTTGGAATTAGCTGCGGTGGTGTTTGCCTTACGAATATGGAGACATTATTTGTATGGTGTGCATGTGGATATATTTACAGATCATAAGAGTTTGCAGTACATAACCACGCAGAAGGATTTGAATCTCCGACAAAGAAGATGGTTAGAGTTGCTTAAGGATTATGACCTTAGTATTCTTTACCATCCTGGGAAAGCCAACGTGGTGGCTGACGCACTCAGTAGGAGATCAATGGGCAGCTTGGCCCATTTGGCAATACAAAAGAGGGGTATTGTTCGGGAGGTACAAAGATTGGGAAACCTCGGGGTTAGCTTAACTGAGATCGGTGAAGGTAGGGTGGTACATGATACCTCGCAGTCTGCCTTAGCTTCAGAAATAAAAGAAAGTCAGTTTGAGGATACGGAGTTTGTTGGATTTCGGGAGAGAATCCAACAGGGAAAACCTTCACAGTTTACATTGGGAGATAATGACGGAACCCTTCGGTTTAAGGGTAGGTTATGTGTTCCTAAGGTAAAGGATCAAAGAAGGAAGATCTTAGAGGAGGGTCACAACACAAGATAGTCCATTCATCCAGGTTCAACTAAAATGTATAATGACCTCAAGTCTAATTACTGGTTGGACGGGATGATGAAAGACGTTGTGGAGTTTGTCGGGAGGTGTATTATATGTCGCCAGTGAAAGTGAACATCAAAACTGGCGGATTACTTCAGACATTGGAGTCCCCATGTGGAAATGGGAGGCGATTCATATGGATTTAAATGGCGGTTTACCAAAACTCGAGAAGAGTGCGATTCCATTTGGGTGATTGTTGATCGCTTACAAAGTCAGCCCATTTCTTACCGGTCAAGACTACGTACGCGCACCACAAGACACACAGATTTATTTGAGGAGATTGTGCGGTTACACGGATTCCTTACAAATTATTTCGATAGGGGTTCCCAGTTCACCTCACACTTTTGGCAAAGTTTCAGCAGGTCTCGGGACAAAAGTTAAGTTAAGCACGCTTTCCACCCGCAAACAATTGGGCAAGGCGAGAACAATTCAAACACTTGAGGACATGTTGCGATCTTGTGTGTTAGATTTTCGGGAAGTGGTTGGACCATCTATGTCTAATTGAGTTCGCCACAACAATAGTTTTCACTCTAGCATACAAATGGCCGTTTGAAGCATTATATGGACGAAAATGTAGGTCTCCACTTGGATGGTTCGAGGTGGGTGAGACGCAACTGTTCGGACCTGAAGTCATTCAAGAAACAAATGATAAGGTACAGATGATTCGGGAGCGGATCAAAACAGCTCATAGTCGTCATAAGTCCTATGCGGATCATCGGAAAAGAGATCTTGAATTCCAAGAGGGGGAGAAAGTATTTTTAAAAGTGTCCCCAATGAAGGGAGTGATGCGCTTTGGTAAGAAAGGGAAATTGAGCCCAAGGTTTATTGGGCCATATGAGATCTTGCGAAGAGTGGGAATGTGGCTTACAATTAGCACTTCCACAAGAGTGAAGCGGCATCCGGTATTTCATGTGTCAATGTTACGAAAATACTTGCACGATCCAAGTCACGTCATCCTTCCCCAGGAGATAATTCTTAATGAGGAGCTTCAATATGAAGAAGTTCCGGTGGAAATACTTGATAGGAAGGTTAAGCGCCTTAGGAATAAAGATATTGCTTTCGTGAAGGTCCTATGGAGAAACCACTCCACCGAGGAAGCCACCTGGGAAGCGGAGGAGGCGATGAAAGTCAAATATCCGTTCCTATTTGACTAAGGTAATAAAAAAATGCATTACATAGTACTTCATATGTGTGTCATTTGTGTGTCTTTATGCATGTGTTACAACCTTACTCTCATTCGAGGACGAATGCTTCTTAAGGAAGGGAGAATGTGAAGCCCCAAATTTGTTACAATAACAATAAACATTATTGTGTCTATGTGATTATGTTACGACCTTATCCACATTCGAGGACGAATGTTGCTTAAGGAGGAGAGAATGTAAAATCCGGAAAAAAATAATAATAATATATAGTTGTGGTTGAGTTAATAAATATATATATATATATATATATACGAAAACAATGAATAAATTGCATGGGATAGAGTTAGTGTTAAAGTTGGATAAATAGATAGATGAAATGAAAATAAGAAAACATAAAAAAACAAAAAAACAAAAAAAAACAAAAAAACAAAAATATGAATTTCAGATGGCATGCACGTACCACTTCCCTTACCCTTCCCCTTTCATTTTCCTTCAATCTTTTGGTTTTTCACCTCCCATAGGTTATAGAAAACTCTCCACTTATACATTGTATTTACACACAAACAAAGTACATAACATAAAGGTTAGAAAATCAGAAAAAAAACAAGTGAACAAGAAGGAAAAAAATCAAGAAAGGAAGGAGAACAAGAAAATTAGGGAACACTAAGGAATAAGGGTGGTTGTAGCAACCGAACCACAATCTTTTTTACACTTACAAGGTGAGTTTTCTCACTCAGAAATTCTTGGTAACATCCTTTATTTTTAGTTCAATACATGTTAGAATAAGAATTGAGTGTTGAAAAGAAATATTGAACTTTTGATTGTTTAGATAACTAGTTGCGTCATGAACTTTATGAACTGTTCTCACTGAGTTATAGTTGTTAGAATTTGATGAAATTCGGAAGAGTGGTACACCTCTCTATTATGATCATATAGAAGCAAAAATGAGGTAAAATGGACATACGGTTTGAAAGTTATCATAGTTCAAATTTCCTGCCTTAGATTTGGCCGAAATTCGGAAAGGCATAATTACGGACTGTTTTTATTGAGTTTTACTTATTAGAATTATATGAAAATTTACATGGTTGTAAATATCTCTGTTACGGACATATATATATATAAATATTTGTTATAACGGACTTACGAGTTGAGAGTTATTGTAGTTTGAAGTTGCTGCCTCGGATTCGTCGGAATCCAGAAGGGTAGGACGTTGAAACGTAAAACTGTACTAATCTGTGGGGAATATGAAAATTGTTGCTCAATGAAAGTTCTAGATATCTTTGTTGTGGACATTTTGAGACTTTACGGGGGTCTATCCGACTTACGTATTTAGAGTTATCGCTGTTTAAAGTTTCTGCCTCGGATCTGTCGAGATCCAGGAAGGGCAGCGAATAAAAGTCTAAAACTGTACCAAATGGTACAGAATATGAAAGGATGGTTCACATGGAGACGTGTAGCTCTATGTTCTCGTCGTTTTGAGATTTTATGGGGCTTGAACGGGTTTACAGATTAGGAGTTAAGACTATTCTAAGATTGGGTGTTGTTTAATAAAAATTCTGCCGAAATAAATTTCATGTGGCTGTTTTGAGGATGAATTTGTGTTAGTTACCCAAAGTAGTTTTAAATGAAATTTGGTACAGTGAAATATCCCCGTCTTACCTTAGTTTCCGCTTGAGAAACACCTTAGTTGGAGTTATGGTTAAAAAATTATAATCGTTACAAGTATGAATGACAGAATGTTAGAAAAGAGAATAGTATTTATTCGATCTTCTGAAAAATATGAAAAAGTGAATACGCGTTCACAAATACGTAAACATAATGGATCGGGTTGCACGCCGCAACAAAACGTAAAGTGAATATGTGTTCACAAATGCGTAAATATAATGGATCGGGTTGCACGCCGCAATAAAACGTAAAGTGAATACGCGTTCACAAATACGTAAATATAATGGATCGGGTTGCACGCCGCAACAAAACGTAAAGTGAATACGCGTTCACAAATATGTAAATATAATGGATCGGGTTGCACGCCGCAACAAAACGTAAAGTGAATACGCGTTCACAAATACGTAAACATAATGGATCGGGTTGCACGCCGCAACAAAACGTAAAGTGAATACGCGTTCACAAATACGTAAACATAATGGATCGGGTTGCACGCCGCAACAAAACGTAAAGTGAATACGTGTTCACAAATACGTAAATATAATGGATCGGGTTTCACGCCGCAACAAATATGAAAGATGAATACATGTTCACATATATATAAATATGAAAAGTGAATACGCGTTCACAAATATATAAATGTAATAAACATGTGGAAATTCAGGGGAATGTCTTAACGTATAATACGAGATAAAATGAAGTGTTAGTTAAACCGAGAATTTCCTATGAGGAGTTGTTGCATATTTAAAAGTGTTGTAACCTGATATGTTTTTGCAATATGCTTATTATGTTATAATGTGATTGCACTTGGAATATTGTGGTGTTACTTTGAATTGCAGGGTAAGTTCTCACCACTGAATGGTAGGGTGACTCTTTATTTAACATGTTTGAAAGCGTGATAGAGGAAAGGCTCCACGCCAAGGCTAGCGATCGTCCCAGCCTCTTGTCATACTAAGTCCATTGCTTGGGCTTGGTACTCGTCGAGTTCGTAATGTCACCCAGGTGTCTCGAAATGCCCGTGTGGAATGGTCTCCCTTCCAACTTAGAATAATCTTTGTCAGTATGTCTATGTAGAAACAATATTTGCACGAGCATGGGCTCGCGTTATATTTTCAATAAAGTCATAAACAAATTTCTTTATTGTTATTTTTATTAATAGCTCCGTATTTGAATATAAGTATAAATTTCTAAATAAAGAGAATTAAATGGTGCTCCTGGTGGAAAATAATTGTCCAGGTGCCATCACGTCCTAAGTAAAGACTTAGGAAAAGTTGGGGCGTGACAGAGTTGGTGCCCCGTCCTTCTGGTGTTAACATTATTCAATTTATGTGATTTTTACTCATAAAGATAATTCTGATGGTTCTTTTGCGAGGCATAAGGTTCATCATGTAGGTGATGGTAAGACTCAACAGGTTGGCATGGATTGTGGTGAAACATTTAGTCCGGTGGTCAAATCGGATATCATTCACACTGTTTTCAGTCTGGCTCTTTCAAAGACATGGCCCATACATCAGTTAGATGTGAAAAATGCTTTCTTACATGGTGATCTCAAGGAGACTGTTTACATGCATCAACCCTTGGGGTTTTAAGACCCCAAATATCCTAATCATGTCTGTTTATTGAAGAAATCCTTATATGTGCTTAAGCAGGCCCCCCGGGCTTGGTATAAAATGTTTGCAGATTATGTTTCGTCTATTGGGTTTTCTCACAACAGGTCTGATAATTCCTTGTTCATATATCGTCGTAGTACTTACTTGGCATATATTCTCTTGTATGTGGATGATAATATTTTGACAGGTTCTTCTGATGATTTACGCAAGTCTATCATGACACTACTCAGTTCTGAGCTTGCTATGAAGGACTTGGGGCCCTTGAGTTATTTCTTGGGGATTGTTGTCACTCGTCATACACGTGGTTTGTTTTTATCCCAAAGGAAGTATGCCACTGAGATCATTGAGCGAGCTGGTATGTCCTCGTGCAAATCTACTTCCACTTCAGTTGATACTAAACCCAAGCTGGGTGCTTCGGCTGACTCACCTTACGAGGATCCAACCCACTATTACAGTCTTGCAGGGGATCTTTAATATCATACTTTCACGAGACCGTATATTACATATATTGTACAACAGGTGTGTTTGTTTATGCATGATCCCAGGTTTGATCACATGAATGCGCTCAAACGCATTATTCGATACATCCAGGGAACGTTTGACTATGGCTTACATTTGTATCCATCATCGACGTCTACACCTACTTCGTATACTGATGTTGATGGTTGTCCAGATATCAGACGCTCCACGTCTAGTTATTGTATGTTTCTTGGTGATAACTTGGTTTCATGGTTTGCAATGCGCCGGTCTACATTATCACTGTCACGACCCGACCAGACGGGCCGCGACCCGACGCCCTAATGACGCCATTACACTGACCTGTCACATAATCAACCAACACTAAAGGTGAGAAAATTCGGCAGCACAACGCTGCATCTATAACATATGCCCAAAGTAGGCGAGCCGACAAGGCTGCCTTACACAACTAACCAACATGTCATAACAAGCTAGCCGACAAGGCTGCCACCAAATAAGGGAACATCCCAATAAAAGGAATACAAACGTTCAACTGAACAAAACATGATTATAACCCTCATAAACCAACCCAACACATACAACCCACAATCGCTTCATGCACTTATGAGAAGATAACGACATATGACGGGACAGGACCCCGTCGTGCCCCTAAATATACATGAGTCAAAATAATAGGGTTCTGTACCAAAATGACAAAGCTCTGAATCAAATGAGCTCTCCAATCAGTTGAACAGGAATCCTAGACTGGAGGATCACCAAATCGAGCACACGTGTACTGGCATTTAACGCAGCCCCGAGGAAAGCGGGGTCGATTTAAATAATGTACTGAGTATGTAAAACGTGAAATATTGTAAGGAGGATCGTAACTGGCCAGAAGATAACATAAGACATGTATGAAACAAAAACAGAGATACCAATGCAACTGTACCATAAGAAAATGAAGTTATGCATATCTAACAATCATCATAATCAAGGACACCTTCCGTACATATAACTATCCGGCCCATTTTGGGACTCGGTCCTCATACTCCGTACATATAACTACCCGGCCCATTCTGGGACTCGGTCCTCATACTCTGTACATATAACTACCCGGCCCATTCTGGGACTCGGTCCTCATTTTCTGTGAATATAGCTACCCGGCCCATTCTGGGACTCGGTCCTCATAACACCATCCATATAACATACAATCACAACTTACACAAATAGAATATCATGAGAAACCATATGCAATACAAACCATCATCTGAGACGCCATGGAATAATTTTATGCATTTTAAATCATCATATAAGACCCAATGGAATAATCATATGTATTTTAAATCATCATATAAGACTCAATGGAATAAGTAAACTAAACTATCCTTTAGAAAATCAAGGCACGATCATATCATGAATTATTATTTTATTAAAACTAGACTTTGAAGGAATCATGTACGTCCGCCGTACTTTCATTAAAACCATGTCAAAAGAAAGAAGAAAGATTTTCACAAAATCATGTCAAAGAAGGAAAGGATAGTCCCACATACCTCTTGGTCGAACTAGCCAACTCACTATTTAGGATATGTCTCGTCTAGTAATTCAACCTATAATAATGGTAACACGTTCGTCAATTCTTAGGATTACTAGCGTACTTTATATCGAATGACGATTTCATATTTCTATAAAAATTTGGGCAGCATTTTCTCTGTTTATATGCACTTCCACAATTAACCAACAAGCAAATCAGACCAACAACAAGTCATAACTCCAGCGTATATTAAAACAGTTCCATCTACTCGACATATATACCCCAATTATCCATCCTTTCTCTTTACACTTATGGAATGTATTCAAAGTAGCAATCAAGGTGATTAATACACCTATTTATCATGTTCCCTCAAATAATCCAATCTTCTAGCAAATCCGAGAGTCCAAGAATGCAAAATCACCTTTCTATACCTTACTTTCTTTTAGACATGTAGTGGTAATTACCATAACATTTATGCATGTTCATAACTTATATTTTCATCGTCATAATTCTACCAAAACAGTCCCTTAAGATTACAACATAACATGTTCAATAATTTCCATGGAATTTAGGCCAACAACAATAAGAATTCCAATTCTTCTCTTAATTTATTAATATCAAATTTCTTCTTTTATATTCCAACACTTTCCTTTTATAAGTCACAACTTAAATCTCCGGATTTCTTTCAATCTTAACATGCAATTAGTAACAAAATAACAACACGACAATCGAATACGACAATTTCAAGATTAGTAACATTAGTCCTAATATCGGCTACAACATTCAAATTATTCACATGCAATGTCTAAATTCAAGATTTCTTCCTAACACAAGTCCATTACTTCAACTACAACAATATGCAACTTCAATTATAGCATAGAAATAAGAATTTTCATACCTTAATTTAATCCCCAAAACAGTCCCGATTTTTAGCCACTGTTTCGTCAGCGGAACTTGTAACGTCCATAACTCTCTACTCCGGTGTCCTATCGATGAGATGTTTATTGCGTTGGAAACTAGACTCGACGAACTCCATTTTAGGATTTTGAAAAACCCAAAAACTCCTAATTTACAAGGAGATATATCCCTCTAAAGTTGACTAAAATTCTACCCAAAATCCCGATTTTTGTCTCAATTTTCATCAAATTTTTGTCCAATTTTGTCACTTCTACAACTCCAAATCGACATGCATGTGTTCTACAATGTTAACACATCATTCCTACACATTCTTCTTCCGAAAAACTTGTCCAAAACTTGGAAAATTTGAGCCCAAAATCTGGAAAAAGTCGCGCTTTTCTTGCCCGATTCTTTGCATGAGTTTGCCACTGTTTTGTGGTGCAAAAATTGGCTTGTACTTTGTGGAAAAATCTAGGCTTGGAAGAAGAAATAAAAAAAAACTTCAATTGCTATGAAAATGGGTGAGATTTTTGGCCAAGGTGTATAGGAGAAGAAGATGAGAAGGAACAATGTTTTGAAATTGAAATGGGAGATAAAAGGGTTTACTAATTTCTTTAAAGCAACAAAAATCTGAAAATTGAAAGTTACACTTAGGTCCCTTAAATATTATACTTAAGTCACTCATTGTCTACTTAAATTAAATCAATCCCCCAAGTAATAAATCTTAATCCCACATCTTTTAATCTTAACTCCCGTTTCCTTTAATCCCCGGGAATTTCATAAGGTCTCGTATTTTCCATGTCATAATTCTTATAATATGTTACTAACCCATAACGGAAATATAGAACAATCATTTTCAATTCCCTTGGCACGCTCGTTGTAACAAAAATTTCTGAAATCACATCCTTAAGTATATTAATTTCCTTAATGACGTTCTTAATTATAGTCTTAAACCTACGAGGTGTAACAATCACGCTCCAGTGTAGAGGCCGAGTATCGAGAGGTAGCCAATGTGGTATCTGAATCATGTTGGTTACATAATCTTCTTTTAGAGCTTCATCGTCCCATTCAGAAAGCTACCTTGGTTTATTGTGATAATATTAGTATCGTCTAACTTTCTAGTAATCATGTTCAATATCAACGCACTAAACATATCGAGATGGATATCCACTTCGTTCGAGAAAATGTAGCTCATGGGCAAGTGCATGTCTTACATGTCCCTTCTAGGTACCAAATTGCAGACATATTTACTAAGGGTCTTCCCTCAGTTCTATTTAAAGATTTTAGGCATAGTCTCAGCGTACGACGACCATCCACTGTGACTGTGGGGGTGTGAAAGTATACCGTGGTATACACGATATACATGGCATATACAATGCCTTGTGTATACTGTGTATATCACCGAAATATAAGGCAGATCAGTCTGTGATATACATGCCAAGTATATCATGGTTTGGTGTATATTGGCAACATAGTATTTGTATTTAATTAACATTGTACACTTACCGTAATTGTAGAATTTTTGTATAAATAGAATAAGGTTTTGGGAGTAGAATAAGAATAGGATTTCCATATTATGGGTATTGTAAATTGTATAACTACTCATTCATTAATGAAAATCAGTATCTCTCAATTGAATGATTCTTCCTCCTAGGACCATTAAGTTTATGTGTATCACCGTTACAATTTAATCCAGTCACTGCAGAAAGTTCACCCATCCAAACCACATCCTAACTTCATTCACAAGAAGTCACCTTTCGCCCTTAATTTTCATGATATCAAATAGTATAATAATTAGAGGCCGACAATTGTGGAAATGCTGCTTAAATTTGAAATTCAAGTTCTACCTGATTGTGCTTTCTGTGAATAGACATTAGAGACTTTAACACACCTTTTTTGAATGTTAGGTGACCAGGGCTTTATGGCAAAGGTTGTGTGTATGGTTAGGCTATCAGAGGAGCATTCAGACTGGAGCACAAAGATGAAATGGGCTTACAACTTAGCAAAGAGGAGAACATGTCTAGCTGAGATCTCATGTTGTGTCTTTGCTATGATTATTGATGTGATTTAAAGCAGATTAAATAGGTATTCGAGATTTTGGCTGATAGCTGCTTTCCCCTGGACTGGACCTATCCCCTTACCTATGTCTCTGAGTGTTCATTCTTGCATATCCACATCAGAGCTCGGGCCAATGCAAAGTGACAGTATGCTCTGTGAAATAGAATAATCTCTTTATTATTTTCATTAATGAAATTGTTTATATACATGATATACAATATATAATTATAAAAATTAAATCTATATTTTCCTAATAAAAGACTAATACATTTTTCTAATACAAGACTACTACCATAATTATACATGTACAATAATTTTAATAATATGGTAAGTAAATATAGGGCATATATACAACCAATATACACGGTCTTTCACACCCATGCAGTCATAGCGGGTGGTTGTCGTACGCTGAGATTATCCCTAAAATCTTCAAACAAAACCAAAGGAAGACCCTTAGAAAAGATGTCAGCATTTTGGTAGTGTGAAGGGACATGCAAGACATGTACTTGTCCACGAGCTACCTTTTCGCGAACAAAGTGAATATCCATCTCGATATGTTTAGTGCGCTAATGTTGGACCGAATTTTCAGAGAGATAGACAATACTAATTATCACAGTAGACCAAAGTAGCTTTCTGAATAGGAAAGTGAAGCTCTAATGGGAGATTACGCAGCCAACAGGACTCAGACACCACATTGGCTATCCCTCGATACTCGGCATCCGTACTGGATTGCGATAAAGTAGTCTGGCGTTTAGCCAACCAAGAGACCAAGTTATCACCTACAATAACCAGACGTCGAATGTCTGGTATCTGGACATCCACCCCAATCAACATTTGTATAAGACATAAGAGTTGATACGGAGGATGGATATAAGTGCAAACCATAATCAAGAGTGCCCTGAATGTAACACACAATGCTTTTGAGAGCGTGCATATGTGTCACGCCCCAAATTCCGGGCCCGTGACTGGTGCCCCTACCTGGGCACCCTTCTACCCATACAACATAAATAAACCGCTGAAGATAAATAGCACTCATTCTTTTTTTTAAATAAAGGCAAAGCCGGGAAGGCTTCCGTATAAATATAAATCACCCGAAAGGGTCTACGCTGTACAACAATGTAAATACAACTTACACCAGTCCAGCCCACATATGAATACAGACCTCTAAGAAGGTGACAACAACTATGACGGGACAAGGCTGTTATACCCCGTATTTCCAGAGTATGTACGTGAGGACGTACGTAGAAAAGTTTGAGCCTTAAAGTTAGGCTAGGACCAAAATTTTGTGCACAACACACAAAAAGAATTGTTTTCCGACGAGACGTTTTACAAACTTTGCGAAGGGAAAATTCCGGCTATGTCATTTATATTTTTTGCGGATTTTTCCGAGAGATGAAATATTTTGGACCAACGAGAGGGCGACACTTGTCACCCTCTAATTGATGGACTTGTGGGCGTCTATGGGACGATTTGGAGGTCTTGGTTAGGTAGGATATTTTGTGTGGTAGATTGATAAGGTGGGACCCACACACACATGTCCAAATCCTCACCCTCCACTTGCCCCCCACTTGGCTTCATCTTGGCCATTGATTGGCCTATAAATACCCCTCTAATGCAAGACATTTCTTCATCCACACTTGTGAAAATCCAAGGCGAAAATCCCTCTCCCTCCCTCTCAAAGCTCTCGTCCAAATCACCCCTCCCCTCCTCGAGAAGGCCTCGGCCAACACCCCTACCTAGTTGTTCTCGAAAATACTCCCCCTTGGTTGAGAAATACTTCTCCAAGTATTGTTATAATGCCAAAATACTCTAGCCCAAAACCTTTGTAGTATTTCCAAGTACCCTCTATACGAAAAGCCCGGAAAATACTACTATACTTTCTTTTAGCCACTAAACGAAACCCTTTGGAAAAATCTCCATAATTGGTTGGAGTACTTAGTAGAAGTGTGTAGAACTTCTAAGGGTTTCTTGGAGCGAATTGGAGCGCACGGAGTAGGAGCTAAACCTTGCTCAGGATCGACATTAAACTTGGATAATTTTGGGCTTATCGAGGTAAATAAACTTGTCCCCCTATTGTGATTGGAAATTACATGTTGTAGTAATATATAGTTGAAGTATACTATATATAGAATGATTATTGAAAAGAATTGAACTGTAATCACATCAGAAGAATATTAAAGAAGAAGACCAATCAGATTTACATGTGATTGTATTCTGATGACTGTGTAGTTTGGCGGGTAGGGAAGTGCTGCCCAATGTTTCGTGAATAAAGGAATCTGTATCTAGAATTATTTTACAGAGTAATCTAGACGTTGATAGACTTACATGACCATTATAGGTTGAAGTACTGCGAGTAGCGTATTCTACTCGGAGAAGTGGAAAAGGCTAGCAGGATTACAGTACTTTGGAGCTATTTGCTAATAGTCGATAATCGTCGCGAGGTATGTGATTCTTCCTATACTCTTGAGCATGATATTTTAAAAGAATATATATATATAGTACGGTAGACGTACGTGTGTTAACCGAACGTAGTTTTACGGCAATGTCTTTTGACTTAAGCCTGAATAATAAGAATCTTGAAGTATTTCAAAAGAATTAAGAACCATTTTTGAAAGAAGAGTAATACTTGGTTTTAAAAGCTTAAGTTATACTAGCTTTATGGGAAGTTAGGTATAACGACTTAAGAGAGATAAAAGGAACGGTTGACTTAATTAAATTGATTTTAAAGTCTGTTAAAGTGTGAAACCTCATTCGTGAGTAATGAGTACTTGGTTTTTAAAAGAATAATGTTTTACTGATTTCGGAAATGAGAATAAGTATCGAACAAACCACAGCAGCGCTAATAAAGGGAAGTGTATTGACTAATAAAGTATTATTAAAACCAGTAGAAACCTCCATCTGCATAGAAGCTAAGATGAGACAAAATGATATTACATTTCCTAGATCATGACTGCTTTAATAAGATTGATTATGAACAAGAATAACCTACTCACACATAAGGCATATGTTGCTCAAATTGTTTTAAAAGAGAATTACGTCAAGACTATGAACGATGAAATCTTTCGAAAATAAGACACGGAAATGTTGAAATTAGGCAAACTTGAACTTTAGAAAAGAATGTTGTAACTTGATTTTAAAAGGAGAAGTGTTTTGGTTTAATAAAGGAAAGTATGGAAGTTGTTTTGGTTTACTTAAAAATGTTAGTCACTCTATTTTTATAATACGGGCATCGGGTGACCTTTGTAAAAGAAATGGATCTTTTAAAAAGAATTTAACGTTCGTAGTACTTTGGGGTTAAAACCTGGACTTTGGCATAAAATGAAAGTACCTTGAGTTGGGTGTAACTTGCATGTGTTTTCGTGTGATAGCCTTGTCGTGCTAGTATTGTATTTCTATACCACCGCGTCTCTCAATGGAGGGCCGGCTGATTTGTTATGATCTTACTGGGACGTACCGGCAGTGACGGAGGATTCCACGGGTGCGCTCCCGTTGATAGTGTTATTCCATGGACTAGCTCTCCATGAGGTTTTACTGATTCGGCCTTGGTATCTGGTGGTTGGCTTTCGTACTTGCCCCGTCTCGTGGCTGATTCGGCCTTGGTATCTGGTAGTTAGCCTTCGCACTTGCCCCGTTCAGTGTAGTGGCGAAGTCTCGTGATACGGCCTTGGTATCTGGTAGTTAGCCCTCGTACTTGCCCGGCCACCGCGTGACACGACTTTGGTATCCGTAATTGGCTTCGATTTGCCCCGTGACGCCTTCGTGGTTTGGATGTTGAGTGGCGAAGTCTCGTGATACGACTTTGGTATCTGGTAGTTAGCCCTCGTACTTGCCCCGGTCAGCTGCGTGACACGGCTTTGGTATCTGGTAGTTGGCTTTCGTACTTGCCCCGTATCAGCTTCGTGGTTTGGTTGTATAGTGTTGTTAGTACGGACTTGGTGTTATTATATCATAGACTGCCGGCAGTGAGGAAGGTATTCCACGGGCATGATTGATGTTGTGGGCGTGAGACCCATAGTTATATTTGAGTGATGACTTTGAGGGCGTGAGTCCCTGACTTGACATGATCGCTTATTTATCGTGGGATCGTAGTTTGCTTATCATACATGTCTCGCTTTATATAGATCGCTATGATTTCATTTACGATTTTCGATCCACATACTTGGTACCTGTTGTACTGACCTCCTTCGGGGGGCTGCGTTCATGCCGCAGGTAGAGGTACACCAGTTGTTGATCCTCGCTCATAGGATCACCGTTCAGCGTATTGGGAAGCTCCGTTTCTCCGGAAGCTCATCTCTTGGTATAGTCCCCTGTCACTGTAGGTACTTGTACATTCAGGGGTATGGCGGGGCCCTGTCCCGTCATGTTGTATAAAAACTCTTAGAGGTCTGTAGTACTGTTGTGGGCAGGGTTTGTAAGGATGTAACTGTTCTAACTTTGTATTTATATATATGCCGAAAGGCGACTTTCTCTCAGATAAAATGTGCCTCATTTTACATTTGTTTCATGTATTGTTTTTATGTTCCGCTGATTACTCTGATGTATGACTACTTGGGTGCCCGGGTAAGGCACCAGTCACGGGCCCGGGTTCGGGTCGTGACAAAGGCCCCGCCGTACCCCTGAATATACCTAGCCATAATGACAAACTCCGGAACTTGGAGCCATCTCAAAATGCTGAACAAGGATCCTAAGCTCGCGGATCCACAACTGTGTACCTAGAACTGCGGACATGAACGCAGCCCCCCTAAGGGGGTCAATACAACAAGTACTAAGTATGGAACGGAAATAAAGTACATTAAACAAGATCATAACTGTACAAAAGAATGACAGGGGCAAGTATAAAAATTAAAATACCAGATCTTACCGTGTCATTTTAACCCATGAAATCAATATTATATTAATCATTCTTTTCCTTCTTTCAATAAGAATTAACATCATATTCTTACATACATACTTAAGAATTCAATCAAGTTTTTCCACATAACTTACATATCTTACATAACATAATCCGGTCCTTTATGGAGGGACTTCTTATTTAGAAGCTTACTTTGATTATCAATACATGATAACGCATCCGCCCATTTATGGACACGGTGTCATGAATCATGTGGCATAATTCGCCCGCTCGCGGGCTCGTGTCTTGTGGAATCATGTAGCATAATCCGCCTCTTGCCGCGGCTCGGTGCATCGTGGAATCATGTAGCATAATCCGCCCGCCTGGGGCTCGGTGCATCGTGGAATTATGTAGCATAATCCGCCCGCTGTGGGGCTCGGTGCATCGTGGAATCATGTAGCATAATCCGCCCGCTGTGGGGCTCGGTGTAAGATGACGTAACCCGCCTATGTGTAGGCTCGGGGTAATATGGCGTAATCCGCCTATGTGTAGGCTCGGTGTATCTCATAACATAATTCGCCTATTTGTAGGCTCGGTGTATCTCATAACATAATCCGGCCTATTTGTAGGCTCGGTGTGATTTTCCTTACATAACATTTTTAAACCATCTTTTCACTTCTTCTTAAGTCGTTATAACAACTTCCCATAAAGCTATTATAACAACCTTTCATTTTAGAGAACTTAAGACACTTTTATTCTTGCAACATTAGGGAAACTAAACCCAAAAATACTACGTACATACATACTTAAAAAGAATCATAAAACTCCTTCTCTTTAAATCAATAAACGTATACTTTTAAAACTCAAGTCACATACTCTTTCGAAATCAAGCCTCTTAACTTTAGAAGTAAATCAAGTAACCCATATCTTGAAAAATAAAGTCTCATAACTTGTAAAGAAATCAAGTCTCATAACTTTAAATCAAATCTCTTAACTTTAGAAACCAAGTCCCATGTCTTGAAAAATAAAGTCTCATAACTTATAAAGAAATCAAGTCTCATAACTTTAAATCAAATCTCTTAACTTTAGAAATCAAGTCCCATATCTAAAAAAATAAAGTCTCATAACTTGTAAAGAAATCAAGTCTCTTAACCTTAAATCAAATCTCTTAACTTTAAAGTACTTCACATAACTTATACAATTTTGACTAAGCCACTCATACTTTCATAATCAAGACTCATATATTTCCAAAATCGACTTACTTACTTCAAATGAATTAAGTCGCATAGACTTACCAAATCAAGTCACATAGACTCACTAAAATTTAGTCACATAGACTTACCAAATAATCATGTCAAAGAAAGGAAGAAGTTCACATACCTCGTTGGCGACTAACCCAAACGACAAGTAGCAATACGCTCCAATGTACTTCAACCTTATTGGCTATTCCACAAGCCAAGTAGAATGTGCTACACGTAGTACTTCAACCTAAAATGACAATAGCACTTCTATCAACTACAAGCTATCAAGTGTAGGACTTATACCAAATAATGGCCCTCTAATTCTACGGAAAATTGGCGACTTCCTTTGTTTCTACGCATTTTCCACCTTTCCAAGGCCCGTATTCATCAACCAACAAGCCACATTTAAGGCACAACCAACAGTTAGCCAAAGGGATTACACGCCTAACTGGGCGTGTAAAATTCTGCCCCACGCTTATACAAAATACCCACAAATCAGCCCATAAAAACAGTCCGCAATCCAACCATAACGAGGGTAAAATGTGAGGCCTTTTAACGCCTTTCCACACCCTTATTCCCTTAGGACTTTCATTAGCAACTACAACAATTAAACATGCATAACAACAACTAAATTTCCAGAATTTAATACCTCAAAACAGTCCACTAAACGACACAACAACGTCTAACGCTTTGGGCGGTTTCACAACAACTACAACCCGATAACGCATTCCTTAATCCATTTTATTCCAATTCGAGTTCCAAAACTTTCTACATAAGTTATAACAACTTATTAACAACAATATTAATCCATTATAACATGCAATAGGTGAAGATAACAACGACAATAACCAACGAATTCCATTTGCACCAAATCTGTCCCAAATCGGTTTTAGCCCCAAAAATTGCTCAAACGCTTTTTATTCTTCATTCTTTTCTAACACAAGTTCATCCATACATAATAACAATAAGTAATATCCAATTACTTTAAAAGAAGAAGGTCTTTTACCTCATTTTTTGCCCAAAAACGCCCCAAAACGGTCCGGTCTTTATTGGTGCGCGCTGCTTCGCTCCACTTCTTCAAGTTACAATCACATATATGTACTCCCTACAACCTTAGGAGCAACTTCTCTTTGAATCTCACTTCCAAAAAGTCGACGGAACCCCTAGGGTTTTGGCATCAACTTTCGGCCAAGAAAAGTAAAAACGTGTAGAATATTAATCTAGGCTTAGCACTTGGTTTAAGGGCTTAATCTTGGAGAAATAAATTGATCAACAATGGTTGTTCTTAGCCAAGGGGCTCTCGAAATTATGGAGCTAAAGGGGAGAAGATGAGAGCTTATTTTTTGGTCTAAGTGTAAAGTGATCCAAGTCTTGCAAGACTTGGATATGTATAGCCAAATGGAGTGGGACCCATGTCCACTTGTCCCCTCTCAAAATATCTAATTTGTTGTCATCTTAGCAAGACAAGTGGAGGGGTGCCACGTGTCGCCCTCCGATTGGTCCAAAATATTATAATTTTTCGAAGGTCCCCGCGAAATTGTGAAATTCTCGGTGGACCCCATATTATCAATTCCAACACCTTATAATCCAATACTAAGTCCATAAATTCAATTAGAAGTATTATACTCCAAGTTAATAATTTTTCCGTCGTCACATTTTTTTCCGAAATTTTCCTTAAGAAAATGTAATTATTCTTTCCTTCCAAAATTCAAATCTTAAATCCTTAATCACGTTCTCAATTAGTAGCCCTGGTATTACGGGGTGTAACAATATGTTCATCCATCAGATCATGCATAAATAAACACACATGCTGCACTACATAAGTAATATCGAGCCTCGTGAATGTAAGATATTGAAGAGCCCCTGCAAGACTGCGATAGTGGGAGAGATCCTCGTAATGTGTGCCAGAATTAGCACTCAACGTTGGTTTAGTGTCAACCGGAGTAGGAGATGACTTACAGGATGATATGTCACCCCAATCAATAATCTCAGTTGCATACTTCCTCTAGGATAGAAATAGACCACCGGGATGATGAGGTATAGCTATAGCCAAAAAATAACTCAAAGGACTCAAGTCTTTCATAGCGAATTTGGAGCTGATAAGAGACATGATAGACTGGCACATTTTATCAGATGAGGTAGTCAATATAATATTATCCACATATAACAGAATGTATTCCAGAAAAGTACCATGATGATAGATGAATAGAGAATGATCAGACCTACTATGAGAAAACTCAATAGTAGACACATAATCTGCAAACCTTTTGTACCAGGCCCGAGGGGCCTATTTTAGTCCATATAAGGTCTTCTTCAGCAAACATATATGGTTAGGATGATCATGGTCCCTAAAATCCAAGGGTTGATACATATATATTGTTTCCTTGAGATCACCGTATAAGAAAGTGTTTTTCACATCCAGTTGATGAATGAACTATGCTTTCGAGAGAGTCAGACTGAGAATGGTGCGAATGATAATCGGTTTGACCACTAGACTAAATGTCTCTCCATAATCCATGACAACCTGTTTAGGTTTGTCATCACCTACAAGACGGGCCTTATGCCTCTCAAAATAACCATCAGATTTTTTCTTATGAGTAAAAATCTACATAGAACAAATCACATTAACACCAGGTGGACGGGACACCAACTTTCACGTCTTATTTTCAATAAAAGCATTATATTCATCGTCTATGGCCATTTCCAATTCGGGTCATGAAGGGCAGACACGGGGTTACGTGGAAGGGGTGATTTAGTGACAGTAGAACTTAGATTAAAATGTCGTTTCAGTTTAAAGATACCCGTTGGCTACGAGTAATGGGCCCTTGACTCGGAATGGAAGGTGTGGGGACGTCATAGGATTGGACTGGACTAACGGAGGTGGACCGAGGTAGTGGGACAACAGGCAGTGGGTCTTCTGGCCAATATACCCTATGAGATGGAATTAGGCCAGCAGGCAATGGGCTTGCTGGAAGATCGAGAACACGGTCAGGAAATGGGCCAGCAGTGGGCATGCTGGCAGAATTGTGGAAGAGCAGTGATCTATGCCTGTCGGTGTCAACTGGACCGGAGGATGGTGTGTGGACCGAGCCCAATGGTAGACCACATACGGTAAGAGCCCATCATCCAAAAAATTATACGAATTAGACATGAAATTATACAATTTAGCAAACGGAAATTGGGTTTCAACAAAAATGACATGGCGACTAATTATGATTTTATTAGAGGATAAATTAAAACATTTGTAACCATGATGATTAGACGGATAACCCAAAAATACGCAAGCATTAGAACATGTTTGACGTTTGTTAATTGTAGTGGATGGAAAGAGAGGATAGTACAAACACCCAAACAACCTAAGATGAGAATACGTAGGATCTTTGTGATAAAGATTTTTTAGTGGAGATTGGTATACTAATCCTTTGTTAAGGAGTATGTTAAGAAGGTAAGTAGTCATTTTGTAATGCATGATGTCAAAATGTAGGTGGTAATGAAGCATGAGCTAGTAATGTCCGAACAATATTATTTAATGGTACGATTTTTTCTTTTGGCTTTTCCATTTTGTGAGGATGTATGAGGACAAAAAAATCGAAAGATATGTCATTAGCGTTACAAAATTCCTAAACGGCCCATTATCAAATTCTCTTCCATTATCACATTGAATATTTTAAATTTCCTGTTCAAATTGGGTACGGATGAATGCTCTAAACGATAGGAATGTGGAATAAACTTGAGACTTTATAGACAACGGAAAGGTCCACAAAAAATTAGAATAATCATCCAAAAATAACACATAATAACGATGGCCCAAAGATCTCAAAACAGGAGATGTCCACAAATCACTATAAATAATATCAAATGACATTAAAGTACTAGAATTAGAGGCTACAGATGGTAATCTAACATGTTTTCCAAGCGGACAAGAAGGAAAACCATTAGTACTACACGTACTATTACACTCAATAAAATTATTATTTTTAAGATAGAAAAGAACAGACGCTCCCGGATGACCCAAACGCGCATGCCACAAGGAATGTGCTAAAGCGACAAACATTGACGGTGTAGCGTGATTAGTGGTAGAGGTGATTGAATAGAGCTCGCCCCGACTATTACATCTCATTAAAGGTATTCTCGACGTGAAATCCTTCACAAAAATCCAAAAGGGTCAAAGTCAACAGAAACACAATTATCAATTGAAAATTTTTTAACAGACACCAAATTTTTAATTTAGTGAGGAGTATGAAGGATATTTTCAAGGCTAAAGGTGGGTTCGGGGGAGATAAATTTGTGTGTCAATAATCATGAATTAGAATTGAATTACAATTACCAACAATTATGCCACGATTTTTGCTCAAATTAAAATAAGATGAGAGATTACCTGGTGCGGGCGTCATGTGAGAAGTAGCACCAGTGTCCATGTACCGATTTGCATACTGGGGATTTAATTTAAGTGTATGTATCGCTGCCTTGATATCCGTGTGGGTCAGGACTACTGCTGCTGGGACTACAACAGAGAAGGCCTGCTAAGGCCGAGGCCCAAGCAGGCCAGCCTGCTGCATGTTTTGGCCAGTAGGCATGTTCTGTCCAATGGCCTAATTTGAAGGAAAGAGGCAGGGGGCCGAGATGGGCCACTACCCGTTGCCCAAGGCATGACCCAGGGCCACTACCCAGCGGCCCAATTCGGCCAAGGGTTCAGTGGTCAGGTCCCCTGCTGACCGCCACTGCTGTCGGTTGACCGTCTGCCACTGCCGCCACGGCCACCACCCTTGCCACCACCACATCCACAACTATTTTCCCCACAATTTTGACCTTTTTTCCACCTCCGTTGTTATGGTTTTGACCATAATTTTTAGAGAATGATTGAGAGTCATCAATTTTGTGGGACGTAGCCACCATTATGGAGGAATTGGATCCGGTAGCCGCCTTTTTAGCCAATCATGTTTCTTCTAAGTTGAGCATATAACGTGTTTGGTAGAACGGAGGGAGAGGATTGCTTTGACGAATGAGAGTCTCAACGTCATTATACATCTCGGAGAGGCCTGCAACCATTTGAAGAACTAGACGATCATTAGTGACAGGCGCACCAATGTTTTTGAGTTGATCAGACAACTCTTTGAGCCTTTGACAATATGCAGAGGCATTCGGAAAATCCTCCATATTTATGTGGGAGAATTCTTGCTCAAGGGTCACGACACGGGAATTTTTGTTGTCTGGAATATATCACGCAACCTATTCCAAGATTCCATTGATGTAACGTCGGGTTCGATAATTGTCTGTAAGAGGTCCGTAGAGATGGTGGAATAGATCCATTGAAGAACTGTAGCATCAAGAGTTGCCCACATCTCAATTTCATCATCCGTGGAAGGCACATTCTCTTTGCATTTTACCGGTGGGATGATGTGATGGAGGACTCTATTAGACCGGGCGTGAATTTTAAACAGTTCTGCCCACGTCGCGTATTGGACGTTTTTCATCTCAAGAACAATACGGATGTTGTTCTTGATATTGGAGACTGCAAGGGCGGGATGAAATGTGTTCTTTGTGGTAGACATAATGAAAGAACAAGAGGAGAATTGAGGATTCGGAAAAAAAATTGAAGGGAGGGGAGGTGTAGGTACGGCCGATGGCCAAGAAGTAGGGCGGCGGAAGCAAAGGTTTTTGGAGAATGAAATTTTTTGCTCTAGACTGCTGATACTATGAAAGAGAATAATATCTTGATTATTTTCATTAAAGAAATGATTTTTATACATGATATACAATATGTAATTATGAGAATTAAATCTACATTTTCCTAATACAAGATTACTATCTTTTTCTAATACACGACTATTACCATAATTATACATGTAGAAGAATTCTAATATGGTAAGTAAATATCGGCCATTTACGCGGCCAATATACACTGTCTTTCACTCTGCACAGACTTAATGTTTTTCCTTAGTGCAGTAGATTCATGTATCTATAGCTGAAATGTTTTCTTTGTATCCCTAGTCTGTAGCTGATTTTCAATTTAGTTGAGGAATAAATTAGAAGATAGATGTTTAGGTTTTGAGGAAAGTAGTTAGTCCAAGACTGCTTCTGAGCTGTATTGAACAATTTTGGTTATTAATTGAAGATGTTTAAAACACAAAAAAAAGTATAATAACTGACACATCGTGGTTATGTTAGGCATGTCCAGGAAATAGCCAAAACAAGTGGACCTAAATAGCCCAAGCTGTTTTGCTGATAGTTTTTCTTTCAACTACTTAACAATATTACAGTTTGCGTGAATATCAAATTTTGACATAAAATTTGTATTAGGTTAAATATAATATTCCTACACTACTTTTTAAAAGGATATGCTTTGAATTGATGTGTTTAGATGTAAATATACAAGACTACTAGCCTACATAAAGTAGGACTTCCTGAATTGAATCTAACAAGCAGAGCGAAAGGAAAACATTTCTCAACTAACAAGATAAATAGTGTTGGTATAATAATCTGTATTTGGCTAAATAATGTTTCAAAACAATCTGTTAATCACTTAGTGAAACATATAACATTAATGAAACAATAAACGAAAACAGAATCTGTTTTGGAAAAATAATTTCAGAATATAATCGAGCCCACTTAGTTCAAAGTGTGTCCTTAAGAAATTATTCCCCTCACAGTACTCGAGGTTAACGGAATATCGCCTCCCAGGATAGAACGATTATCTTACCAGAATAGTAGTACTCTGAATTCCGGTAGCAGCGAACCACTCAACGGCAGTATATCACACAGAATGAAAAATATTTTCGACTTGAATATGAAATTCAGAATGGAAAAAAAAATGAATGAATAAATTCTTGGAATAATCAAGAATTTATAGGGTTGGAGGTACTGATTCTTAATGGTTGCAACCATTCAGAATAGTCACCTAATTTTGGAGGGAAATTCGAAAAAGAGAGGGAGAGTCGGACGGGTCGGGTCGGGTCGCGGGTCGATCCGTTTGGATTTGTTTTTAATTAAATAATTAATTAATTAATTTAATTAAAGAAACGTTTGTCCAAAAAGATTATCAATCAATCGTTTGACAAATCCAAAGCCGAGCCGAGCGAGCGACGACGACGGCGCGAGGGGTCCTTGCCCTCTCAACCCTTTTAGCAGCTAGAAAAGGTGTAATGTAATATATACACCTCTCTTTCCTTCTCCTTTTTCGATGTGGGACAAAAGAGCATTTTCCCTTTAATTTTCATTCCATCATTTCTCATTCACCAATATCAAAACCCAACAATCCCCCACATGAATGGGGAATGGATATAAGATAGAAGAATGTACAGACGAGTGTGATATACAAGCGAGAATTGACTGCATCTTGATAAGTAGGTTTCCCTTTGAACTTTCCGTAGTGAACTTATATCGGATATACTCGATCAATCGGTAGATTTGATATCTTTGAACCGTCGAACTTTGTTGTATACCTAGACAACATAAGACACACAATCAACCCTCAACCATTTATGGTTCTCACGGTTGTGTTCGTTTCAGCCATGAACACCGCCTGGTCTCATGAGTGCATAGAGAATGGGCCTTTACTGTCATTCCCCTTTAAAGCGGCTTACACTTAACACTCACATAGGTGATTTCTAAACATGTGGTCCTATAGCCACATTATCTGGTCATACATCGCCAGATTTAGATAACCATTAAAAAACCTTAATGCTTTATTAACTCATTAACAAGCCATAAAGTCTTATCCTTATTTCTGAACATTGTCTTCATCCGAGAATGAGTTGAGTTATTTGACAATGTTGAACCGTCAGTCACAACTTTGTTTGATCTCCTTGAACCTAGCTCTTGGGATCTCCAGTCTGCTAGGTAGAGTTACCGCCATGATGACTTGTCATTGGCCTTAACCCCATTCCCATTGATGATCTACCAACTCCCTCTCTAGATAAGCCTTTTGTAAGCGGATCCGCCACGTTATCTCTTGACTTTACATAATCAATTGTGATAACGCCATCAGAGGAGTTGTCTAATCCAGATTGTGTCTCCGTCAGATGTGACGAGATTTTCCGTTATACATTACGCCCCTCGCCTCTACCTATTCACGCTGATCGTCACAATGTATAAATATAGAGCCAAAGGTTTGGGCGAATGGAATATCTTCTAAGAAATTCCGAGCCATTCAAATTTTCTTCACCGGCCTTGTCTAAAGCTATAAATTCTGATTCCATTGTAGAGCGGGCGATGCATGTCTGTTTTGATGATTTCCAAGAGACTGCTCCTCCGCCAACGGTGAAAACATATCCACTCGTGGATTTAACTTCAAACGATCCGGTGATCCAATTTGCATCACTATATCCCTCAAGTACTGCGGGATATTTATTATAATGCAAAGCATAGTTTTGGGTGTGTTGTAAATATCCCAAGACTCGTTTCATTGCCATCCAATGAGTTTGATTGGGATTACTCGTGAACTGACTCAGCTTGCTTATAGCACATGCTATATTTGGTCGTGTACAATTCATAATGTACATCAGACTTCCCAAAACTCGTGCAAAGTCCAATTGTGAGTCACGTTCACCTTCATTCTTTTGAAGTGCAAAACTTACATCAATTGGAGTCTTTGCAACATTGAAATTTAAATACTTGAACTTGTCAAGTACTTTTTCAATATAATGTGACTGTGATAATGCTAGAACTTGTGGAGTTTTATGGATCCTAATTCCTAAGATCAAATCAGCAACCCCTAAGTCTTTCATGTCAAATTTGCTAGCGAGCATACGCTTCGTAGCATTTACATCGACAGTATCTTTACTCATTATCAACATGTCATCAACATACAAACAAACAATGACTTCATGATTTGGAGTATTTTTAATGTAAACACATTTGTCACACTCATTAATCTTAAATCCATTTGCCAACATTATTTGATCAAATTTTGCATGTCATTGTTTGGGTGCTTGTTTAAGTCCATAAAGTGACTTAACAAGTCTGCACACTTTCCTTTCTTTACCAGGAACCACAAAACCCTCAGGTTGTTCCATGTAAATTTCTTCCTCCAATTCTCCATTTAAGAAAGCTGTCTTGACATCCATTTGATGGATTTCAAGACCATATACGCCGATGCCACTAACACCCGAATAGATGTTATTCTTGTTACCGGCGAGTATGTATCAAAGTAATCAAGACCTTCTTTTTGTCTATAACCTTTTACCACAAGTCTTGCCTTATATTTGTCAATAGTGCCATCAGCTTTCATTTTCCTTTTAAAGATCCATTTTGATCCTAAAGGTTTATTTCCAGGAGGAAGATCAACTAATTTCCATGTATGGTTGTTTAAAATTGATTCAATCTCACTATTGACTGCTTCTTTCCAAAATGTTGAATCAGAAGATGACATTGCTGCTTTAAATGTTTGAGGCTCATTTTCAAGCAAGAATGTTACAAAGTCTGGTCCAAAGGAAGTAGATGTCTTTTGACGTTTGCTACGCCTTAGATCCTTTTTGCTTGGTATACTTTCCTTTGGTTCTTCCCGCGGTCGTTTAGATCTTTCACTTGACGACTCACATTCAGTTTTATACGGATAGATGTTTTCAAAGAATTCAGCATTATCTGATTCAATTACCGTATTAACATGAATTTCGGGATTGTCCGATTTGTGAACCAAAAACCGACAAGCTTTGATGTTTGTAGCATAGTCAATAAAAACACAATCCACAGTTTTTGGTCCGATTTTTACCCTTTTGGGCAAAGGAATTTGGACCTTCGCTAAACACCCCCACACTTTGAAATATTTCAAGTTGGGTTTTCTTCCTTTCCATAGATCATATGGAATAGATTGTGTTTTGCTGTGGGGTACTCTGTTGAGTATTCGATTAGCTGTAAGGATAGCTTCCCCCCACAAGCTCTGCGGTAAACCGGAACTAATTAGTAAGGCATTCATCATTTCCTTTAATGTTCGGTTTTTCCTTTCCGCAATTCCATTTGATTGTGGTGTGTAGGGGGCAGTAGTTTGATGAATAATTCCATATTCCAAACATGTCTCTGCAAAAGGAGATTCGTACTCTCCACCCCTATCACTTCTAATCATTTTGATCTTTTTATTCAATTGATTTTCCACTTCGTTCTTGTATTGCTTAAATGCATTAATTGTTTCATCCTTACTATTAAGCAAATACACGTAATAAGACGATGCAATCACAATGAAAGTTATAAAATATTTTTTCCCACCACGAGATGGTATTGACTTCATATCACATATATTTGTGTGAATTAAGTCTAAAGGATTTGAATTCCTATTAATAGACTTATATGGATGTTTAACAAACTTAGATTCAACACAAATTTCACATTTTGATTTGTTACACTCGAATTTAGGCAATACTTCTAAATTGATCAATTTTCAGAAGGTTTTATAATTGACATGTCCTAAACGAACATGCCATAAATCATTTGACTTCAATAAGTAAGACGAAGCAGAATCTTTATTAATACTTTCAACAACCATTACATTGAGTTTGAAAAGGCCCTCGGTGAGGTAGCCCTTTCCTATGAACATATCATTCTTACTTATTACAATTTTCCCACTAACCAACACACACTTAAACCCGTTTTTGACGAGTAGTCCGGCTGAAACTAAATTCTTCCGAATTGTTGGAACGTGCAGAACATTGTTGAGAGTCAGGACCTTGCCGGAAGTCATCTTCAGAAGTATCTTCCCATATCCTTCAACCTCGCTGTTGCGGATTTCCCATAAACAAGACCTCTTCTGGTCCAATGGAGCATAGGTTGCAAATGCTTCTTTTGCAGCGCAAACATGTCGAGTGGCACCAGAATCTAGCCACCACTCCTTTGGGTTTCCAACCAAATTGCACTATGACAACATTGCACACAGATCATTCAGATCATCATTCATTTCCACCATATTGGCTTGTCTTTTTCCCTTGTCTTTTTTCGGGAGACGACAATCTGGGCTTTTGTGGCCAGCTTTCCCACAGTTAAAGCAGTTGCCCTTGAACTTTTTCTTGTTAGAAACCTTCTCTTTCTTTTCTTGTTCATTTTCGGAGCAGCATCTTCAACGATGTTGGCCCCTTCAATTGGTGAACTCTTACGATACCTCTTTTCAGCGGTTTTGTTATCTTCCTCGATCTTGAGACAAATCACAAGATCCTCCAACTTCATTTCCTTTCTTTTGTGCTTAAGATAATTCTTGAAATCTTTCCACGAAGACTGCAATTTCTCAATCATTGCAGCCACTTGGAATGCTTCATTCACTACCATACCTTCAGCAATAAGGTCATGGAAGATAAGTTGAAGCTCTTGAACTTGGGTTCCAACGGTTTTTCCATCAACCATTTTATAGTCTAGGAATTTGGCAACCACAAACTTCTTCAAGCAATCATCTTCTGTCTTGTACTTCTTTTCAAGTGCACTCCATAGTTCTTTGGAAGTTTCTACTGCACTGTAGACATTGTACAAGTCATCTTCTAAGGCACTTAAAATGTAGCCTTTGCACAAAAAATCAGCCTGTTTCCAAGCCTCGAACTATGAACCGCTGGTTGTCGGGCATGTCGGCGAGTACCGGAGGGTCTCACCGTGAACTTTTGCAAACCAAGGGTGGTAAGCCAAAAGAGCATTCTTTGCTGCAATCCTTTAAAGTTGGCACCGGTGAACTTCGCAGTTTCTCGGTAAATGCTGCTGCGATGCGGGTTGTAGTAGTAAATCACGTGCGGTATTTGCGCAGGTAGTTCCAATTTCAATTGCCATTGTTTGTCATCACAAATCGACAAACTGTTTTAATTAATAAAACCAAAATAGCAATTAATTCACAGACTTCAACGATGAAGATTTTATTTCTTCAAATCGCAGTCGAATTATAAACATAAACGATGAAGATTTTATTTCTTCAAATCGTAGTATAATTATGAAACTTTAGTATTTCAACGAAGTTTTTTATATCTTCGAGTCAGAATACTAATATTCATATGGAGTAGAAAACTACACAAGTTTTAATCTCCTTAAACAGAACGATGAAGTTTTTATATTCTTCAAATCGTTGCAACAAATATCATACACAACGATGAAGATTTTATTTCTTCAAACCGAATCAATTTTGATAGCAACAAATATAATACACAACGGTGAAGATTTTATTTCTTCAAACCGAATCAAAATTGATAGAAACGAAGTGCAGTAGATTGTATGTTGTATACTTGATGAAGTTTTTATATCTTCAAATCAAGTATCCAAATGAGTAGAAATTTATGAAAACTTTAATCTCAACCGGAGTAGAAAATCCGAAGATTTTAATCTCCAAACAACATACAAGAAAAACACTTTTTTTTTCTTCTGAAAAAAACACTTTTTTTTTCTTTTTGGAAAACACTTTTTTCTGGACTTTTAATATTCCAACGAAGTTTTTATGTCTTCAAGTTAGAATATGAAATCTCATACGGAGTATAAAACCACACAGGTTTTAATCTCCAAACCAGGATACAGATTAAAATACAATAAATATAATTTCCTTAAAATTGTTGGTATAATAATCTGTACTTGGCTAAATAATGTTTCAAAACAATTTGTTAATCACTTAGTGAAACATATAACATTAATGAAACAATAAACGAAAAGAATGCTTTTGGAAAAATAATTTCGAATGTAATCGAGCCCACTTAGTTCAAAGTGTCTTTAAGGAAATTATTCCTCACAAGACTCGAGGTTAACTAATATCGCCTCCCGTGATAGAACGATTATCTTACCGTAATAGTAGTACTCCAAATTCCTAAGCAATAACCACTCAACTACAAAGATATCACACAGAATGAAAAATATTTTCGACTTAAATATTAAATTCAGAATGAAAAAAAATGAATGAATAAATTCTTGGAATAATCAAGAATTTATAGGGTTGGAGGTACTGATTCTGAATGGTTGCAACCATTCAGAATAGTCACCTAATTTTGGAGGGAAATTCGAAAAAAAGAGGGAGCGGACGGTCGTAGGGTCGCGGGTCGATCCGTTTGGATTTGTTTTTAATTAAATAATTAATTAATTAATTTAATTAAAGAAACGTTTGTCCAAAAAGATTATCAATCAATCGTTTGACAAATACAAATCCAAATCCAAAGCCGAGCCGAGCGAGCGACGATGACGGCGCGAGGGGTCCTTGCCCTCTCAACCCTTTTAGCAGCTAGAGAAGGTGTAATGTAATATATACACCTCTCTTTCCTTCTCCTTTTTCGATGTGGGACAAAAGAGCATTTTCCCTTTAATTTTCATCCCATCATTTCCCATTCACCAATATCAAAACCCAACAAATAGATCATTCTAATCAGAACTACTAGCACATTTTCAACTTAAGAAGAAAAGAAACAAGAACTACATTTCTGTATTGTGCATACTATTTGATCAATGTACCTAAGTATCATTCAAAACTCAATATACTACTACTTTTTTAGAATTAAGAATCTAGCATTCAATAACTAACATTTATACCAATTCAAATACATAAAATTTCCGTATG
The DNA here is from genome assembly GCA_029844215.1 of Przewalskia tangutica. NCBI lineage: Eukaryota > Viridiplantae > Streptophyta > Magnoliopsida > Solanales > Solanaceae > Przewalskia > Przewalskia tangutica. The sequence continues at coordinate 44,537,640 of CM056729.1, forward strand.
GCAGTTGATCACCACGGGTGTCATTCCCGTTGATTACATCAAATGATAATATAGCAAACCCTCTAACTATGAGACTACCCGAAGATCAAGAGTTCGGCCTGTCTAGGGAAATGGACTTAAAACCCAAACAATACGAATCTTTACGGTGGTAACCCAACCATACTCACTGGAGATCCCAGTTCAATGGGAAAACTAAGTTGGAAAAGGTTCAGTTAAACGCTTCGATGGAAATAAGAGCACTTCAGATGATGATTTCTATAAAGAAACATGAATCCAAAGCCATTCTTGCGATATACATTAAAGTGCTACATGCATGGTGGGTAAAGGTTAAGCTTCAAAACCTTTAACGATTTTCAAACGGTTGAGGTTAAGGTTGGGGAAACTTTTAATGATTTCAAACACTTGTGAAGTGGGGTATTTCAAGAGGGGATTGTTGCAAATTTACTAATATTGAATTAAGTTTATCCTATTATTTATGACTCGAATAATTGGGGGGCGCACGTCGGAAATGTCATTTCCACACACGTGCACTCGTAGTGCCAAGTATCATAAATTTCATTAGTGAAAAAAATATTGGTATGTAAGTAAATGTTTGAGATAGAATAATGGATGGTTATTGACAAAATAACAAGTGTTTCATGTCACTAAACGAATGAAGGATTGTGCAAAGTGTAAGATGGTACGGGCCGAAAAGGGTCACGGCGCTACCCGGACGGAGTCGGGGAGCCTGAGGAACAGCGACTCTAGTGTGGCCAAGCCTCGGCGCTTCATTGGCAGTAAATGCGACAGAAGTACAAAAGTTTAACTGATTATGGAGAGGTTTTGGAGCATTAAAATGTCAGTTCTCCTTCCATAAATCAGCCATTATTTTGCTGCATTAATTGGTGAATTAAAGGGTCATTACATGCCATTTAAATAGACATTACACGGGCACTTGAAGAGACCACTCTTACACAACTATAAATTGAAGTCTTTGGCTTAATTCTACACACATTTTTCAAGAACAACAAATCTGAAATTCTTGTGGCAAATCCTCCCTTCTTAACAATCATTTGCTATTTGTTTTCTTTGCTAGAATCACTTGTGTTTGCTTTGCACAAATGATAGTTTGTTGTTTTATATTGGAAGACTATTGCCCGCTATCGTAAAAACATGTATATACGGAGCAATTTTGCCTTGACTCAGCACAGTTGTAACAGTTCCAGATTTAGTGGCTCTTGATTTCATGTTAACAAGATTCAAAGAGCTTTCTGCAATTGGTACAAATATTCAAGACTGATTCAAGAACTCAAAAAGCTTGTTGTTGCCACAACTCTTACTTACTACAAGTTTGTTGCTATTGTAATATTTATTTTTTATCCTTTCGAAACACTTGTAATAGTTATTTACTATTCATGTACTGCTTTATTTCCAACAACTTCTTGACCCCACATTATTTGAACCTTCTCTTTCTGGCACTATCGCATTTGAACTGATTCTAGCGCATGAAGCTTCAACTTTAACAATTTGTGAATGAACTCTACCCAAACCAGTAGGCTTAACTGTATGGTTTACGTGAATATTTGGAGAATTGGAACTAATTGATTCTTCATGTTTATAATTGTGAGTATTGTGAGTAGAACAATTGCTAGGAACGGGAAGTAAGTGACTGTTACAAAGATGACAAACTGGAAACAAGAACAAATGAAAAAACTACTACAAGAAATTTGTTGAGTCGGGTGTTAATACTCTGTCCTTATGATAATATTACCGGGTATAAATCCTTTTACGGTAATGGGCAACTGTCTCCCAAGATAAAACAACAACTAACAAATGAGCAAAGAAAACTCAAGTGTTTACAAAAAGAAGAACCTTTGAGTGTGTGAAAGAATGCTTAGAGAGGAAGAAGAAGAAGATCGGAAATCTGAGTTTTGGTGTGTTCTTCAATTGAGCCAAAACTTCAATTTATAGTGTAAGGAAGATGACCTCCCAACTAGAAAAGTAATGAATTTCAATAGCCATGTAATGACACTTATTGAAGGATTACAATTCAGCCAAATAATGGTTGAATTCAAGTGCCAAGTAATGGAGGTTCAATGCTCCAAAACCAGCCCAAAAGTTAGGAACTTTTCGTCTCATATCAAACCATTCTGCCTCCGAAGAGCCGCGGTTCTACGAATCAGCACCGCGGCACCTCGGCTCCAGTGACCGACCAACCAATTAGCATCGTGGCGCTGCCTAAGAGGTATCGCGACTCCGACGAGGATGTGTCGCGACACTTCACGGCTCTGCGGCAATTTTCTACTTGTTTTATCTTACACTTCGCACACTTCTTCCTTCGTTTACCAACATGGAGTACTTGCCATTTGGCCAATAACCGTCCATCATTCTATGTCTCAAAAAAATTACTTACATACCTATATATCTTTCATTAATGAAATTTATGATATTTGACATTACGTGTGCACGTGTGTGGAAACGATATTTCCAACATGCGGGGCCCCAAATTGTTCGAGTCATAAATAATGGGATAAACTTAATTCCACATTTAGTAAATTTCCAATAATCCCCTCTTGAAAGATATTTTGGCGCACTCACAAGGTGTCTTTCTAGCAATCTTTCGGCGGATCGATGTTTCTTCTCGATAGGTAGCCTTAGTTTTGAACCTTCCATAGTTGAATACCATTGGACTTACTTACTGCGCGGTGAACGTGATATCTTGAACCGTTAGTTTTTAGTATAACCCAAGTCAACGGTACCAATACAACAACTTTCCTTACTCTGTTCTTCTTTAATGTTTTGTCTGTTGTGGCCGTGGACACTTCTTGGATTCTTAAGTGCGTTCATTTGAGGCAGTATGTCCTCACACTTAAATAGGCGGTCTCCTACAAGGTATCCTATTATACCCCACTTCACTAGTGTTAGGAACCATTAAGAGTTTCCCCAAACCTAACCTCAACCGTCGAGGACCATCACTGCAGATAGCACTTAATGTCTATCACGGGAACAACCTTGGGTTTACGATCCTTACGGAAATCATAACCCAAAGTGCTCTTGCTTCCACTGAAGCGCTCAACTGGACCTTTACGACTTAGTTTTCCCATTGAATCTAATTCATGGGATCTCCAGTCAGTAAGGTTGGGTATCCACCATATCAGTCCTTATTATTTGGGTTTTAAGCCCATTCCCCTAGACAGGCAGATTGTCTGTCTCTGGGTATGCCCTTAGTCAAAGAGTCTGCTATGTTCTCCTTTGATTTTACATAATCAATGAAAATAATACCCGTGGGCCGTGGTGATCAGCTGCCTAACGGGTTTATGTCTCCGTCAAATATGACGAGATTTGTCATTATACATAGAACTTTGTGCCTTTCCTAGAGCTGATTGGATGTCATAGTAGATCATTACATAAGGTACAAAGTTTATCCCAACACGGGACATCCTTTAAGAAGTCATCAAGTCACTCAGTTTCTTCTCCTGCTTTGTCTAAAGCGATGAACTCCGATTCCATTATGGATCGGGCAATGCAAGTTTGATTAGAGGATTTCCAAGACACAACCCCACCACTAGTTGTAAATATATACTCACTGATAGACTTGGTGTTCTCTATATCAGATAACCAGTTTGCATCATTGTACCCCTCTAGTACATCATGATATCTCGAATAGTGCAAAACCCGTAAGCTAGCATGTACTTCAGGTACTGTAGTACCCGATTCAACATTTTCCAATGATCATCACTTTGATTATGGGTAAACCTTGCCAACTTGTAGAAAGCATACGCGATATTGGGTCGGGTGCAGTTTGTTATGTACATTAAACTGCCAATCACCTTCGCATATCGTTCCTGGCATGTGAGCGCACCATGATTTTTATCAATCATTTAATTTATATCCAGTAGTGACGTTATCGGTGAACTGTCGAACATCTCATACTTTCTCAACACATCCTCGATGTAATGAGACTGAGATAAGACAAGTCTGTCAGACATCTTTGAGATTTTGATCCCTAGGATGACATCTGCAATACCCATATCCTTCATGTCGAAACATTATTTCAACGTATTTTTAGTCTCTAGGATCAACCTAGGATTGCTCTATGTGATCAACATATTGCCTACGTAAAGGCATATCATGACGAACGAGTCAGCATTACCTTTAGTGTAGACACATTTTCCACACTCATTAATAGCGAAACTTTTCGATATTAGAGTACTATCAAATTTTTTATGTCATTGTTTTGTGGCTTGTTTCAGCCCGTACAGAGATTTGACAAGCCAACATACTTTCTTCTCTTGTCCTAGAACCACATACCCCTCGGGTTGGTCCATATAGATTTCTTCTTCCAAATCACTATTTAGGAAGGCTGTCTTGACATCCATTTGATGTATCTCAAGGTCCCGCAATGCGGCGATCGCAATGAATACTAATATGGACGTCATTCTAGACACTGGGGAGTATGTGTCAAAATAGTCAGGGCCCTCCTTTTGTCAATAACCCTTGACTACTAACCTGACCTTGTACTTATCTATAGATCCATCTTCTTTATACTTCCGTTTGAGTATCCATTTACACCCCAATGGTTTGTTTCCCGGAGGAAGATCAATCAATTTCGAAGTATGGTTGTGTAGGATGGAGTCTATTTCACTCTCTATAGCTTCTTTCCAGAGCGGTGCTTCTGGAGTTGACAACGCTTCAGCAATTGTCTGTGGTTCGTCATGAACCATATAAGCCACAAAGTCCAAACCGAAGGACTTATCCTTCCTGGCCCTTTTGCTTCATCTTGGTTCCATTTCTGGAGCCTCCAAGTCCTGAGAATCTGGAACACTACATCCAGGATAATCAGTCACTTCGGAGTCCATTAGATCTGAACCACCTAGATCCGGGCAGTCAACGACTCCTGGATCCTGAGAGCTTTGCTCATTACTTCGTTTGCGAGAGGTTATGTCTATTTCCTTTCCAAGAATGTGTCCTCAAAGAAATTGGTATTCCTTGATTCCATGATTGTACCCACATGGATGTCTGGTACATCTAGGGTTGTTATCGGTCCAGATCCGAACCGAACCGATAAGGTATCGGTCCTGAATCGAGATCCGGGACCGGACTGACACCTTATCGGGCGGGTACCCGATCCGGACCGATAAGTTTTTTTCCGAACCGTGGGCCTTATTGATTGCCAATTGACCTAGTCAAGGTAAGTATGTTACAATGAAGCTCCCTAATGTTATTTTATAGCCCTCCAGATCCTGCTTTCTTCTGTTTCAGCCGATGTGGGAACACAATATTTTTCTTTTTTTTTTCTGTTTCAGCCGATGTGGGATTTCAACTCTTTTCACAAAATTTAACTCAAATAGGTCTCCATTTCATTTTATGATGAGACTATATTCTCTCCATATCTCAAACATCAGAAGGATTCAACTAGAACTTGCTCATTATATATAATATTAATGAGTATATTCGTCCATTATTTGTCTTTAAGATAATTTATCGTCAATTTATTTTTTTGGAATAACTAGTACTAGATCAAGAAATATGTGAAAAATTAAAGAAATGCGAATTATAGAAGATTTTTTTTCATAAATGAACTAGTAAAAGTAAAAATTCATAATTGCAGTTATTCAATCAACATATAAAAGGTACTACGATCAAATTATGTTCAAAGTTCTCTTTTTGCATTTACTGCATATGGAAGTCATTACGTGAAATAAGTTGTTCTAAATGCCTTACCCAATTTTTGTTTCTTGCCATTATTTGTTGGATATGAGATACTCTCTCAGGTTCAAAATAAATGTCCACTTAATATTTAATACTCTTTAAAAAAGTACTAACTTCTAAAAAAAAATAAGTAATTTGACTAAGTAATTAAAATAATCCAACATTAGGGAATATTGCAATTAAATATAATTAGGGCTCGCTGGGGTCTGGCTGGGGAGGGGGGCTGGCTGGGGAGTGTTACCGGGTATTTTACCGGGTTACCGGTCCGGCTCCTTATCGGTCCGGATAATTTTTTAGTACTCGTATCCGGACCGTTAACTTTTTGGTCCAAGTATCGATCTGGGTTTATCGGTCCGGTTCTCGGGTAATTATCGAGAGTATCCGGACCGCTAACAGCCCTAGGTACATCTGACTTCTGCACTAAGAAGCGATAAGTACTACTGTTATTTGCATATCCGATGAAAATGCAATCTACAGTCTTAGGCCCAATCTTGAACTGTTTTGGCTTAGGTACTTCAACCTTCACCAAACAACCTCACACCTCCAACTATTTGTAGGTGGGTTTCTTTCCCTTCCATAGCTCGTATGAAGTCTTGTTCTTACCCTTATGTGAGACTCTGTTAAGAATCTTATTGACGGTAAGGACAGCTTCTCCCAACATGTTTTGGGGAAGACCGGAATTGATGAATAAAACATTCATCATTTCCTTCACGGTACGGTTCTTGCGTTCAGCAACACCGTTTGTGTCACACCCCGAACCCCGGGCCCGTGACTGGTGCCCTACCTGGGCACCCTTTTACCTTAACAACTAAGTACATTGCGGAAATTAATAACAGCTCATTTTTTTTTTTAAAACAACCGTACGTACAAGGCAAAACCGACTAGGCTGCCATATGATATACATAAACAAAAGACACTACACTGCATACGAGTCCAATCCCACATATGAATACAGACCTCTAGGAGTTAAACTGAACTATGACGGGACAAGGCCCCGCCGTACCCATAAATGTACAAAAGCCTCCTGAAGGAACTATACCAAAAGATAAACTCCTGGACAGGGGGAGCTATCCAAAAACCCTGAGCAGGATCCTACACCTGCCGATCACCAAACAGCGTACCTAAACTCATGCAGATTTAACGCACTTCGGGCGAGGTCAGTACGAAGAATGTACCAAGTATGTGAACAGTAAGTACTGTAATAAAATCATAACTGTCTAAACAAAACAGGAGACATGTATGATAGCCAACCTACAGTACATAACACATAAGCAGTCATATCAAGTCAGGGACGCAGGCCCTCAAAGTCATTACTCAAATATAACCATGGGTCTCACGCCCATAATATCAATCATGCCCGTGGAATCCTTCCTCACCGGCGATCATGATGTAATAACACACATAAGGATACATGAACACCAAGTCCCACCTGTGTCCTAAATACCTCGTGGTCTCATGCCCCGGAATCCCACCTCGTAAAAGCATAACCATAGGGTAACACAAACAAATCCGGAGACATATATAATAATCAAAATACAACACATTGTGCCTTACTAACAATGAGAGTAAACAGTAGTATCCTTACAATATAAACTAGGAAGCTCATGATCAAGCAGGACCATCCGCCCGCAGTATCATTTAGCAATCCTATTCTCGGGACTATTTCACCCGCGTAGGTCGCGTGGACCCGCGCGAGGTATTCCTCGCATAGTCGGACCGCCCGCGTGGGACTATTTCACCCGCATAAGCCCTTTCGGACCCGCATGAGGTATTCTCGCATAGGACTATTTCACCCGCATAAGCCCTTACGGACTCGCATGAGGTATTCCTCGTGATAGGTCGGACCCGCCGCACGGGACTATTTCACCCGCATAAGCCCTACGGACTCGCATGAGGTATTCCTCGCATCGTGGGTAGCAAATCCACGGAATTATGCAAATGCCACAAACCCGGGGAATGACCCCGAAATGACTGATATACCAATAGCACACAACCGGCTATTTCCATCACACATAGGCAATTCTCAATTAACAAGCCAAAGTACTTATCAAGGCATACTTAGACAAATCCTCAATTTATCAAGCCAAAGTACTAATCAAGGCATACATAGAATAATTCTCTTTTAACAAGTCAAAGTACTTATCATGGCACACTTAGACAAATCCTCAATTTATCAAGCCAAAGTACTAATCAAGGCATACATAGAATAATTCTCTTTTAACAAGTCAAAGTACTTATCATGGCACACTTAGACAAATCCTCAATTTATCAAGCCAAAGTACTAATCAAGGCATACATAGAATAATTCTCTTTTAACAAGTCAAAGTACTTATCATGGCACACTTAGACAAATCCTCAATTTATCAAGCCAAAGTACTAATCAAGGCATACATAGAATAATTCTCTTTAACAAGTCAAAGTACTTATCATGGCACACTTAGACAAATCCTCAATTTATCAAGCCAAAGTACTAATCAAGGCATACATAGAATAATTCTCTTTTAACAAGTCAAAGTACTTATCATGGCACACTTAGACAAATCCTCAATTTATCAAGCCAAAGTACTAATCAAGGAATACATAGAATAATTCTCTTTTAACAAGTCAAAGTACTTATCATGGCACACTTAGACAAATCCTCAATTTATCAAGCCAAAGTACTAATCAAGGCATACATAGAATAATTCTCTTTTAACAAGTCAAAGTACTTATCATGGCACACTTAGACAAATCCTCAATTTATCAAGCCAAAGTACTACATACGTACTTTTTTTATAAAAGACTCCTTTCTATGTAAAGCCCCAAGATACTAACACCCGTAGTATCAAGGCGTGTCTATTTTTCAAAGTAAGTTACTATACCTTTTTTTTTGAAACTCATTTCAAAGCTTAAAACCAAGTAACTTCAAATTTTCACAAACTAGGCAACTTATGCCCTTTAATCAGAATAGACAACTTTCTAAACCTTCCATAAAGCCGTTATAACCAACTTCCCATAAAGCCGTTATAACCCTTTATGGTTTTAGACATATCCATTCCTTTTTATAACCAAGAGACTTATACTTTTAAATCCAAGTATCACATACTTACAAAATCAAGTTCTTAACTTTCAAAATACTTCAAGTCTCTTAACATTTAGAAAACAAGTTTCTTCTACTTTTAAATCTCAAGTAACTCACACCCTTAACGCAAGTTACTTCTCTTAAATCATGTCATTTCTCCTCTTTTAAATCAAATAAGTAAATCACTCATTTGACTCCCCTAAAGTCATTATAATGACCTTTAGGTTTTAGAACTAAGGCACTAGCCAAAAGATTTGGAAACCACTTCCTTTTCAAGTCTCTATGTACTTTAAGAAAATACCTTCACTTTTAAGAATCCAAACTTCCCTAAGGAAATGGATTATACTACTTACAATTTAAACATCAAAGTACACCCAAGGAAGTACATAGAACAAATTCTATTTTAGGAAATCCAAATACAAGCAAGGAATGGATCATTCAAGGAGTAGAGCTTACTTTCTTTATTCTAAGGAATCATGCTAGAAGAGGAGATAGTTCACATACCTTTTCGGCTAATATCCTCAAGCTAAGCCGAATACGCGCACGTAGGTGTCAACCTATAATGGTCACAACAAGACTATCAACTTCTAGTCTCTACGTAGAATAATACTAAGTATACGGTCTCTAATTCTACGGAAAATCGGGCAGCACCTCCTTTGTTTCTACTTACTTTGCCACCTTTTTCAAGGCCGAATACAATAACCAACAAGCCACATTTAAGGCTCCAAACAACAACCAAACAAAGGGGATTACACGCCTTACAATACGTGTAAAATTCCGCCCCACAATTCATACCAAAAAGTAATATACTTCACTAGCCATTCTCGGCCAACATAACCAATAATACTACGTCTTTTCCAATCCTTTTCCAATTTCAAGTTCTTAGGTCAACATGTTATTTAGTCATAAACAACTTCAACAACTACAATTTCCTTCTTACACAACATGCGACGACTTAAACGAATAATCAACTTGAAATGTACTCTTAAGGCTAACATGCTAGTTTTCGGATTAGGGTTCCAATAGCCAACATAATAATCAAACTTCGTAATATATAACTCATGCTTGCTAATAACCATAGCTACAATCAATAAGTAAGCTTAATTGCTAAAACGACAAAATTTATACCTTTCAAAGCCCTTAAAATTTTCCAAGATTCAAAGTCGCGCCTTAGCAATTCTTAGCTCCTTTCCTTAGGTTCCAATCCGCTCCAAGCACTCCTTAGAGGCCTATGAAGAACCCATCTTCAAGTTCCAACTTCAAAGTTGAAGAACTCCAATAGTTTCCGCCTTGCGACTAACGTGAAAATGCGTTTTTTCCGAAATCCTTCTATTGAGATATCCTTATAATACCCTTGGGGACATTGGGTTAAAGTCTTGTGGCTAATGGATCAAAATCACAAAATTTTTGTGTGGGAGAGGGCTTGAACCCGAGAGCAATGTTGCTAGAACAACAATGTTTCTAATTTTTCTAAGTGTTAAAATGAGCTAGTCTTGCTACTAGTTAGTATATAACACATATTGGAGGGCTTAGACTTAAACAAATGTGAGGCTAGGATGATTATCACAAGGATCAAGCTTATGTGGCAAGTTGACTAGTCAATTATGTCAAGCTTGCAAGACTTATCATCTACATAGGTCAAATGACCATTCTACCCCTTACATTTTCGTCCAAGACCACATGAGGGGGTGCCACGTGTCACCCTCTCATTCGTCCATAAAATTCTGTAACCCTCGTGGGCCCCATAAAAGTAAAATTCCTCGGGTGGGCCCCACGTGACCAAATCCGTAAAAAATAAATTTCCATAAGGTTAAAAGTTCCATACTCTTCAAATAATGCATTTGGAGAATTAAATTCTCAACAACGAACATTTTTCCTTTCCGACGTTCGGAAGATTTTCCGTCGGAAAAACAATTCTTCCTTTCGTACGAAATTCCAAGTCTTGCTTCCTTACGTACATTCTCTTATACATGTCCTGGACTTACGGGGTGTAACATTTTGATTTAGGTGAGTATGGAGTCGTTGTTTGATGAACAATGCCTGATTGGGCACAATATTCCTCAAATGGCGCTACGTATTCTCCCCCTCTATCGCTACGAATTGATTTAATCCGTACGCTTAGTTGGTTTTCAACTTCTACTTTGTAACATTTGAATGCTTCAAAGGTTTCATCTTTACTTTTCAATAAGTAAAGGTAACAATACCTTGTGATATCATCTATGAATGTCATAAAGTACTTGTTCCCCTTCTTGTTTGTGAAAACTTTAAATCACATATATCTGTGTGAATAAGTTCTAGAGGAGCGGTTTCCCTTTTGACGAATCTACAGGGAATCTTTGTGAGTTTGGCCTCTATGCACACCTCACACTTACATTGAGGGTTTACGTCGATAGACGACAACAACTCCAACTTTACCAACCTTTGAATAGATTGATAGTTTACATGTCCTAATCTATGATGCCATAAATTAGACGACTCAAACAAATAAGAAGAAGACTCAATTTTATTAATAGACGAAGGCATTATAGACAAAACTTTTACTTTAAAGAGGCCTTCACAGACGAAGCCCTTCGTACAAATGTTCCGTTCTTAGTGATTACAAATTTATTGGACTCAAACACTAGCCTAAAACCAACATTCATCAATAAAGGTCCATAAATTAAATTTCTTCTAATTTCCGGGGCATGCATCACCTCCTTCAGAGTAAGCTCATTTCCGGAAGTCATCTTCAGGATTACCTTTCCTACCCCCAGCACCTCAGACGAAACGTTTTGCCCATGAACAACTTTTTATCCATGACTGGTGTATATATGGAGAAGGCTTTTCTATTGGAACAGATGTGACGGGTAGCACCCGTGTCCATCCACCACTGCATAGGATTCTCAACGAGATTTACTTCAAGTACTACCGCCGAGAACTCCTCAATCATATCGTCAAGAAACGTTTCTTTGACGATGTCAACCTTAGTCTTGCCCTTGGCTTTCCTTTATTCTCATTCTTGAGTTTGCGGCAATCCTTGATCATGTGACCAGGTTTACCACAGTGATGGCAGTTCCCCTTAAACTTCTCAGTTGTTGGGGCCTTACCATCCTTCTGGAACTTTCGCTTCTTGCTCGAGTTCCCTTTGGCCTCTGCCAGATTTGCCATAGCTGTTAAACCCCGAAGTTCCAGGATATGTGTTTAAGAGTATGTACGTGAGAAGATACGACCTTAAGATTGAAAAGAAAGAAGGATTGTTTTTTCCTACGGAAAAATTATTTCGAGCCTCGGAAAGGAAAAATTGTTCGTTAATGAGAATTGAGTTCCCTAATTTGATATTTGAGACTTATAGAATTTATCGGATTTTTGGGAGATAAAATATTTTAGACCAACCGGAGGGAGACACGTGTCACCCTCCACATGCCAAGTAGGACGAAAATGTGGACAAGTCAAGCTAGACAAGTAGAGCTTGACATTCTTGACTAAATCCTAGCCTTTAAAGTGTATTAATCTTGGCCCTTAGATGTGTTATATATATCACACTAGTGCAAGACATTCTACACTTAGAAATTTTTTCAAGAACTTGTTGTTCTTAGAGGGAGGCTCTCGGCTTTGTGCCTATATGGAAGACAAAAAATTTCATTTGTGGTTCATTATTCACAAGACTTTAACCCAAGGTTCCTAGGGGTATTTTAAGGATATCTCAATAGAAAAATCCCGGAAGAACGACGTTTTTACGTTAGTCGCAAGGCGAAAACCTAAGGTGTTCTTCAACTTTGAAGATGGAACTTGAAGAGGAGTTCTTCATGAGCTTCTAAGGAGTGCTTGGAGCGGATTGAAACATAAGAAGAGGAACTAAAAGTTGCTAAGGATCGACTTTTACGCTTGGACATTATTAGGGCTTATTGAGGTAAAATCTTCATCTTCTTAATGTAATTGAAGATTACATGTTATAGTAGTTAAGAAATGAGCATGTGGTATATATAATGAAGTTTGAAAAGATTTGGATCATGTCGACATGTTAAAACCGAAAATGGACAAGTTAGCCATTAATGTTGTAATCAATTTGGTCGATTTTACAATCGTCGCATGTTAAGGAAGAAAGGATTTATAGTTATTGTAATTGTTATTATGTATATAACATGTTGGAATAACAACTTAGATTAAAAAGAAATTGAACGGAAATTGACATTGTTAAGGATGTTGTTATTGCCGAGAATGTGCATTAAGGAATGGGCAGTTTTATATTGATTGTGAGGTAGAATTTTACACGTATTGTAAGGCGTGTAATCTCCTTAGTATTGCTGAATTGTTTGGCCTTAAATGTGGCGTTTGGTTATTGATTTTTCGGGCCTTGAAAAAGGTGGAAAAGTACGTAGAAACAAAGGAAGTGCTGCCCGATTTTCCGTAGAATAAGAGTCATTATACTTAGAAATATTCCACGTTAATAAGCTAGGAGTTGATAGACATGTTATGGTTATTATAGGATGAAGTACTACTGATCGGTGTATTTTATATACACTTTTTGAGTCATTTTTAGTTAGTATTTTACTCATTTTATTTATGTTTAGTATAGTATTAGGGTCGTTTTCCTTTCTTTTGTGTCACAGCGGTCAGAAATGGAGAAATGGCGAAAAGGAGATGAAATAAGCATAAAAGAGATAAAATTGCACACTAAAAGGGTCAAGAAATGAAGTCTAAGAAGTTCCGGGAATTATAGAGAAAATCAGACGAAGTCCGGACGAGAAAAGACGACGAAACGGAATTCGCTAAAAATGTCATCAGCGCATGGCCAGTGCAGCATGGCGCCCAAAGTGCTTGAAAGTCCCGAGAGTTGCTGAATTTCAGCTGCATGCGCCGTCATATGCCGCGCCGACGCTGAATTGTGAAATCTTGGCCGACTGACATGTTTCAGAATCCTAAAGGGATAACTTTTCCTTCCTAAAAGGGATAACTTTTCCTACCTAAAGGGAAACCTTTTCCTACCTAAAAATCCTTACCTAAAAGGATTCTAATAACTTTTCCTACCTACACAAATCCTTAACCCTTCACCTAAAGGATTCTTGCTCTATAAATAGTCTCTACACCCTTAGAAGAATTCATTCTCCATTCCACCATTCACCATTCTACATCCATCCTTCCACCAATCCATCTTGTAAATATTCCACAACACAACCCTTGGATGCTTGGCTTGGAGACTCATACTTAGTAATTTTCTTTTCTTTTCTTGTCTTTATTTCATTTTTTATGATGAACATTGAATTAGTTCTTGTCATGTCAATGACTAGGAACTAATTCTTTTATAGGGCTTTCCATGTTAATTCTCTAGAAACTTATGTTATGATTTAATGCATGCTTATGGTTATTTTTCTTATTGTGAGATCTATCCAATATTTGAGTTGAATTCTTGGTAATTAATTGACAACTAATTATCACTATATGATTTCTAATCAGATTCCGAAAGGGGGGGATTGTGAATATGCTGTAAGTTGGATAGACATTCTTGGATTGGGGATGAAAATACCTCAATTATTTATGTAGCGTTAATGAGAGGCTTAACAACCCTAATTTTGAGCATGGTGCGTGACGGTTAACTAGGTTTTTGTTCTTAATCCTCCTATAGAGTTATCCTTATCACCGAAAGGTAGGTAAGGTGCGATACTGGGGTTGAGTGTTTATATAACCCTAACGGGAGTATAAAACAATTTCGTAAACCTGCTTTCTCCAAAAGAAGAATACCATAAGTTATTGTATTAATAAGTAACATAAGCGGATAGTGAGGAGACGTGGAAGCCCTATTCTCATCACCACTGAAGTAAACCTTTATAGTTAATTAGCTTTTATAATTATTAGTTATAAACAACAAATCAATATCAATTTACCAAATAGATACCAAAAGATAGATAGTTGGTAATTGAACCCTAATCCTTGTGGACGATATTCGGTCTTATCAAGACTATATTACTTGTCACGATAACGTGCACTTGCGTTTAAAGTGTGTGCATCTTACCGTGCATCAAGTTTTTGGCGCCGTTGCCGGGGATTAGGCATAGTTCAATATCAAATTTATCTATTTTTAATTTCTAATTTGGTTTTTATTTTTGTTTCTTTAAATTATTTATTTTATTTTCTTTTGAAAAAAAAAAAAACACAAGTGTGCCGTGATTCGTTGTTGGTTTTGATTCATCTCAAGGATCCTTAAGACATGGATTTCATCACAATATGATCGAGCTCAACCATAGAGGAAGAGAGGAGGAATTACGAGAAGTTATACTCGTCTCACGAGGTACCAAAATCAGTTCATGTATCGAAACGAGAATGGCCATGAAGAAGTTGGAAACGCAAATAGCGTAACTCGCGATCATATTCAATAAATAAACGCAAGAAGAGCAATCTGCACCTCGGGTAGGCAATGAGGAAACACAATGTCAGGCAATTGACCTGAAGGATGCCGAATCAGGGGAGATAGAGAGTTCGCAGCAGCAGCAGCGCCGCGACGCCGATGAGCATGGCCGCGGCGCCGAAGACTCTGAGACAGAGCAGGGCCGCGGCGCCTAGAACCCAGAAATCGAGGTGATTTTGAACAGCGAACAGCAAATTGAGGAGCCTGAACCACACCAATCTGGTGAGATAGTTGGTGTAGAGAAGGAAAAGATTGCAGAGATCCAATTATTTACCTTCTTGGATTCTGTGGAAATTCTTTTTCTTGCACCTATTACAGAATAAACACCACTAGCTATCATGGCTGATTCCCAATTAGGAAGCCCATACCATCAAGGGTACCCCCTAGAGTTGAGAGATGTAGAGAAGTTCACGGATTCCTACATTATAGAAAGCATAAAAGACAAGACTACTTGGGGGATAATTGTATATGTAAGGCTCTTGTTTGAACAAATGGTCGTAGGGAAATTGAGACCTACAACAATAACTCTGCGGATTGCAAGCAGTTCGCAGAAGGATCCAATGGGCACTCGAAAAGGTTAATTGCGTTCGGCTAAAAGACGTTAAAGACAGCGCTGATCGGTGTATTTTATATACACCTTTTGAGTCAGTTTTAGTTAGTCTTTTGTCCCGTTTTGCACATATAAGTGTCGTATTAGGATAGTTTTTCTTTCTTTTGAGTCAAAGTGGTTAAAATGGCCAAATGGCGGAAAGGCAAAAAAGGGCAAAAGAGAGATGCAGAAAAAAATGCGAAGTGGTAACGGCGGCGAAATCAGCGGCCGCGGCGCCTCGCAGCCTAAAAGTGGCCGCGCGCCCACTATTCGAGAGGCAGAACCTGCACGCGCGCTCGAGCAGCAGATGCAGGCGCGCTAAACATCCGGAGAGCTACAGATACAGCACGCGCGCCTCGCATGCCAGATAGCAGGCGCGCGCAAAACACCCGATCGACAGACTTGGCGGCGCTGGCTCATGCAGGCGCGCGCCGACGCTGAAAAATTAGGTTTTGGACGAATTTACGGGCCGTGAAGGAAAAGAGGAGGCGGTTTGCGGCTATAAAGGAGAACCCTAGGCGCTGAGGTTCCTTCCGCACAACTCAAGACTTTTGCTTGGAGATCGATACCATTAATTTAGTAATTTCTTTTCCTTTTCTTTACTTTATTTCGCTTTGTATGATGAACATGGAATTAGTTCTCATGTCAACGGCTAGAACTAATTCCTCTTATAGACTTTCTATGTTGAATTGCTTGAAACTTATGCTATAAATTAACGCATGCTTATGGTTGTTTTTCTTATTGAGAGATCTATCCAATAATTGAGTTGAATTCTTGGTAATTAATTGACAACTAATTATCACTATATGATTTCTAATCGATTCAAAATGGGGATTGTGAATATGTTGTAAGTTGGGTAGACATTCTTGGATTGGGGATGAAAATACCTCAATTATTTATGTAAGCGTTGATGAGAGGCTTAACAACCCTAATTTTGCGCATCGCGTGACTGGCCAACTAGGTTTTGTTCTTAATCCTCCTATAAAGTTACCCTTATCACCGAAAGGTAAGGAACGATCATCGGGTTGAGTGTTTATATAACCTAACGGAGTATAAAACGATTTCGTAAACCTGCTTTCTCCAAAAGAAGAATACCATAAGTAATGCATTAGTAAGTAGCATAAGCGGATAGTGAGGATACATAGAAGCCCTATTCTCATCACTTCTGAAGTAAATCTTTATATCTTAAATAGCTTTTATAATTCTTAGTCATAAACAACCAATCACTCATTAATTCACCAAATAGATACTAGAAAATAGATAAGTGGTACTTGAACCCTAATACTAGAGGACGATATTCGGTCTTATCTAAGACTATACTACTTGATACGATAACGTGCACTTGCGTTTAAAGTGTGTGCATCTTACCGCGCATCAAGCGCTTGTTGGGAGGCAACCCAATATTTTTAATTATGTTATTTTAAATTCTGTCTTTATTTTATTTTGTCTTGAACAGTCTCACGGTCTTGGGTTCTTGTTTTGTGTTGTTGGATGACAGGTGGACTGAAAGCTAAAACCGAGGAAAAAGGAGCAAAAACGCTGAAAAAAAGGAAAAGGCCGCGGCACGCGCTGAATCGTGGTCGCGCGCCAGAATCTCGTAAGAGCCACAAGATTAGCAGCCGCGCCGAATCTCGTGCCGCGCCCAACTTCGAGAGCCATATTTCCGCAAATTCGAATTCTTCCTCCTGACCTCCATTATGACCAGTTGTCGTGTCGAAGTTGTCCATTTTTTTTAGTATTGCACACATTGGGGACAATGTGTGATTTAAGTTTGGGGGTGTTTTATTTGTGTCTTGTTATGTTTCATTTAAGTCTTTTTTGATTGTTTTACGTATATTTTGAGTCACAATTTTTTTTTCCTTTTTGAGTCATAATTGCCTGTCAAAGATCATGTATGCTGTAGTTGCTAGAAACACCTAGTGAAGGAAGGTGGAATAATGTAATGAAATTAGAAGCAACTATCTAAACACCTAGGTTAGATATGCCAAAAACTCACAAAAATCTGTCTATTTGGAGTTTCTTGCTTAAATTGTGCATGCTAAATTATGAAAACCTATGTGTTATGATTGCTTGCTATTTGAGGCGAAATAGTTAGGATATGCATGTTAGGGAGATGACTCAGACATTTCTTTGATAGCCAATTCTTACCACTCTTTTCTACCCCGAACTTTAAAAGTATCCCTAGTCAGCCCCATTGAGCCTAAAAATTGAAACTTCTTCTTTGACACCCTATATTCCCACAGATTGTGCCGTAAGTAAAAATGTGAAGTAGTGGAATCAATTGTGTTAAAAAAGAGACAAAAAGAGTGAATGAGCTTGTTGCACCCCAATAAAAAGTAATAAGAAAGAGGCAAAAGCCTAAGTTTGGGGGTGCTTGTTATTATAATACTCTTCATTCTCCCAAAACAAAAGAGGGAAAAATATAGAATTGAAGTGAAGAAAAGAACAAAAATAAAAGGGAAATACTGAAAAGCTAAAGAGCTTATGGTACACAAAAATGAGCCTAAATGCCTATTTTTACCAACCCCTACCTAAGCCTACATTACAACCCTTAAAGTCCTGAAGATCTCTTTTATGCATATCCAGGATTAGTGGAGAATAGCAAGTAAGCATGCCATAGGATTTTTGAATTTATATGCATGATTTAGTATATTGACTTCCATTAAAGCATGATAAATATGAGTTTGCGAAATATCTAGCTCAATGTGTTTAGTGTGCTGAAAAAAATTTCATGCTACATGTTCCTGCATATTATTCTGCTAACCTTCATGTTTTTCTAGATAACACTAAATGCAACAAAAGTGATCAATGTCAGTGAGTCTTTTATTTTATTTTTTCCGTTTCTTGAGTCTTTTATTTCTTTCTTTTTATCTTTGCTCGAGGGCGAGCAAAGGTTAAGTTTGGGGGTATTTGATCGGTGTATTTTATATACACTTTTTGAGTCATTTTTAGTTAGTATTTTACTCATTTTATTTATGTTTAGTATAGTATTAGGGTCGTTTTCCTTTCTTTTGTGTCACAACGGCCAGAAATGGAGAAATGGCGAAAAGGAGATGAAATAAGCATAAAAGAGATAGAATTGCACACTAAAAGGCCAAGAAATGAAGTCTAAGAAGTTCCGGGAATTATAGAGAAAATCGATTTAAGTCCGGACGAAAAGACGCATTTAAACGGAATTCGCGGAAAAAATGTCACATGCCATACGGGCAGCAGAGTCTTTGCGCCCAAAGTGCTGAAAGTCCCGAGAGTTGCTGAATTTCAGGCGCCGCACAGATCTGCAGGCGCCGACGCTGAATCAGGAAGTGTCAGGCGACTGACATGTTTGTAATCCTAAAGGGATAACTTTTCCTTCCTAAAAGGGATAACTTTTCCTACCTAAAGGGAAACCTTTTCCTACCTAAAAATCCTTACCTAAAAGGATTCTAATAACTTTTCCTACCTACACAAATCCTTAACCCTTCACCTAAAGGATTCTTGCTCTATAAATAGTCTCTACACCCTTAGAAGAATTCATTCTCCATTCCACCATTCACCATTCTACATCCATCCTTCCACCAATCCATCTTGTAAATATTCCACAACACAACCCTCGATGCTTGGCAGAGACTCATACTTAGTAATTTTCTTTCTTTTCTTGTCTTTATTTCAGTTTTTATGATGAACATTGAATTAGTTCTTGTCATGTCAATGACTAGGAACTAATTCTTTTATAGGGCTTTCCATGTTAATTCTCTAGAAACTTATGTTATGATTTAATGCATGCTTATGGTTATTTTTCTTATTGTGAGATCTATCCAATATTTGAGTTGAATTCTTGGTAATTAATTGACAACTAATTATCACTATATGATTTCTAATCAGATTCCGAAAGGGGGGGATTGTGAATATGCTGTAAGTTGGATAGACATTCTTGGATTGGGGATGAAAATACCTCAATTATTTATGTAGCGTTAATGAGAGGCTTAACAACCCTAATTTTGAGCATGCGCGATTTGCTAACTAGGTTTTTGTTCTTAATCCTCCTATAGAGTTATCCTTATCACCGAAAGGTAGGTAAGGTGCGATACTGGGGTTGAGTGTTTATATAACCCTAACGGGAGTATAAAACGATTTCGTAAACCTGCTTTCTCCAAAAGAAGAATACCATAATTTATTGCATTAATAAGTAACATAAGCGGATAGTGAGGAGACGTGGAAGCCCTATTCTCATCACCACTGAAGTAAACCTTTATAGTTAATTAGCTTTTATAATTATTAGTTATAAACAACAAATCAATATCAATTTACCAAATAGATACCAAAAGATAGATAGTTGGTAATTGAACTCTAATCCTTGTGGACGATATTCGGTCTTATCAAGACTATATTACTTGTCACGATAACGTGCACTTGCGTTTAAAGTGTGTGCATCTTACCGCGCATCAACTACGTATAGTGTATTCTACTTAAAGGATGGAATGGCTATCAATGTTGAAGTACTTTGGAGCATTTTGCTACTTGTCGATAATCGTCGCGAGGTATGTGAACCTCTTCCTTCTTTTGGCATGATTCTATGTGTGAAATATACATGTGGTGTTATTTCATGATTCCTTCTACTCTTAGAAGTTAAGAGGTATGTATGTTGATTTACTCTATGTAAAAGTTATGTCTAAGTTATCCTAAGTTCTTACCAAGTTTTATGGGGGATGTTGGTAAGAGTCGTTAGGAAGTATTTGGAGTCGAGTTGACTTTGCTAATTTACTGCACGAATGAGAATAAGTATCGAACAAGCCATTGCAGCGTTAATAAAAGAAAATGTATCGACAATCAATTATATTAAAAAGAGTAGAATTCTCCATCTGCATAGAAACTAAGATAAGACAAAATTGTATTACATTTTCTAGATCATGGCTGCTTTAATAAGATCGTTATAAACGAGTATAACCTATTCACAACGCATAAAAATATATGTTACTTAATTTAAAGAGTTTACGTTATGAAGTTTTAAGACTATGAGACTTGATTCTTAAAGGAAGGAATGACTTGATTTAAAGGTATAGAATACTTGATTTGGAAAGTATTGATTTCTTGATATTCTAAAGATAAGAGACTTGATTTCTAAAGTTAAGAAACTTGATTTCTAAAGTTAAGAGACTTGAAGTATTTTAAAAGTTATGTAACTTGATTTGAAAGTATATGATACTTGGTTTTAAAAGTATAAGTCTCTTGGTTATAAAAAGAATGAATTTGTCTAAACCATAAAGAGTTATAACGACTTTATGGGAAGTTAGTTATAACGGCTTTATGGAAGGTTAAGAGAGTTGTCTATTTCGATTAATAGACATGAGTTGCCTAGGTTGTGAAATTAGAAGTTACTTGGTTTCAAAGTCTTGAAATGAATTTCTAAAGGTTAGTAACTTAATTTGAAAAATAGATATACCTTGATACTACGGGTGTTAGTATCTTGGGGTTTTATATGAAAATGAGTCTTTTAAAAAGAATGGAAGTACGTAGTACTTTGGGTTAAATTCCCGGATTTTTATGTGATACGAAAGTGCCTTGAGTTTATGAAATGAGATTCATTTTAGTATGCTAATGAAAATCTAAAAGATTTTATGAACTTGTCTATGCTTGCTTGTGATAGCCTTTAAGTGCAAGTATTATATTCTTACGCTGCCGTGACTCTCGTAGTGGTCTACCGCCTTGTGAATTTACTTGACGCGTCTGGCAGGTGACGGAGGATTCCACGGGTATGCTTCCATTGTGATTGATCCTTGGACATGCTTATACGATGAGGGATTCCGGGGCATGCGACCAGGATGCATGTTAAATTCCCGGATGATATTACTACCCCATGGTCATGCTTATACGATGAGGAATTCCGGGGCATGTGACCATGTTATATACTATTACTCCATGGATTAGCTCTCCATGAAGACATGTACCCGAGATGAGGGATTCCACGGGCATGTGATATACGATTATTACTCCATGGATTAGCTCTCCATGAAGACATGTACTCAAGATGAGGGATTTCACGGGCATGTGATATACGATTATTACCCCATGGATTAGCTCTCCATGAAGTCATGTACCCGAGATGAGGGGTTCTACGGGCATGATATATATATATATATATTGCATATGTCTGTACGACAAGGTGAGGACGCACCGCGCCATTACACGGTTATATTTTACACTTACGGTACAGCGATGATGGGATTCCACGCATGAGATATATATATATATATATATATATATATATTGCATATGTACGCCGACAAATGAGGTAGGATGCCACGCAGGCCACACGGTTGTATTTACACTTACTACCGCTTCAGTGATTGGGGATTCCACGC
The DNA here is from genome assembly GCA_029844215.1 of Przewalskia tangutica. NCBI lineage: Eukaryota > Viridiplantae > Streptophyta > Magnoliopsida > Solanales > Solanaceae > Przewalskia > Przewalskia tangutica. The sequence continues at coordinate 44,559,701 of CM056729.1, forward strand.
GCACGCTTTGATATTTGTGGGCTTGAGACCTCATCGGATCGTGTGATGATATTTGAGGGCTTGTGTCCATAGACCGCGTGACTATTGTTCATGTTGAAATAGTCTTTAAAAGGTAAACCGACTTTCATTACTTTCACTTCAAGGCACAATTATCGTTATTTCGTTATCATACATGTCTCGGCTTTATTTTGCATCATTATGATTTCATTACAAGATTTCGCTTTTACATACTTGGTACATATTTCAGATCGACCTCCTTTCGGCCTGCGTTCATGCCGCAGTTGAGGTACATAACTTGCGATCCTCGTTCTTAGGATCACTGTTCACCGGGTCGGAAGCTCCATTATTTCGAGGCTTTGTATTTTGGCACAGTTCCCGAGGTTGTAGATTTTTGGTACATCTGTGGTATGGCGGCCTGTCCCACACGCTTGTTATGTCAAAACTCTTAGAGGTCTGTAGTCATATCTTGTGGGTCGCTTTGTAAAAAAAAAGAGGTAACTGCTTTTGGATTTATGTAAATTTATATATATCCAGGAAGGTGGCCTTATCGGCTAACCTATTATTTATTTCTTGTTGAGTTTATGTATGTTCCGTTGATTATCTCTGATGTATACATGTAAGGGTGCCTGTAGTGGCACTGCCATGCCCTGGTCGGGTCGTGACATTAGCTCAGCGGGTTGATTCCCCTTTAACATGACCTTCTTATTATCCTCCTGAATCTGGAGTTTGATAATAAGTTCCTTAAAGGTCATTTCATTTGTCTTGAGTTTTAAGTAACTCATGAACTCATTCCACGAGGGATGTAACTTCTCAATTAATTAGGCAACAAAAAATTGCTCATTTGGTTTCATTCCTTCCAAATCCGGGTGATGTAGAATCCTTTGAATTCCTAGACTTGGGACATCACAGTTTTACTATCCACCATTTGAAATTTCAGAAATTTCCCAACGATGAATTCTTAGTACCAGCATCTTGTGCGTTGTACTTTTTCTGCAGCTTTTCCCACAACTCTTTGGCGGTGCCAACGGTGCAATACACCGTGTAGAAAGGATTAGCCAGACAGTTCAGAATATAATTCTTACACATGAAATCACTATGACTCCATGCATCAAGAACCGTCTTTATGCTATTAACGGCATGGATACCTTGGTCCCCTCCAACCGTTTCATTTGGCTGAGGGTCCACTTCATCTCCAGCTTGTGGAGGATCTTCTGTTAGGAAACGAGTCATTCCCATAACAGTCAGATAAAATAACATTTTTTGTTGTCATCTCTTGAAGTTGGTGCCCATGAAATTTTCTGGGCGTTCATGGTGGAATCCAGCGGGTGGAGGAACTGTAGCGTTCCCTTGAGCAGAGGGAAAGGCGTTGGGAGTGCCTTGAGTAGCAGTAGTAACGACGGATGGGTTGCCTTGGGCAGCAACGTCAAATTGTTCTCCTCCAATCATCTTTCTTAGCACTTACAACAAATATTGTCTTAAGATTGTGAGTATTGTGAGTACAACAATTGATAGGAATGAGAAGTAAGTGACTGTTACAAAGAAGAAAAACTGGAAACAAGAACAAATGAAAAAACTACTACAAGAAATTTGCTGAGTCGAGTGTTAACACTCTGTCCTTATGACAATATTACCAAGTATAAATCCTTTTACGGTAATGGGCAACTGTCTCCCAAGATAAAACAACAACTAACAAATGAGCAAAGGAAACTCAAGTGTTTACAAAAAGAAGAACCTTTGAGTGTGTGAAAGAATGCTTAGAGAGGAAGAAGAAGATCAGAAATCTGAGTTTTGGTGTGTTCTTCAATTGAGCCAAAGCTTCAATTTATAGTGTAAGGAAGATGACCTCCCAACTATCCAACTAATGGCTTTCAATAGCCATGTAATGACACTTATTGAGGGGTTACAATTCAGCCAAATAATGGCTGAATTCAAGTGCCAAGTAATGGAGGTTCAATGCTCCAAAATCAGCCCAAAAATTAGGAACTTTTCGTCTCGTGTCGAACCATTCTGCCTCTGAAGAGCCGCGACTCTGCGAATCAGCGCCTCGACTCTAGTGACCAACCAACCAATTAGCGTCGCGGCGCTGCGGCTCCAACGAGGATGCGCCGCGACCCTTCACGTCTCCGCGACGATTTCCGACTTGTTTCATCTTACACTTCACACACTTCTTCCTTTGTTTACCAACGTGGAATACTTGTCATTTGACCAATAACCGTCCATCATTCTATGTCTCAAACATTTTACTTACGTACCAATATCTCTTTCATTAACGAAATTTATGATACTTGACACTACGTGTGCACATGTGTGAAACGACGTTTCCGACGTGCGGGGCCCCAAATTATCCGAGTCATAAATAATGGGATAAATTTAATTCCACATTTAGTAAATTTCCAACAATAATCAGATTTCCTAATCGAATCATCATTATTTGAACAAGATAGCTCAGTTGCATGACAACTTGGAACCTCTTGTTTTGATTATAGACTCTACTACACCTATTTCAGGTGATAATTGGCGATCTTCATAATCCATTACATCGTCAGAGTTGTCTTTTAATCAAAGTGGATGAATTAATCGATATCTTTGGAACCATGTTTCTTTGCCATATGGGTCTCACGATCTTTCAGTCAATACTAAGCTTTCCATTGAAATAGAGAAATAAAAACAAAATCAACAAAATAATTCAATGAGTGAAAGAATGAATTAGTAAAAGATTTTTTGAGATCGCGAATAAGATGGATGTTGTAACTATGACGTATATTCAGGTATTTGAGAATTGAAGAATATGGTAACTGCACTATCCTCGTGCTAGTTTAAAACGTTGGGGCAATTGCATAATAATATCTTTAAAAACTGTATAAATGGTAATGAACGAGGAGAAAAGTTGGGGAATTTTGGTTATAAGAAACTTAAAAGGGGTTCACCTGGTAAATTTTATGCCTACACCGACCCAAAACCTGGTCAGCTCATGCCATTATTATTATTTGGGGCAAGTTCACAGGTAACCGATCTTGGGTTTCCTATTTAAGGCATGGTCGCAGTGTATAATTTTTTATAAGTTTAGCCATTTTAGAATTAACTTTCAATATATGTGATTGAAGTTGTACAACTGTTGGAGATACCGTCGATATACATAATAAATGTCCGTGATATACAAGTGATATACACTTTGCTGTTACTTTACTGTTTTGTTGTTTTCAGCTCTTCAGCTCTTGTATTTCTAGCCTAGCCTAAGTTTAGTTTCATAAAGGTCATTTTGTGCAAATGACCCACAGTATAAATACTTGTATTTGTTATGATTTGTGGTTAATCAGAAAATTAGAAAGTTCCCGCACCCTCTCCTTTCTCTCGTCTTCTTCAGTTCATCGTCTTCAATTCCTTACCTGGTTCACTGTCCATCGACAGTGCTGGGCTACATGCAGATCGATTTCTCGTGATCCTCGGTTTCTATCATGGTATCAGAGCCTGTTGGAGGTATCGACCGCGGCAGCATTTACAACAGGAATCGTAAAATCGTAAGACTTCTATTTTCTGATTCACGAAGGTACGATTCGTTTCTTCGACTAAGGTGTTCGATCTGTTAGTAGAATTTGCTATTCGATTGGAATTATGGAAAACACCGCAGCAATTCCTTCTATGATCATAGACGAAAGTTCGACTTCTGGTTGTGAAATAATCGACCATAATCATCCTCTATACCTGAGTGCAGCATACGTTATGCGACCGCAGTTGACATCCGCCAATGAAATGGAAAACTACACACTGTGGAGCAGAGCTATGCAGTTGACGCTATTGACGAAGAACAAAATTGGATTCGTAGATGGATCTGTGAAGCGTGACACGTATGGATCTGTACACACGAGGCAATGGGATAGATGCAATGCCATGGTAATGTCGTGGATTATGAGGAATGTTGATAAAAATCTTCTTAGTGGAATTCTATATCGATCCAATGCAAAGCAAATCGGAAGGATCTAAAGGAGCGATTCGACAAAATTAATCTGTCTCGAGTATATCAATTGAAAAAGGAATTATCGATGAATCACGGACATCATCGACGCGCAATACTATTCCGTAACGGCGATTTGCGGACGAGATAGACTCGATTATACCACCTCCTACCGCAATGTTCAAATCCGGAGAACGATCAATCATCTAAGCAACCGAGACTATGGAGTTCCTTATGGGACTAAACGATGGATATAATCAAGCTGTGAGTCACATCTTGTTAATGTCACCAACACCAAGTGTGAATCGCTATGCCACGGTGGCACAGATGAAAGTCGAAGCACATTCGCCCAGGAATTCTCGCAGAGCATGACACCGCAAGTAAAGCTTCATTTAATAGCAATAGGAATTACAATACATATGCCTATTGTGATCACCGCCGCACGGGCGGACACAACAGGAAGCGTCACAAACTACTATATTACCGTGATCACCGTAGCAGCGGTCACACCGCGAGAAATGTTATAGACTTGCTTGTTATCCTCCGATTCCGAGAAAAAGGAAGGCGCATGCACTGTTGGACCACAATGGAAGCAATCGACATATCCAAAGAAAGATACGGCCAACAGCTTCCCAATTGTCAACATACCAACAGATCAATCTCAAAGATATGATCAACACCTGTACACCAGATAAGCTACACCAACTGATGGTTGTTATGTCTCAGGAGAAAAGGATGTATAGATCATCAGAATCGCAAAAGTGCATATGGCGTAAATATGATCACATCAAGATAATAAGAGATATAAATGCCGATAGTAGATTCGTGCTACTAACCATATGGTTAAAGAGAAAAATGATCAAACACCGATTCTTCGTAAAATCCAGATACGCAAACGCTTACCTGGGCATTGCTCAAATCTCACAAACTGGAATTGTAGACTGACAGGAGGTGATTTAATAAACCATGTACTTTGTGTGCCAAGTTTTCAATTCAACCTACTTTCAGTATCCAAATTAACTAGGAATTCAATCAGTGCAAGATTCTTCCCCGACTTCTTTGTTCTACGCGATCTCCTCACCGGGAAGGTAAGGAGATTGGTAAAGAAGTGGATGGTCTATATGTCCGGAGATCGCAGGAAACAGTAATGCATCGTGACAAGGTGCACACATGACAAAGGTTAATCCAGAGGGGTCCAAGGCAGTTTTATGGCATAAAAGACTAGTGGCACGCTCCTACGAAGGTCCTGTAAGATCAAGATCTTTAGTAATGATAAGTCTAGCTTTACTATTCCACACCGTGATGTATGTCCTATGGCAAGACAAACTAGATTACTATTTCCACTAGTGATAGTAGAACTACATCTTCATTCGAGTATTACATTGATGTCTGGGACCATATAAAGTTCCCTACATATACCGGAATGAGATATTTCTTAATCAGAGTTGATGACTTTACCAGATGGACCTGGATTTATCTGTTACATATTAAATCAGATGTGCCATCTATGCTTAAAGACTTATGTGTGATGATCAAGACACAGTATGGTGTGGTTGTTAAGTCCATCAGATCTGATAATGGCTCATAGTTTATTAACAAGATACGTAGAGATTTGTTTGCAAAGTTAGGCATTATACATCAAAGCGTCTTCTTATAGTCCTCAACAGAATGGACTAGTTGAAAGGAGGCATGTATATATCTTAGAGTCGCGCGGCTATCAAGTTTCAAAGTTACTTACCAAATAGTACTGGGGATTGTAGAAAGCCGCAGGTATATCATGAATAGATTACCCGCACACTCGGGAAACATTTCACCTTATGAAAATTATATGAGAAGGCTCCAGTTCTGTCCCATATGAGGGTCATTGGTTGCCTTTGCTATGCAACAAACTTACTACAGGCAGACAAATTTGACACTAGAGCAATAAAAGCAGTATTGCTTGGATATTCCTCCAAGCATAAAGGATACAAACTATTAAATTTATCTAACAACACTCTCTTTGTAAGCAGAGATGTTACCTTCCATGAAGACATATTTCCTTTCCAGCAAAAGCAGATACCTGAACCAGGCCATACAATCCCTTCAGAAGCATCTGGAGAAGGTCTTACAATACCTTCAGAAGTTCCACAAGTCAAGCCGCCGTGATGGGACTATTTTTCAAAGATTCATCCGTAAATGCCGTTTGCAGATCGCCTCAACAAGTTGAAAATTCGCCGTGATGGAAGGCATCCATCCAGAATGTAGAGGTTACGATCGATAGAGAGCGTAAAATGCTTCATACGGATGAAGGACTTTATCCAACATACAAAAATGGAGGCGAACAAGTAATAAGCAGTAACGCCATATCCTATGTCAAATAATCTCACTTACACCGGATCGCTCGCTAGATATCGAGTTACATTGCAAAGATGGGATTTGAGAAGGAGCCAACATCATACTGCAGCAGCTCAGATACCGATGGGCGAGGCAAATGGCGAGATGAAGGCACTTGAGGACAATAATACTTGGGAAGTTACTGATCTTCGCAAATACAAGAAAGCCATTGGATGCAAGTGGGTCTATAAGATCAAATACAAAGCTAGTGGTGAGATAGAAAGATTCAAGGCAAGGTTGGTGGCTAAGGGTTACAATCAAAAGGAAGGAGTTGACTACCAAGACACCTTCTCACCTGTAGCAAAATGGTTACGTAGCGGTAGTAATCTCGGGCCGCCTCCGGAGGTTGGGACATTTATCAAATGGATGTCCACAATGCATTTCTCCAAGGTGATCTTAATGAGGAAGTATATATGACCATGTCACAGGGCTTTGATGATAAGCAAGGAAGAGTATGCAAGCTGGTCAAGTCTCTATATGGCTTAAAACAAGCTTCAGCGGTGGAATATTGCTTACTATCGCTCAAGAACTCGTGTTTTGTCCAAAGCCGCTAGACCATTCACCTCACCAAAAAGTGGGAAATAGAATAGTGTTGGTGCATCATCTACGATGACCTTGTCATTATCGGAAATGATAGTGATCTCATTCAACATACCAAGGCATCACTCACAGTAACTTCAAGATCAAGGGCTTGGGGACTTTAAGATATTTCCTAGGCTTTGAATTTGCTCGAAATGCTAGTGGAATAGTCATGCATCAAAGAAAATACACATTAGAGCTGATTTCTGATCTTGGTCTATCCGAGGGAAACCAAAGAAAACTCCTATGAGCTTAATGCCCATTTGACATCCGCTATTTATGATCGCTGGTTCCTCGACTTTCTTGGGACATCTCGTATAAGGATACATTACTAGCAGATCCAAATAGTTATCAAAGGCTTATCGAGGCTCTTATACTTGACAAATACTAGCCCGACATATCCTTTCATTGCCCGAGCTTGAGTCGCTTTCTTGAGTCCAAAACATCTCATCTTACGACAAAGACATCGTGTAGTCGTGCACTAAACAAGCACCGTGTTTGGGGATTTTTCTCACGGGAGAGACAACCAATCTCACAAATTATCATGATGCGATTGGGCCTCCGCCTTAATACAAGGAGGTCCATTACAAAGCTATTTAATATTCTTTGGTTCATCCTCATTTCGTGGAAGTCGAAGAACCCATCAGTGTCGTAAGCTCACCGAGGCCGAGTATAAGTCTAGCAGCAGCGAATATGAGTGTGGATTACGTGTTTATTCACGAATTGTCTGTCCATCTTCAGCCTTCCATACCAAGCATACAATGACAAGAATCGCCTTGCAGATTGCAGCCAATCCGGTCTTCCATGAGAGAACCAAACATATTGATATTGACTGTCATTTCATCCGAGAGAAAATCCAACAGGGACTGATACGTACTGCTCATTTGCCCACAGCGGAGCAGCCAACAGACGCACTCACAAAGGGACTTACTCAGGGTCGACATGACTATCTATTGTCCAAGCTAGGACTCAAGAATCTGTTTTTTGATCCTAGCTTGAGGGGGCGTGTTGGAGATACCGTCGATATACATAATAAATGTCCGTGATATACAAGTGATATACACTTTGCTGTTACTTTACTGTTTTGTTGTTTTCAGCTCTTAAGCTCTTGTATTTCTAGCCTAGCCTAAGTTTAGTTTCATAAGGGCATTTTGTGCAAATGACCCACAGTATAAATACTTGTATTTGTTATGATTTGTGGTTAATCAGAAAATTAGAAAGTTCCCGCACCCTCTCCTTTCTCTCGTCTTCTTCGCCATCGCCTTCAATTTCACCGGTTCATCATCCATCGACAAAGGCTGGGCTACATGCAGATCGATTTCTCGTGATCCTCGGTTTCTATCAACAACTCTACACCCGAAGTAACAAATTGTGCATGCGGTTTCACATATTGCTCGTGAAGCGAACTTTAGACATGCGTGATTAAAGATCACTTGATAAAGCCAATTTTATATATTTATGGCTGAACTATATATATTTCTGTATGAGATTAAATATGACAAGTGTAACTTTAGACACGTCTAACCAAAATTTTGTGAATACTGCAATATCATTCTCATTATTCATCTCCAGACCAATTGTTTAAAATTTTGCACAAGTAGTAAACCAAAACGTCTAAAGTAAGAAGAATAATTTGTTTAAAATTGGCAAAAGTTTGTGAATACTGTAATATCATTCTCATTATTCATCTCCAGACCAATTGTTTAAAATTTTGCACGAGTAGTAAACCAAAACGTCTAAAGTAAGAAGTGTAATTTGTTTAAAATTGGATATGCGTGGCTGTCAGTATAGAGCCAATGTTACAAAATCCTTGAAAATGAAATTAGCATTACCGAGGTTCAGAATTCATATGTGGGTGGAAAGAAATTACTAAAACATACAATCTAAATATCCATTGACTATAGGAAGCGGAAGAGAAGGAACAACAACCTTTTCCTTGAGTTCTGTTAAGATTAGATATCGTTTAAATAATTTAAAAAAAATAACTGAATATAACTTAAATAGTAGGGTGAATCGATTGAAATTAACACTTATCATTTCGAAGTTGAAAAAAGCCTAGTATGTATGACCCAATCAACATAAAATTGGGTGCAAGCCAGTTGAGATCATCATTTAAGTCATAATTATATGTATATAAAATTTATAAATTTAACAACTTCAAAAGCAACTTCAAGCGTGTATATAAAAGTTGCAAAAAATTGTATCAAAAACTTGGCACAAAATTTCAGCTTGGCTTGCCAATGTCAAGACCAAACTTTCGAAAACCGTGCCTGAAGTTCAGACATATATATTTGGAATTAAAAGTATTTTTTTTTGAAAATTTGAACTACCAATCTTCATCCTTGCCAATATTTTCAACCTTTTCCAACAATACGTAATTAATTTAAACTTTTGAAATTGAAGATCCACTTTTTCAAATTTCATGTTGAAAACCCTCCTTAAATAAAACAAAGGAAAAAAAGGTCATAATTGTCATCCAACTTTTGAAAAAGGGTTATATTTGTCATCCGTTAAAGTTTGAGGTCAAATATACCTCAACGTTAGCAAAGTTGTCACATATGCCCTCTTTGGACGAAAATGTCACGTGGAAGCCACACGTTGGATCCACATGAGCGGATGGGACACACCTTTTCGTCTTCAACCGCCGCCACCACCACCAGCGTCGGCAAACGACCCCTCTGTAAACTTTCGACAAAAATCAGATCTGTAACGTAAGAACCAACACCGGCGTAGTGGTTGTAAATAAGATTCGTAGATCGACGATGGCGGCGGCGACGGCAGGATTGGAGGTCGGAGTGGTGGTTGTTGGAGGTCGGAGTGGTTGGTTCACCATCGTCTCCGCCAACCACGACCACCAACGTCACCACAACCAACCTCCCCTTTCCCTTTTCTACGATCGACCACAACTCACTGCACCGCCACAACCCTTCCTCCACTTTAAACCACCAGAAAATCAGCAATTTTCGGCACAACCCTATTCCACTTTAAACCACCAGAAAACCATCTTTTCGATCGTCACCTGCAAATTGCTGGAAAAAATTGATTATTCCGATCGTCACCTACAAACCAACAAAAATTTTCGATCGTCGAGCGCGGCGTCGAAGAGCTCGCCGCCATCGCCGATTTAAACTTGTTCCACACTCCATCGCTTGATTTACCAAGCTTGAATAGAACCTCGAATAACACCCACTCGTTAGCAAATTTATGGTGATTTTTTTTGGAGGGAGGGGGGGGTTGTAATACTTCAAAGTTTCAATATTTAAGGTTTCGTTGCTTTAGGGTTGTTGAAATGAGGAGATCTTTGAAGTTAAAAATCCTTCAAAGTTTTTTTTTTTTAAAGATTTTCTTGCTTCTGGGTTGTTAAAATGGGAAGAAAACTGAGTCTGAAAGTTAAAATCCTTCAAAATTTTGATTTTTTAAGATTTTCTTGCTTGTAGGTTGTTGAAATGGGGAGATAATTGAATCTTGGAAGTTAACGTGAAATTTGTGGCGGTGGCGGTTGAAGACGAAAGGGTGGGTCCCATCCGCCCATGTGGATCTAACGTGGCGTCCACGTTGATCCAACGTGGCATCCACATGGATCCAACGTGGCGTCCACGTGAATTTCCGTCCAAAGAGGGCATATGTGACAACTTTGCTAACATTGAGGGTATATTTGATCACAAACTTTAACGGAGGACAAATATGATTTTTACGAAAGTTGGATGATAAATATGACCAATTTCCCTAAAATAAATGCAATTTTCTGCAATTTGTTTTTTTTTTTAAAAAGGGGGCTGCATTTAAATGGCGTGTGCAAAATAGGCTCATGGCTGAAATTACTTTACAAAATTGATCAATCTGGTGCACCAAAACTCTGTGAAACGACAGCAGATTAGCTTCTCTCCGAAAGTAGAGAGAGATCTGCAAAGCGAAGAGATGGCTTTGATGGCAGTGTTGGAGTCAGATCTTCGAGCTTTATCGGCAGAAGCTCGCCGGCGATATCCTGCCGTCAAAGATGCTGCCGAGCACGCTATTTTGAAGGTTTGTTCTTCTTCATTTTTGTAAAATGTTCGTGGTTTTCAATTTTGATTTGTTGCATGTATGCAGTTAAGATCTTTGTCGAGCCTGAGTGAGATAGCACATAACGAGGATATATTAAAGATATTTTTGATGGCGTGTGAAGTTAGGACTGTGAAAATGAGTGTGATTGGACTTTCTTGTCTGCAAAAACTCATTTCTCACGATGTTGTTCATCCTTCAGCTTTGAAAGAGATTCTCGACACTCTCAAACATGTAAGTTCACATATATTAATGTAACTCGATATATAGAGGTTCAAATATTCAACTTATTCGCAGTCAAACATGTAAGTTCACATATATTAATGTAACTCGCTATATAGAGGTTCAAATATTCAACTTATTCGCAGTCAAACATGTAAGTTCACATATATTTATGTAACTCGATATATAGAGGTTCAAATATTCAACTTATTCGCAGTCAAACATGTAAGTTCACATATATTTATGTAACTCGATATAAAGACGTTCAAACATTCAACTTGTTCGCAGTCAAACATGTAAGTTCACATATATTTATGTAACTCAATATATTCGACTTGTTTGAGCAATTGCCATAAGTTAAGATTGCTAGCGCAGAAAGCATCTAAACTAGATCTGATAGAGGTGGCTTTGTCTTGATTGAGCTCGTATTCATTGCAATATTTTTATAATTGATTTTGGGTCTTGTCAACATGCCGTATTAAATCTCTGAAAAGGAACAAGGGTCATGTTAAAAGTTATCAGTGAAAATAACAAAATCCGAGCAAAGAGTGTCTCATTATACACAAATGTTCAAATATGAAACTCTAAAGAAAAAATTATATAAAAAAAGGGCAGCCCGGTGTATTACGCTCCCGCTATGCGTGGGGTCCGGGGAAGGGCCGGACCACAAGAGTCTATTGTACGCAGTCTTACCCTGCATTTATGCAAGAGACTGTTTTCACGGCTTGAACCCATGACCTCTCCAAAAGAGTCTATATTAAAAAAGGAAAATAAAAGCACAAAAGATTCTTCATAAGATTAGCAAGCGAAACTCCCTTTGAGCACCTAATGTAACATAAAAGGAAGTCCCATCCCAAGAAAAAAGAAAACAACAACATTTTGGATCAAACAAAAGTATTAAAAGCAAATTATGCTGGATTTTACGTAACATGAAATAGTATACCTGCTAGTTCTTCCCATGTTATTTCAAGGTCAAGTACTAAAAAAATATCCCCTTTGTGTATCTAACAATTAACTTCTGAATTAGAAACTAATGCCATAAGTGGATTCTGAGTTCAAACTTAACAAAGTGCTTCTATACTCTATTTGCATTATATAAAGCTGCATCTTTTCTAAATCTTTTCACAGCATGGGGAAATGGCTGATGAGAGTCTTCAACTTAAGACCTTGCAGACAATCCTCATAATATTTCAATCTCGTTTACAACCTGATAATGAGGTAATTATTTATTTCTTGCCTATCTTGATTATGATAGTAGTTGGTTGGCTGTTCCATATATGTTACTGAAATATGGCTGAATCAGTGCTAAACGACATTGAACACCTAAGTGATTTCCTGAATATATCGAAACAGAAAAGTGCAGAACTTCTTATTCATATATGCTTAATCTAGTTTTGTCTGTTCTTTTTAAAAAAGGCTTGAATTTGTGAAACTTTTGAGGGCCTGTGATGGAAAACAATATCCTTTGCGGGCACCTTTCTGTTGCATCTCATCTGTGCATGTTGACTCCATGTGTAATATCTTTAGTTTCCTGTGTAATGTGAATGACAGTATTGTAAAGTGCATAACATTGTTCTAACACCTTTTATGCGAGTATTGAATGTTGCTCAAAACTTATGTTCATGGTTAATGAATTCAAAACATTAGTTTGATTGTGAAACATGATATGTAGAAGTATGTATAGTAGAAAAAAATACCGCTGTATATTAAAGAATGATAAAAGTCTAGGTTGTAGCTAGTGAGTATGTGCTAACATTTAATACAAGGAAGGTAGGGAGAGAAATGAGGGGAAGCGCTGGAGCTTAAGAAAAATCCTTCTTTTAATTCCTTCAACAGTTCCCAGTTTCCTCTTAACATGGGAAATGTTATTTTGAGAGAATTGTGGTTGGTCTTCCTTTACGAAATGGATATGCATTAACTTCTCTTTAACTTTCAGGACTACACTGCTCAAGCTCTTGGTATCATTCTTCACCTTCTTGAAAACAATAGATCCTCTGACAGTGTGCGAAAGTGAGTTTAAAGGGTGAAAGTTCAATGCATTCAGTTGGCTGTTCCTTTTCCTGTCTTGTTTCATTCGGGTGCTCATAGTTGGCAAATTGTTTCAGTACTGCTGCTGCAACTTTTAGGCAAGCTGTAGCATTGATATTTGATCGCGTGATTTCTACTGAGTCACTTCCAGCTGGGAAATTTTGCTCTGGAGTGTACATTTCTCGTAGCAGTTCAGTTACTAGTGATGTTAACCGCAATATATATCATCTAGAGTATGTACGCATCCTGATAACGTTTTTTTAAATGATAAGTACATATCTTGATAGTATAATGAATTTAGTTTTTTCAGTCCTCTTCTCTGCATGTCTAGCAGCTCATTACTATAATCCGCTTATGGTGATTCAGCAACTTTATAGATGCCTATTGGGTAGTCTGGCCTGTCTTTGCTTCTTGAACATACCTACTGTGTTAACTGTGTGTTATGTTCCCTCTGTCTATGCCTGCATATTTAGTCATTTTTAGTATTGCACCTATACCAATCCATGAGTGATCATGAAGAACTCTATTCGTTTAAATCTTATATTTTAAGTATTTTGCCTCGAGGACATCTTGTCCTTTTGTTGTACTGTCCTTATTGACTAAATCTTTCTTACTTAATAAATAAATGTTTTGCTCTGTGTTAACTATGCTACTGGCATTTAAGAAGTGTATGTTAGTCATTGATCTACTTGGGTAGTTTAAAAAAATTGTGTACTTGTCTTATGAAGTATGATGTTATGCTTTACGAATTTCAATTTCTGTGATGTACTTGAACAGGTCATTGGAGCAAGAGTTTTCTTTTGGAGGTCCATTGCTGATGAGGGATGCCTTAACTAATTCTGGAAAGTTCGCACTTCGGTTGCTTGAGGACCTGACAGCTCTTGCTGCAGGTGGATCTGTATGTGCCGATATGAGTGGTTCTTCTTCCTGTTTGGAAGATGTTCAAATTCGTTGGACTGTCTGATTTCTGAAAGTGATCCATTGTAATTGTGGTTTCTGTTGCAAGAAGTTCTAGATTCCTCCCTGATATTATCTTTGTTTTATACTTCAGGCTGTCTGGCTACGCGTCAGTTCCATTCAACGGACATTTGCACTTGATATACTTGAGTAATAATCTAACCTTTTAGATTAATACTTCTATCCTCTTAGATATGGATTCTACTTGATGCTTGTGAAGTGTATCACATGAATGCGGAGCATTATAATACTTACCTAATAAAAAGGGCAACCCGGTGCACAAAGCAACCCGCGTTAGCAGGTCAGGGGAGGGGCCGCACCCCAAGGGGTGTGATGTAGACAACCTACCCTAATGCAAGCATTAGTGGCTACTTCCACATTATAATACTTACCTATTAAAAAATTGTTGTACTTGGTACATTGAGCTTGTAAAAATGTTACTTTTTCAACTTTTGAGAAATACATTAATTTCCTAGATCCCCTAACTAGTAGAGTTTTGAAAGTCTGCCATTCTTTTCCAAAACGCATATTAGGATTAAGTTATTGACATAAGTTTGTTCTTTGTACGTTATATGCATCTATATATAAACGAGCAATTGCTGTGGGCCAGCTGACGCACGTTTCGAAACTCGTTGGATAATGGTCCCGTCCCTCACCCTTCTACACTTGATTGATTTGGTTGTCCATGACTTGAGAACCTTGATGCTATATAAGAATAGGCCATACTTTAGAGCATGAGCTAAAGTAGCAGCTGTAGTATTTTATCCAGCGTTTGTAGGATGGAGCTTTTGGTTAGGTATTGGCACCATCTTGTGCAACTTTAATAAATAAATGAGTTAATTGATTTATTCAAACCAAAAAGAAGAAGAAGAAAGATAAAGAAGACAACTAAGGAAACATGTTTATGTACATGATCTGAATGACTCTGAAAGAGTTTGCTGTAGCTGTTGACTAACTTATATAATAGGTTGCTATGATTTTGATTTTACTTATGTTGCTTCATTGCTATTCAGGTTTATTTTATCCAATTATGTGGTGTTGTTCAGAGCGTTGGTTCCTTATGAAGAGGTATAAGGATATCGTTTTTCGTTCTAGTTGTATTGATGGTATATATTCTCTAATTGGTAGCTTCTAAAAAGCAGGTTCTCCGTCGCCAGATATGCTCACTTCTAATGACATCACTTCGTACTGATACCGAGGTGATAATTCTTCCATCTGTAATATAGGCCTCATTTGTTTTCATTAAGATTAAGACGTGTATCTGAATAATTAAGATGTTTTCTCTAGATCTGTAGTGTCCACTAAATGATTAAGACTGATTGTTTTTCCACATCTGAATATGCATAATGTATTTACTTAAACATAATACATATACAATTTAAATAAAAAATAACTAAATATCAGAAAATAAATATAATTTTAATAAAATAAAATTGTTATTTGAAAAGAAAATGAAAAATTCATGTTTGCTAGTGATGGTGGAGATGTTTTGTAGTGGTGGTGGTGATGGTTGATGCTAGTGGCTAATAATGGTGGTGGTGATAGTTGTGATGGTGAAGCTGGTTAGTGTTGCGGCGCGATAGTGACTATGGTGATGGCTGTGGCTGTTGATATAATTATTATGATGGAGGTGGTAGGCGTGGTAGCGACTGATAGTAGTGGTTGTTGTTATGGCAGATATGGCTAGTGGCATTGGTTGGCACTGGTGGTGGTTGAATTGACAATGATGATGATTATGATGGTAGAGATGGTTAGTGGGGGGGGGAGTGTGGTGGGGGCAGTGTGGGGAGTGGGTGGGTGGGATGGGGGTTGGTGAGGTGGGGGAGTGGTGTGGGGTTGGTGGTGGGTGGGGTGGGTGGTTGTAGAGTGGGGTAGATGGGTGGGTGGGGGGTGGAGCCGGTGGTTATGGACAGGGTGGTGGTAAAATACCTCTTAATGATATTAAGACTTTGTTCAAGATTAAGACCTATTCAGACTAAATAAGTGCTTAGATCTTAATGTCAACAAATGCACTTAATGGCCTAAGGTCTGAACCATTCAGATTCACACCTGCATTAAGTGCAAAGAAATAAGGCCTTAGTCTCGGTGAAGCAGATATAAGCATAAACTTTAAACTGCTGTCTTCGCAAGAATCTGGCTCTCTTTATTTATTTTGTATCTTATACATTATCCTGTCAGCAGCTTGAAGGAGAATCTGGAGAACCTTATTTCCGTCGTCTGGTGTTGCGTTCAGTAGCCAACATAATCAGGCTTTACAGTTCTTCACTTATCACTGAATCTGAGGTAGAATTTAAACCGTTTTATGACATTTGCTGTCCCTTGTAGTGATCATTATGGATTCTTTCTGTGAAGAAATTCAATCTATGCTGACATACTAACCGCCTTATGTTAAGAATATTGTAAATGATATATTATTTTTCTTCTCAAAAAAACATTACTGTATTGTAAATGATACTTTATATCAATTAGGACTAGTCAGAATTAATCAGATTGATTCTTTCCTGTAATGAGGTAGTCAGAATATTTTCTTTCTTGTTGTAGGTTTTGTTCCTTCACTATTTGAGAAAATGAAAAAAATGGTCCTTTATGTTTGGGGTAGGTTCAACATGGTCCCTTAGATATACTCCTAAGCAGTTTTGGTTCTTTAAGTTCGCCTTTTGGGTCTATCTTTGGAGTCTGGTGCATGTAACTTTCAGGCCCGTATGTTAGGGGGCGTGTTGAGAATATAATTAAGTAAATAAAAGTGTGCTCTCTAAGCAGGCATAGACCCTGAGATGGAATCTCACCGCCACCATCATCAAAAAGAATTTCCACGTACTTGGCCAAAGAATCAGGCCCACACTTGAGGGTGTGTGTGTTGAGAATATAATTAAGTAAATAAAAGTGCTCTCTCTAATAGCTTAAGCTTTTAGACGAGATAGTCACACACTTCAACAACACCTACAATTGTGATGCATAATGTTAGATAGTAGGGGATAGATGAAGATAAATTACAATTACCCTTAGATCCCTTATCGAAAACAAAAAAGAAAACTTGGAACCCTAACCTAAATCTCGGTAAATCTTCCTGATGAACTGTATTCATAAAAAGATTTGTGACGTGTTACTACACAAATACCACTACTTGTATTTCTTTCTTCAGTTCTATACTCCACACTACTATACACTTTTTTCTCCTCCTCTAGTTTTGCAGAGCATGCTTACTTGGTCTGATGTAAGATTTATTAACAAATCTGCTGATCTGTTAGTCTTGCTGAATTTAAGCTATATTCCTATTTATTTGTTATTTTTTGATTGGCAACTTTATTTCCTAACTATGAGTATCTTTCACCTGGTCAATCCTTTTTTGGACAGGTATTTCTCAGCATGTTGGTGAGGGTTATATCTCTAGACTTACCATTGTGGCATCGCATTCTTGTTCTTGAAATGTTGAGGGTATTTCCCAAATCTTCTTTTTTTGTTTTTAAAAATAATAATTCTCCTGTAGTTATTGCTTCCAATCTTTACACTGATTCTATTAGTACTCAAGTGATTACTAACTTCTATTAGTACTCAAGTGATTACTAACTTCTATCTAATCTAATTCAAGTAACCTTGCTTATTTGGCAGGGATTTTGTCTGGAAGCACACACTATGCGAATTCTTTTCCTTAATTTTGACATGTAAGGTTTCTCACCTTTTGATGCTTGTATTTTTCTTTGCAGATAGCTTTTTGGATGAAACATACTTTTTGCAGATAAATATGATCATGTTGCTTTTCTTACTTCACCCCCTAGATTGTGAAATTATGTGAACTACTTGTGTTTTTCCTGCACTGTAAAGTATGCAGGTTTTGCATCTGTAGTCACTAGTCACATTCTCTTTCTGGTGAAGTAAGATGTTTCATTAACAAAAAAGCATCAGGTAGATGCATAGTTAAGAGAATTTGAAATGCAGAAACAAAAAGAATCGTTGTCCCCTTTACAGTGTGTCGATCTAAGTCAAGGGAGCTACCAAAATCCAAAAATTGGTCAGTACTAATAATTCAAGTAGTTTAACTTAATCCATCAAAAAAGATTTGAGTAAGCATTTTGATGCGCGATTTATGCATACGCTAAACGCAAGTGCACGTGTCGTGACAAGTAATATAGTCTAGAAGACCGAGTTATCGTCCTCAGGGATTAGTGTCCAATTATCAACCTCTATTCTATGGTATCTATTTGGTAACCGATAATTTGATGAATTGTTTATCGCTATGATTATAGATGCTAACTAAATTACTTTATTTTACTTCAGATATGGTGGAAATAGGGCTTCCAAATCTCCTCAACTATCCGCTCGTTTTACTTGTTAATGCAAATAATTATGGTTCTTCTTCTATTTTGAGATAGCAGGTTAACTAAGCCGTTTTATACTCCTGTTAAGGTAATATAAACACTCAACCCCAATATAGAACCCTTTTATCTTTCGATGACAAGATTGACTATAAAGGAGGATTAAGAGCAATAACCTATTAAGCTACACAAGTATCGGGGTACTTTCGTCCACGATTTAACCTATGTTTATTCAACTATAGCATATTCACAATCTCCCCTTTCGGATTTCGATTAGAAACCATATAAGTTATGATAATTAGTGATCAATTAATTACCAAACCATCAAAACAAATATTGAATAAATCTCAACAATAATAAGAAGAAACCAAAACATGCATCAATTCATAAAAACGAGGTTCAAGCGATTCGATATGGAAAGCCCTAAATTAAGTTAGTTCCTAGCCATAGACATGCCAAGAACTAAACTAATATCCAACATAAACTAAAAAGAAATAAAATAAAGAACGAGAAATTACACAAAGGTAAGTCTCCAATCTTGATCTCCAAGTTGTGATGAATTGTCAAGTGTGGGATTCCCAAAATCTGACCTTAAAAGGTCCTTTTTATAACCTCAAAAACGTCCAACAACTTTTCCTTCTTGGCCTTGGCCCATTCCTATTCGGATTTGGCTGATTTCCCGCCTCGACGCCGCTTCAGAATCAGCCAAGGCGCTAAACTTCGCGTTTTGGGCGCCGTGGCGCTGCTTCTGCTGATGGTCTCGCGCCGCGGCGCCGCCCTGTTTCTCGCCCGGTTTGCCAACTTTTCAGCTTTTTGAGCTCTGGAACCTCTGTTTCTGCCCTTTTTTCGCTCCTTTTCACCAATGTGTCACTTTAAACCATTATGACTCAAAAGAAAGAAAATCTATCCTAAGACGACACATATTTGTACAAAAATGAGCAAAAGACTAACTAAAAATGACTCAAAAGGTGTATATAAAATACACCGATCACATTTACCTTTGAGAGAGTGATTTGGAGTTGAGGTTCCATCAAAACATCTACTATTCCTCTCAATATATTAACACCAAAAGATATTTGTAGGGATCATCTCCAGATATTTTCGATTGTCTTATTAACTCTCTACAGGTGCCAGCTTATACGTGCCTCTCTCATATTTTGTGGCATGACCCAATTCAAACCAAAAATACAGTAGAACAAGCACCAAAGGTCAGTGGCAACTGGGCAGTGTAAAAACAGGTGGTTGACAGTTTCCACATTCTCCATACATACGTAACACCTGTTGACTAGCCGGTCCTAGAACTAATTATATATGTAGCAAGAGGGGTAGGGGTAGAATTTACCATATTCTAGAATGGGAAAAGGGTCATATTTGCCATCCAACTTTCGGAAAAGGGTCATATTTGCCCTCCGTTATAGTATGGGGTCAAATATGCCCTTTCCGTTAGCAAAGTTGTTATATTTGCCCTCTGGTGGACGGAAATTCCCCGTGGACGCCACGTTGGATCCCCGTGGACGCCACATGAGATCCACGTGAGTCACCAGGTACCGCCACCCCCCAGAGCTTCGACCACCAGGCTCCGGCGAACCCCTCTCCACAGCCAGCACCACGCAAACGACATACCCTTGACACTTAGTCCTAAACTCAATGACTAATACTCTAAAGTGACAAAAATAGCTCAAATCTGGGGATGTTGCAGAAGACACTGCCGGTAAATTCGTGCCGGAATCCGGCAGAGCATCGAAGAGCGGCTGCCATCACCTCGTCACTGCCACGCCGGTGAACCCCGAATCCAACAACCCCTCAAACCACCAGATCCGCCGTCCACACCACCACACCGCTACCCCACTGCTTCACCACCACCACTGTCCCACACTGCAAAATGTAATGAGCAGCCATGTTTTCCAGCAAAACTCATTTGGCGTCGCTCCGGCGTTAGCCGTGGAAGTGACGCTGACCTTCCCTCTCCCCTCGCCTCTGTCACGCCGGCAACGACCAGATCTGGTCAAGTTCTTATTCAGAGAAGTTCTATTTTTGCCGACGTCGCTCCGGCGAATGCCGTTGAGGCGACGCCACCACTGCGATTGCTTCATCCTCTTCTCCGGCGAAATGGGTTCACTGATTTTATATATATGCAGATCTGGAGATGGGTGTTTGCCGGCGTTATTTTGACTTTTCCGGTGGCTGTTTTACCCGTCATGCTTCGCTACTGCTGCGTTCTTTTCTTTGCTACTGGTTGTGGTTACTTTCAGACCGCTGTTGACGTTCTTTTAGTTAATTTTACGTTGATCTTTTGCCCGGAAAATTTACTCTGGCTTTGGCATATATTGCTCGCTGCTACTACTACTTTACTGCGTTTGGTTCTTAGTTCTATTTTACTGATGCTCTCAAGATGAAGAGGCAACCAGTGCTTGCTGTTGGTAATGAGAACTTCTCTGTATTCCTCCTACTGTGGTTAGTCAGTTTAGGGCTGAACGGTGGCTGGAGCTCCTCGCCGGAGCAGTGGGGGGGGGGAGGGTTAGGCTGTGGAGAGGGGTTCGCCGGAGCCCGGTGGTCGAAGCTCCGGCTGTGGAGGGGGCCCTGGTGACTGGGGAAGGTGGGTCCCACCCTCCACGTGGATCTCATGTGGTGTCCACGGAGATCCAACATGGCGTCCATGTGGGATTTCCGTCCATCAGAGGGAAAATATAACAACTTTGTTAATGGAAAGGGCATATTTGACCCCATACTTTAACTGACCCTTTTCCGAAAGTTGGATGGCAAATATGACCCTTTTCCCTTCTAGAATATATGTAAATATAGGGTGGCTTAACTTACTCCTATTGTAATTAGGTAGTGATTTCCTTTCCTTTTTAGAACATGTAAACATAGAAACAAATGATATGTGCCCAACTCCTCAAATCCACTTCACAGTGCTTGCTTCTCCTCTATCTTCCACACTCCTATCTCAAGATCCCATGGAAATTCAGAAAGTAGGCTGCTCAGTGGGGAAATAGAGGAATTAGATTGTTCCATGCATCTCTTTTGTGGAGATCGTGGTAATCGAAGTCGCATGGAAGCTGCTAAACATGTTATCAGGCTTTCGTTTCTACCATGGCATGGAGGTGATCACTACATGCAATACCAAGAAGCTGCTCCTCCCGCTCCTGAAGTTTCTGAACTGGTTTAAATGAATGTTGTGCCGTTGAGTTATCAACTGTGGGGTTAACTTTACGTGCTGTGAAATTGATGGCAAGAAAGCAACAATAGGTGTTCTGAAGGGAAGACTTAAGTTATACATAGTCTAACATATAAATGTATAGCCTATCTCTATTGTGTACTGAAAGCTATATCTGAAGTGAACAATTTATCAGGCTTCTTAAACCATTGCATGCCCAGTTTAGATTGTGTAAAAGTTTTGTAATCCTAGGCTAATTGGTGCTAGCTTTCATCATTAATACAATTGATTTTACCTGTCTACAACAAACCATGAACCTCTATTCACCAGTTCTCCTTTTTATATATATGTGGGTATATTTGATTATATGCAGGCATCCGAAGAACACAAATGTGGTTGAGAGTATGGTAAAAGCTCTTGCTCGTGTCGTTTCTACTATCCAGGTACCCAATATGGGCTCTACACTTATTTACTTTATTCCTAATCCATTTTTAAATTACATGTTTTATCTTTCTAATTCCACTATTCTTAAAAATAAAAGAAGAATTATGGTTCGACTCTACTAGTGCAAATTTGCAGTATTTGTTTCCGTTATTGTTGTTGCGTCTTACTCTTAAATTTGGCAATAGGCTTAGCAATCTCTCCCCAGATGTTATATTAATTTTATAAGCAATATGCGAGTTTTATGGATTGTGGCTTCAGGAGGTGCCTTCCCCTATATACTCAAACGATTTCAAATACAAGAGAATGTAACGTGCGTATCGTTTACATAAAACTTAGAAAAAAAAATCAAATTATCTTTTAGATAAGGACCATCTTTCACATACTATGTTTTTGCCATTACTTATTTGAATTTCTAATTCCTCTTACTCTCACCAATTCTATAGTATGACTTTTCGAATCCCTCCACTTGTACACCTACTTCTTTCACATGGTCAGCATATCATCCTAAATTGTAGTCTTTGCCTAGACTGGATATACCTCTAATGTTGCCCAACTTTGCTTCTGAATCGGGATAAGCGGTCAATTGCAAATATACATATTACAGATTCTCCACAGAGAGCAAAATAAGTTAAAAGTTGCTTGTAGTTAGAAAACTCTCCTAATGGGCCAGTCAATATGTTGGAGAATTGAATTTTAACTACTGAACTAGAACAGGTAAACTAACTAGTAACAAATGACAAACTAGGAAATGAGTTTTGAAATCGAAATGCTCATAAGGTGCTAGGGTTGCTTCCTGCCTCTAGATTGCCTAATTAATGGTTTAATCTCTTATTTAACCTAATTTATTTGGACTATTGATATGGGTTCCATGTTAAATTACCGAATAGGATTTCCTAATCGTAATGAAACTATCTCAATTAGCTTTCCCAAGACAATTGAGATGCATTAAGACCCAATTGAATATCACGCAAGCTAGAAATTGGCTATTCCTGCTTATTTCCCGTTATTGAATACTCCCTTTGTCCTACTTTATGTGATACAATTACTGTTTGGAGAGTCAAAGGAGTTTTTCTTTGTACGTGTTTTTTTTATATGCCTTTTAAATATTTTGAATTGTTAATTATTGTGACTTATAGTTTTTTCCAAAAAAATATTGTGACTTATAGTACTTTTTATGTAGTTTGCAAGTATGTAAATTCTATTTCAAAAGACCTGAAGATTCCATGCTCGAACTCACACAAAAAATTAAATAGTTGGACCACCGTACTCCGAATCGTGACACATAAAGTGGGATAGGTGTGTGTGTGTGTTACAATCCTTTTGAAAATCCAATGTCCTTGCTCAATTTTTCCAAAAAACAGATTGTGACTTGTAGCTTTTTCCAAAAAAATATTGTGACTTATAGTAATTTTTATGTAGTTTCTAAGTATGTAAATTCTATTTCAAAAGACCTGTGCCCGAATTCACACAAAAAATTAGATAGTTGGACCGCTGTACTCCGAATAGTGGCACATAAAGTGGGATAGGTGTGTGTGTGTGTGAGTTACAATCCTTTTGAAAATTCAATGTCCTTGCTCAATCAACACTCGATCCTAAAACCACCTTCCAAAGTGAGAATCAAGATAATTGGGAATCTATCAAGGCCACCAGCCAATTGCAATTTAAGCATATATTTAACTAGATAGCAATAAGTGCTTGTTTACTTGCTTCTATTTTTTTGTATTCTTATTTTAGTTTTTAGCATGCGCAAGTCAAAACAAAATATCCAGCTGGGGTTGGCAATTAATAGATACTTGATTATTTGCTTATAATAGACCGGGTTTTGCATTGCAAATTGGATATTGGGATAGCACATGGAAATTTGGTTAAATGAAGGAATTCTCAATTTCAAAGTTTTCTCTAATACCGCTGGTTAATAGTGCTTGCTATTTTGGGTATACATACATTGGGTTTCTTATTATAATTGTTGTGTAAGGCTGCACCCGAGTTTGGTGCCTTTCAGTAAATTTCTTTTAGTCGTAGGGACCGAACTGTTGGCCCTTGCCCCTATTAAAGATGAAGGTTGTCTACGGGTCTTCTTTATTCAAGACTAAACAGTCACATTGTCTGATTTTAGCTTCGTTCTCCTTGCTTTGCTTATCTCTGATCTCATCTTATACCATTATGGTTTCTTTGGGAACAAATTTAAATTAATTTTTTCTCTTCTAAATCCAGTTTCAAGACACATGTGAGGAGAGCCTTGCTGCTGTAGCTGGAATGTTTAGTAGTAAAGCAAAAGGTAATTGCATCATCTGCTCTATGATTGAATTGTTGGTGGAGAATGGAACATAAAATCTTGTGAACATTAACAAATTTTGACTCGTTTATGAGTTATACAGGATTCCCCATTATGTCAATTACCTTTAGCAGCGTTCAGTTGGCTCAAAGATTTAATGATTGTTGTATATGATTACTTATATATGGTGAAGTAAATTGCTGGAGTGCCCTGATGGGTGATATTTATTTTGACAAGGTAAATAATCTTCTTAATTAATAATGGGAATATCTCCCATATACAAGCAGTAAAAGTAGAGAATCTACAACAGAATATGATTCTCTACGAATGATAACCCTGTAGAGTGATCTTTATCAGTGGACTTTGAACTAATATGGCTGAAAAGATTGTAAAATGGTAGTAGCTTTTTTAAAAAAGCTCGACTGATGCAGGCAATTTTGTGCCGGATTTTTGGTTCATAGAAATAAAGGAAGGTTCTGCGGTGGGTATTAATTCTATTCCCGAGAATGTATTGGCTTTTGTTCCAAAATGTCATGCATGGTTATCAATATTTTTGAAAATAAAACATCTGGATTAGGCATGAAAATGTATTAATCTTCCTATACGGATGTATAGTATGGACTGGACAAAAGAATAATGTGGGTAGGGACAAATAAAAAATCTTTTCCATGTAAAACCAGGAGGGCATACAAAAAAGAGACAACATGGTCAGCTGATGATAGGGAATGACTAAACAAGATACCTGAGAATAGAGTAAGAAAGACCTGAGAAGAATTAGACTGGGAAAGTGATTTGTGAATAGCTCAAGTGGTTTGGCACTCAGCATCTGGTATAAAAAGAATAATTACATCTTAAATTGAACAACTAATTCTATTATTTTCACTGCGAGACACTTTTATATGCTACATGATGCCTTTTACTTCCAACAGTATATTCACTCTTCTTATCACTTCTTATGCTATATTAACTCTTCTTATTTTTAATGATACATCAGTTGCTAATATGCCCAACACCCTATTTATTGGATACGTGATTCTTGGGCAGACTACTTCAGAGACGGAAAACATGAACCAAATTGTTTATATTTTGACCTGTAACAACATATCTTTTAGCATTTTTGATACATTACAGGACTCAATGATAACTGATTTTCATCTGAAGGCTACCCCTTCAGTTGTTGACTTGTCAAATTATTATACCATGATAATCCATTTGTTCCCTATTTTGTTAGAAGGTATTAGATATTTTAGGATAACCCTAGCCACATGAGTCCTACCTATATTATCTTCTCAATAGCTGGTGCACAGTTAAACTAGCATGCACTTCGTACCTTAGTCAATTGTCAGGTTTTCCAATATGATAGGCTCTATGAGACTTTCCTCTTCACTAATTTGATGACTGTTTAGGTACATCTTTGCTTTTTTACTTTACTAACTAGGTTCTTCTCTTTATAGAAAGTTTAGGCACAAATCATTTTTGATAACCAATTTTATTGATAATAATGAGAGTACCCGGCAGACTAGCTGTAGATAAAACATAGAGAATCTCGATTTGTAAAATATGTGTTCAACAGGCACACTGTCAAACCTCCTTAGCCGAGAAACAATTGTAGGTTATTTCCCACAACAAAACTCAATTACCTTTGTTCTTATGTATTTGTTTTCAAATGAGTTACATGATTTTATCCTTCCTTTCTGTGACTTATCGCTAGTCCCTCCTTGTTGTGCAAGGTGGAACAAAGTGATAGGCTCTATGAGACTTTCCTCTTCACTAATTTGATGACTGTTTAGGTACATCTCTGCTTTTTTACTTTACTAACTAGGTTCTTCTCTTTATAGAAAGTTTAGGCACAAATCATTTTTGATAACCGATTTTATTGATAATAATGAGAGTACCCGGCAGACTAGCTGTAGATAAAACATAGAGAATCTCAAATTGTAAAAAATGTGTTCAACAAGAACACTGTCAAACCTCCTTAGCCGAGAAACAATTGTAGGTTATTTCCAACAAAACTCAATTACCTTTGTTCTTATGTATTTGTTTTCAAATGAGTTACATGATTTTATCCTTCCTTTCTGTGACTTATCGCTAGTCCCTCCTTGTTGTGCAAGGTGGCTCATTGAAATGCAGTGGCATCAATGAGAATATAACCACTGATTATCAACAGTACCAGTTTCAATAATAAATAAATATAGCCACTGGTTATTGTTTCCATTGTATTAAGCACTGTAAAAGACTGACTTTTCAACAGATGTTATGTACCGATGCTCTCGAAGTAGAAATGCTAAAGCTTTGTTTAAAAACCGATACCACTCAGACTTTTATGGTTGGAAGCTCTAGGGAGTTCACATATATACCTAATTCTGTTCTTGGTGGGTAAAAGGGAATGAATGTGGATTTGGTTGAGTATCGTTGTACTTAGTGATGCAAAATTTCTACTTAATTAAATGTTATTTTGGATCTCTATAGAAGCAATAAGTTGATGTATCAGGTTTTACTTGTCTGTTTCTTCCTCCTTTTGATAGGTGGGTAGACTTAGCAGCTCCATTTTGAAGGTGGGGCAGGGGGTTAATTCCCTCTCGTGTACTTTGCTCATCTTTAGAGTCATACCTTGCAAAACCTTCATCACTAGGATATGTTAATTTTAACTAATAATACTAATCACTGAGCAATATGGCTTATAGGGATTGAGTGGAGCTTAGATAGCGACGCATCGAATGCTGCTGTTTTAGTTGCAAGTGAAGCACATGCAATAACTTTAGCAATTGAGGGCCTGCTAGGAGTAGTTTTCACTGTGGGTACTTTAACAGATGAGGCAGTTGATATGGGTGAGGTAATTAGTCGAATTGCTCTCTTCCTCTATCGTGTTTTTTATATATCTGAAAGGCAACTAGTCACATGACATACTTGCTATTTCATATTTGTCTTGGAGCGACCAGCTTGACTCTCCAAGATGCGAGTCTGATCCACCAGCGAAATTGACTGGGAGAACTGCACTTCTTTGTGTATCGATGGTTGATTCAATGTGGTTGACCATTCTTGATGCTTTGTCGTTCATCTTAGCAAAGTACGTAAAATTTTAATATCTATGAATGAACCTTTAAACAATGCTATATACACTTAACTTTTTTTTTTGATAACCAACTATATGTACTTACTTTCATATGTGATGTACATTGAAGGTCTCAGGGGGAGGCTATTATTTTGGAAATACTAAAAGGCTATCAAGCATTTACTCAGGTGATATTTGGTCAAATTTAAATCTCCACCTATTGTATTTGTGCCTGCAATATTGACCTTTAGTTGGCTTTTGACATCAAGAAAGTTCGGTGTTATGTTCTTGGCAAACTTCTTAGTTTGCTATGATTCGTGATGATGACCAAAATTTCTTGTTTCTCAGGCCTGTGGAATACTTCATGCTGTAGAGCCTTTGAATTCTTTCCTTGCGTCCCTTTGCAAATTCACAATTGGCATACCTGTTGAAGTAGAGAAGAGGAGGTAAATTCCAATGCAAACTTTTCCTGTTTGGCCACAACTTCAATTACTTATTACAAAATGAATTTTACTGAACCTTCTTTCCATCATCATGATTGACGGGCCATTGGATCTTGTAATAGTTATTTACTCATACATCAATCATGCTTTTTAATCTTCTGTAAGTTGTCAAGGTGCCTGCCGACACTTACACTTGCTATATGCTTAGTTCTTTGAACACTCGTATGTGCTGTGACACCCCATTTCAACCGGAGTCGAAAACGGGATTACTGCTTATGATTGATTCCTGAATTGTATTTAAAAGAGTCGCCACCTAATTATTATAGTGAATTAGGACACTAAAAATGTAGCATAAAATACTACGAACGATCTCCATTTTTTAAAGGTCTGTGAAACTATGTGAGATTCTAGGTAAGGGTTCTTTATTATCCTAAAGGGAAGGGGTTAGACACCCTCTAAGATCCGCTAACTTGCGGTTATCCGTTCAAACTTAGGCTTAATATTATTGTGCTAACATGCAATTTACAATTCTAAAGGTGTTCTAATTATTAAACCAACCAAGAGATATTTAAACTAAGCATGCAAATATTTAAAATAGATATAGATTTAACAAGATAGTAATGAAAACAAATAATCATAAAAGATAGAATGAAGAGAATTTAGCGATATTTCGCTTTTATTTTATTTTATGCGAATGCTTTAACTTTGGGGTGCGCCTCCGGGTACCTGCAAAAGACACTTAGTAAAAGAATTAGTAAATAATAAAATAAATTATCAAATAAACACAACGTATGTATATATATATATATATATATATATATATATGTAAAAGATATATTTTTATATAGTGTGGGCTCAGCTAGTGTTATGCCAAGGATACTAAGACATGAGAAGCCAATATCGCTTCGGCTGCGGTCGACTCACCTCCCGGTGAACGATACTATGCATTCTCGTCTAATCTTTTCACTTTCCTCCTCGCCCACATATTCCGTCTCGCTTACCACGGAGGCCTCCAGATTGACGGATAAATCCTTCTTTGGCCAGTGTAGTATCATGTTCAAAATCAATAAAATACCCAGTGTAGTATCATGTTCAAAAAATCAGTTTAATAAATAAATAAAGGGCAGAATCGTCAAAATCAGTTCGGAAACAGCCAAGACAGTAGAAGCAGTAGCAGTGATTCGCCGGAGCCAAAACTCCGGCAGAAACAACCAGCGGAGCAGATTAACAACATCAACAGATCGAGAATATCCAGCTCGCTAAAAACGCAAATAGCCAAAAATAGGACGAACACAAAAACAGAACAGTGGTTCGAACCAAAAATCCAACTGAAACAGTAAGAGAATCTGGGCTAGGTCACCGGAACAGTGGAAACAGTCAGCGGAAACAGTCCACCGGAATTTTCAAAACGTCGCCGGAGTCTTAAAACTCCGGCAGACGCCCCAAAAACATAAAATCAGCCCATTAACCAAGATAACAACCGATGCCCAAAAATGCAGTCAAGAGCAAGGTCGCCGGAGTTTTTAGAACTCCGCCAGATACCCACGAAACGAAACCAACACAGTCGCCGGAGTTTTTTAGAACTCCGGCGAGATATCAAAAAAAATAAAAAATCAGCCCACTAACTAAACCAACAAACAGATTCCGAAAATAAAGCCAAACGAGGTTGCCGGAGTTAAAGAACTCCGACCAAAAGCCAAAATATCAGTCCAAACAAACCGCAACAGATCCAAACCCAACAGCTTATCAAGAAATAAAACCCACACAGTCGCTTCGAGATTCGTAACTCCGCGAGATATCAAAATGCTAAACAAAATACCCGATTTGAAACCAACAACACGCATAAACGTGTAACCTCGCCGGTAATCACCTCCGGCGAGGCAGTGGTGAGATGGTCGACGGGAGTTCGCTGGGAATGGGGGTGACGCTGATGTTGTGAGAAAGATGAACAGGGGATGAAGTGTTATCATACCGGGTAGATGTTGACAGAATCGGGCGTGAGGTTCGCGAATCGAGGGTTTCGACGGTGGGGTTTCCACCGGAGTTGGGGCGACGACGGGAAGAATGGGAGCCGTGGGGTCGAGCAGCGTTGTTTCCGACTCACTGAGTGAGGTTATTCCGAGCACACATTTGTGTTTTGAGTGAGAGGGTGGATGTAATGAAGCTCGAACGAAGTGAGAGGGTGGATGTAATGAAGCTCGAACGAAGTGAGAGGACTCGGCGGATTCGTCTTTGCCAGATCTGGACACTGCTGAACCGGAAGAGATTGCTCAGGATGAGTGTTTGGGTAACAAAGCCGAGGAGGGTGTAGGTGAAGGAGATGTGCGGCTGAAGGTGTTTAAAGGGGGTTCGCCGGAACTTGGAGCTCCGACGAAGGGCGGCGGCGACGGGAACAATGGGAGAGGGGGAGGCTCTTTTGATGTTGAATTGAAAAATGGGCTGATGCCCTTTAATGTTGCGGCTGATGTTCTGTGGGCTGCCCCCCCTCTGTTCCCTTTTTCTTATTTTTAATGGGTAGTGTTTATTATATAGGGGTAGGATTAGGTTTAGGGTTTGGGTTTGATTTGGGGGGGAAATGAAGAGTGGTATTTGAAATTTATGGGGGAAAATAAAAGAGGGTGTTTGGATGAAATTAAAAAATGGTGTTGGGCTTATGGAATGGTGGAGTGGACTGATCCGGATTGTGCCTCGGACTGGTTTGACAAAATGCAAAGCGGGTTAATTATTTAAAAGAAAATTATTTAAAAAGATGCAAGATTATTAAAATGCAAATGCCGATGCAATAATAATAAAAAATATAATATTTAGACAAATGTTTAATGTCTAATTAAAATTAAAGCGGGATGTCAATTAATTATTTAAAGAGATGCAAATATTATTAAAATAAATGACGGTGTAATAATAATAGAAACATAATATTAACAAAAACATAATGCTTAATTTTAAAAAATAAAAAGATAAAAAATGCAAAAAATGATGATTAGAATGTGGTGTCCTAAAACACATAAAATTGCAATAAATATATGAAAAACGGGTCAAAATTGACTGTCAACATGTGCATCCTAGTTAATTGCTTGCGTACTGCTGTAATTGTTATGGTCAAGCCCAAGGGTCTCAAAGCCGACTTCACCTATGAAACTCATTATATTTAACTTCAAAATGTCTTGCACAATATCCCTGAAAGATTAATTTCCATTGTAGAAGAGGTGAAAGGAAGAATAGAATTGGGGATGAATGTACAACTTGGTTATTGATAATGGAGGGATAGCCTTGTGAAATGGCCTCCCACCTTCAATCAAAGGGGTTAGAGTTACCTAGGGAGCATAATGACATGCTAATATTTGGCTCTTGGGAAGGAGGTGTAGGGTTGGTTTTATCATATTAAGAAATAAGGAAATTGTACAATATTGATTATTCCCTTAAGCTATTGGTGTTTAAATAGTGTATACACGTCCAAAAATAGGAAAGGATCATTGATGAATATAGAAGGATATGTGCCTAGATTCAAATGTGTCTAGATTCTGTAATCTTGAATAAGAAAAATATTATAATATATCCCATAGGATATATTGATAACTTTTTGAATTTAATTGTAAAATATCTAATTATCTAACTAGGCATTAATAATGATTACCTAACATAATGTACATAGCTATGACTCTCAATAAGTAGTTTCTCATTAACGTTGATAACTAAAATCAAGTCAATAAGAAGTTTCTTCTCCCTTTTGACATGTCTCAAGCTTCAAGATTTTGGTAATGTCTCAAGTAGCTTTCAGGTATCAACGAACGTGCTTACTTCATGTAGTCGACTAACATTGTTCGTCCTCGACTTCTTTCTAGAAACCACCTTCCTTCTTTGTGCAGCGATTGGTGTCACTCCTTGCTTTGTGCCTGATCCAACTTTCCTCAGGAGAGCGGTAGGGTGTTTGAACAGTCACTTGGAGAGTAGTAATGTCGGTCACTGTTAGAGGAACAAAGCCAGACACCGAATGAAATAAGAAAAGAAGAAAACTTTGGACAGGTAGAGATACAAATTGTTTGGCACATCCGGTTGGTAAAGAAGCTATTCAAGTTTCTACCATGATTGTGGAGGCTCTGACATCACGTTAAAATATAAAAAGATCTTGTCATTGACTTAGTTAAGCAAGAGGTGCTTCTCATATAATTCTCATGTTACCTACATATGGTAGGTAATCAATCTCTATGCTAGTAAACAAGATAAGAAACTTTTCTATAATTAAATATACAATATCCTAAAATATCATATAGATTTTCCTTCTTAAAGTACAATGAATCTACACGTGTGAATTTTGAACTGGATTTTGTTCAGAAATGAATTAGACATGAATTTAGACATTCTCTTTGATATTCACACAATAGATTCAATGTTGGTCCAAATGGTAAAGTTGTTGTCCTAAGGCTCATTTAGTCTCCAAAGGATATACTTCCATGGCTAAAATTGCTCAGTTAGTCTTTTTCCTATCAACAAACAACAACATACCTAGTCTTTTTCCTTTCAAGTTGTTGTCCTAAGGCTCATTTAGTCTCCAAAGGATATACTTCCATGGCTAAAATTGCTCAGTTCGTCTTTTTCCTATCAACAACAAACAACAACATACCTAGTCTTTTTCCTATCAATGTCTACTAATTGCCATTGACCTCTTCATCATTTAGACATTACGAATACTTCTCTTCACAGTAATTTTGAGAATAAAGTATATATGAAAGAACCACCAGATTTTGTTGTTCAGAGCGAGTCCAGAGACACCATTCTTATATGGTCTAAAGCAGTCTCCTAGAGCATGTTTTGGTAAGTTTACTCGGGCGTTCATGAGTTTGACATGATCATAGTGAATCTTATTATTTAGTGCTATATTGACATACTTTTCCAAATCTATTCATTTATTTAATGGTATATGTTGACAAGTTAGTTACCTCAAAAGATGGTCAAGAGGGTATTGCTAAGTTGAAGCAAAACTTTTAAGTACTTCCAAAACAAAGACCTAGGTTTTGATACTACAGAACTTGACCTCCGATGCTCAGAAAATTTTGGAACTGGGATAAGTAGGCTTGAGATGGCCGACGAACTTCAAGGAGTAAAAATTCCCTCAAGCAGTCGTCGGAAAGTGGTCTTTCAATGTGAATAATCGTCTCATGGAATACCACATTTGATGCAATATGAAAGCCGCTTGATTATCACACACAAGTTGCATCTGACTGATTTTTTAAATTTCAATTTTCTTAGCTGCTGTTTGATCCTAACTAGCTCACAAGTTGCTTCAATCATTGCTTCTGCTTTTGCACTAGATCAAGCAACCACATTATGTTTCTTACTCTTTTAGACACCAAATTACCTCTTACTAAAATACAATATCCAATGTAGAACGTCTATCAGAAGGTAATCTTGCCCAATCAACGTTTGTATATTCAACGATCTACTCATGGCGTCGATCTTCGAAGAGTAGTTTTATTCCTAGACAGTGTTCTAAAAAACGGCTGGGACGGCCGCCTAGGCGCCCCCAGACCGTCCCGATTTTGCCCCTAGGCGGTCTCGTGGCAACCATCAGAAAGTATCTCCGTTTTGAGACCATTTCTGGGCAGATCTGGCCATTTTTCCGGCAAGCTTGAGCTCGCCGTTGATGGAGAAAAGCACGAGCAAGGGAGAGGATGAGGCTAGTAGCGGCGTGGTTGAGCTCCGGTGGAGTTTGGGTGTTGTTTCTAACGAAGAGAACAGAGGCGAGGGAGAATAGAGGTGGTGGC
This sequence comes from Przewalskia tangutica, assembly GCA_029844215.1. Lineage (NCBI taxonomy): Eukaryota > Viridiplantae > Streptophyta > Magnoliopsida > Solanales > Solanaceae > Przewalskia > Przewalskia tangutica. The sequence continues at coordinate 44,593,299 of CM056729.1, forward strand.
GGCGTGGTGATGTTAATGGCGTTACCCTCCACTAGGGGTATTTGTTTGGGAATGGATCGGGTTATTTTATTTGGGGGACAGGTTGTAAATTATTGTATAATTGTTTTTTTTAATTTGGATGAAATTATTTAAAAAATTATTAAATGACGTGGATGAATAAAAGAACGGGTGGCTCAATTACATTCAATTTTGACTTGGTCCGAGTAATGGCAGATTCAATAAAATTTACTTGAAAGTTGTTCAAGGGTATTTAAACACTTGTAAAATTTAATTATCAAAATAAGTTTTTGACGTAAGTTTAGAAGTAAAAATACGTATTTTCTTTAAAAAAAATGAGACACAGAAGACTACTTAAGAATGTATTGATTTTATGTATTGGTGGCGGCGTGGTGTTCGTCAAGGTACTTTAATGATTTATGAATTTATTAACTACTTAAGAATGTATTGATTTTATGATTTATATATTTTTGCATATATGATATATATACAATTGATGTAAAATATTAAAAAAATTTTAAAAAAATACATTCGCCTAGGCCCCGCCTAGGAATCCGTCTAGGCGCCCGCCTAGCCGTCTAGGCGCTAGACGGCCAAGCTCCGCCAAGCCTCCGCCTAGCGTCTTTTAGAACATTGTTCCTAGAGCTAACTTTATATATAGCAGAATGCGGACAATTGCATCCCAATGACTATGACAGGGAGAATCTATAAACTTATTTACAACACTTGCATGAAAAGAAATGTCAGGTATAGGCACTGTGAGATAATTTAATTTTCATCTTCCACGATCACTGAGTGACTTTCCATTTCGAGTGTAGCATTCAGATTCATGGGAGTGTCGATGGATTTACATTCCGTCATTCTTGTCTCCTTAGGAATGTCTAAGGTATACTTTCGTTTTTGAAAATAACAATGTTTGATCTAGACTGAGCGACCTCAATACCTAGAAAATACTTGAGTCAATTGAGGTTTTTAGTCTCGCGGTGCTGAAAGAGATGTTGCTTCAAATTAGTGATACCATCCTTATCATTGTTGGTGATAACAACATCGTCAACAAAAGCACCAACTAAATACATAGATTTGGAGCAGAATGCCGATAAAACACAGAGTAATCAACTTCAATATGAGTCATGCCAAACTCCTAAATTACAGTGCTGAACATCTCAGACTAGGCTCGAGAAGATTGTTTCTGATAGAGTGCCCAACGCAATCGACATACAAGGCTACTAGACTGCCCTGAGCAGCAAAACCAGGGTGATTGCTCCCTCAAGGTCACCATGGGAAAAGTATTCTTAATGTCTAACTGATAAAGAGGTCGATGGCGGACAACAACCATGGATAGATGGTATCACTATAATATCATAGATGGTTAACATGCTATTAAGCCGCGAGGGAAAATATTATTGTAATCAAGACCAAATATGAGTATACCCCTTGGCAATAAGGCGGGCCTTATGCCTATAATCATAGATGGTATCACATAATATCATAGATGGTGTGTAAGTTCGTACAACTGTAGTGTTCTCCATAGTCAATCCACATAGTATAAAATAAAAAAACTGCTGCTGGATAGGAAAGCTGATATTGAAGCACTGTCCTGTCGCGTAATACTTTTCATATTCTCCTACCTTAATCTGGACTTTAGTTATCCTTCTGTCTTAGGTAGATATTTTTCTTTATAATTAAATCAGAAAAAATATTTGCTTTATTTTCAGAAGGCCTAGTGTTCGAGGCTTAAAGCATTTATCATGTGTCTATTGACCCCTTAAGTGGATTGTGTAGGTAGCCAAGCTACTAAAAGGTAATGATAACTATCCTCTCACTGTCCCTATGTTTTTAGAGAAACAGTTGATGTAGTGCTTTATTGGAACCTACACTTAAGGAGTTGCCGTCTGTAGCCCAATGACTTCAGCTGCTCAACTAAGTGCACAAGTTCGTGTAGAGGTGGTTATTTTTTTTTGGTTGGCTAAATCTACACATTTAAGCTGGTGTAATTAGGGTGATGCTCGGTCATATGTCTTAGTTTTTCTTTGAAAAAGTTCTGAGGAATTTGTTGGACTAACATTCTCACTAACAATCTACAGTGTAGTGCAATCTCCTGGGTCTAAGCGGTCAGAAGCATTGCTTGAGCCAAGGGAAACTGTTGTTCTTACTCCTAAGAATGTGCAGGTTTTTGTTGTTTGTCGTGTTTGTAGTAGTATCTGTTGCAAAATTTCTCTCACATTTTACTTTTGGAGAGCCAATTTTATGTCATGATATATGTTTTTTGAGCAACTTATGATATTATTATTCTGTATCTCAGGCACTAAGAACACTATTCAACATATCTCATCGGCTGCATAATGTTTTAGGTCCTTCATGGAGCTTGGTTAGTTAGTCCACTATCTGCATCTACCGAAGGTTTAGAACTATATGCTCCTAATATTTGATTTTAATAAACATTTACAGGTACTGGAGACTCTGGCTTCTCTTGATCGAGCTATTCATTCTCCACATGCAACTACACAGGTAATGTTGGGTGTCATCGAAAGAGAGGGCTAGTTGCACTTCCATTATAGTTTTTGGAGATTGTTTGGACCAATATCTAAAATTAAATTGACCTTCTTCAACAATGATAGTCTAGTGGCCTTAAACACTGTAGTATAGAAAAGTTTAGGTTTATTCAATGAAAATCTAGTAGGAAAATGCAGTTCCTGATGTCTACTTCATTTCCTTTTTGGTTTTGTCCCCTTTTACTTTCATCGGTTTTTTCATGGCTAATAGTCCAATTATGAGTAAAATATGGAAAAGATAAATATAATGCTATAATTTCGAGCAAGAAGGGAAAAACAGCAGATTTCGGTAGCTCTCAGGTTTTCTCTCTATTATTACGAGCAAACAGTTCCAAGTAAGAAGGGAATTAATTCTTGAAATGACATGGTAGCTAATAAGCATATTGTATGAGCTAATTTACAACTCGAGCCTGTCAATTTTTTATAGTTGTCCGTATCATTGGCTTAATCTGTATTTGTCACCATCGAAGGCTGAAACTGATTTATCCACTCTTAAATACCATGATGCAGGAGGTCTCCACAGCTGTGCCAAAGCTCACCAGAGATTCTTCTGGTCAATATAGTGATTTTCATATTCTTTCTTCCCTAAATTCTCAGGTGCTTGAGTTCCCCTTTTTCTTCTCATTTTCACCGTTTAACTTATTATTTATTTATATATAAAGACAAAATTTCACTTCTTTATGAAGCTGTTTGAGAGCTCAGCTCTGATGCATGTATCTGCCGTCAAGTCACTGCTTTCTGCTCTACGTCAGTTGTCACATCAGTGTATGTCTGCAGCTGTGAGTGGCTTTGGATCACCGTCAAGTCAAAAAAGTGGAAGCATCAGTTTCTCAGTAGAAAGAATGTTATCAATCCTAGTCAATAACGTGCACAGTATGTCCTGATAACTATTCTTCCTATGTTGTTTTCTTTTCTGTTGTTATGCATTGAGGTGCAAATAACCATGAAACTTGCACTTTATGGTCTGAGTTACTACTTACTACTATCTGTTTCAATTTTTTGGAAAGGTGCCATCAAGTATAATATCTCACTTATCTATTACTCTATTTATTATTCTGAAATTGTCTAAACTAAGAGGATGTGTTGCAGCAGCTGAAATGCCATAAGATCAGATATTTTAGATATTTAGCTATCTGGTAAGCTTTAAATGTTTTTGACTTCCCTATCACTATCTTGGTTGTTTAATATATAATTAAGTAAATGAAAGTGTGTTATTTCTAATAGTTTAATCTTTTAGACAACGTGGTCATTCAATTTTATTTTTGAGAACGGTAACATTTATATTAATACCCACACATATACTACACAAACAAAGTGTAGTCTCCCCTCAAAAGAGTTCACTTACAAAATGGCTCCTATATCTATTGCTAGTAGGGCTGTTATCGGTCCGGTCCGGGTATCGACAGATCCGGACCGATAAGGTTTCGGTCCTGAGTCGAGATCCGGGACCGGACCGATACCTTATCGGGCGGGTACACGGTCCGGACCGATAAGGTTTTGTCCGGGTCGGTCCGGGGCCCGGATTTAAAAAAATAAAATTGAATTTCCAATATTGAAATTGACATTCTCGGACACATTACCACGAAATTTGGACGTTAAATCTATTGGAAATTGCGAGATCTTTAGTGAAGAAAAGGGAAAATTAGTAACGATTTGGGGGAAAAGTGAAATTAATTGGCAAGACAGACGTTTTTGGAGAAATCGGCTGCGCCAAACCGCCCGCGGCAGTTTGGTTCGGTCCCGTCTCAAAAAAATAAGCGAAAACATTTTTTTTTAGGTGAAATGGACGTCCGAGCGCAGAGTTATGACCATTTAAAGTTGCACGAATTTACAACTACTTTCTTATCTCTCTCCCTATATTTTATGTAAATGATTCACATTAAAACATAAAGTCTACATCACATATATTCTTAAAACATGTAAAATAGTCCAACATTAGGGAATATTGCAATTAAATATAATTCGGGCTGGCGGGGGGTTATTAATTATCGGGTAATTACCGGGTTTGCCGGACCAGATCCTTATCGGTCCGGGTAATTTTCTGGTACTCGTATCCGGATCGATAACTTTTCGGCCCGAGTATCGGTCCGGTTCTCAGGTAATTACCGGGAGTATCCGGACCGATAACAACCCTAATTGCTAGTTACAATCTGTCTAGAACATTGAAAATATCATTCAATTTTATAGTGATCACTTGACTGTAAGGATAATATTATTCAATAAGTACCTGCATAATTCTATGGAATATATAACTGTTTCAAACTTCTGCTTCTTAAGTTATTTTAAGTATAACAAGAACCAAAATAAAGCTTACATGACCTATGAGACACATCTCTCGAAGAGCCTACTCTGGGAATGCTCAGACTACACCCCTTTTAGCCTTCTGAACTGTTTTCTTATTTACAATCATGACTACCGGATTCACATGAGTTGGCTTGAAAGTTGAAGACTAGGATATACTTCGAAGAGATCTTACGTAAAAAATGTATATTGATGTTGCATGACTTGACTTTCGAATCTTCTGTTTTGTGGGTCTCTTATGTGAAAATAGAAAAAACTTCGCATCGTCTTGAATGAATAACAATATACAAGAGGTGCTCCTTATATATGTCTTAAGTTACATACAATATGATAGGCACTTAGTTTCTTATGCTAATAAGGGTACAACAACAACATACCCGGTGAAATCTCACAACGTGGGGTCTGGGGTAAGGTGTACGCAGACCTTACCTCTACCTTGGTAGGTAGAACGTTGTTTTCGAAAGACCCTCGGCTCAAGACAAATCATAAGCACAAGCAAAGCAAGAGAAACAGTCAGACCCGGACAAGAAATTAAAACTGTATGAAAATGCTGGTAACAAAAGCGAATAAGCCATGATAACGCATTCTGAAAAAAAAAAGCAGTATCTAACACAGGTAAATAAGATAAACAAAGTACACTAAAGAACACATAGCAGCAGAAATCAAACGACATGAGACTATAAAGTAATACTACGCATACTAATATGATAGGCTAAGCAGGCCTACCACTACGACTATCAGTTTGTAAGCGTTTATAGGACTATGCTCAATTACCTACTACCCTTATACCCTAATCCGTGTTCTCCACAACTCCTATCTAAGGTCATGTCCTCAGTAAGTTGCACATGTGCCATATCCCGTCTAATCACTTCTCCCCAATACTTCTTCGGCCTATCTCTACCCCTCTTGAACCCGTCCATAGCCAACCTCTCATACCTCCATACTGGGGCATTTGTGTCTCTCCTCTGCACATGCCCGAACCATCTCAACCTCACTTCCCGCATATTATCCTCCACTGAAGACACTCTCACTATGTCCCGGATATCATCATTTTTAATCATATCCCTCCTTGTATGCTCACACATCCTCATCTTCGCAATTTTCATCTTTTGGATGTGCGAAGTCTTGACTGACCAACACTCCGCCGCATACAACATAGTCGGTCTAACCACCACCGTATAGACTTGCCTTTAAGTTTTGGTGACACCTTTTTATCGTACAAGACTCTAGATGCGAACCTCCATTTCATCCACCTTGCCCCAATACGATGTGTGACATCGTCATCAATCTCTCCATTCCCTTGGATAATAGATCCGAGGTACTTGAGGCTTCCTTTCTTTGGAATGTCCTGAGTACCACGCCTCACCTCCACGCCTGTCTCATGCTCGCTCCCGTTACTGAACTTGCACTCCAAGTATTCTGTGTTGGTCCTACTCAGCCTGAACGCTTTAGACTTCAGAGTCTGTCTCCAAACCTCCAGCTTAGCGTTCACTCCGCTGTGAGTCTCATCAAGGACATGGTCCTGCGAATAACATCCACCATGTCACCTCCTCTTAGATTTGTCGTGTCAGTCCATCCATCACCAAGACAAATAAAAATGGGCTAAGAGCTGATCCCTGGCGCAGCCCATCGTCACTGGGAAATGCTCTGAGTCTCCTCGTACTGTCCGTACCCTAGTATTGACTCCATCATACATATCCTTGATCGCCCTAGTGTACGCCACATGTACACCTCTAACCTCCAAACATCTCCATAGTAAGTAATTATTCTATAAGATTATTGTTTGAAACTACAATGCATCTAGACAAGTATTCTCTTGATATTTTCAACAAGCTCCCTCAAATTCAAACAGGGGGAACCAATTTTAGTTTACTTATTTTGAAAGCATAGAAAATTGATGCCAAAATCTGTCTAGGAAAGTACAACAATCACCAAAAAGAAAAGCGATGCTAGAATTCTTTTCCTTTGGAAAGTCGCTGGTAATTTCACAATGAAAGAAAATGCTTCTTGCACTACACTCGAACAAGAAATTATTCTCAATCATCGAAAAAAGATATGGTTCGCAAACCTTCGGGACATTATTAGCATAACCTAAATTTATAGAAAATAACAAGAATTCAAGGTTAGATGGGGTTAGTCGCATAAAAGTAGCAGTCCCTATCGTGTAGAGATTGTGCCACTTAAACGATCACCAGAGAGATGAACAGTGCTTGAATGATCCACGAGAGAGGAGCGGTCTCTTAACGGTTACGAGAGAGGAGCGACGTCTTAATGGTTAGAGAGAGGAGCGATGTTTTTTGAATGTAAAGGGTGAGAAAAATATAAAGGAAACATTGATTGGCTAGGTAGCACACATTGGCTTGCATCGCCAGCTAGTAGTGAAAAGCTATTTGAGTTTCTACTAAGATTGTTAGAGGTTTTAATACCATATGAAAATAGAAAAAAACTTATCATTGACTCGACTAAGTGATGATGTATAAGAGGTGCTCTTTGAATAGGAGTCTTATGCTCCGTACAATATGGTAGGTGATCGATCTCTATGCTAAGATGGTAAATAAATACTTAATGATTAAATACAGACTATCCTAAGATATCCTAGAGAATATTTTATAAAATTATCCTTGTTCAAGTACAATGAGTTTGGAAATTCAAACAACTTAGATATGAGTCTTCAACTATACACCCCGATACTTCCTTCACCTTTTTCTGTAGCGGTTTCTACAGTGGAGTTAGGGAGACATCTCTTAATCCTTATTGCTCTCCTCCTGGAGAGGTGACAGTGTAATACGAAATAGGGCGCAGACTCTCGAAAGGTAACATCCATACTAACAAAGGATCTCCGGGAGGGAAGATGATAACATTTGTGCCCTTTTTGTGTGGGAGAATACCCAATGAAGACACACTTAAGGGCTCTAGGTTCAGGTTTCCCAGAATTCCTACTGTGAAAATACACACATCCAAACACCTCAGGAGGAACAATATATTTATTCTCATCCTTTAAAATCTACGGGATTATGAAAATTGAGGGTTTTAATTCGCACTCTATCGATAAGATAGACAACAATTAGAATGACATCCCCTAGTGGGTTTTTGGTCATGGTAAACACAAAAGATATTGCCACTTCTAACAAATGCCTATTTTTCCTTTCAGTAACCCCATTTTGTGCACTAGTGTAGGGAGAACTAGTTTGATGGATTATCCTATTGAACAGCGGATAAGCACCAAATCTTTTATCCATGTATTCTGTACCTTTGTTAGTTCACAATTTTTTTTATCTAATCCTCAATTTGAGTATAAATCATCTTATGAAATGTTTGAAATTAAGGGAAAACCTCACTTTTGGCCTTTAACAGATTCATCCAAGTCATACTAGTGCAACAATTAGTAAAGGTAACGAACATCGAATTCCAGACATAGTAGTTTGAGTAGGACACCCTATACATCAAAATAAATAATCGTAGAATGAGTAGTACTCTTTATTATCACTCAAAGGGTAAGTTTCTAGCATGCTTTGCATATTCACAAGCATCACAAAACTAAGAGTCACTCAGTTCTTGAAAAACAAACTATGATTTAACTTCTGTAAAACAAAAAATGATGGAGCGGTCATGGATTATTTCATGGTTGATATCCTTTTTTCCTTAAAAATTTTCTTGATCAGAGTCTCGAGTCCTATCAAACATGTATAAGGCATCATGCAATTTACTACTGTCAGTCGTCTTCGTTGTTTCAATATCTTAAAAACACAATGATTATGGAAGAACACAATACTACAACTTACTTTTTTAGTGATGGAGCTAACAAATAATAGATTAACAGAAGATTCAGGTACATGAAGAATGAATGATAATGTAATTTCATGTGTACAAATAACAGAACTGTTCCAGAGATGGGGGATTAGAGAGCCATTGGCTATTCTGACATAATTCCTTTGAGACTAGGAGAGTAGTCTGTAAGCCTTTAGAGGAGTCAGTCATGTGTCTATTCACACCAGACTCAACAATCCAAGAATTAAGGTGAGAGTAAAGGCAGTACCTGATTGCACGTAATTAGATGTGGTAACAGAAGGCGAGTCATGTTTGGTCAGGAGTCGGTGAAGATGCTGAATTTCATCCGAAGACAATGTTTCTCCCCAAGCTGTCTTTTACATAGTTTTAGTAGACTAATAAAGGGGGGGTTGCACAAAGCATCCCACGTTAGCAGGGGCTGTGACACCCTAGCTTAGGAGATGAGTCCGGCAAAACACAGGAGAGATGCCGGATAGATAAGGAAGCAGGCCTTAGACCCTATTGACGAGTGCGTACCTTGGCCCAAAGAGGACAATATCACTAGTGTTACAGTGTTACATATGGTATCAGAGCCACTCTTGTGTCAGCCTTGTCGATGTGGGGAAGGGTTCAATTGAGTTTAGGCGATTCCTGGAAAGGCGGGACAAACCTCAGTGCCGAGTCTAGGCAAATCCCATCCGGTGGGGCAAACCTCAACGAGGACGCTGAGTCCATAAGAGGGGGGGTGTATGTGACACCCTAGCTTAGGAGATGAGTCCTACATCGGAAAAACACAAGAGAACTGGGTCTATATGAAAGCAGGTCTTAGACCCTAGTGACGCGTTTTAAAGCCGTACGGGCCTAGGCCCAAAGCGGACAAAATCACTAGTGGGCTGGGATGTTACACGGGTTGCTTCCACGGCTCGAACCCGTGACCTATAGCTCACACGGAGACAACTCTATTGTTGCGCCAAGGCTCCCCTTCCAGTTTCAATAAGACTCCAAATCAGAAAATAGAATTTCTTTTCAAATCAGTTCCTCAGAGAGGAAAAAACTGGAAAAGATCGTTGGACAGATTTGTCTCGTCGAAAAATCATGTTTGCGTTGCCGGAACCCTAGTCGGTGATTGGAAAAATCTTAAAGTTGGTGCACAGGCTGGGAATTGTCAGACGAACCAAAGCAAGAAAGAATCTCAAAATAATTTCACTAGAAATAGCCTTTGCGGACAGCTTCAAGGAGAATGACCTCTTTTTTTGAAAAAAAGGAACCCTAATACTGTGAGGGAGAAAAATACCTCAAAAGACAACAATGAGGTCTATGCCATGAGGAATTTAAGAAAGAAAATGCTTCTTTGTATGTCTTTACATCCAATGAGAAGGGGTATTTATACAAGTGAATCCTAACTGATTAAGGAAAGACAATCAATTATAATAAAGAAAAATATTTCTATTCCTATAATTACGCTAGGAAAAGGAAACACGGTCGCACCTTAACGCTTCCATTTTCGTGCTCGTTACTGCTGTTTTTTTATTTTTGAAAGAAGGGGCGTGAGGCTCGAGAGCTGTACGAACAAATGCTTTATTCGATCACTTTTCGCTAGCCTTAGTGAGTGATGTGATGGCGTATGATCCGTGCGATAAGCTAGCAGCAAGAATTATCTACTTCAACAAACTTCTACTTATAGCTTAGCAGTTTTGTTTATCAAAATGACTTTGTTTTCTTTTTTTTCCTTTTTCTAAAATAGTCTTCTAAAATCATGCTAATTGATTAACACAACTGCTTTTCATTTTCTTGTTATGGCTAAATAATGATCGTATTCTATTACAGGGGTGGGGCCATTATGGGATGAAGTTATTAGCCATTTTATTGAGGTAATCTAAACCCATATCTCATAAAATGTTATGGTTGCATTTATTATATTTCTGATATCTTCATGTTTTTGTAGCTTACTGATAGTTCAAATATACATGTGAGAACTACTGCACTGAATGCAATGGATCAATCTATTTCTGCTGTTTTAGGATCTAATGTGTTCCAGGAATGTGCATCATCCAAGCTCCAGGGTGCATGCAATGATGTAAGAATTAACCTTCCATTGAGAGGTCATGACTTTTTGAATGCGAGGTGATAATATTCCTTACCTTTGACGAACTCTCTAGGTACAAACTGAGAATATAGAGTTGAGGTCACTGGAGTGTGCTGTCATATCTCCACTGAAAGTGCTATATTCTTCAGCTCAAAACATTGATGTTCGTGCTGGATCTCTGAAAATTCTTCTTCATGTTTTAGAGGTAATGTGATCCAAGTTACTAATATACTCCATACATTGATAAAGAGATGCAGAACTCTCTTCCCACGATTCTCTCACTACTCTTTCTATCTTTTTACTGATGTATTTCTCTCAGAGACATGGAGAAAACCTCCATTATAGTTGGCCAAATATTCTTGAATTGTTGAGGTGCTTATCCAGTACTTTGAGTTGCTTTTGGTATTTAGAGTCATAATTTTTTCCAGGTAAGAGAACTCTAAAATCGTGGAATGATGCTTTCAGGTCTGTAGCAAACGCTGGCGAGAAGGATCTCATTACTCTTGGATTTCAGGTGACAATCCTAAGCATTCATCAAAAGTGAGAGTGCAAGTGAACTGGGCCATCTCATGAGATATGCGACCTCGTCAATTTTAGCTCAACCAGCTCCTCCATTTATTTTGCTTAGTGTTTTATTGACTCAAGCCAGATCAAGTAGCAAGGCATCCACCATACATGTTATTCTTTTTCCAATACTAAAAAGAGGAGTATTGATTTAGTCCCTAGGGATTTCATTGAAAATTATCATTAGGGAATATTTTAGTGACTCGTACCATGTTTGCATAAAATGGATTGTGGATCTTGTGTAGAGGGTTACCAAACAAACGAAATCTCAAGGACAACGTGATATTTCCCATTTTTTTCAGATCTTCTCATTCCTGGAGTAATTTCCTTTTTTTTTGGTCCTACATCTATTAAAGGCATTTTGAGGGAAATTGAAAATCTCAAACCCAAAATGATTCATATTTGGTCTCTACTCTTTCATCTTTTCTATAATACTGAAATAACATGGTTGGTGTACTGGTTTCCCTTTTTATTAATGTTTGGTTTACGTTCAGTGCATATAATCTCTATTAGATTGCTGTCGCCACTACTTGCTTCATTTTGGGTCCGATAGGAGAGGAATAGGAAACTTTTGATGGAGTTGGGACTACTTTGTACTGTTAAAGAATAGCCTCTTGTTTATAATTGCTTTTTGATGCACCCACGAGGTTCCTATCTGCATAGAAAATTTGTTGTATTTAGTAGAGAACCATTATTTTGTATAGATTCTTTACCTTTTAGTATATTTCTTGTATTCAAGAATTTTTCCCACATTAATAAAAATACTTTGTAAAATTAAATGGGTTGGACGGAGTGCTTCCACATAAGTATTGGTGGCTCACTGATGCAACAATCAATATGGCTATTTTCTACTTTATTAATGTTTATACTGTAAATGGTGCAACATACTTGAACGAAGCTTTAGTTTACATTTGGATGTGGATTGACTGCTGTATTTCTTGCACAGAATCTTCGTGTCATCATGAATGATGGCCTTTCAACAGTACCTGCTGGCTGCCTTCACGTGTAAGCTACTTTTCTGTTCCTGGACTGTCTACTTTTTTTCTCTTAGCTTTTGCAATGTCTGGAAACTGTAATCAATTTGCAAGCTATGGTTTATGTGTTTAAAATGAGAAAAAAAGAGAAACTCGATGAGAGGCTCTCAGATAGCACTAAGAAACAAACTTAAAAAAGGGGGGAATGGGCAAAAAAAGCCCAAATAGCAGCAAAGTATTATTATTTTAATAATGTTATTTTCTTTGCAGATGCATTGATGTGACTGGGGCATATAGTGCTCAGAATACTGAACTGAATATCAGTTTGACAGCAATTGGCCTTTTATGGACTTCCATGGATTTCATCGTTAAGGGGTTTCTTTATAGACAGAACGAAGAAAAAGAATCAGGTAGAACCACAGGTTGTATATAGGCTGTCGGTTCTCTCTCCTATTAAAAGCATGTACTTAGTTCTTTCTTTTTTTCTAACTGCTAGATGAAAACTGGATGTTTATCTGCTTCCAGATAGTAATGGAATGAAGGAAGAACAGGCTCTCAGTTTCTCTGGGAAAATTAATGACCAAGCACTCCAAATGAATATTGTTGATCGTGACAAATTGCTCTTTTCAGTTTTTTCTTTATTACAAAATCTTGGTGCTGATGAAAGACCGGAGGTATTTATATTTGCTGTGGAATTAAGCCTTTCTAACAGTTTTTGAGCTAATAAGCTGATATGCTACTAATTTATAGGCTTTCAAGACCGTTTCTCTTTAGTTTAGTTTGCTTATAGTTTCTCCTCAATCATTCATAGGTGATTGATCAGAAACTTAGTATGTAATATCATTGGGGACGATATGGGGATACAAAAATTTACTCTGCCGAAGGTTTTAGATTGTACGAAATCAGCAAAACAGTCGCGGGGAATGAATTGTGGTGTCAATGGGTGGAGAGGAGTAGACAACAGATGTTGTGAGTGACTTTTAGTGCTAAACTAATGCAGCGGATAGTGGGGATTTTAAAAATGGAATCAAAGATGCAGGGGGAAGCAGTTAAGAAATGGAGGATGAAAGATCACTTTGCACACATATTCTGTTTACTGAAGAATAATATATATGGGAGGTATATTAGTATAGCGGCGATCCTAGGTGAACGTAAATCAATCCTGATAGTGCCAGAGACAACATTCAATGCAGGGTAATGGCACATAGTGAAGGAAACGTTGGATCGGACAACGCAACAGAAGCATGTAATATTTTTTTTTTACAATGAACCAACTTTCCAATCAAGGATCTTTCTGATAAGATTACATGTAAATGTTAACATAGAGAAGGTGTACCAAACAACTCCTTTGCTCCTTAAGCTTGTTGATGTTTCCTTTTTCTCCTAGGAGTCCAAGTGTCCTTCCTCCAAAGCTAGTCGACCAAGATCCTTTGGATATTTCTTTCACTAATATATAAGAAGACTATGACTAAGCTGGAGGTTTGGAGATAGACTCTGGATTCTAAATGGTTCAGGATGAGTAGGACTGAGTAGGACCAAGACATAATACTTGGAGTGCAAGTTCAGTAACGGGAGCGAGCATGAAACAAGCATGGTGGTGAGGTTTGGTACTCAGGTCATTCCAAAGAAAGGAAGCTTCAAGTATCTCGGGTCTATTATCTCAGGGAATGGAGAGATTGATGATCATATTGGGGCAGTGTGGATGAAATGGAGGCTCGCATCTGGAGTCTTGTACGATAAAAAATGTCATCAAAATTTAAAGGCAAGTTTTATAGGGTGGTGGTTAGACCGACTATGTTGTATGAGGCGGAGTGTTAGCCAGTCAAGACTACGCACATTCAAAAGATGAAAGTTGCGGAGATGAGGATGTTGAGATAGATGTGTGGGCATACAAGGAGGGATATGATTAGAAATGATGATATACGGGACGAAGTGGGAGTGACCTCGGTGGAGGATAAGATGCGGAAAGTGAGGTTGAGATGGTTCGGACATGTGCAGAGGAGAGAGGAGAGACACAAATGCCCCGGTGCGGAGGTGCGAGAGATTGACTATGGACGGGTTTAGGAGGGGTAGAGGTAGACCGAAAAAGTATTAGGGAGAGGTGATTAGATGTGATATGGCGCAGATGCAACTTACTGAGGACATGACCTTAGATAGGGGGTTGTGAAGGACACAGGTTAGGGTAGTAGGTCGTTGAGCGCAGTCCTACTTACGCTTACAAAATGGTAACTTATAGTTGTAGTGTTATTATTGTAGGCCTGCTTAGTCTATCATACTAGTAGACGCAGTATTGCTTTGTACTCCACTGTCGCTTGATTTCATACTGTTTTAAATTTTATGTCCGGGTCTGACCGTTTCTCTTGATTTGCGTCTCGCTTTGCTTGTGCTTATGTTTTGTCTTGAGCCAGGGTCTTTCGGAAATAACCGCTCTACCTACCAAGGCAGAGGTAAGGTCTGCCTACAGTCTACCCTCCCCAGACCCCACGTTGTGGTATTTCACTGGGTATGTTGTATAAGAAGACTATGACTAAGTAGAGAGAGTATCTTGTATCTCATACAAGAGATGAATTTTTTTAATAAAGACTTGTCACTTGTGTTGGATTTTTCCGCTTAAGGCTCTCTTATATAGAGCTCAAAGTCTTACATGCAAAGTGACAATATTCAAGTCTCAAGAACATGTGTAAAACTACAAAGATAATTCAACACAAGTGACAAGTCTTTATTTCATGAAATGAAGCTTTGGTTCTTTTCATGATTGTATCACACGGTTTTGTTCATAACTAGAATTGTATGGTAACAAAATGTTCAATTGAGGATAAATATAGACTTCTAAAAAAGTTTCAAATATGTGTGTGTGCATATACATATAGACCTCGAGCAAAGGCAGTGGGTGCCCATGATCCCTGCCTTTGCTGGTAAACAAAACCTGTAGATAACAAGTCCAGAGCTCCAAACGCATCCTTAAATAGAGCTCTGAATAATAAGCTATGCATCACTTGCATGATAGATTTTTTCACGTACTATGCATTTAGCAAGTGCATAATAGATTTTTCTACGTATTATGCATTTAGCAAATGCATAATAGATTTTTCTACGTACTATATTTAGGGTTTAGGGTTTAAGCTTTGGTTCTTTATTTCACAAAGATAATTCAACACAACATAATCAGACTGAGTAACAAATTTGGGCTGGATTTTCAGGGGTGAAATGAAGCTTTGGTTCTTTTCATGAAAATTGACAGCCGCAGAAAAACAAAAACTGGTAGTTGCAGACAAGGACAATGTTGCGACACCAAAGTTCAAGGGTATTCGTGAAGTTAAGGGTCTGGTTTTCACAAGATATTTAAAGTAGATGGGCCGAGACACAGAATTAGGGGAAGGGTTGTTGAAGATTATCCATGAATATTAATATTATTTCATGGAATGTGAGGGCGTTAAATAGAAAGGGAAAAAGGAGCACGATGAGGAGTCTTATTTCAGAAGTGGAAATCAGATGTTTACTGCTTATAAACAAAGTTAGAAGCGGATATTATTAAGATGGTAAAGCAGATATGGCCAAACAGAAATGTAAAATTTTGTTTCCTGAAAGCTAGTGGCACTAGGGGTGTCATCGTTGTAATGTGGGATAGCAAGATATGGAAGGGTCAAGTTTTAAACATAGGGGTTAATTCCTTTACAGATTCCTTCGAGGCCCAAGATCAACAAATCTCATGACATTTAACGGGTGTATGGGCCAAACTTAAGGAAAGGAAGGAAAGTGTTATGGGAGGATGTTGGGGCTTCTAGAGGACTTTTTGAGTTATTTGTGGTGATTTTAACACACCTAGATTCTCTACAGAAAAGAAGGAAACCAACAGATTGACAGAAACAATGACTGACTTCTCAGATTTTATTGAAGATAAGGAGCTAAATGACCTTCCCCTTTCGGGGGGAAACTTCACTTGGTCCAGAGGTAGCAGACATGAAGTTTCTTGCCGGTTAGATAAGTTTCTCATTTTCTCGGAATGGGGCGAGAAGCTTGGGAATATCAAACAACTGGGGCTTCCAAGAGTACCTCAGATCATGTTCCTATTGAGTTACAATGTGAGAATCGGGAGCCTAGTAGATCCTACTTTAAATTTGAGAACTGGTGGTTGGGGGTGGAGGGTTTTAGGGAACTAGTGAAGAACTGGCGAGAGTTTTTTGATTTTTCAGGAAGGCCAGATTTTATACTGGCTAGCAAACTGAAAGCTCTGAAACAGAATCAGAAGGAATGAAACCATTCTAGTATGGGAAACTTGGCTAATCAGTAGAATAACATCATATGTCAGATTTCAGACCTGGACAGACTACAGGAACATAAATTTCTGGCTGAAGATGAAATGGAAATGAAAGCCAATATGTATGAATTTTGAGGAGTTGGCTAAGAATGAAGAAATAGCATGCAGACAGAGGTCAGGACACACACTGGCTGAAGCAAGGGGACAAAAATTACAAAAACATTTCCACAAAACTGCCAGTGTACATAAAAGGTAACACTCATATAGACCAGTTGATTATTCAGGGGCAAACAGTGAAGGAACCAAATGACATAAATAGAGAGATATTGACTTTTTATGAGAAGCTATATACTGAAACCGAGCAATCGAGGCCAGGTTTCAACATGCCAAATTGTTCCAGAATTCTGAAATTGAAACGGAAAGAATGCAATGACCTTTTGAGGAGCAGGAGGTGTGGTAGATTATTAAACACTGTGCTATTGGTAAGGCTCCTAGGCCAGATGGATATTCTATGAGACTCTTCCATAAGTGTTAGGAAATAATCAGAGAGGACATAATAAATACTATTCATAACTTTCACTGCAGGGGAGCATTGAAAAAAACTTCAATGCTACTTATGCAACCTTGATTCCAAAGAAGAATGCTGCTAAGGAGCTAAAGGATTTCAGGCCCATAAATCTGACACAAAATAATTTCCAAGTTATTAGCTAAGAGGCTTAAGGAGGTGATACAAAAATTGGTGGACAACTGTTAGAGTAGGAATATGATTTCATATATAGTATCCTAATAGGAAAATGATTGTAATGTAGAATACAAATAAGATTTCATATATAGTATCCTACTAGGAAAAATATTGTGATGGAGTGTGTATAAATAGAGCCAAGTGTAATAATTCAATAATATATTTTCTCCCATAATTTCTCACATGATATCAGAGCTTTACGATCTTGGTAGAGAATCAAAGAGCTTTCGCTGTTGGCGGGGGCACTAGAAAATGTGTGTCGCGCGTCTGACCAAGATAATGGTAGAGTGAAGATTGTAAAGAGCTTTCATATATTTATAAATAAAATATTCTCCTTAAGATAATAGAATATTATCACCGAAACAAAAAAATTGACGTGAACAGTACTACGTAAATAGTCCCGCGTAACAGTGTTTTCCGGCGTGAACATTTATCAGATTTTGATCGTCGGAATTAGGGTTCCGGTGATTCCAGGCTATTTCCGGCCATTCTTTTAAGAATTATTTTTACTGTCAGCATCGCGCAGAGATTCCGAGCTGACCCATACCACTTTCTTCGAGGTTCGATATTCGGCATAATTTCTCGTCCCGTAGGGTCATGGTATCATTTCGATCCTACCCACAAAATACCATCACAGTCCCGTGCCTCAAGTCCGACGAATGTTTTGCATCCTCTGGGGTCGTGCCATCATTCTGATCCTACCCACAAAACACCATCACAATCCCGTGCCTCAATTCCGGCGATTGTTTTGCGTCATTCTCTTCCAGAGCATTAGTAAGAAAGTATCGTTGTGCAATATTCCAACGAAGATTTGAAAAAATAATAAATATCACCACTGCGCATAATTTTTTCGGTGATTGCTAGCGTCACATCTTTATCCAGTGGTGTTGTGCAGAATCTGACACCACCACAACTTAGATCATGTTCAAGCTAGTGAGAGACTAATTATTGTGCAAATTTCCAATAATTTCTAAGAAAGCAAATTAGTCACTGTGCAATATTTTCGGTGACATCATAGTTGTCCGCATCAAAATTACTTTCGGATAGTGTTGCGCAAATTTCAATACCACCATGAGGTAGATCAGTCCCTTCCGACCAAAACTCAGTCAGCGGCTCCGGCATGCATGCACCTTTTTCCACGCTCCATGCATGCACCTTTTTCCCGCCAGATCTCGGTGATTTTCTTCTTGGTTGTGTTCGCCAGATTTTATACATCTTTCAAGACATATTTCGCCACGTCTCTCGGTTTTGATATGTTTAACTCCAAAAACACGGGAATTGAAAGTTCAAGTCTTGTGATTACTTCAAAATCCTTAAGGGTGAGATCAGAAAATCGCATATCACAGTCCATGAAAAAGTGACGAGGATGTCTCTTTGGAAGATCTCGACCTAGGTGTAGTTATTGTAATATGCTTGGACACATTCGTGAAGTTTGCTATTCTCTCTATTGTGACCTTGAGGAGGAAGTTGATATGGAGCAACCACCTGGTTTTGTTGCTCAGGGGGAGTCTAGCTTGGTCTGTCGATTGCGCCGGACACTTTATGGTCTGAAACAATATCCTCGATCCTGATTTGGAAAGTCCAACACAATAATTCAGGTGTTTGGCATGACTCATAGTGAAGCTGATCACTCAGTGTTCTTTTGACATTCCGCTCCAAATCTGGTATTTAATGAGAGGACTAAACACATTAAGATTAACTGTCACTTTGTCTGAGAAAAGATACTCTCAGGTGATATTATTACAAAATTGTGAAGTCAAGTAATCAACCTGCAAATATTTTCACCGAGTCCCTCTCCCTCACTGATACTCGTATTAATACATCTATAACAAGCTCGGTACATACGACTTGTATGCACCAACTTTAGGAGGAGTGTTAGAATAAGAATATGATTTCATATATAGTATCCTAATAGGAAAATGATTGTAATGTAGAATAGGAATAAGATTTCATATATAGTAGTATCCTACTAGGAAAATGATTGTAGTGGAGTGTCTGTAAATAGAGCTAAGTGTAATCATGTAGATACAACAATTCAATAATAAATTTTCTCCCATAATTTCTTACATTTTATTATGCCCAAGCCCCCAAGATTCATTCATTACATGGTATCAAAGCTAGACCTATTTCAATTATATGTTCACCGATGTTGGGTTCCCAAATTATATTATTCACTCTCCAGTTAACGAGGTCTGGGCGTGCGGGGAGTGTTAAGAGTCCCACATCGGATATGGAATGAGAACATGGACTCCTTATATGGACTTGGACAATTCTCACCCTACTAGCTAGCTTTTGGGGTTGAGTTAGGCCCAAGCCCAAGATTCATTCTTTACAAACAAATGCCATTTCTTATTAAAAGCTCCTTATGACGTTTCTAAGAATGTTATGAAAATATGCTAGCGTGGAACTGTTTTTAGTTTCAATGCAGCTAATTGAAGGTTTCTTTCAGTTCCTGTGACCATGTTAAAGTTAGATTATAAAAATCATACTTTGTATCTTCTTAAGTAGACGTGAGCTGAACTTACTCCTAACCGTGATGGAAATTGTGTGGTCTTTTGATGCTTTTGTAAGTAGCGGCATAATTATGTGTTTGTCGTAATCTATTTTTAGGTTAGGAACTCTGCTGTTCGGACACTTTTTCAAATTCTCGGCTGCCATGGGCAAAAGCTTTCAAAGAGTATGTGGGAGGATTGTCTGTGGAATTATATTTTCCCTACATTAGATCGCTCTTCTCACATGGTAGGTTGAAATGTCTCCAATCTATTTTGGGACTTCCCTGTCGCTTTTCTTGACCAATTAGATATATTTGCATAGGCTGCAACATCTTCAAAGACAGAATGGCAAGGAAAAGAACTAGGAACACGTGGAGGGAAAGCAGTTCATATGCTCATACACCATAGGTATGCCAATTTTGGAATGTCCATTCACTGTCATTATATTTTTCTATTTGTTTATATTTTGAATCTCTCTATTGAGTGAATTAATTGGTTCTGCAGTCGTAACACAGCTCAGAAACAATGGGATGAGACACTTGTGCTTGTACTTGGAGGCATAGCTCGAATTCTACGTTCTTTTTTCCCTTTCTTGAGAAGCTTAGACAATTTCCAGTCTGGTAATATTCACAATCCTTTTCATTTAATTCATGTTGTCTTTACCTGGTGAAAACATTTTCAGTGATCATAGATGAATTCTGTGTTTATGCAGGATGGGAGACTTTGCTTCTCTTTGTAAGAAACAGCATATTTAATGGTAGTAAAGAAGTTGCTCTCGCAGCTGTGAATTGTTTACAGTCCACCATAGTTTCTCATTCCCCAAAGGTAATCATGTGATTCACTGTATCTGTGCAAATAACATTTCTTCATGCAAATAGAAAGAAGGCTATGGATGTTATCAGTGTGATGAATATTACTAAATACTTATAGGTTTTAGCTTATTTTCAATGAATAAATCCTATGAAGCAGGGAAATTTGCCTATGCCTTATCTTACTTCGGTGCTTGATGTCTATGAGCTTGTGCTGCACAAGTCACCAAACTACAACGAGAATATGGCATACAAGTTGAAGCAGGAGATCTTACATGGTCTTGGTAAGTGTATTTATGTGTAATAATTGACATTGCTCAATAAGGGTCCGTTTGGGAGACCTTCAGATCAGATTTGATCTGGTCCTTCTATGAAATCTAAACAGACATTTATCTTGATTAGTTCAATTTAGTGTTATGTTTGATCAAATTGGATGTTAATCAGGATCTTATATTATCTCTACTTGGCAATTTATTGCTCTACATTAATTTTAAAATACTAGGATGTCAATAGTCATAAATAGCTGTAGTTCTATTTTATTTTGTAAATGATGTGTATATTATATGCATAATAAAACAATAAAACATCAGAATACACTTTTCTTGGACCAACTCGAGTTTGACTTGGAACAACTTAATCTGGATTAGGCTCTTCTAGGGTCTAAATTGAACCAAATCAGAATATCAACTTTTGTCACTAGGATTAGGAATAAGATGACACTAATTCAGATTAGGTAACTTTTCAGTCGCTGCAATGAATTTGAGCACCATGAGTTTTAAGGTCACATGAAGTTAGCCGCTGAGCAACAGTGTCTATGACGCTGAGAAAAGTTGTATCAGAGAAATACTGTAAATAGTATAGTGCATCCTTTAGCCAAGACATAAAAAAGCAGACAATTGTTTTTGTCCCATGTCAATAATTCCTGGTTTTTGTAAGTCTCGTACAGTAATTCCTTTGTCCTTTATATCTGTAGGTCAGGAAACCTGGAATCCTTATTGTTTGAGTTCATGAGATTAAAGTCTCTATTTACTTATTTATATTCATGCAATCTTTGTAGTGGCTGACTGTATCAGTCTGATCAAGGAGATAGGGAACATATATATCACAAAACTGTGACAACTTTTGTAGTCTATCCGTAGTTTGCAATGAGTACCTTTTTATTGGCAGGAGAATTGTATGTTCAAGCACAGGGGATGTTTGATAATGGCACGTATCTAAAGCTGCTGTCAGTTGTAGATTCAGGGATTAAACAAGCCAAGGTCGCCAATAGTAACTTTGAAGCTGAATATGTGAGTGCTTGCATTTTCATGTGATATGATTGTCATTCCCCAAAATCCCCCGGGTGTTGTGAATGGAACCCGACAACCCCCTCATTGAGACTACCAATCATAAACAGTAGCAAAAACACCCAAAATTGAATATAAGTTCAACATAAAGACGATATAATAGCTATTGCCATAACACTATCTACATACAACACTGAATGTAAAAATAGGTCCAGACTGAGCATCTAAGAGTTTTTTTTTTTGAAAAGGTAACTGTTGTATTAAACCATATTTACATCATAGCATTGGAACTGATCCATGAAGAGAAATTCTAACAAGAACCTAGGATTTCTATTATGGACTCAATATCCTCAAGGTAGGTCTGTTTACACCAAAAATAAAAAAGTTTAATGCAATTCAATTTAATTTTCTGAACTTCATTGTTGCTGTCTTCAAAACACTTAGTGTTTCTCTCCTTCCATATTGTCCACCAAATGCATGCTGGGACAATCCTCCATCTGCCTCTGTCTGAGGCTGCTACTCCGGCCTCCTCCCAGCTATAAAGTAAATGGATTATCCTTTTTGGCATCACCCAGACAACACCTCTTAGATTAATAAAGATTCTCCATAGCTGAGCTGTAATCCTACAGTGTAAGAATTGTAAGAATAGATGACTGATTGTCTCCACCTCTTCCCCATCTAAGAGTTTATAAGTACATAACAAAGTCTAAAATGGAAATAGACAAAATATTGAAGAAAACTCCAAGATTCCACACGACTAAGCGGTTGGCTCAGCACTGAAATCAGCAACTCGTACTATCAATCAACTCGATGCTCGAATTTGTATTTGTAATAAATGCTGGGAAAGAAAAGGAGGAGTGAGTATGCGGAGTACTCACTAAGTATCATCGGCTCCCAACAAGATAGTGGCGAGAGTCGTGATACGAAAGTAATCTTTTATCAATAACCTGTAAATTTGTTCTATTCAACTGTAATAGTATGAACATAATAAAGCATATGTCAATATGCATAGAGTCCAACATATACAACAAGGAAACATATGACAAATATGCATCATAAAGATCACAATTTTTCACAATAACCGGCATGCCTAATAACCTGCATGCACACTGTCCTGGGATCCTCAAAAGGCTAGCGGCTGATGAGAGGATCCATTCCAAACGTCTAAAACAGAAATAACCTGAACATGAATCCACATGTGTTGTCATGGGCTCTTTTGAGCCGCGCTTAAGCGCTGAAGCTCAGAAAAGCTTAGGGAGGGTGCCTCGCCTTGCTTAAGCGCCGAAGCTCAGAAAATCTTAGGGAGGGCACCTCACCTCGCTTAAGCTGCGCTTCAGTGTAGGCAAGGCACTAAGGCGTGCGCCTCATTGCCCATGAGTTCTATCATTAATCTAGCGGTACTAAACAACAAATAAAGTATATTCGTTATTGAGGAAAATATTATGAATGAATTTGTTACCTTTTTCTTGAACTACATATATATGTTTTTTCTCCTTTATCGTGCCTTTTGTTTTTTGTAAAACCCAGACTTAAAATTGTCTTTGCTCTTAAAGCCCCAATAGACTTGGAGCGCTTTTCACATATAACAACTCTGGAATCCATGAACTCGTAACTGATAACCCGAACATGAATCCACATGCTGCCAACACAATTCCACATATCCTATGTGAACCAAATTTGTAACTCAACTTACATACAAGCAATGCGCATGACAATCCAGTGCAAACATGTAAATCTGCATGAGTACCATAATGTTATTCTAGCATGGACGATATGCATATAACATTATACTATCATATTATACACAGATAATCAATTGATAGTTATAACATATCATCTCCAGACCCTACGTTGTGGGATTTCACTGGGTATGTTGTAGTTATAACATATCATGCACAACAAAGTGGCAATTATACAACTGATAGCATACCTCTGTGCCCGCATATATGCACATTACCACATATGTACAGTACCCCCATATACTTATCATATATAATACAAGTTTTAGTTTCGGGAAAAATTCCTTATTGGGGTTGAAGTCTTAACTTACATCGGTCCAAGCCAAGCTATTCTCCCAAAACCTTTCTTTCATGCTCAATGTCCACTGAACGACTCAAATATATGCAAAAGAATACTCAACAGTGTCAATCGAGGTCATTGGACCCAATTCCAGAATTTAAGATTTGGTCAAAGTCAAGGCAACTCCAAAACTCAACCACGGTTCTACATGGTCAAACCTCTAAACAAATTTTAGATCCAAGTTACCCATACCCCACAAGTCCAACTCTATTATTAGATATTTCCATTTGGAGGCCATTTAGTCCATCAAATCCATAATATAGTGGTTCTAGGGCATACGCCTAAAATCTCCAATTTCCACCATTAAATTCCATGTGTTAATGCTTAATCTTCAAATAAAAGTAAGTATAATCACCATGAATGAGTTTAGAATCATTAACTTGAAGTATTATGAAGTTCAACAACAACATCAACATACCTAGTGTAATCCCACAAGTGGGGTGAAGTATTATGAACTTCCCAAGTTGAAATCCCTCAATTCCCGTTGCTAGGTTCATCGAAAATGCCGAAAGATGAATTATGGACTGGTCCATATGTACCTGTCATCATCGCTATTTCGGCACATACCTCGCTATCACGGTACTGGACCTAGCCCGGCTACATCACTATCACGGGCAAATACCCGTTATCACAAGACGTAACATGGTCAACAAAGCTTGCATCGCGGCGTTGGCCTCACAATCAGAATTAAGGTCAACTGTCCCAGATCAAAGATTCTTCCACAAACGCGACATAAGCCACTGCGAACACGAGCCTTGCCCAGACATCCTCTCCTGGCAAAAGTGACACTTCCTCCACAAATGCGAGATTGCACCCGAACGCCAGAAATTTCACAGGCTGCATTTTTCAATTTCAATCTTGTCGGAAACATGTCCAAACCCCTCGATCAACACAAACCAAACCTACAAGTCACAAATTACTCTATCAACATATGTACAGGCTTAAATGCAATTTAGGTTATTGCAATAATTAATAAGGATGTGTAAGCCCTTAGATCGTCTGGACGTTTTAACCTTTAATATCAGATAAACATGTGAGAACTGTGTGGGTTGTTAAAGTGTGGAGTATATATATTAGTAGATCCAAGTGCCATTCTTTTTCTTTGTTTCAATAAAATATTATAACAAACAGGGAGAATACTTCATGCAATATGAATTCAACAAGAACCCTATAGGTTAGAGTTTCCCTTGTTATTTAATTGTATGAACTATGAAGGGCCATCTGCACTTGATTATCAGAAGCAGCACAGTCAGAAAGAACTTCGCTTTCTTTCTAGTAAAACTCATTTGGCTATTCTATGCATCCATAATTTTGGTGATTCTATGATGGAGTTCCACCCCTCACCGGTTCATAATCATTTATCGGGCAGCTACCCAAGTTTTAGCTAATATCAAGTTTGCCTCAAGATCCAGATATCTTATTATATCTTGCGTTTTATTTGAATTTGGATTCTAATTAATTTTTTGTATCATTTCTAGAACATTCAATCAATCATGTCTCAAGCTCCAATACCAAACTAGTTGGAATCAGTTATATGAACTCCCTATAACCATTCCGCAGGATTCGTGTCCATTCCATTCCAGTACTAAATAATTTGTCCTTAGAAAGACAAGTTAGGGTTCTCGAACTCTGAAATTCTTTATAAAACGTTAAAGACGGAAAATTGTTAAAGCACTCAGCTAGATAATGCAACAAATCTTGCAGTTTATCTGTTTGTTCATGATTTTAAATTTGTCTGTGATGGTGTATTTCATTCTCTAGGGTCATGTTCCACCTTTGCAACGTACTGCACTGGAAATACTTCCGCAATTGCGCCCAGCAGAACACCTTTCTGCCATGTGGTCACCGCTGCTTACAAAATTATTGTTGTATCTTCCAAGCTCTGTTTCCTGTATGGGCAAAATTGAAGATGAGAGCGACCACGAGACCAGTGAGAGTAGTTACTTGTTTGGGAATCAATACATTTCTTTGAGTTGTTTTATATTCTTAAACAAAACTTATTTTGTTTGCAATTGTGTCCCAGGGACCAAAGATAATGCTGAGATCAGTAATGGAAATGCTTCAGATTCCCTAGGGGAAGTAGAAGCTTCACCTAGGAATCCTGAATCAACTACAGTGCCAAGTATCTCAAATCATCTTTTCGGGGAAAAACTTGTCCCTGTGTTAGTGGATCTCTTCTTGCAGGCTCCACCTGCAGAGAAGTACAAAATTTTACCTGATATTATTCAATCTTTGGGAAGGTGAGAGTTAATCATATATGGCAGATCGTCTAGTTTCTTTTCCCGTCAACTGATCATGAAAGACGGATCCTCTTGTTTCTTTTCCCACCATCATTAAAAGCTGTTCTTAGTGTTTGATTAAAAATACTACTCTGAAGTACATTCTTTTGACAGAGGGAAACTATCTTAACGGGTTGACTAGGGGATGCAAGATATTGCAACCTTGTCATGAAGTTGAGAAAAAAAGGTTATGATCTGATCTTGTTATGAAGTTGGGGCAAATAGGGAGCTTATAATTCCATTCTCATTGTTAAAATATCCCACATCGATGATTTAAGGAATGGGTGGACTCCTTATATGGACTTGGGCAATCCTCTCCTCACAAGCTACCTATTGGGGTTGAGTTAGGCCCAAGATCCATTATTTACATGGTATCAGAGCAAGATTCATCCCAATTATTGTTTTCCGATAGTGGGCCCCATATTAAAATTACCACGCACCCAGGGCGTGAGTTGGAGTGTTAGTGATTTTAGGGATGGGTGGACTCCTTATATGAAATCCTCCCCTCACAAGCTAGCTTTTGAGGTTGAGTTAGGCCCAAGATCCATTCTTTACACTCATGTTCTCTTCAGTTAATCATACAAAATTACTAAGGAAGACTGTCATTAGATTTTGATAAAAATAAGAAATGATCTACTTTTAACATAGTCCTTTCTCGTCTCTTGCTGAATTTGTAGGCTTCTATTGTATTTTTGTTTTGTTTTATTTTGGCTCACATGTCAATGGTACATAAGTCATTCTGTATGGATCACAGTTGGAATTACTTATACTCCTTTATTGATTGTGTTCACTATCAAAGAGATTAATATGCTCAAAGAATTTGGAGCTTCTTACATATTGGGTTCTACATTTCTTTCATAGATGTATGATAACAAGAAGAGACAATCCTGATGGCTCACTTTGGAGACTAGCAGTTGAAGGTTTCAGTTCCATTCTGCTTGACGATATCAGCAAACTGACAGAGAATGCAGGGACAGAGTTGACTATCACCAGACCTGCAAGAATGCGTATCTGGAAAGAAGTTGCCGACATTTTTGAGATATTTCTAATAGGCTACTGTGGTCGTGCACTTTCAGTGATGGTGGACAGTGCTGATGAATCTCTGGAGATGAATCTCTTGGATATTCTAGGAGACAAGATTCTCAAATCACAGATTGATGCGCCTCTTGAAGTAACGGTCCAACCCAAATCTTTTTAATTATTCACTCTTGTTCTTTCATTTTACAGCTGCACATGTTTAGCAACTTTTCACAAACACTACATTTTGGGCCACTTGGTACCTTCCCATGCTAATGAGCCAAGCCCATTTTTGGAACTTCTGTATGCGATGTGCTTGTGTCTTTCAGAAGTTCCAAAGGTGTAGATCTTTCATGTCCACTCTTCTCTGAGAAAGAGTTAAATGCTGTCTATCATGGGTTTCTCTCAATTTATGGCGTGCTACTAGGCATTAGCCAATAATTGTTTTTCTTAACGGCCCCCAATTTCTTTTTGGTTTTCTAACTACCAAGTCCAACGAATAGCGAACCACCACCATCTTTAGGACCCTTGTTTGTTTAAACGTTTTAAAAACTAATAGTTGCCTTTGCAAGTAACTGCTCCTCGAAAATAGGCTAGGGAAAAAGAACATATGCATTTCAGGAATTCAGGTGACACAACTCTGGACAATAAGATGTGAGATAATAGGAATTATTTATGGCCTTCTGCATAAATAAAATCAGCTATGAATTAATAACACAGATTGGTGGCTTGAGAAGTTCAGCAGACTATAATATATAATGTTTATCCATTTTTACAGCTCAGACTATTTGCTTACTATAGTAGAGTTATATTTCCATTGCCACTTGAAGTTGCATGTATGTCTGCATTCATATATTTTAATGACGCATTGAAGAAGTAAACTTCGAGATCAAGTATAATGCTGATAATCATGTTAATTGCAGATTCTGGAGCGTCTAATCATGACTCTGGATCGGTGTGCATCACGTACATGTTCCTTGCCGCTTGAGACTGTCGAACTGATGCCTTCACATTGTAGCAGGTTCTCCTTGACCTGTTTGCAAAAGCTGTTCCTTCTGTGCTGGTATATATAGTACTTTGTAATTGACACTTACCTTTCCTGTTTGCCGTGATTGTCATTTCACACTCATTTCACTTGGTTTCAGCCATGAAACCGGCGAATGGAATTCAACTAGGTCTGAAGTAAGCAACATATCAATTAAAGTATTAACAACCAGATGTGAATTCATTCTGGAAAGGTACTTGATGGATGAGAACAAATTAGGTGGGTGATCTATTTATGTTGAAAGGGATTTCAAATGCTTGTATTTTTGTTGTACTTGTTTCCTTCTGCTTATTTCTCAAATCATACAATTATCAGGAGAACATTCATTGCCAGCAGCACGTGTGGAAGAAGTAATCTTTATCCTCCAAGAGCTTGCGCGTCTTGTGGTTCATTCAGACACTGTATCCCAACTTCCTTTGCATCCTTACTTAAAGAAAGTCCTTACAGAAGAGAATCAAGCAAGGCGTTCACATTTACTTGTTCTTTTTCCATCCTTCTGTGATCTTGTCATATCAAGGTAAGCAGGTGAAATGACAAAAGAGAATGTTATTAAAGTGGTTAACTCTAGATTATTCTGTCTAGGCATCTTTTGGTTAAAGGAGCTATTGTAACATAGTTTGGTTATTTCATAGCGAACTTTTGACACTTTATACTGTTGTTTTCTTAATTAAGAAGTAGATATCTAATATGAGCTAATACTTTATTGGCAGGGAAGCTAGAGTGAGAGAGCTGGTGCAACAATTGCTAAGATGCATCACAACTGAGTTGGGATTACGGAAGTCTAGTGTAGCAATTTGAAAGAAATGGAAAATGGTTGCATTTTCTAACTTGGCTCCTAATAATTGTCTATACGAGTCTATATATGAGGAATTTTCGGGTCTCCTCCAATATTCGGTGTTTCGTAATGCCAATAACCTGACCCCTATCACCTTAAGGTAATTTTAGACAAGTTTCTTTTGAAGTAGATACCTGAATACCAAGTATAGCTCGTAACAATCTATATCTTCGTGCATTAGGCCAAAATGATGAACTCGAGAAAACATGGTTAGTGTCAAAAAAGAGAAACATCCACGACATCTTGTACATTATTGTATGTATATTATCCTTTAACTTGATGAGGAGAAATCCTTATTCTACTAGCTTTTGGCAAACCTGAGACTATTGTCCGATTGAGTTCCTTTTCTTCCATAGTTTGTGTTCTGTTAAAACTTTTGCGTAATCTTGCTTTCAAGTTAAATTTTTAACCGACTTGTTTATTTTACTTTTATATTATTGTACACCCCGTACATTCTGGCTAAGGAGTAACCCGTAAGATGGGTATATAATGGAACGAAGATGGGGAGCGTTGGAAGTGTGTTGAAACCTATAAAAGGTATAAGAAGAGTCTTTGGTCAAAGTAAAATTGGAAGCTATTCTACGGATCATGTTTTCAAGTGAGTTTGAACAAAGTTTCACTTTGAGGGAGTATTCGAAAAATTCTATAAGGAATTTGGAAAAACTCAACATGAAAGTTGTAGCCCTTTGAAATATATTTTCGTCCATATAAGATCTAGCTCAAATGGATCTTTGTACAAAAAGTTATGCCCGTGTTATTGAAATGTGCTCGGCAGGCCCCAAAGCGAGCTGAGTGAGGCCCAAAGCTAGGGGTGAGCTCGCCCTAGAGCTTATTCAGTGAGGTGTGAGCTTGCTTTGGAGCTCGCTCGGCGAGCCAAGGGGTACTTCGCCCCAGACTTATAAATGCGATCCTTAAAGATTTTATGTCATTTTTTACGTCCCAACTTTGTTCTAAAGCTCTTAGCAACCGTTTTCGCCTGTCATCCTCCAATGTTAAAGTAAGACCGCACTAACGATTACTAAGCAATTTTAACATTTACTCATGATTCTTCAATCAAATCCTGCTCAAGCATTCCAAGCTAAGGTTTGTTGTTCTTTTTGCAGGAAATCATAATTATGTTAGAGAATTATGTCTCCTCAGAGTTAGAGAATTATATCTCAGTTCATGATAAACCTCATATACAAGTCAGTTAATTATATAAATGTATTGATAATCCATGTATGCTCGGGTTATCTTTTTCATGAGCTCTCAGATACCAATTATGAATTCAGATTGTTCCATTATATGAATTCTTACATAATTTCATGTTTCAGAAAGTAAATACATATATTTCTATAGATTTTCATGAAAAACTATGTTATAAATTATATTATGAATCATGTTTTGAAAACCATCGGCGCAGATGCCACTTATATTCATGTTCATGTTTTTGGGAGTAACGTTGATTTACCGAGAAGGTTTAAACACCTCAAACTACGTTTGCCAACGTAGGATAAGGATTGCTACGCCCAGTTATGATGATTCCTTCATATGTATTGATAGGATCCATTCATGTAATGTTCATCTCTCATACCCCGACAAGGTATGTAATTGCTCTGCTGGTCGAGCCAGGTGCCAGACTCTACGTGCTCACGTGGTGCTTTCATGTTGTCGGTTATACTATGGTTCTCTCACAATATACATACTTAAAATATTTTACTAAGCATGAGATCATGGTCATGAAATCATGGTCATGTCCAGGTTTCAGTTACAAATACAACTTTATAGTTTACAATTACAGTTTCAGTTTCAGATTACTTCGTGTATCTATGTTACTGATTTGTGCTACCTATTTTTCGAGCACCCCACTTACAATTCTTTCATTCAGCCTATTGGACGGCTCCTGCATTTCATGATGCAGGTCTAATTTTTCAAAACAACGGATTTGCTCGTTAGTACTTTATCGTATCAACTGTTTGGTGAGTCCCATTTACTTCGGGGTATTTTTACTTTCAGCAGTTATGTCATGTTAGACAGTAAGATATGTTGGGGCCTTGTCCCAGCACCAGTTCATTATTTCAGATTCATGTCAAAGGTTTCATAGACTAGTCAATGTGTCATGTTTAGTATTCAGTTATGGGCTACCCAACTATGTTTTCAGAATATTTCTGCACTTATGTTTTGAAACAATATGTTCAGTATTATTATGAAGTTGCATATTTTATTCAGACTTTTCATGTTTTAACTTAAATTTTGCAATAGTACATGTCCCATATTGATTCAGCTAGCCATGTGATTCGCTGGGTCGCATGTTGCAAGACACCGAGTATCATGTTACGTCCAGACCATGGTTTGGGGCATGACATTATGTGTATCTCTGTCGTTCAAATGGCCTGTGGCAGCACAATTTTAGGTAAGTAAGAAGTTGTGGTTAGTCAAGAATAGACAACTACTATGTGAATGTTGCTCCCAAACGCACACACAAGTATACACTAGCGTACAAGTAATATAGAATTTTAAGTCCAGATATCATATCCACAGAGACTTATGATTAACTATTCACTAAATTAAACTAATTCTAATTATCTAAACAACAACAACAACAACAACAATAATGTTACACCCCGTATTTCCAAGGCAATGAGACGAGAACGGGCGTAAGAATTTGAGATTTGAATTTTGGAAAGAAAGGAAGAATTACTTTTCTTAAAGAAAAATCTCGGGAATTTGTGAAGAAAAACGTTTATAAATTGGAATATGATCCTCAAATTTGGTATTTGAGACTTTTGGAATATATTAGAATTTTGGATTTTAATTTTCGAATTTGGTCATGTGGGGCCCACGGGAAAATTTTACGGTTTTGTGGGGCCCACAATATTTTGAGATATTTTGGCCAATTATGAATTTTTGGGAGATGAAATATTTTTAGACCAATGAGAGGGTGACACGTGGCACACCCCCCCACCCCCACTTGTCTTGGTTTTGGAAGACTTTGACCTTAGATATTTAGAGACAAATGGACAAGTGGGTCATGTGGGTCCCACTCCACTTGTCTTGCTACACTTAGGCCCTACACTTGTCTTGATCTCACTACAAGGGATACATTATATATACATAGAGGGTGCAAGACTTGTTCTATACTTAGCCAAAATTTCACACAAATATTGTGTCCTTTTGAAGAGGCTCTTGGCCAAGAGGCTTTTGGAAGACCAAAAATCTTCAATCCTTGATGATAAATCCCCTAATCCAAGAATAAGCTCCCTAATGAAGTGCTAAGCCAAGATAAACCCTTAAACCCCAAGGATCATGTGTTGGTCGAGAATAGAGGGTGAAACCCTAGGAGTTCCGTCGATTTTTTGGAAGTGAAATACAAAGTGAAGTTGTGTATAAGCTCATAGGGGTCACATATATGTGATTGGAACTTGAAGAAGTGGAGCGAAACGAATGCGGACCAATATAGTAAGGGCTGTCTTGGACGATTTTTGGCTCAAAAATGAGGTAATGATTCTTCTTCCTTCGCAGTAATTAGATATTACTCATTGTTATGCTTAGTAGATGAACTTGTATTAAGGAAGATATGGAAAATAAGGTGTGAAAGCCCTACTTGGAAGGGTGAGGCCGAGAGCACTATTTTGTGCCACTAGATTCGTTGATTTTTATTGTCGTTATTTACATGTGTTGCATGTTATATAATGAAGGAAATATTGTTGTTGATAGTTATTATAACTTATATAACATGTTGGAATGAGAATTGGATTAAAAGGAATTAAGGAAAAGGACTTTGGATTGTTGTAGTTGTTGTTGGCCGAAAACTGCCTAAAACTGTTAGACGTCATCGTGTCGTTTTTATGGACTGTTTTAGGGTGTTGCTATGCTGGAAAATCAGTCCCTAAACATGCATGATTAATGTAGTAATTGGCTAATGAAAGTCCTAAGGAATAAGGGTGTTAAAGGCTTCACATCGTACCCTTAATGTTGGATAAATTGTGGACTGTTTTGGATAGATTGTGGGACAGAATTTTACACGTCAAGTTAGGCGTGTATCCCATTTGGTTAACTGTTGGTTGTGCCTTAAATGTGGCTTGTTGGTTGTTGAATACGGGCCTTGGAAAAGGGTGGAAAAGTACGTAGAAACAAAGGAAGTGCTGCCCAAATTTCCGTAGAATTAGAGGGCCATTATTTGGTATAAGTCTTATACTAGTAAGTATGATATTGATAGAAGTGCTATCGTCATTATAGGTTGAAGAACTACGTGTAGCATATTCTACTTGGAATGTGGAATAGATGCTAAGGTTGAAGTACATTGGAGCGTATTGCTACTTGTCGTGTTGGTTAGTCGTCACGAGGTATGTGAACTATCCTTCCTTCTTTTGACATGATTATTTGGAAAGCCTATGTGACTTGATTTTGGTGAGTCTATGTGACTTGATTTATTTGAAGTAAATGAATTGATTTTGAAAGTATATGAGTCTTGATTATGAAAGTATGAGTGACTTGGTTTGAAATGTATAAGTTACTTGAATTACTTTAAAGTTAAGAGATTTGATTTAAAGTTATGAGACTTGATTTCTTTAAAAGATTATGAGACTTTATTTTTCAAGTTATGAGACTTGATTTCTAAAGTTAAGAGATTTGATTTAAAGTTATGAGACTTGATTTCTTTAAAAGATTATGAGACTTTATTTTTCAAGTTATGAGACTTGATTTTTAGAGTTAAGAGATTTGATTTATTTTGAAAGTTATAATACTTGATTTGAAAAGTACAAGCTTACTTGATTTTAAAGAAGAGAAGTAACTTGATTTAAATGTATAAGTTACTTGATTGATTTAAAGAGAATAAATGACTTAATGTTGAAAGAAGAAGTTCTTGGTGTTAAAGGTATAAGTTACTTAAGTTTAAAAGTGTAAGTAACTTGATTTTGATAGCAAAAGTATTCTTGGGGTTCAACTCCCTAAAATTTCATGAAATGATTCTTTTTATAAAGAATAGATGTATGTAGTACTTTTGGGTTTAATCCCCTAACATTACATGATTTGAGTCTTCTTGTAAAGAAGTAAATGTACGTAGTACTTTGGGTTCAACTCCCTTACATGACGTGATAATGCCTTGGTGTTATAAAATGAAAGACTTGTTAGTGTCTTGATTTCTCTAAAAATGATAGTTCATTCTATTTGTGCTAATGAGACTTGAAGATGATTTAAATGGTACATAGTTGCTTGTGATAGCTATATGTGTACAGTCCTTTATATTTGCACCCCAAGTCCCAAAAATGGTCCGGGACATGTCGTACCTCTGATCGGTGTATTTTATATACACTTTTCGAATCGTTTTTAGTTAGTCTTTTGTCCCTTTTTGTACAAATAAGTGTCGTATTAGGATAGATTTTCTTTCTTTTGAGTCAAAGTGGTTAAAATGGCCAAATGGCGGAAAAGGAGCTAAACGAGGGCAAAAGAGGAGGTTCCAGAGCTAAAAGCAGAGAAAGTGGCGAACGAGGCGTAATCGACAAGCGGCGCCGCGCGCCCCGCAATCGAGGCCGCGACGCCTAATCATCAGAGAGGCCGCAGAGGTTCCAGCGCCGCGCCACGCATAACAGACTGGCCGCGCGCCAAATCACCCGGCATCGCAGGTTTCGCGCCGAAGCGTGGCGCGCGCCGACGCGGGAAAATCAGGTTTTTAGACGAAATTCTGGGTCAAGGCCTGAAGGAAAAGTTGGAGGCGGTTTTCAGCCTATAAAATGAGAACCCTAGGCAGATTTTAAGGGTTCCCTTTCTTGCATAACACAAGGTTTTCTTGGATTGAAGATTGGAGACCCTAAACTTAGTAATTTCTTTTCTTTTTCAGTTTTGTATGATGAACTTTGAATTAGTTCTTGTCATGTCTATGACTAGGAACTAATTCTTTTATAGGACTTTCCATGTTAATTCACTAGAAACTTATGTTATGAATTGATGCATGTCTATGGTTATTCTTCTTCTTGTTGAGATTTATCCAATAATTGCTTTGAATGCTTGGTAATTAATTGACAACTAATTATCATTATATGATTTCTAATCAAACTTCGAAAGGATGAGGTTGTGAATATGCTGTAAGTTGGGTAGACATATTTTGGATTGGGGATGAAAATACCTCAATTATTTATGTAGCGTTAATGAGAGGCTTAACAACCCTAATTTTACGCATGGTGCGTGACGGTTAACTAGGTTTTTGTTCTTAATCCTCCTATAGAGTTATCCTTATCACCGAAAGGTAGAAAGGTGCAATACTGGGGTTGAGTGTTTATATATCCTTAACGGGAATATAAAACGATTTCGTAAACCTGCTAGCTCCGAGAGAAGAAAACCATAATTCATTGCATTAATAAATAACATAAGTGGATAGTTGAGGAGACATGGAAGCCCTATTCCCATCACAACCGAAGTAAACCTATAGTTAATTAGCTTTTATAATTGTTAGTTATAAACCACAAAATCAAATATCAATTACCAAATAGATACCAAAAGATAGATAGTTGGTACTTGAACCCTAATCCTTGTGGACGATATTCGGTCTTACCAAGACTATATTACTTGTCACGATAACGTGCACTTGCGTTAAAGTGTGTGCATCTTTTCGCGCATCAAGTTTTTGGCGCCGTTGTCGGGGATTAAGCATAGTTCAATATCAAATTTATCTATTTTAATTTCTAATTTGGTTTTTAATTTTTTTTTTTTTACGTTTTTTCTTTAGTTTGGGTAAAAATCAGGGTGCCGTGATTTGTTGTTTGTTTTTGATCTATTTCAGGAAATCAGTTTATGCGAAGGAGAAGAGGGGCAGACACTCTTGTTCCCTTCAATCCAGAGATTGAGAAAACCGTAGCGTAATGCAGAAAGAATCAGCGGATTGCAACCTTGATAGAGATGGACGGTGTTCAAAACAACAACATGATGAGAGAAGGGTTAGGTGAAAATCAACCCAATCCAGGAATACCTCGGCAAGTACCTATGAATGTCGAGGAAAGAGTTCAAGTCCAGGCAGAAAGAAGCTTGGGAGACTATGTGCTGCCTAGAGTGAATGGAGCACAAACATGTATTAGGCTCCCTGCCATAGGAGCGAACAACTTTGAGATAAAACCGGCGATTCTGAGCATGGTACAGCACACAGTGCAATTTGGAGGACTGCCATCGGAGGATCCACATAGCTAATTTCTTGGAGCTATGTGCAACTTTCAGATATAACGGCGTTACTGATGATGCCGTCAGATTGAGGCTCTTTCCCTTCTCACTCAGGGATAGAGCAAAAGTGTGGTTGAATTCCCTGCCGACCGATTCGATTTTTACATGGCAAGAGCTGGCACAGAAATTCCTAGCCAAGTTCTTTCCCCCATGCAAAGCAGCAAAATTGAGAGAGGAGTTGAATAACTTCTACCAAGCAGATGGAGAGTCCTTATATGAAGCTTGGGAAAGGTTCAAAGATTTACAGAGAAAATGCCCACACCATTGCATTGAGTTGTGGAACTTGGTCCACATCTTCTATAACGGGCTGAGCAGTACAACCAGAACCATTATAGATGCAACAGCAGGTGGGGCATTCATGAGGAAAACAACCTACGACGCTCACGAGTTATTAGAAGATATGGCCACCAACAACCATGTCACAGAAGAGAGGTCGACAAGTGGGAGGAGAACAGCGGGAGTCCACGAAATAGATGCCATTCTCACGCTGAATGCCCAAGTGGCCCTTTTGGCGAAACAGTTGCAGCAACATACAGTGTCAGTGAATGCGGTGCAGATGCCTAAAAGCTGTGAGATATGTGGTGGCCCACATACATTCGATATGTGTCCTTCAGCTGATCCTAATAATATACCAATGGAGCAGGCAGAGTGTCAGGTCGTGGGTAATTATCAGAGGCCACAGAACAACCCCTACTCAAACACATATAATCCAGGGTGGAGGAATCACCCAAATTTCTCATGGAGAGGAGACCAGGGGCAGCAGAATCAATACAGGGGCGATGCAAAACCAGCAGGTAATCAGACCGCTTTACTCAGCCCCGGCCTCAGCGATCAATGCACCGGCAAAGAAGAAAGCGACGAGTGAGAGCGGCTTTGTTGCACTCACCAACGCTGCACCCGATTCGTAGCGAAGCTAGATCCTCGTTCAGGAATTTGGAAACACAAGTGGGTCAGCTAGCAAAGCAGGCAACCAGCAGGCCACAGGGTACACTGCCAAGCAACACAGAGGTAAATCCAAGGGAGCAATGCCAAAGATAATTGAGAAGTGGCAAACAATGAGTTGAAGAATACCTCACCAAGAGTTGAGCAAAAGGCAGAGATAAAAAAAGAGAAGGTGATTGAACCTAGCCCAGTAGTCGAGAAAACTCCAGAGAAGGAGTATACAGAGAAGATCCCATTCCCCCAGAGACTACAGCGAAAGGCGGTTGATAAATAATTCTCCAAATTTTTGGAGACATTCAGGAAGCTGCATATCAACATACCTTTTATAGAGGCTTTGGAGCAGATGCCCTCCTATTTCAAGTTCATGAAGGAGATCTTAGGGAAGAAGAAGAAGCTGGCAGAGTACGAAATAGTAGCACTGACGGAAGAGTGTAGTGCTATCTTGCAAAAGAAGTTGCCACCAAAACTAAAATACCCAGGGAGCTTTACACTACCTTGCACAGTGGGCAGGGTGACATGCAACAGGGCTCTGTGTGATTTAGGGGCAAGTATAAATCTGATGCCCTTATCAGTATTTAAACGATTGGAGTTGGGAGAGGCCAAACCGACCACAGTGAGCCTGCAGCTGGCCGATAGGACAGTGGTTCATCCAAGAGGGAAGATTGAGGACGTGATTGTTAAAGTAGGAAAATTCTTCTTTCCTGCAGACTTCCTCATTCTTGACATGGAAGAAGATGCGGAAATTCCTATCATATTGGGGAGACCATTCCTAGCAACAGGGAGAACTTTGATTGATGTAGAAAGAGGAGAGCTGACATTAAGGGTGGAGAAGGAAGAAATGGTGTTTAAAGTTTTTAAACACATCATTGAGCCACCAAACATGAGTAGGTGCTTTGCAATCAGCACCATCAAACCCCCCTGTGAGCCAGTACAAGTCAACCAAAGGGAGATGAGCCCACGAAAGCAGGCATGGTTTGCCAAACCTCCACAAAAGCAGGTATGTGTTCCTGAACCCCCCCTTAACGATAATGCTAAGAGGAGAAGAAGAAAAAGAAAACGAAAAATGTGGAGAAAATGGGTTAGTTGGGGGCTTGACCCACCCCACGTCTATTAAACTAAGGAACTTGCGTCCGGCTAAAAGACGTTAAAGACAGCGCTACTTGGGAGGCAACCCAAGGTATTTTTGATTTATTTTGCTTTAATACAGTAATTTTTTTAAGAACGGTCTCACGGAGGTAGTGTTTGTGTTGTGATTGACAGGTATAGGCAAATAAACTAAAGCGAAATCAAGAAAATCCAGGATTTCGAAAATGCGGGTAGCCACGCGGCTAAAAGAATCGAAAAGGCGCTGAAGTTTAAGCGCATGGCTAAGAGCGGGCGCGCGACAAAAATCGTAAAAATTGCCAAGTCTAGCCATGCGCCAGAAATGGCCGCGCGAAAATCCCGGGCGAGTGCACATCATTGGCGCATGGCTAAAAAGCGGCCGCGGCGGAAATCAATTTAAAAAACGCCCAAAAATCAGATTTTTCCCAAACTCAAACCAAAACCTAACATTCCTTCTCCACAAAACCCACGAAAATTCAACCCTCACCCACAAATCATCCTTAAATCAAACCCTACCACAACCAAAACTCTTAAAATCCTTAAACCCTTAACCATTTCAACCATCAAAACCTACTCAAAGTGCCTCAAATCACCATTAGAAGCAAGAACACCTTGAAGAACACCATAAAAAGGTAATTTTTTTCTGTTCTTGAGATCTTTACTGTAGTTACAGGAGGTAGTAGTTTAGAGGAATATTATATTGTCAAGTAGTTGGGCGCCAAAAGTGGTTGTGAAGTTTAGAGAAGGAGTATACAAGAAGGGTGTATGTATTGTGTAGTAGAAGAATTGAAGTTTTGGGGTGTTAGGGTGCACCGCTAATTGTTGATTGTGGGAAGCACTTGTAAGTCAGACAAAGTAAGTTAACCATGTCCGCAGAAAAGAAGAGCCTCCACATCCACCTCATTTCACAATACGACGATGAGACTAGGTTCGTTAGCCACGAAGCCTATAAAAGATACATAAAGCTTAGTACTAGACCCTTAATCCCTGAAAGGGGAATGGACTACCAGAGGGATTCGTTGGGGGAAGAGGATGTCTATGAGCCCATTCGGGCAATGATTGAGATGAGGGGGTGGAAAAGATTTGTAAACCCGGAGAAGTTAGCACCAATGAACACAGCAATGGTACGGGAATTCTATGCTAACTTTCCGGAGAGGGTAGACAACAAGTGCTTTGTGAGGGGAAGATATGTGCCTGTGACAGCAACAGTAATAAACATGTCTCTAAAAACAGTAGATGTTGAAGGAGGAGATGGTGATTGGAACTATTTTAGAACATGGTCTAGGAGCACCAACAACATCGACTGGAATAACGTTGCAGACACAATAAGCTACCCTGGGGCTGCATTTGATATTGCAAGAAATGGGTCAAGAGGACTGAGCAGGTGCCAGTTCAACAAAGCAGCCAAGGGTTGGCTATATTTCATCAGTGCCCGTCTGATCCCATCAACGCACTTCACCAGAGTGCCAGGAGATAGGATTAAATTGGTATATGGAATCTTGACGGGGAAAACAATTGATGTGGGGAAAGAGATAGTGCAAAGTATTGAAGAGACCAACAGGTGGATTGGGACATGGCTCACTTATCTCTAATTTGTGCAAAATGAATGCGGTCCAAATTCTACCCACTGATACTAATGAGAGGAACCAACTGTCGGTGACATATGGGATAGTGCACTCTTTCCCAGACCCAAGCCCCCCAGCAGCAAGAAGAAGAGCACCAGCTCCAGCAGCAGCAGAGGCCGCAATGAACGAAGATGAGCCTGAAATAGAGGCTCAATATGCAGCAGGGCCTAGCCACCAGCCAACCACAGAATCAGAATCTCCAGTGCCTATGATGGAGCAGTTGCTCCAAAACCAGAGAATGATGATGCAACATTTCGATACAGTAATACAAGGACAACATGAGTTGAGACAAGGGCAACAAGAATTGAGGCAGGAGCAACAACAATTGCACCAACAGTTTGACGAGATGAGTTCCCTGTTCAACCAATGGTCGATGCATTATCCACCGCCACCACCACCATTTTAGCCAAAGTCTGTAAGTGTCATATTTCTTTTATTGTCTTTGAGTCTACACACATTGGGGACAATGTGTGATTTAAGTTTGGGGGTGTTTTATTTGTGTCTTGTTATGTTTCATTTAAGTCTTTTTGATTGTTTTATGTATATTTTGAGTAACAATTTTTTTCTTCTTCTTTTGAGTCATAATTGCCTGTCAAATATCATGTATGCTGTAGTTGCTAGAAACACCTAGTGAAGTAAGGTGGAATAATGTAATGGAATTGAAGCAACTATCTAAACACCTAGGTTAGATATGCCAAAAACTCACAAAATCTGTCTATTTGGAGTTTCTTGCTTAAATTATGCATGCTAAATGATGAAAACTTATGTGTTATGATTGCTTGCTATTTGAGGCGAAATAGTTAGGATATGCATGTTAGGGAGATGACTCAGACATTTCTTTGATAGCCAATTCTTACCACTCTTTTCTATCCCGGGCTTTAAATATATCCCTAGTCAGCCCCATTGAGCCTAAAAATTGAAACTTCTTCTTTGACACCCTATATTCCCACAAATTGTGCCATGAGTAAAAATATGAAATAGTGGAATAAATTGTGTTAAAAAAGAGACAAAAAGAGTGAACAAGCTTGTTGCACCCCAATAAAAAAGTAATAAGAAATAGGCAAAAGCCTAAGTTTGGGGGTGCTTGTCATTATTATACACTTCACTCTCCCAAAATAAAAGAGGGGAAAGATTGATTTGAAGTGAAGAAAAGAATCAAAAGAAAAGGGAAACAATTAAAAGCTAAAGATCTTATGGTACACAGAATGAGCCTAAAATGCCTATTTTTACCTACCTATACCTAAGCCTACATTACAACCCTTAAAAGTCCTGAAGATCTCTTTTATGCATATCCAGGATTAGTGGAGAATAGCAAGTAAACATGCTGTCACGACCCATTCCGGGGCCCGTGACTGGTGCCTTACCGGGGCACCCAAGTAGTCATACATCAGAGTAACCAGCGGAATATAAAACAAGACATGAAACAGTTTATAAAATAAGGCACAGTTTATGTGAACAAACGTCGCCTTTCGGCATATATATATGAACAAGGTTTAGCAGTTACATCCGACATCGCATAACATGACTACTGCACTTAAGGAAATATACAACTATGGCGACAGGCCCCGCCA
Organism: Przewalskia tangutica; assembly: GCA_029844215.1. Lineage (NCBI taxonomy): Eukaryota > Viridiplantae > Streptophyta > Magnoliopsida > Solanales > Solanaceae > Przewalskia > Przewalskia tangutica. The sequence goes on from CM056729.1 coordinate 44,634,816, forward strand.
TACCTCGATCGCATAAACTATCTACGATATAGGAGATCATACCAAAAGTAGAGCCTCCTAGAAGATGGAGCTCCTGACACCAATGCAAAGAGATCCTAAGGATGCTGATCTAGCACCTGCATGCCCTTACCTGCGGCATGAACGCAGCCCAAGGAGGTCGATAACAGTACCAAGTATGTGAAACTATAAAGTACTTTAAAATGAAATCAAAGTATTTAAAACCTTTTCACAAATACAATCAGTTCAATTGCACATAGTGCCATATCACAAACAATAACAGTACTAGGAAAACCGTAACAGGTCTAGTCTAGGCCGCGAATGATCGAAGCAAGGCCAATCGCCCATAGTATCATTCTGCGTGCCTAGTCCTTGACTTCCGCAGTCCGCATAGGTCACACACGCACTGCACGAGGTATACCTCGCGATCGGGGCAGCTAACCCCGGATCCGCCTAGGCTCCCGCACCGCATAGCCTCAAAAGACCGCATAGTCTCAACAGATCGCATAGGAATCCTCGCGTCAGCTAAACGCCCGAATGATCAATCCCGAGCATACCGCTGCTCGCATAGTCTCACAGACCGCATAGGCCGTATAGACCAAGATCGCGTGGCAAGCCCTGTATAATTAAGTCGAGGGTAGGTGATACAATAACGACAACGGACTTACCTTAACAACGTAAGCACAAATGAGAATGACCCTTTACACAAGATTACAAGACACTAACACGTAGCATCATAACATGTCTACTTATCACACAATCTTACTACACTTAATAAATCAATACAAGGCTTTTATAAACAAACAAGTAAACAATTCCTTTTATCTTTCTTAAGTTGTTATACCTAACTTCCCATAAAGCTAGTATAACTCTTAAGCTTTGTTTTAAAACCAAATATTTATCTTCAGAAAAATGATTCAAGATTCTTTTGAAATGTTTTCGCTTCTTGTTATTCAGCTTAAGCCGAGGCATTGCCGTAAGTATTATTCAGCTTAAGCCGTGAGGCATTGCCGTAAGTATTATTCAGCTTAAGTCAAAGACATTGCCGTAGTTATTATTCATTAACACATGTACGCTCACCGCACTATATATTGTAAAATATCATGCTTTAGGAAGAATCACATACCTTCTCAAATAAAACCACCGCCAAGTCAATATGTCACACAGAGAGTCACCTATAATAGTCACACATATCTATTAAAGACTACTCAAGGTCATTCTAAACAGGGTTCATAATTCTATGGTAAGTCGGGCAGACTTCCCTACCCTGAGCTATATAAGTTCATCAGGAAAACAAATTCTATGTAAGTACTTTTGATTATTCTTCTTTAAACCCTTCTAAGTGATTAACACTTCAATTCTATTCTGTGATATACTTCTAAGTATTTATACTTATCCTTATACTACAACAAAGAAGTATTCTCTAATTCAAAAGAGGGTTAGGATTATTACCTCAGTAAGCCCAATAATATCCTAGATAAAGTCGCGCTGAGCAAGGTTTAGCTCCTATGTTGTACGCTCAGAGCTCCAGAACCTTAGAAGTTCTTCACAACTTCTACTAAGTACTAAGGGATTTGGGCTAGGTATTTTGGGCATTATAACAATACTAGAGACAACTTTTCTACCAAGGGAGGGGGTAGATTTGGCTAGGCTAGGGGTATTCGCCAAGGCCACCTTCACAAGGGAGGAGGAGGTGTTTGGACGAAATGGCTACAAAGGGAGAGGAGAGGATTTTTCAAGACTTGGAAGATTTGTGGATGAAGAACTCTTCATCTTAAGGGGTATTTATAGGTCAAGAAGTGGCCAACCAATGGCCAAGATTAAGACAAGTGCAAGGCAAGTGTAGGTGAGGATTAACTATACACAAATATCCTACCAACTCCTTGATTTGTGCCATGGCACAAAAACGTACAAAGTTCCTCCATTTTCGCCCAATGGACGATTCAAGTCCATCAATGGGAGGGTGCCAAGTGTTGCCCTCCCGTTGGTCCAAAATGTTTCGCCTCGGAAAAATCCGCAAAAATACTTAATGTCATAGCCGGAATTTTCTACGAAAGTCGTGGGAAACGCTTCGCCGGAAAACGATTCTTTTAGCGAGTTGTGTACAAATTTCGAACTTGGCCTATCTTTAAGGCTAAACTTTTGTACGCACGTCCTCACGCACATACTCCGAAATACGGTATAACATTCTCCTCCTTAGAAACATTCGTCTCCGAATGTTCCTTCTCAAGACGATTATCGAAGAAGCTTAAACAGCTAGCAAATGCCACACACGGCCACAAAACAACACTTAGGCATAAATGATAATGGAAATTTACAAGTAGGAAAGTGAATTACCCGGAGGTGTGGGAATAGGTGAGATACCTCTGTCTCATGTCCTCCTCGCCTTCCACGTCATCTCCTCCTCGAGCTCGCTCCGCCACAAGACTTGACGGAAGCCACGCCCTTCGTCCGCAGACGCCTAACTCCGACGATCGACTATCGCTATGGGAATCTCCTCATACGATAACCCCTGGCCACCTGGACATCGTCAATCGGTGTACCCTAGATGGATCCCCGATACATCTCTCAAAGATAGATACGTGAAAAACCGGATGCACCGCCTCCAGACGGACGGCAGATCCAACTCATAGCAACCTTGCCTACCTCGCGACAACTGAAATGGCCCAATGTACTGGGCCGAGTTTCCCTTCTTCCCGAATCTCATCACACCCTTCATGGGTGACACCTTTAGGAAAACCCAATCATGAACTCGAACTCAAGATGCCGACGACGATGATCTGCATACGACTTGCCGACTCGAGTCATTAATAGCCGCCTCGGATAAGCTTCACCTTATCCATCGTCACTGCACCAAATCGTCCCACTAGCCGCACCTCGCCCACATCGAACCAACCTATAGGCGACCGCACTTCCTCCCATACAAGGCCTCATAAGGCGCCATCCGAATCCGGAGTGGTAGCTATTATTATACGCAAACTCAACTAGAGGCAAATGATCCTCCCAACTACCATCGGTCAATAACACAGCTCGCAGATATCCTCAAGAGTCCGGATAGTGCGCTCGCTGTCCGTGCATGCGTGGATGAAATGCAGACTCGTGCTCACTCGGCCCCTAAACCCTCCGAAGGACCTCCGAAGTTAGCCGAACCGGGCTCCTGCATGCGATATGATCGAACTAGGGACTCCATGCGACCGACGATCTCTGATATAAAGTCCGCATAATCCTCACCAAAAGGTCGTCCGAACGGGAAGAAAGTGGGCTGATTTCGACACCGCCGACGATAACCCATATAGAATCATGTCTCCTCCGAGTGCGAGGTAATCCCGTGATAAAGTCCATGTTGATTACCTCCCACTTCCGTGTCGGGATCTCAATCGTCAGAATAACAAGCCACCGTGCCTCGGTGCTCTACCTTCACCGCCGACAACACGCACCGAGCTACGAACTCGCAACGCGTCTCTTCAAGCCATCCCACCAATACACAGATCTAAGGTCGTGGTACATCTTGGTCGACCCGGATGGATAGAGTAACGCGCTGTGTGCTTCCCAAGAACTCGCCAAGTCCTCAAACATCCGGAACACACAACGCCTCAAACCTTAGCACCCCATCGTGCTACCTCAAAAGGACCCTTGCCCTCACGAAGAGTCAGATCACGATATCGAATCAAAGCCGGATCCTCGAATCGTTGCCTCTTCACCTCTCGACGATGGAAGACTCGGCAACCTCACGAACTCTAACCCCACCGCTATCGTAATCAATCAAACGGACACCAAGGCTCGCTAACCGATGCAAATCACGAACCATGTCCTCCTCTCTAGCCGCACATCCGATAGGCTCCCATCGACCTACGACTGCAGCATCCGCCACAACATGGCCTTCCCGTGGTATAGGATATCAACATCGTAATCCTTAAGCAACTCTAACCACCGCCTCTCGCCGTAAGTTCAGCCTCCTCTGCCGAAGATATACCGGAGGCTCTTGTGGTCTGTATAAATATCCACGTGAACCCCATACAAATAGTGCCTCCGCATCTTCAAAGCGTGAATCACCGCCGCCACTCCAAATCATGGGTGGGTAGTTCCTCGTGTTTCTTCACCGGGATGCATATGCTATAACTCGCCATGCCGCATCAACACACATCCCAACCCGATGCCCGACGATCACAATACACGACATAACCATCCGACCCTCCGGAAGAGTAAGAACGGGCGCCGCCTCTCTTTCAAGAATCGAAACCCCGCCACAAGCATCGACCATCAAACTTGGCCGCCTCGAGTCACCTAGTCAATGGTGCGAAGATAAGCAAACTTCTCCACGAACCGCCGATAATATCCTCGCAAGGCCCGAAATCGCGAACCTCTCGCCGGAGTAAGAGTTCAGGCCAAGTCCCGATCGCTTCGATCTTGGCCGATCCACTGAATGCCATCACCGGCAATATGCCCAAGAAACGCCATCAAGTCAACCAAAACTCACATTTGGAAAACTTGGCGCATAATCGCTGGTCTCGAGAATCACAAGATAGCCTCAAATGCTCCGCATGCTCCTCGCCTCGAGCGAATAAACCAAGATATCATCAATGAACACTATCACAAATGTGTCCAAAATGGTTTGAACACTCGTTCATCAAATCCATGAATCACGAGCATTGGTCACCAAACGACATGACCACAACTCATAATGCCCGCACGGGTCCCGAATGCAATCCTAGGACATCCACCTCTCGACACGAACTCGATGATAGCCCGACGCAGATCAATCTTGAGAAACATCTCGCGCTCGCAATCGGGTCGAACAAATCATCAATCCGGGAAGGGGTATTCTTAATGGTCACCTTGTTCACCGCTCAGAATCAACACACATGCGCGCCCCGCCCTTCTTCTTCACGAACACACGGCGCTTCTGTGGGAAACACTGGGCCTAATGAAGCCCTTCTAGCAAATCCTCACCGGTCCTTCACTCTCTCAACTCGGCAGTGCCATTCTCAGTATGGCGGAATGGAAATAGGCCGAGTATCCGCAATATGTCAATACAAACTCAATCTCCTCTCGGGAGGATACCCGAGGTCATCCGGGAACACGTCTGGGAACTCACGACTACGGAATCGATCAAAACTGCACCGCACCTCGTGATCAAACACTCGAACTAGATGGTAGATGTACCCTTCTCGCACCATCTTCCTAGCCTGAGGTAAGAAATAAACCTACCCTCGGCGATACCGTGCTCTCCCACTCAACAACCGGCCTCAGAAACCGGAACCGCATTACTTCTCTCTGCAGCCTACATTGGCGTAGCAAGAGGCTAGCCAATCCATCCCCATGATCACGCCAAGTCAATCATCTCCAACTCTATCAAGTCGGCTAGGTCCGACGATCAGAATGGTCACAGACAAGCTCTATATACCCGCCGAGCTACCACCGAATCACCCATCGCGTAGCTACCTCGAAAGTGGTCTATGGACTCGTGCTCTATCCCTATCCTACTAGCAACAAGGCGAGATATATAGGACCGAGTAGAACCCGGATCTATCAAAGCATACACATCAAACCCAGACACTGATAAGGTACCTGTGACGACATCAGGTGAGGCCTCCTGATCCCGCTTACCGACAGCATATATGCGGTTACGAGGACCGCTAGAATCGGGACTGCGCCACGACTGCGACCCGCTGATCCATGTGTACCTTGCCCGGGCGAGTAATCGAGGGACGGGAAGCGGCAATGCACTCGTAGGCCGAGCCCTACCACCGCGCCGCCCGGCCGGACAACTTCGCAAAGTGACCGCCGCCACAAGTATAGCAGGCTCCCTGAGTACAGCTCCCTGAATGGTATCTGCCACAACGTTCACACTGAGCAGACCTCGAACGGTTATCACCCCTGCTACCCTGGAAATCCTAAGTCCTGGGCCCCGACCGCCCCGACCGCCTGGGCCGGGCCGAAAATGAGGTAGGAGCGCTCTGCCGGGCCGTGGTGCAAATCCGACTTGCGATGCGCCACCCCGAGGACCGCCAAAAGAACCGGCCGTCTTGCCTTCTTCGCTGATATCGCTCTACCCGGCGGTCTCGCGCCTCGCATCCTAGTGCATGGCTGCATGCGGGTAATGTCCATACCCCAAGAGAAACACCCGCATACGACTCGGCCATATAATCATCTAGCCCGTGACGGTGTACCCTATCCTCCATATCTCGCTACCAATGCCGGGACATATCTAGCCAAAGAATCAAACTCGACATTGTATTCCCGACGGCAAGGCCCCCGCCTCAAAGCAAGAATCTATCACTCGTGCCTCTCATCCGCGGAGGCAAGAAGTGTGTGAGAAAAGCCTCAAAACTCATCCCATACTGCTGGAGTGCATGCTCTCCCGGAAAGCTCATGAATCAAACCAATCGATCGCGGTGTCACGCAGCCGATGCGAACCGAATGTCACGCCTCGGTCTCAAGCCCCGATCACCCGCGATAATCCTCTGCGGTGACGGATGAACTCGCGGATCATCCTCCGGCCACCAGTAAAACTCGCGGGCTACAACTCAAGAAATCTCGCACCTCAAACTATTCGCCTCGGTGCACTACGGTGCGACCGAGCTGAGCCGAACTGCCGATCCGGGCCTCTCGTATCGGGCCACAACTTTAGCCAAGAGTGGGCCGTCTCCTTCAGCCTAACTCCTCCGCCTGTGCCGCGGGACGAGGTGGGTATCGTGGTCTCGCTGGGCCGGCGCCATAGAACTCGCCGTCCTCGTATAGACCGGGCTCGAGCCCTCGTGACTGGGTGTCTCGCTAGCCTCCTGCCGCTTGCCTTCTCGGGCCCGGGTTGCCTTACGCGAGGCATAATCACATAGAAAGGAATACGTTAGAGGGTCCAACCTATAACACGCCTCTAAAGCACGATCTCGTAATGAGAAGAATGGAAACCAATCCTAAATATCCTATAGCCTCCGATTATGGGTGTGGTGCACAACACACCGATAATCAAGACTTACTAGATACGGCGTAGACACTTTCCGAGGATTAATCGCTCGATACCACTTTTGTCACGACCCATTCCGGCCCGTGGATCGTGCCTTACCGGCACCCAAGTAGTCATACATCGAGTAACCAATGAATATAAAACAAGACATGAAACGATTTATAAAATAAGGCACGCTTTATGTGAACAAACGTCGCTTTTCGCATATATATATGAACAAGGTTTAGCGCTACATCCGACAATCGCATAAATGACTCATGCACTTAAGGAAATATACAACTATGGCGGACAGGCCCCGCCATACCTCGATCATAAACTATCTACGATATAGGAGATCATACCAAAAGTAGAGCCTCGGAGAAGATGGAGCTCGACACCAATGCAAAGAGATCCTAAGGATGCGGATCTAGCACTGCTTGCCCTTACCTGCAGCGTGAACGCACTCAAGGAGGTCGACAACAGTACCAAGTATGTGAAACTATAAAGTACTTTAAAATGAAATCAAAGTATTTAAAACCTTTTCACAAATACAATCGGTTCAATTGCACATAGTGCCATATCACAAACAATAACAAGATTAGGAAAACCGTGAAAGTCTAGTCTAGGCCGCGAATGATCGGCAAGGCCAATCGCCCATAGTATCATTCTGCGTGCCTAGTCCCGACTTCCGCACCGCATAGGTCACACACGCACCGCATGAGGTATACTCGCATCGGGGCAGCCAACCCCGTCATCCGCCTAGGCTCCCGCACCCGCATAGCCTCAAAAGACCGCGTAGTCTCAACAGACCGCATAGGAATCCCCGCATCAAAGCTAAACGCCGAATGATCAATCGAGCATACCGCTGCTCGCATAGTCTCACAGACCGCGATAGCCGTATAGACCAAGATCAAGGGCAAGCCCTGGTATAATTAAGTCAAGGGTAGGTGATACAATAATAAAGACAACCGGACTTACCGGTTAACAACGTAAGCACGAGAATGACCCCTTTACACAAAGATTACAAGACACTAACACGTAGCATCATAACATGTCTACTTATCACACAATCTTACTACACTTAACAGAATCAATACAAGGCTTTTATAAACAAACAAGTAAACAGCCTTTTTATCTTTCTTAAGTTGTTATACCTAACTTCCCATAAAGCTAGTATAACTCTTAAGCTTTGTTTTAAAACCAAATATTTATCTTCTGTAAAAAATGATTCAAGATTCTTTGAAATGTTTTCGCTTCTTTGTTATTCAAAGTGCTTAAGCCAGGCATTCCGTAAGTATTATTCAGCTTAAGCCAGGCATTGCCGTAAGTATTATTCAGCTTAAGTCAAAGACATTGTCGTAGTTATTATTCAGTTAACACACGTACGCTCACCGTACTATATATTGTAAAATATCATGCTTTAGGAAGAATCACATACCTTCTCAAATAAAACCACCGCCAAGTTGAATATGTCATACAGAGAGTCACCCTATAATAGTCACACATATCTATTAAAGACTACTCAAGGTCATTCTAAATGGGGTTCATAATTCTATGGTAAGTCGGGCAGACTTCCTACCCGTGAGCTATATAAGTTCATCGTGAAAACAAATTCTATGTAAGTCTGATTTGATTATTCTTCTTTAAACCCTTCTAAGTGATTAACACTTCAATTCTATTCTGTGATATACTTCTAAGTATTTATACTTATCCTTATACTACAACAAAGAAGTATTCTCTAATTCAAAAGAGGTTAGGATTATTACCTCGGTAAGCCCAATAATATCCTAGATAAAGTCGCTGAGCAAGGTTTAGCTCCTATGTTGTACGCTCCCAGAGCTCAGAACCTTAGAAGTTCTTCACAACTTCTACTAAGTACTAAGGGATTTGGGCTAGGGTATTTTGGGCATTATAACAATACTAGAAGACAACTTTTCTACCAAGGGAGGGGGGGTAGATTTCGGCTAGGCTAGGGGGGGTATTCGGCCAAGGCCACCTTCACAAGGGGAGGGGGAGGTGTTTGGACGAAATGGCTACAAAGGGAGAGGAGAGGATTTTTCAAGACTTGGAAGATTTGTGGATGAAGAACTCTTCATCTTAAGGGGGGTATTTATAGGTCAAGAAGTGGCCAACCAATGGCCAAGATTAAGACAAGTGCAAGGCAAGTGTAGGGTGAGGATTAACTATACACAAATATCCTACCAACTCCTTGACTTGTGCCATGGCACAAAAAACGTGCCAAAGTTCCTCCATTTTCGTCCAATGGACGATTCAAGTCCATCAATGGGAGGGTGCCAAGTGTTGCCCTCCCGTTGGTCCAAAATGTTTCGTCTCTCGGAAAAATCCGCAAAAATACTTAATGTCATAGCCGGAATTTTCTCTACGAAAGCTGTGGAAACGTTTCGTCGGAAAACGATTCTTTTAGCGAGTTGTGTACAAATTTCGAACTTGGCCTATCTTTAAGGCTAAACTTTTGTACGTACGTCCTCACGTACATACTCCGGAAATACGGGGTATAACACATGCCATAGGATTTTTCTATTTTACAAGCATGATTTAGTATATTGACTTCCATTAAGCATGATAAAAATGAGTTTGCGAAATATCTAGCTTAAAGTGTTTAGTGTGCTAAAAATTTCATGCTATATGTTCCTGCATATTATTCTGCTAACCTTCATGTTTTTCTAGATAACATCAATGCAGCAAAAGTGATCAATGTCAGTGAGTCTTTTATTTTTCGTTTTCTTGAGTCCTTTATTTCTTTCTTTCTATCTTTGCTCGAGGGCGAGCAAAAGTTAAGTTTGGGGGTATTTGATCGGTGTATTTTATATACACTTTTCGAGTCGTTTTTAGTTAGTCTTTTGTCCCTTTTTGTACAAATAAGTATCGTATTAGGATAGATTTTCTTTCTTTTGAGTCAAAGTGGTTAAAATGGCCAAATGACGAAAAATGAGCTAAAAGAGGGCAAAAGAGGAGGTTCCAGAGCTAAAAGCAGAGAAAGTGGCGAACGAGGCGTAACTGACCAGGCCGCGCGGCCTCCTCCTGCGATCAGCGGCGCGGCGCTAATCATCAGAGAGGCTGCAGAGGTTCCAGTGCCGCGGCGCCACGCATGCCAGAGACTGGCCGCGCGCCAAATCACCCGGCATCAGAAGTTCTCAGCCGCGCCGAAGCGTGGCCGCGGCGCCGACGCGGGAAAATCAGGTTTTTAGACGAAATTCTGGGCCAGGCCTGAAGGAAAAGTTGGAGGCGGTTTTCAGCCTATAAAAGGAGAACCCTAGGCAGATTTTAAGGGTTCCCTTTCTTGCACAACACAAGGTTTTCTTGGATTGAAGATTGGAGACCCTAAACTTAGTAATTTCTTCTCTTTTCTTTTCTTTTTCAGTTTTGTATGATGAACTTTGAATTAGTTCTTGTCATGTCTATGGCTAGGAACTAATTCTTTTATAGGGCTTTCCATGTTAATTCACTAGAAACTTATGTTATGAATTGATGCATGTCTATGGTTATTCTTCTTCTTGTTGAGATTTATCCAATAATTGCTTTGAATGCTTGGTAATTAATTGACAACTAATTATCATTATATGATTTCTAATCAAACTTCGAAAGGAGGAGGTTGTGAATATGCTGTAAGTTGGGTAGACATATTTTGGATTGGGGATGAAAATACCTCAATTATTTATGTAGCGTTAATGAGAGGCTTAACAACCCTAATTTTACGCATGGTGCGTGACGGTTAACTAGGCTTTTGTTCTTAATCCTCCTATAGAGTTATCCTTATCACCGAAAGGTAGAAAGGTGCAATACTGGGGTTGAGTGTTTATATATCCTTAACGGGAATGTAAAACGATTTCGTAAACCTGCTAGCTCCGAGAGAAGAAAACCATAATTGATTGCATTAATAAATAACATAAGTGGATAGTTGAGAAGACATGGAAGCCCTATTCCCATCACAACTGAAGTAAACCTATAGTTAATTAGCTTTTATAATTGTTAGTTATAAACCACAAAATCAAATATCAATTACCAAATAGATACCAAAAGATAGATAGTTGGTACTTGAACCCTAATCCTTGTGGACGATATTCGGTCTTACCAAGACTATATTACTTGTCACGATAACGTGCACTTGCGTTAAAGTGTGTGCATCTTTTCGCGCATCAACCTCGCATGATGGTATTGTCTTGGTCATTTTAGAAAGGAAGACATGGTATTGTCTTGATTATTTAGAAAGGAAGGCATGATATTGTCTTGTTTATTTTAAAAGGAAGGCATGGTATTTGCCTTGGTTGTTTTAAAATGAAAGATATGATAGTGCCTTGGTCGTCTAAAATGGTGGTTCATTCACTTGGATCTAATGGGAGTTAAAGATTACTTAACTTGCATATGTTGTTTATGATAGCCAGTAGTGCAAGTGTTATATTATTTATTGCGGGGTCAATCCCCGGGACATTACATATCCGTGGATTTTCTCTTCACGATGTGAGTATGGCGTATATGCTCATTGCGGGTCCGTAGGGCCTATGCGAGTGAAATAGTCCTATGCGGGTGAAATAGTCCTATGCGGGGCAAATTGCTCCATTGCGGGTTCACAAGATCTATACGGGTGAAATAGTCCTATGCGGGGCAAATTGCTCCATTGCGGGTTCACAAGATCTATACGGGTGAAATAGTCCTATGCGGGGCAAATTGCTCCATTGCGGGTTCACAAGACCTATGCGGGGAAAATTGCTCCATTGCGGGTTCACAAGATCTATGCGGGTGAAATAGTCCTATGCGGGGCAAATTGATCCATTGCGGGTTCACAAGACCTATGCGGGTGAAATAGTCCCTTGAATAGGATTGCATAATGATACTACGGGCGGGCGGCCCTAAATTAATCATAAGCTTCCTATTTTAAAACGGTAAAGTTTACTCTTATTACTCTCATTGTTAAAAAGGCACAGTGTACTGGTAGTTGATTATTATACTTATTACATGCCGACAGTGATGTGGGAATTCCACGGGCATGCTTATCTGATGATGGTTGTATATTATACTTGTTACATGCTGACAGTGATGTTGTATTCCACGAGCATGCTTCTGTGATATTATATGCTGAGGGCAGGTGTCCCAGATTTTGACATGACTTTCATATTTGAAAGTGGTACGGTGTTACAGTAGTACATTGATACAAGGTACAATTAGCTCTGATTTTATATGACACAGTAGGATCTGGTATTTGATTTTCATACTTGCCCCTGTCATTCCTTTGTACAGTTATGATCTTATTTGCTGTACTTTATTTCCGTTCCATACTTAGTACCGTTGTCTCGACTTCTTCTGGGCTGCGTTCATGTCCGCAGGTCTAGGTACTCAGTTGTGGATCCGCGAGCTTAGGATCCTTGTTCAGCATTTTGGTATAGCTCCAATGTTCCGGAGCTTGTCATTATGGCTAGGTATATTCAGAGGTACGGCGGGGCCTTGTCCCGTCATAGTATTTGTCCAAAATCTTAGAGGTCTGTATTCATATGTGGGCTGGACTGGCTAGAGTTGTATTTACATTGTTGAACAGTGTAGACCCTTTCGGGTGATTTATATTATGACAACCTTATCGACTTTGCCTTTGTTTAAAGAAAAAAAAGGAGTGTTATTTATCTTTCGCGGTTTATTGTGTTGTATGAATAGAAGGGTGCCCAGGTAGGGCACCAGTCGCAGGCCCGGGGTTCGGATCGTGACAAACAACATACCTAGTAAAATCCCACAATGTGGGGTCTGGGGAGGGTAGAGTGTACGCATACCTTACCTCTACCTTGGTAGGTAGAGCGACTATTTCCGAGAGACCCTCGGCTCAGGAATATACATTGGTAGTTATATTTATAACTAACTAAAAATAAAATAAAAAAATAATGATCTTCAACCAAGAAAGAATAGATTTTTATCGGAGAAAAGATAGATCTAGGATTATGACCACTAACAATCCAATTGAGTCTTTCAATCATTACACCTATTGATATTCCTGAGTTACTAGTTGATGGGTTGAGGCTAACTTTATGAGTATCTTCCGACTTTCTCACAAGCTTGTAGATGTTACTCTAACGCCTATATCTCTATGGTCATTAGAAAATAATGACACATTTAAATCTCCGTATTCAACTAAGCGAGGCTAAAAAATATATTCCTATCTTCATTAGCGAAACGTATTAATCAGAACAAGCTATATTTAGTCTTATTATGCATGCACATTCCATATCCCTAGTTCAATTTACACGCCACATATAATTTCTAACTATTGTCCAGATAAGAAATAACTCAAAGATGGAAAACCAATAGATATAAACGATAATCAAACGTCAATTTTCATGTTTGGGTCAAAACCCTAACACTAAAGAGTTTAGCTCCACATAGACATGGATAAAAAAAATACCAAATCATCAGAATAAAAATATAAAACCGAGTATTACATAGAAGAGAATGTAAAATTCAATAATTATGACCTCTGCGACGGCTCCAGTTTCTCTCTAGGTCCAAAGTTATGTAAAATCCCGTAAAACATGTATTTATATGGTGCCAAAAGGCCCGGACTTTTAAAAATCAAAACCAACACGAATCGGAAAAATAACGGGGTCCGCGCAACCTGCGTGTCGCACAAGCAGCGCGGATGACCAAAACAGATTCAGAGTGCAATTTTTCCGCGCCACTGCTGCGACGCACACTGATCGTGTGTATTCTCTGCCAGGTACGTTTTTTGCTCTTTCCTTTTCTTCTTTTGCTTCTTCTTTCTTTTTGCCTTTCACTTGGTCCCATTTAATGCTCTAATTATTGGAGTAATCATTATTAGGGATGTCAGTGGGGCAGGGGTATCGCCCCGCATCCGCTTCAGTTGGGTCGGGTATGAGGATGGTTTGATGGGTGGTGGTATCAAAAGTGATACTCGTCATGGGTACTGGGGCGGGGGTGGAATTCATATAAGACCCGCACCGCTACCCGCTACCCGCACCGCCCATACCCACTGCCATGAATCCTTGATACCATCTTCATCTCTTTCTATTCTAGGTAAAACCCATCTTTATTTCTTTCTATTTTTTTCATTCTTTGTTAGGTCTTCACTTTTCAATTCTTATTAATTATTTTTCATTATTTTCAAATCCTACTTCTTCAGTTCTTTATATTATTCAAGTAAATCTCGTCTCTCTTCTAAAGTTAAAGTATTTATTCTAGTATTTATTTCATTTTTTTAATAATATGATGGTTTTTGTCAATTAAAGAGGAAATGAGACAAATTAAGGTGGTAATTAATTGGAGTAGAATTGGTAAAATTAAATGCTAGTTGAAGATGATTCTGGGTTTGTTGTTTTGGTGCGTAAAAGACAAAGGTTTTGGTTTTGACTATTGTACTGTGGGGAGGGTAAATGCGGGTACTGCCCCGCTTCCGCTCCAGTTGGGTCGGGTATGAGGATGGTTTGGTGGGTGGTGGGGCGGGTACGGGTGGAGGAATTACTATCCGTAATGGGTGGTGAGGCGAATGTGGAGGTGGGTTTTAGGTGACGGGTACGGGTATGGGGTACCCTTCCCCCGCCTCCGCCCCGCCCCGTTGACATCCCTAATCATTATGTTCCCTTGTTGTCTTTTTCTTTTTCCTCCTTTCTTTCTTTCTTTCTTTCTTTCTTTCTTTTTCTACAGCATTTTATTTAATTTTGCTTCAAATATTTTTAATTTTACACTGCTTTATTTCTACACAATAAAATATAATATTAAGCACAAACCACTATAATTAATACTCAAGCAACGATTAAAAGTAATAAAATGTGAGGCAACAATGAGTAAATATATGCATTTTTGACCGAACATCATCATCCCACACTTAAACTCTTGCTCGTCCTCGAGTAAGCACTAAAACTACTCTCAATAAATCAAGCATATGAACATCACCACTTTGATTGATACCAATAATTAGGCCCTATAGCAACTCACGATATCAAGTGCACTTCCCGATCATCATGCAAGATATACAAACAACAAATTTCTAACCTCATAACCTCAAAGACGGACTCTAACTTATCAAATTTAAGCTCGTTCACCTACGCTGTCAAAGAAACTAATAACATCATCTATCTATCATGAAACAAGTGCCCTCACAAGAAGAAATAGTCTATCCGTTCAAATAAAAAAAATCAAATATAATTTAAGGACTACCATCAAAGCACAACTCTCACACACATAAAAATTCACATGGATCCACAAAGAACCATATGCTTGCCCGGTATGTACATCTCTACTAATTAAGTATGCTCAAATATAATCAAATAGGACTTTAACAAATTGTAATGTTGGCTAGGGGACGGGTAGGCAAATTATATAATAGTGATTTACGCTTCCCTAAGCACTTTTCACTTTTAGACTTCATCACCCATTATTTTCATCTCTTAACTTTATTTTTCAGCCATCTCTTAATCAATTATTTCAAAAGTATTTCCCTCATATCAAGAACGTTTCAATCATTTCAATTTTACAAACAATTATTTTCTTTCATTTTTTTTCATGTCACATTCTTTATATGAGGGTCTTTTCATCATTTTGCAGCTATCATTGGTCACCATTTTTTCACTCGACAATCCTTTTCTTCAGATTTCAAAATTAATAATACAGTCTGAGCTACAGTGCTTAAGGAAGCAGGGTGCAAAACTAAGGATTCAACAAAATGATCAAGGTAAAACTATGTCTTCCAAATAAAAGGCTAAAGGCTCAAAGGGCTAACTAGTGGTAACAATATCTGAAAAGGATAAAATTCACAAGACATATCAAAGAAAGACTATTATCATCTTCTAAACAGAGTAATACTTTTTATTTCGCTTCAATAACATGCAGAGCAAGTTCTAGAATAATATGCAAAACATGAAATATATGCAAGATATCCTTACCACACATGACACATGTATTAATCAAGATGGATCAATTCTATTCTAAGACATACATGATCCTGACAAATTACAAAATAAGAATAAGCTATATACAGAGTCACAATCTTAAGCCTAGATGTCATAAAGTCTGTTGTTCTATATTAATATTAAGCATTCACAAAAAAGTACTACTCAAGCTCAGACCTAAATATGCTAGTATCAAACAAGTCACAAAAGTCTTTCTTCTCCCTCTTTTAACACCTAAAAATAAAAAATTATATTATTCAAAGGCCCCCATCGAGAAAGAACATAGGTCATAAGAAAACTTAAGGGGGCGGGTTATGTATGCCACTAACGAGGGACTTAAGAAGCTACTAAAGAAACTAAAAGAAAGAAAAATATTTTTGAAAATTTCCATTTTTATGTTTTTTAAGACTCTAAGACTCAAAAACTACTAAAACAAATCCTACCACATATTTGTCATCACCCTTAACCTCACAATTTTAACAATATACAAGGACATATTTTCCACCCACACATGAGACATGCAGTGCCCTCAATGCATCTACAATTAAAATAAAATAAACAAGGTAAGAAATACTCCATAAGACCCTCTAGGCCTAGCTAGCATCATAATCCTCAACATCAAGGGTCGTCCCGACCCTATACTTAAGCTCAAACATGCTCCTCAACTTCAACTTCGGGTACTCAGACTTCCCTTAATTTGTAAAATAAAAAAAATACAAAACAAAATGTAACACTATAAAATTAAAAATTTAAAACAATCACATTGAGTTGCCTCCCAATAAATGCCTGATTTAAAGTCGCGGCATGACGCCATCACCTTCACCACTTTTTCTTTCACTTAGACGATATAAATTGCGCCCCCAATTCTGCATCCAATTTTCGGTTACATTCCTGTGGTAGTGGTGTGAAAATAAAGGAACCAAACAATCGGTATCACATCTTGCACTTCTTAACACTTAAGTGAGGTATGTCATTTTGTCTTTTTGATGTGGCAAATTTTAGAATATAAGGGTCTTGTTCCTCATCTATACACTTCTCCAAAGGCTTGGAAGGCTTGATTTCCATGTCGCCAACCAAACATAATGTAGAAAAATGTTTAGAATGAGGACCAACGCGCCCCAACTCCAAAACTGCATTATGTTTTACATCCTCAATAATATATACTCCCTCAACGTCGACATCATCAACAAAAATATGGTCTAATTATTGGTATTCTTATTTTAGCTCTTCAATTTGGTCTAGAAGATATTTTTCAGCTTCACACAAATCATCATTAAATTATTGGACATTACACTCATCAACCTTTGCACTCAAATTTGCATCCAAGTTGCGCACAACCAAGCAAAATCTATTAATTTCTTGTCCAAGATCAACTCTTTCCTTAGACTAATCATTCACCAAAGTTGTTAGAAAACAACGTCGATCCGCATATTACCTCAATCGATAATATTCGTCACAATACCAACCATTACTCTCATATTCAAATTCAGACCTCCAAAAGACTTCCAAAATATCAGGTCATGACAAGCCCAAAAATACGGGCCATAAGAGTTTTCCGTCAACCAAGCATCTTCATCAATAACTTTACCTTCATATATTTCATCCTCAAATGTCATGCCGAGAGACCTAGAAACACACTAAGAGAAAAAAATTAAATAATTATAAAAATAAAAATATTTACAAAAAAAACTTATTCAGATAAAAGTAAGTCTAATCTAGAAAAACAACTAATTTCTAAGTCCCTGGCAACGAAGTCAAAAACTTGTTTCTCCCAAACGCACATACAAGTATAGGCGGTCGTAGAAGTAACAACAACAACAACAACATACCCAGTGAAATCCCACAACGTGAGGTGTGGGGAGGGTAGAGTGTACTCAAACCTTACCTCTACCTTACTAGGTAGAGCGGCTATTTCCGGGAGACCCTTGACTCAAGACAAAACATAATCACAAGCAAAGCAAAGCAAGAAAAACAGTCAAACCCATACAAGAAATTAAAGCAGTATAAACATGCTGATAAGAAAATTGAATACACCATGATAGCGCATTCTGACAAAAAGAAACATAATAATAATAAACATAATAATAATAATAATAATAATAATAATAATAATAATAATAATAATAATAATAATAATAAGAAGAAGAAGAAGAAGAAGAACATATTTGGTAAAACCTAGCTAAAACATAATAAATATTCTCAAAAAGCATTTACCACCAAACACATGTTTGCATGCACATATACTAGACACTCAGAATATCCTTCTAAAAGTCGTTGTGCACTTTTAAGCTATATTTAATAAAGTAAACAATTTCGGGTTTAAGGTCTCCACTTACGTAAACTATGAGTGAAGCACTCAGTTCCTCTGCTCAGTACAGAGACATACATAAAGCAGTCAAATTCTTTTAATTCAGACAAATTATTCATAAACGCGGTTGTACAAGTAATATAGGATTTTAAATTCAGATATCGTATTCATAAATACTTATGATTAAATATTTATTAAATTAAATTAATTCTAATTATCCAAACAAGAAATAAAATTCAAAATTATATTTATAACTAACTAAAAATAAAAGAAAACAAATAATGAACTTCAACCAAGAAAGAACAGATATTTATCGGAGGAAAGATAAATATATGGTTATGACCGCTTAATCCTGTTGAGTCTTCCAATCGTTACATCAATTGATTTCCTTGAGTTACTAGTTAACGTGTTGATGTTAACTTTATGAGTATCTTCCGAATTGCTCACAAGCCTGTAGATTTTACTCTAATGCCTATATCTCTATGGTCATCCGAAAATAACAAGAACACATTTAAATCTCCGTATTCAACTAAATAAGGCTAAATGGTATATTTCTATCCTCATAGGCGAAACGTATAAATACGAACAAGATCTACTTATTCTTATACGCATGCGAATTCATATCCCTAGTTCAATTCACACACCATAAATAATGTCTAACTACTATTCAGATAATCAAACAATTGAAATAATAAATAAATAAATAAATAAATAACTTAAAGATGAAAAACCAATAAATATACACGATAATTGCGTAATTTTGTTAACAAGATCTTCTCAAGGTTGATTTATGACAGGCTTGTATTTGTTTTAAGTGACCTAATTTCTCTAAATCAGACGGTATTTGTGAAAGGAAGGAGCATTGTTGAAAATATTTTACTGACCCATGAGATAGTGGCAAAATATCAGATTAAGGACCAAGACAACCTTTTTGGTTCTTAAGTTGGATATGACAAAGTCATATGATAGGGTGACCTAGTTATTTATGACCAAGGTTCTGAGGAAAATGAGTTTTGGAGAGAGGTTGATAGATATGGTTTTCAGAATCATTAGTAACAATTGGTATTCTGTTCTTATAAATGGTCAACAATATGGTCTTTTTCCAATCTTCAAGGGGTGTGAAATAGGGTGATACTCTATCACCTACTTTGTTTATTTTGGTTGCAGAGGTGTTGACAAGGAATTTAAATCAACTTCATCAGGTGCCACAATTTAAGGGTTTTGAATTGCTTAAATAGAGTCCTAAGGTAAATCATCTTGCTTATATCATTTGCAAATGATATGATTATATTTTCTTCAGCAAACATTATGTCTCTAAAGTTGGTAATGAGGGTGTTACAGAAGTATGAGGAGACATCTAGCCAAAAGGTGAATAAAGAAAAAAGTTGCACACTTACATCATAATGTACCAGGATATATTAAGATTATTGTGGAAGTGGTTACATGAATAGGAATAATTTTCTTTCACCTATTTGGGGATGTCCAATTTTTTTATAGCAGAAGGAAGAAGGATTACTACAATCCAATTCTAATTAAGATCATGAATATATTGCAATTTTGGAAAGGAAAAATGTTGTGTTTTGGGGGTAGGGCAGTATTGATTAAGCATGTACTTCAAGGTATGCCAATAAACCTATTATCAGCCCTAAATTCACTTGATTGTGTGATTAGGCAGATGCATCGAATGTTTGCACAATTTTTTTGAAGCAATACCATAGGGGAAAAAAGCAGACATTGAGCATCTTGGACAGATTTATATGTGCTAGAGAAGGAAGGAGGTCTTGGTTTTAGATCTTTACATGATATTTCAATGGCCTTATATTGCAAGATCTGGTGGAATGTCATGATCTAAATCACGGGAGTTGTAGTGACACCTACACTATCCCTCTGATAACGAATTATTCCAAAACATTTTACTTAACTTTTTAACATTGCTGAATTAAAGAAGAAGTAGATACAAATCTCTTAGATAACATTAAATACCGTTTAACCTTTACAATACATTCTCCTAAAACCTGGCTTGACTTGTACAAGGATTACGGAGAATACAATAGATATAGAAATAAAACAAATCGTTGTCTTGAATAAATAATAACAATCTAAGACGAAGACCAAGGTTATAGGATAAATGTCATACCTTAACCTCCACGTGCTCCAAGATGCAAGCTACATCGACTGAATACTTGCATCCACCTAAAAGATGTAGCAAGCGTAGCATGAGTACACAATGTACCCCGATAGGAATCATAGGCTAACAATGACGAAAGTTACGTAACATGCATAAACATCAAGTAGATCCTATTCTAGACAATTCAAATAGTCACATAAGTCACCTTATTCACATATGAGTCAATCACAGCCAAGTATAAATTAGTTTATATTACACAGATGGATCTTACACTTAATACCCACCAATTAGTAACTCTATCTAAGTCATGTTCATATTTGTTTCCACTTATCCAATCTTACAAATCCTCTTAAGACAAGTTGACACTTAGTACACAACATCATTAAGAATCCTTCCTGAAGAGTATTACCAATAGTCGGACTATAACAATATTAACTCCTTTATTATCTCTAATTCTTAGACTTGATCATGGCTATATACAATTAAAGGCATGACACACATTAGTTCATTTAATGTACTCATTATACTCTAAGTATAAGTCTACGCTGTACATCTTTTGATTAAAGAGATGATATATACATGAATAACATACAAGTCATTAACTGCAACAACAACACCTCAACCAATTCTTTACTAGACTCTCTATTTAATGACTCTATCAGTCACCATGCAATATAAAAACATACACAGTTCTGTATGATCTACATGATACTTCTGTCAATAAAATCCATCGACCACAATACAAACATCGAGTACTCAGACTCATAATGGTGTAAACCACAGACCTAATTCACAAAGAATAAGTCAATCATGACAACCATTCTAGTCCAATATAATTAATCTAATCATAAAATTACCAGGTTTCAATAACCAATACATATCACGTTACCAAGCAACAACTAATCAATGCATAAGTGGATGTATGATATGAATGCAAGTGCAATTCCAGGTATCTTTCATAACCGGTATACATGCATTCAAATTCTATAAACTGCAACCCATGAGAGACCCGCGATGTCCATATACCCATCCAAAATTTCTCAACGGATCCTAGCTCTATGGCTGTAGTATCATCATCAATCATTTCTATCAAATCAAGACCCCTTTGGAGTTATATCAATCATTTCCATCATCTCAATATTTTCAATCATCTCATAATATATCATTTCCTTTCTTTTCCCGATCTCTTGGACCCATATCATTACCATGCCACTCCACTTTTCATATCACAATAACAATGAATGTATGGATGCAATGATAATACAAGACAAATAATCATAGTGTATGAGATGCTATCAAGTATAAGAGATGAATATCACATGTTTTTAGAAGCTCAATAACACGTAATTCCACGTACATCAATTTATTATATCCAAAGCATTGAGATGAATAAACACAACAATAATCAACAATGACAACAAACCCACATAATGGCGATAAGCCCAAATAACAACAGTTGGAATCGACTTAAGGTTGATTCCCCAAATCACCCATAAACACAATTCAACACCGGTACCCACCCAAGTGTTCATTACAACTGCTAAGGTGGGACCCGCAGACATGACCAATATCCCTTAACATTTATAACGACCACATTCTTCTATCAAAGTTTAAAAGAGTTAAACCATAACCTACCTCAGAGCTGACCGGGTGCCACGAACACTACTCCTCAGCCAAGGCCTTGCCCTTTAGAATTGCCTCCAAATAATCACATTCTAACACATAGATTCTACGTAAATAAAGTAATCTACTACAAGCATAAAGGCTTAACCTTTAAAAGCAATGTCAAGTCCAAACCCCCAAATCGATCCCGGGCCCATAAAGGTAACAATAGGAACTTTAAGATAAAAATATGTTACCCATAATCTAAATTATCATAATCCTAAGTTTTGTGGAATTTTAACATCAACTAAGCCTCCAATTTCACGACTTTGTCAAAATTCACTTTGTGTCAAAACCATAGATTGAATGTTTGAAAAATTCATATTGAAATTGAAATCTATGTTAGAAATAGATTACCCAATGTTTAAATAAGCCAAAAATCTAGAATTTACTCAAATCCAACCATAATTAATTGAAGAAAACCCAAAATTCAACTTAGGGTTTAAAACTCCCATTTTCCCAACCAAATACGGATAAATTGATAATCAATGAAGATAAACTTGAGGAAACATCAAACTAAATATTAGATACTTACCCTCTTGTTGAAACGAGAACAATACTGTGAAAATCACCTTAAACGGAGCTCTAAAACTCAAGTTATGTTCAAAATAATAAATGAACGAAGTTTGATTTTTAATACACAATGATTTTCGCTTCCGCGACCCAAAATCCGCTTCCACGGGTCCGCTTCTATGCCCAGAAGTCCGCTTCTGCAACCACACCAGAAAAACAACAATTGTCCGCACTAAAATGACCATAACTCCCTCATACGATGTTGAAATTCGACGATTCAAGTTGCTATAGCTCACAAATTTCAATACACATCTATTACAACAATACAAACTCAATTTCAATATCAAATGTATATAATGGTACCTTGAAGCATCTAAGGCGAGCGACTTAAGCCACGACTCAAATACCTAAACTTGACCAAACGAAGTCCAAATCTAATTCCAAAAGTTCATATAAGTCACAAATGATCATATGAAGTTAAACTCTCAAAACACACAAATGGATCTGTCTCGACCCGATATTAACCGTGGTTAACTCCAAATCATCTCAAAAGCTAGTTTCTCAACCAACCACCTTAATCACATACGAACCTTTTGAGAACCGAATCAACGACTTGACTAAGTCATAAATCACATTCCATTGCTAATGGAATCGACAAAACTTAAGAAAAGATGAATTTTCCCCGATGTTGGCTTTGGTTGAACTTCCTCTCTTTCTTAACTTAAGAACCTCCAATTCCACTGAATTCGATCCACAAATCACCAATTGCCTCAGACCACGCAACCTATTTTCATGAGTCATAAATGTCAATATGAAGCCAATGGAACCAATGGATTTGGAATCCGGGTCTTATTTCTTTCCATGACAATCTTTCCACATAAATAGGCATATTAAATGCTAAAACTGACTTAATTGTCAAAAACTAACTAAACGAACTCTAAAATTAGCTCCGTCAATTTCTACAGGTCATAAATAATATTTTAACTCTAACAAAATCTTCAGATCACCAATTAGAGTACATTTTCCTAAAAAAAAATAACTTATCCAAATAATTAAATGCTAGAATTTTCAAAGTGAAACCTTCTCCCAAAGTGAACCATTCACTTGACTTCAAATTTTGCAAGCAAGTAAAAAACCCTAAGATGGAACTACGAGAAGGGTATTTTGGGAAAAAGAATCTTAAAAACTCAAAACGACCAGACGGATTATTACATGGAATTTCATAACGACTCAATCTTTATGGAGTGCTTACATGAGTAACAAGTACAATAAGAAGATAAATTTAGTAATTGTACAATGAAAGTATGGATCTCAAAATTGGAAAAAGATGTTACAAGCTAGAGATATTATAAAGCATCATATATGGTGGTAAACCAAAATGGGGAGTATGAAGTTTAAAATCAATTTCAGTTCAGTGATTCACATTCTACACTAGGGTCTATACAGACCATAGAAATTGCACCGTACAATGAACGTCAAAAACTAAAGAAATACAATGGCTTAGACGGACTGCATAAAATTATACAGATCATCCTTTTTTACTGTAGCATGACCCCCAAGTTTTGATACTCACTGGAAATTGACAACATAGTGACAACAATTTTATATGGACCGTACAAGTTATACGTCCCATACTCCTCACCGTACAAAAATATATGGACCATAAAAGTGGTCCGGTAACTGGACCTATATAATATGTGTTTTTCAGTTTTTTATTTTACACTTCATCCCCCTATGCCCCTATCATGAAGTTCTTCTCCTCCCATCATCCTCATAGCTCAAGGTAAGTCCTTTCCATGTATTTCCATGCGATTCTAATCAATTATACTCAATATCTAAGAGAAATCATTGATTCTTAACCTAGGATTTTTAAGAAATCAATGATTCTAATCATTGTAAGTCCTTTCCATGTATTTTCATGCGATTCTAATCAAGTATACTCAAATTCTAAGCAAAATCATTGATTCTTAACCTAGGGTTCAGACTTTGAGAGTTCTTCATCAAGTTCAGATTTTTATTACAAGATTAGGAGCGAATAAGGTATGTAGAGCTTCTATCCACGTGTGAGAACATCAATATTCTTCCCTACATCACATTAATACATGAAAACCCTAGAAATTGAAGGTTATGTCTTAGTTCATGATAAACCCTTGAAAACAAGTTATATATGTTCATGTATGTATTGTTATCGTACTCATGAATATCACTTTTATTATCATAAGTTTGTCCTTAATCCATGAATACCCATGTCTTTCATTCCATGAGTTTTTAAACACAAGTCATGAACCCATATTACTCAATTCCATAAATTCTACATGTTTCCATATTTTTATGCAAAGTATATTATGTATTTATGTTCATGCTATAACTTATACTTATCAACCATGTTTATAAGTCATGATTATACAAACCATGGGGTTTCTAGCTAACTATATTTCATATTCATGTTTGGGAGCTGTACACATTACCGAGAAGGCTCACACAACCTGAAACTGCGTATGCCAACGTAGGATAAATATCACTCTGCCCAGTTAGAATAATTCCTTCATATTACCCACAACGGGTTATTAGATCCATTCATGTCATATTCATGTATCATACCCTAGTTGTAAATATCTGAACCATGGCCTAGGTGAAATACGACACTCGGTGCCTAACTGCATGTGACTGAGAAAACCACATGTCTTGTTGAATCAACATAGGCATCAAAAGCATGCAATGACAATGATTTAAAATATGTAAAAACATAATTACTGAAAATATAGTTTGGAATATAATAACGGAAATATCTGAATAATACATACTAAGTCTGAAAGTAATAATGACATGACTAACATAACATGATAATTAGTCTAGTCTATGAAACCTCTGAAACGTTAGTCTGATTGTAAAATTGTTTACCTGGACAAGGCCCTGACATACCTCTACTATAAAACATGACATATAAAATAAGTGACTAACATCCCGAATGAACTGGGGTTCACCAATAGGTGATACTGAGGCAAATCCTAGATAGCAGATCTATCGTCCTGAAACTTAGTACCTATACCGTGAAGTACAGACCCCAAGAAAAGAGACGTTATACATTTGAATTGAGTAATATGTAAAGAAACTGAAAGAATAAACAAGCATATGATATAATAGGATTATGAAACTGAACATGAACATGAATATAAAACATACGTAAAATATGTAAACTATATATCTATATATATGTGGGGAGAGCAGTAATATAACCGATAATATGAAATCACCACGTGGGTACGTGGAGTCTGGTACCTGGCCCGACCAGCAGAGTGTTACCATACCTTGTCGGGGTATGTGACATGAACATGACTAATAATTTAATCAATAATCTGAAGGTATCATCCTCTAGGTGAAGCGACCCTTATCCTACGCTGGCATATGTAGTTTCAGGTTGTCTGAGCCATCTTGGTAAACTATGCAACTCCTAAAACATGTACTTAAAAATAATTGGCTTGTAAGCCCATGAATTTCATGAAAATAACTTGTAAAACATGGTTGGCAACTTATAGTTTAACATGTGAAAAGATATATCATATAATCACATAAAGCATGAAAAACATGTATAATTTCATGAAAACTGAGTAATAGTAATTTTAACTTGTATTTAAGAACTCATGTATTCAAAACATGCGTTCATGGATTACAAACATGTTCATGACAATCATAATGACCTATCATGAATTACAATTGATGACTTGTAATATAGACATGACATATAATACTATTACATGTATTAGGATTATCATGATAATGGAACAAAACCCTAAACTTATGAAGAATTTGTGTTTCATGGAAGAACATGGCGTGGGAAAGAATATGGATATTTTCACACGTGGATAAAAGCTCTACATATTTTGTTTTTTCCAACACTTGTATTAAAACATTGAACTTTGAAGAAGAAACCCAAAGCTTGAATCTTGGACCTTGATATGGGTTTTCTTGAAACCCTAGGTTACGAACAATGGATTTTCGCTTAGAATTCATGTGAATAATGTTAGAATCTCTTGAAATTGCATGAAATAGACTTATCTTGATGTAGGAGAAGGTTGGGAAGAGAGGAGCTTCGTGCTAGGGTTTGGAAGAGGTGAAAGAATGTAATAAAAGGCTGAAAATTGTGATTTTGTACTATCTTGTCATCAGGAGTTTTACAACCAAATTCGATGGTCCATAACTCTTTATATGGTCCAGGTATGTACCGTATAATTATTTACGCTGAGGGGTACGGGAATACTATATTGTACGGTCCGTTAAAATCAACCGTCACCCAAGTACCATTAACCACTAGCTGCCGAAATTGAGGGGAACTTTTACGGTCCAAAAGGACGGAGTACGATCCATATAATTTAATGAGTTCTGTCATTTTCAACAACAAAATCTATGGTTTAAATCGAAGGTCTGTAATAATTTTACGGACCATAAAACTGAGGCGTAAATCTGGTCTGCAGAACTGAAATTGGTTTTTACAACTTTAACTCCCCGTCTTGGTTCCTAAACCCCTGAATCATAAATATGTCTTAGTTTGGAGGGACGATGTGTTACAATATCTCCTCCTTGGGATCATTAATCCTCGATTGATGGGTCATGATTAAGAATAAGACCGGACATGATATGAGTACATGAGCGTGAAGAAACATGACATAGAACATGGGGATTGAAATGACATAATTCCATGAAAACATGAACATGGGGCATGAGTAGTGAACACATGAACGTGAATCATGAGACATTTGTTCTCGATTGATGAATTGTAGTTAAAAATATGACTAACTCTATAATTTTACAAAAATCCTGAAAAGGTTTCCTTTGTTAATAGGACTATCACAACATCTCTCAACCACATGCCAACAAACTAGAGTTTCAACACAAGCTTCATAGGGTATCATATATGCAATATATGCCATACCAAGGTAATTGAAATATGGATGTGGCTAACGTGGATACTGAACTATCATGAATACGTGAATACTAACTGCCATGGCTACCACTCTAACCCGAATACGTGAATATTGAACTAGATGAATACATAAATACTATACATGGCTGGAAAAGAATTTGCAGGCATGAGTGACATGAGTACTGGAACATGAGATCGAACATGATATGATTACATGGACGTGAAGAGCATGACATGGGACATAAATACATAAAGTCTGGATGAAATGAGATACATTAGTGCTAAACAGATGGGAGATGTGAATACGTGTAAACATGGGTATCATATCATGATATTTGATTGCCGAAAATATAAATGTTATAACATGAGATCTGAATGCTGAGCGGAGATGGGACTTGAACACTGAACTAACATGAGGTCTGAATATTTGAGGTAGTTACAACACTTTTTCTAGAGAGAATTCCTTAATCCTCAACTTGCGAACTTAACAATCTTTTATTGGATCCTGTATGGTATAATATATTTGGGACTAACTTCTCCTTCTTCTCAAATCATATGACGCCTTTCATAGGTAAAATTTTATAGAAACACCCAATCATTAACATGAAACTCTAAATTTTTGCACCGCACATTCACATAGGAATCTTGCGACTCTTAGCCATTTTCAAATGCCCAGGAAATAATTTTAACTTTTTCAACTGCCTAATGGACCAAGTATGGACCTAGCAATTCTATTTTGTCAACTACCAACCGATAGGTGATCTACACGTTTGCCAATACAAGGTTTCAAATGGTTCCATTTGGATACTATCATGATATCTATATTTAGAAATAACTCAATGAGAGGCAAATGATCATATCAATTACCTTTAAAGTCTAGGACACATGCACTCAACATATCTTCGAGCGTCTGGATAATGCATTTTGCCTGACATCTATTTGAGCATGAATAATGATATTGATATGGTATCCAATCCTTTCTGAAAACACTTCAAAAAAAATTCGCTTTAAACTGGGCACCTCGATCTGATCTAATGGACATTGGAGCCCCACTAAATTCGGAACTTATATATATATGACATGGGATAATCTTCTGCTGAATAGGCTTTCGCTTGCTACTAATTTGAAAACTTAGCCACGAAATTGGCTTCATTCTTCTTCATGTCATTCTATAAAAAAAATCTCTCAGTGTCATGATACATTTTCGTGGAGCTTAGATAGGTAGATTATATTAAATTGTGTGCCTCTGTCATAATCCTCTCTTTGTGTGTATCTAAATCCGAAACGTAAAATTTTCTTTTTCCACTATCACTGTACTTCATAATTATCTTAAACTCTTTAGGATCTACTATGCATTCGATGTATTCAAACTGCTACTCACTCATCAGTGTTAACATAACTAAGAAAATTAAATCATACCTCTACTGGCTCTGCTGAAATTATTAATTCAATGTAACTACTCAAAACTCACTTACTATTCTCTATTAAATACATGGCAGCATCATGTTCTCTGATTCTGTCTTAAATGCTAAAGTGAAAGAGAATGTTACTTACTGCTCTAGGCTTCATGGCACGAGTTAGAAAGATTCCTGAAAGTATTGCTCTAATTGCATGATCTAGAGTATGAAAGAAATGAGACAATCCTAAAAAAACTTGGTGGTCAACTGTTTATATGTGTCACGTACACAGATATAAAATTGACCCCACTGGACACAGTTTCATAGACTTACTAAGATACTAGAACCTAAGGCTCTGATACCAAGTTTTGTAACACTCCAAACTATGGCCTGGGCAAAATACGGTACTTGGTGCCTAACTGCATATGACCGAGTGAACCACATGGCTTACTAAATCAACTTGTGTATCAAAAGCCTGCAATGACAATGATTTAAAACTTTCCAAATCAATATGGACATCAAAAGCATACAATGTCAATGATTGTCTCACTTATTTTATACTTTAGACGTGCAATTTGAGCCATAATGATGTAAATCAGCCCACGAACTTAAACTTCCAACATAAAACGAGAAGAGCTTTTCTAAGAGTGTCAACAATAGCACGTCATTCTACACTTATATGCCTAACATGGCATGGAAATGGAGTGGCTTTGGAGTTGTGACGTGAAGATTTAAGAAGCCTTGTATTTTTCGGCCTTCTTGTTTGGTCATGGCCGAGACCATGTATATTCTTTTAGCTTGTCTTTTATTCTTAGGCTAGTTGCTAGCTTAGTACATAGTGTGCTATGTAACAACTAACATTAGAACACAATTAATAAGTCACAAAGGTGACTAGGCCGAGAGTACACCATGACAAGGACAAATGATGACTTGGCTGACAAGAGCAAGTACAACAACTATCTAGAACAAATGGATTTCAAGAGGACACCTCAACCACATATTTGACTACATTGAAGACTCCAAATTCGGCCAATAGAAGACCAAGAGGTGATCAAATTGATATACCAAGAATGAAAGCTTCCAACACATTCCAAGAAGATGAGGTTGTGGAAGAATCAAGTTCATGAATATGGTTACACGGGAGACCTCAATCTTGGCCTATAGAAGAGGAAGAGGTGGCTGAAATACCTTGGTCACCAAGTCAATCCAAATGTGTCCACACTAGGTGTTAGTTTGTGTCTTTTCATTTGCTTTATATAATAGTCTATTTTGTACTATAAATAGAGGCCTTAGACCATTGTAAAATTTAGTTGTTGTTGAATATAAAACTTGAGTGTTTACTAATTTTGCTAATTCTTTCAATCTTGGATTGTAAGTTCTTAGTTGGTTCTCCGGGAGGACATTTAGTTCTTGTGTGAGCCAAAACCCTTAGTGTAAGTTGAATTTTGAACTGTGTTATCTAGTTAAACCCAAGCTAAGATTTCCCTTCGGTATAAGTTTGGTTAAGACTGTGTGACTTAACTAAGTCCAAGCTTAAGGAACCCCCTTTGGTGTGAGTGGACTTTGGGACTGTGTGACGCAATCAAACCCAAACCTAGGGTCTATCTTAAAGTTTTCGACCAACCTTACTTGGTTTGCATTCAGGCTTGTACTTAGCAACCTCGATCAATTCCTTGTTAAATTGGTCACCCTCATCAAGGTGTCGACTTGGGCATTAAAACCCCATTGTCGACAACTCATAAACACTCATAATAAACGCCAACACATGAGGTTGCTACTCGCAACTCGTGTGCCACCCTTGTATATACCACGAAATACTGATCACCTCACCTCATAAACACTTACAATAAACTCCAACACCCGAAACCAAGTGTACCTCCCCGTTCAAACCCAACAACACCAAACATTCCACAAAGTCAACACTTATCGGAACCTCAATAGTTCAGTTCATTTCTGACACCCTCCACCATCAAACCACCGAACCCCGACCACTACTACAACCCTCAATATGTCTATAATAACCCCATAAAACATTTAAACCCAACTCTCCTTAAAACCATATGAAACAGCCACCTAACACCACACTGCTGGCAAAATCCGGTAAACCTGAGACTTCACTATTTCAGCCTTATTTCGCTACCTTGCCACCACCCAACCACCAAACCCCGATCACCAACTTCACCCACAATATACCCAGAACATCCCCACAAAACGTCTAAGTCCAATTCTACCTACAACTACTCAAAATAGTCCCATAATATTCCATTGCCCGGCTAAGCCGAAAATCCAAGAACCCTCATTTCAAGTACTTTATTGTTATACCCCGTATTTCCAGAGTATGTACGTAAGGACGTACGTGGAGAATTTGAGCCTTAAGTTAGGCTTTGGTTCGAAATTTGGGCACAAGTGCCGAATAGAGTCGTTTTCCGACGAAACGTTTCCACAGCTTACGTTGGGAAAATTCCGGCTATGTCATTTAGTATTTTTGCGAATTTTTCCGAGAGACGAAATGTTTTGGACCAACGGGAGGGTGACACTTGTCACCCTCAAGTGGGCGTTTGGGTTGGCCGATTGGGTCACGTTTCTATGGCCTATTGGCTCCTTGTTTTGTGGCTTGTTTGGTGCCATGTTTTGTGCCTTGTTTTGTGGAGTAGGGTTTAGGGTGCACTTGGCTTAATCTTGTCCTTACACTTGCTATACACTTGGAAGGATCTTGGCCCTTGGTTGGCCTTTGGTTTTGCTATAAATACCCCCCTAAATGTGAAGACTTCATCCATTCCAAAAACTTCCAAGTCTTGAAACCCTCTCCTCCCCCTTTGTGAGCTCTAAACCGAGAGCCTTCCCCCTCCCCGTGTGGCCTTTGGCCGAGAACACCCCCTCCCCCTAGCCTAGTGTGCTAGCCGAGCCTATCCCCCCCTTGGTAGAAAGTTGTCTTCCAAGTATTGTTATAATGCCCAAAATACCTTAGCCTTGTACCTTGTAGTATTCCAAAGATACCTCTATACGTAGAGCCCGAAAATACTACCCTTTTGTCCCTTTAGTCTCAAACCGAAACCCTAAGAAAATCTTCATTGATTGATTGAAGTATTTAAGTAGAAGTTGGTTAGAACTTCTAAGGGTTGTTTGGAGCGGGATGGAGCACCCGGAGTTGGAGCTAAACGTTGCTAAGGATCGACATTTAACTTGGATAATTATGGGCTTATCGAGGTAATTATCTTGTCCTCTATTTGTAATTGGAAATTACATGTTATTAGAATATATAGTTGAAGTATACTATATATAGAACTAAGCTTAATCTTGACAATGTCTTTTGACTTAAGCTCAAGAATAAAGAAAAGAAGCGCCTTTGTATTTACATAGTGTATTGCGATGACTTGTGTAGTATTCGAGTAGAATTGTACACGTCCGGTTAGACGTGTAAAACCCCACGGTTGGCTTGATGGCGGCCTCGATAGAGGAGGAGATTTCTGTTGTTGCGGGAAAATCTTCTTGAATTTTACGTAGAAATGGAACCTTGTGTTTTGAAGTTAATAGACGTTTGTGACCTTTCTAGGTAAAAGTACTAAGAGTAGCGTATTCTACTTGAGGAGTGGAAAGGGCTAGCAAGGTTGTAGTACTTGGAGCATTTTGCTTATTGTCGATACTCGTCGCGAGGTATGTGAACCTCTTCCTATCTGTTCTAGCATGATATGTGTGTAGTTATGTAGTACGGTGGACGTACAGGTGCTAAGTGTATTTGTTTGGTTTAAACATAAAGTGTTATAACGGCTTTATGGGAAGTTGGTTATAACAGCTTTATGTAGGTAAGAAAATGGTTTACTGATGTTAGAAGTTAAGAGACTTGATCTTATAAGATAAGAGACTTAACTTATTTGTTTTAATGTGGATGTTTGTGTGAAACCTCATTCGTGAGTAATGAGTACTTGGTTTTAAAGGGATAATGTTTCTTGATTTGGAATCGAATGTGTATCGACAGACCAACTGCGGCGTTAATAAAGGAAAATGTATTGAATAATGATGTGTTGTATTAAAACCCGGTAGAAACCTCCATCTGCATAGAAGCTAAGATGAGACAAAATGATATTACATTTTCTAGATCATTCTTTGTAATAAGATCGTTATAAACAAGAATAAACTACTCACATATATGACATATGTTACTCAATTGTTTTAAAAGAGATTAAGACTATGAGTTATGAAACCTTTCTAAAATAAGTGACTTGAGCATTTGAAAATGAGAAGCTTGAGTAATTGAAACTAGGCAAACCGAACTTAGGAAAAGAATGTTGTTACTTGATTTTGAAAAGGAATGTGGGTTGGTCATTCTAATACTACGGGTATAGGGTGACTTTTATAAAAGTAATGGATCTCTTTTAAAAGAACTTAACGTATGTAGTACTTTGGGGTTAAAAACCGGACTTTGGCATAAAATGAAAGTACTTTGAGTTGTGTGAAACTTGCCTATGCTTGTTGTTGTGAAACTTGCCTATGCTTGTTGTTGTGAAACTTGCCTATGCTTGTGATGATAGCCTTTGTTGTGCAAGTGTGGTATTTACGTATTCTGGCGTCTCGATAGAGGCGGTCGACTTGTTGAGAACTTACTTGGAGCGTCTTTGGCGGTGATGGAGAATTCCGGGTATGTTTCCATTTTGATTCTTGTCTTGTTGTTGATGTCACATGGACATGTCTACACCGATCAAGATTCCGGGGCATGCGGCCGTGCGGCGGGTTGATTACCGATATATTGTTATTGTAGTTACATGGACATGTCTACACAGAGGTAGAATTCCGGGGGCATGTGGCCATGCGGCCGGGGTGATCACCCAGTATCTTATTGTTGATGTCACATGGACGTGTCTACACCGAGGTAGAATTCCGGGCACGTGGCCGGGCATTGGTATTATTGTTGCATCATGGACATGTCTACACCGTCGCATTCGGGGCATGCGCCGTGATGCGAACATGATTGATGTTGTGGGCGTGAGACCCATAGTTATATTTGAGTGATGACTTGAGGGCGTGAGTCCCTGACTGGACATGACTGCTTTTATGTTGTGAACTGTAGTTTGGTTATCATACATGTCTCCTGCTTTATATAGACTAGTATGATTTCATTACTGATTTTTACGATTTCACATACTGTACTGTTAGATCGACCTCCTTCGGCCGCTGCGTTCATGCCGCAGTAGAGGTACATCGGCCGTGGATCCTCGCCTTAGGATCTCGCCAGCGTTGGGAAGCTCCGTTTCTCGAGGCTTATCTTTTGTATGTGTTCCACGAGTTGTAGGTTCTTGTACATTCGTGGTATGGCGGCCCTGTCCGTCATAGTTGTTGTAAATCTTAGAGGTGCATGTAATCTTTGTGGCGGGGTTTGTAAAAAGGATTAAACTGTTCGTTTTGTAAGAGTTGTATTTATATATGTTATTGGAAGGTAACCGTTGGGTTGTCCTGTTTTATGATCATATATCTTGTTTCTTGTTTAAAGTTTTATTTTCCGCTGGTTTTCTCTGATGTTGTGTCACTAGGGTGCCCGGGATAAGGCACCAGTAACGGGCCCCGGGACGGGTCGTTACATTTATCGAGTCAACTTGTCCCCTGCCGAACTCAACACCACTTACCAACTCAAAGCCCTCCGTACTTATATCACATAACTTTAGGACATCCCCCACCTGCTGCTAGTGGGCCTGCGGAGTTTCGTACTCCAGTTTCGCCACCCAGTTCCATTGACCCTGATGTTATGAGAGCTATTTAGCTGCTCGCCTAGATTGTGGCTGCACAAGCTCAATATCAGGGAATGACTCCAAGTGCAGGTTCTAGTGAAGAGACATCCAACTCCAAGACTCGAGAATTTATGCAAATGGAGCCTCCAGTGTTCACATGGTCTAGTAAGAAAGAAAATTCGCAAAATGTCATTGAGGGGCTTCAGAAGATCTTTCATGTTATGCATGCTACAGAGATAGAGGAAGAAGAGTTGGGAGCTTCTCAGTTGTAGGATGTTACTAATATCCAGTATGAGTCATGAGAATAGTCCCAAGGGGAAGGTGCATCTCCTACAACTTGGGATGAATTTAAAGATCCTTTCATTGAACATTTCCAGTCGCTAGAGGTCACGGAGGCAAAGGCCTTCGAATTTGAGAAGCTCAAACAGGATGGTAGGAGTGTGCATGATTACTACCTCTATTTTGTTTCTTTGGCTAAGGCTCCGTTTGGTACAACTTATTAAAAAGAGCTTATAGGAGTAGAGATTTTATCAAAAAATTGTTAGGTGTTTGGTTGCCAATAAAAAAAGTACTTTTGTACAAAAAACAAAAAAAAATTAAAGCCAAAAGAAGCTCTACTAATTTGGGCTTTTGGAATAAGTGCTTATTTTAAAATAAGTTCTACTCCTATTTTAAAATAAGCTCAACCAAACGCCTCTCAATATTTTAATAAGTGCTTATTTAAAAAAAGCACTTATGAGCTAAAAATAAGCTCAACCAAACGGGCACTAAGTATGCTCCACACATAATTTTAGATATGAGGACCAGAGTTAGACGCTTCATGTGGAGTCTTTACCCCAATTTGTTTGGTGCTACTAACATTGCTGCACATAATAAGTAAACGACTATTACCAAGTTGGTTGCTATTGTACAATGTAACGAGAGTAGAATGAAGGAAGAAGAGGTGATACAAAAGGAGAAAGACAGAGAATTCAATAAGAGAGTTAAGTTTTCAGGTCACTTCACTCATGAGGGAGGTGGAGACTGTTACACCCCGTTATACCATGGCACGTAAGTGAGAACGTGACTAAGAATATAAGGTTTGAAAGTCGGAAAGAAAGTGTAGGTACATTTTCGTTAAGGAAAAAGTTTGGTCACGACGAACGTGACATCAGAATTTCTTCACGAGGGGTCGGATTCGACCCAAATTTGGTATGTGGGCCTAGTATATGATTATGAAGGCTTGGAGCTAATAAAATAGGGCCCACCAAAATTTCACAATTTCGCGGGGCCCACCGGAAAATAAGACGATTTCTCCAAGTCTTGAGATTTATTACTATTTTGTGAAGAATTATTAATTATGGACCTATAGGAGGGTGACACGTGTCACCCCCACATGTCTTGGAAGACTTTGACTCTCTCTAGATATTTTGAGGATAAGTGGATTGTGGGGCCCACTCCACTTGGCTATATCTATCCAAGACTTGCAAGACTTGGATTCACTTTACACTTAGCCAAATATTGCTCTCATATTTCTCTCCTTTGAGCTCAAGAACACCAAGAACACCTAGTGTGATTAAATTATTTTATCTCCAAGATTAAGGTCCCTAACCAAGTGTTAAACCAAATTAACTCTCCAAGAACCTCCTATTTTGTGTGTTGGCCGAAAATGGTGATGAAACCCTAGGGGTTTCCGTCGAATTTTTGGAAGCGAAACGTGAAGAGAAGTTGCTCCTAAGGTTGTAGGGGATACATATATGTGATTGGATCTTGAAGAAGTGGAGCAAAACGAAAACTGCGGACCAATAAAGACCGGACTATTTTGGGGCGTTTTTGGGCACAAAATGAGGTAAAAGTCCTTCTTATTTTAAAGTAATTGGATATTACATATTGGTATAATGTATGGATGAGCTTGTGCTAAAAATAATGAACAATAAAAAGTGTTTGAACTATTTTTGGGGCTAAAACTGTGAATGGACAGGTTTGGATTATCGGGTTTCGTTGGTTATTGTCGTTATTAACGTCACCTATTGCATGTTATAATGGAGTAATATGGTTGTTAATCAGTTGTTATAACTTATATGAAATTTTTGGAATTCGAATTAGATTAAAAAGGATTAAGGAAATGGTAGTTGGATTGTAGTTGTTGGCCGAGATTTGCCTAAAACTGTGGGGTATCGTTATGCAGTTTTGATGGACTGTTTTGTGGTATAAAACTGCTGGAAAATCAGCCACCAACATGTATGTTTAAATGTGGATAAATGGTTAATGAAAGTCCTAAAGAGTAAGAGTGTTAAAGGCTTCACATTGTACCCTTTGTCACGACCCGTTCCGGGGCCCGTGACTGGTGCCTTACCCGGGCACCCAAGTAGTCATACATCAGAGTAATCAGCGGAATATAAAAACAAGACATGAAACAGTTGTAAAATGAGACACAGTTTTATGTGAGAAAATGTCGCCGTTCGGCATATATATATAAACATAGTTTTGCAGTTACATCCCAACCGCATAATAGACTACTGCACCTCAAGAAGATAAACAACTATGGCGGGATAGGGCCCCGCCATACCCTGAATGTACAAAACTATATACAACAACAGGGAGATCATACCCAAAAGTCGAGCCTCCGGAGAAGATGGAGCTCCTGACACCAAAGCAAAGAGATCCTAAGGATGTGGATCTAGCACCTGCTTGCCCTTACCTGCGGCATGAACGCAGCCCCCCGAAGGAGGTCAGTACAACAGGTACTAAGTATGTGAAACTGTAAAGTACTGAAGTAAAATCAAAGTATTTAAAGCCATTTGTAAATACAACCAGTTTAACTGCACATAGTGCCACAACATAAACAAGAGCAAAATAGATATAATGTAACTGGTCTTTCCTAGGCCGCGAATGATCGAAGCAAGGCCGATCGCCCATAGTATCATTATGCGTGCCTAGTCCTGGACTTCCCGCAGTCCGCATAGGTCACACACAGACCCGCATGAGGTATTCCTCGCATCGGGGGTAGCTAACCCCTGCACTCTGGACTCCCGCATCGCATAGTCTCAATAGACCGCGTAGTCACACGCATCGCATAGGGCATCCCCGCGTCGGGCTAAAACACCCGAATGATCAATCTGGAACTCCCGCACTCGCATAGTCTCACAGACCGCGCATAGCCGTATAGACCCGCATCGGGTGGCAAGCCCTGATAACAAGTCGGGGTAGGTGATATAATAACAAGATAATCGACTTACCGCTTAGCAACGTAAGCACAACAAGAATGACCCCCTTTCACAACATCACAAGACACTAACACACGTAACATCATAATATGTCTATTTATCAATCAATCTTACTACACCTTACAGAAATCAATACAAGGTTTTTATAAGCAAATAAGTAAACAGTTCTTTTTATCTTTCTTAAGTTGTTATACCTAACTTCCCATAAAGCTAGTATAACTCTTAAGCTTTTGTTTAAAAACCAACTGTTTCTCTTCTGTTAAAAATGATTCAGTATTCTTTTGAAATGCTTCAAGATCTTTATTATTCAGGCTTAAGTCAAAAGACATTGCCGTAATTATTATTCAGTTAACACACGTACGTCTACCGTACTATATATATATTTAAAATATCATGCTCAAGAGTATAGGAAGAATCACATACCTTCTCGGCGAAAACCACCTGCCAAGTCGAATATGTCGCGCGCAGAGAATCAACCTATAATAGTCAGACACGTCTATCAACGTCTAGACTACTCTGTAAACAGTTCTTAGCAGAGGGTTCTCTATTCTACGGAAAATTGGGCAGCACTTCCCTACCCGTCAAGCTACTCAAGTCTACTGTGAAAACAGTCCTATGTAAGTACAGTTCAATTATTCTTCTTTTATACCCTTCTACTGTGATAACAGTTCAATTCTATTCATTAATATTCTTTCATATCTTATACTCAAGTCTTAACTATTCTTATATGTAATATCCAATTACAATAGAAGGACAAGAGTATTTACCTCGATAAGCCCAAAATTATCCAAGTTAAAAGTCGCTCCTGAGCAAGGTTTAGCTCCTAATTTGTACGCTCCGATAGTTCCAAGAAGCCCTTAGAAGTTCTACACAACTTCT
Source organism: Przewalskia tangutica (assembly GCA_029844215.1). Classification (NCBI taxonomy): domain Eukaryota; kingdom Viridiplantae; phylum Streptophyta; class Magnoliopsida; order Solanales; family Solanaceae; genus Przewalskia; species Przewalskia tangutica. The sequence goes on from CM056729.1 coordinate 44,673,393, forward strand.
ACTAAAATACTAAAAGGGATTTGGGCTAGGGTATTTTGGAATAGTAACTATACTTGGAAGACAACTTTTCTACCAAGGGAGGGGGTAGGTTTCAGCTAGGACTACTAGGCTAGAGGGTGGGGGGTTTCGCCAAGGGCCTTCACAAGGGGGAGGAGTGTTTGGACGAAAACACTACAAGAGAGGGGAGGGATTTTTCAAGACTTGGAAATTAATTTGTGGATGAAGAACTCTTCATCTTAAGGGGGGTATTTATAGGTCAAGCAATGGCCAACCAATGACCAAGATGAAGCCAAGTGCTAGGCAAGTGTAAGGTGGAGATTTAGGCAAGTGTCCTTATCCATCTACTACACAAATATCCTACGAACTCCTTGACTAAGGAGAAGGCACAAAAAACGTGCCAACTTTGCCCAACTTTGCCGTCCAATGAGGGTGACAAGTGTCACCCTCCCGTTGGTCCAAAATATTTCGTCTCTCGGAAAAATCCGCAAAAATTATAAATGACATAGCCGGAATTTACCCTACGCGAGTTTAGTAAAACGTTTCGTCGGAAAACGATTCTTTAAGTGAGTTGTGCACAATATTTTTCGTCCAATGCCTAACCTTAAGGCTTAAACTTTTGTACGTACGTCCTCACGTACATACTCTGGAAATACGGGGTATAACATTCTCCCCTCCTTAGAAACATTCGTCCCGAATGTTCCTTCCCAAGACAGTTAACGATAAAATACCTCACAACTTAACAGTTTGCAAGTACCACACATGGCCACAATATAACACTTAAGCAAATACGATAATTAAAAACCAGCAAATAGGAAAGTAAGTTACCTGGAGGTGTGGGGAATAAGTGAGGATACCTCTGCCTCATGTCCTCCTCAGCTTCCCACGTCATCTCCTCCTCGAGCTCGTTCGCCACGTAACTTTGTGGAAGCCACGCCTGGTCCGCAGACGCCTAACCTGACGATCAATTATCGCTATGGGAATCTCCTCATACGATAACCCCTCGGTCACCTGGACATCTTCAATCGGGTGTACTCTAGATGGATCCCCGATACATCTCCTCAAAGATAGAAACATGAAACACGGATGCACGCTTCCTCGGATCGGACGGCAGATCCAACTCATAGGCAACATTGCCTACCCTGCGGACAATCTGATACGGCCCAATGTACCTTGGGCTGAGTTTCCCTTTCTTCCCGAATCTCATCACACCCTTCATGGGTGACACCTTCAGGAAAACCCAATCATCAACCTCGAACTCCAGATGCCGACGACGATGATCTGCATATGACTTCTGTCGACTCTGAGCTGTCAGCAACCGCTCCTGGATAAGCTTCACCTTATCCACTGCCTGCTGCACCAAATCTGGTCCCACTAACTGTACCTCGCCCACATCGAACCAGCCTATCGGCGATCTGCACTTCCTCCCATACAAGGCCTCATAAGGCGCCATCTGAATACTGGAGTGGTAGCTATTATTATATGCAAACTCAACTAGAGGCAAATGATCCTCCCAGCTACCCCTGAAGTCGATAACACAGGCTCGCAGCATATCCTCAAGAGTCTGGATAGTGCGCCACGGCGTCCGTCTGCGTGGATGGAATGCGATTCTGCTCACTGCCCCTAAACCCTTCAGAAAGACCTCCGAAGTTAGCCGAACCGGGCTCCTGCATGCGATATGATCGAAATAGGGACTCCATGCAGTCTGACGATCTCTCGGATGTAAAGTCTGGCATAATCCTCAGCCGAAAAAGTCGTCCTGACGGGAAGAAAGTGGGCTGATTTCGTCAGCCTGTCGACGATAACCCATATAGAATCATGCCCCTCCTCTCTGGCTGCACATCTGATAGACTCCCCATCGACCTACGACTAAGAGCATCTGCCACAACATTGGCCTTCCCCGGGTGGTACAGGATATCAACATCGTAATCCTTAAGTAACTCTAACCACCGTCTCTGTCGTAAGTTCAGCTCCCTCTGGCTGAAGATATACTGGAGGCTCTTGTGGTCTGTATAAATATCCACATGAACCCCATACAAATAGTGCCTCCAGATCTTCAAGGCGTGGATCACCGCTGCCAACTCCAAATCATGGGTGGTGTAGTTCCTCTCGTGTTTCTTAAGCTGTCGGGATGCATACGCTATAATCTTGCCGTGCTGCATCAACACACATCCCAACCCGATGCCTGACGCATCACAATACACGACATAACCGTCTGGACCCTCTGGAAGAGTAAGAACGGGGGCGGTCGTCGCTCTCCTTCAAGAATCGAAACCCCGCCACACGCATCGCCCATCAAACTTAGCCGCTTCGAGTTAGCCTAGTCAATGGTGCAGATAGAAGCAAACTTCTACGAACCGATAATAACTGCGAGGCCCAAAATCGCGAACCTCTGCCGGAGTAGTAGGTCGAGGCCAACTCGATCGCCTCGATCTTGGCCGTATCCACCGAATACCATCACCCGACAATATGCCCAAGAAAAGCCACCGGTTAACCAAAACTCACATTTGGAAAACTTGGCGTATAATCGCTGGGTCTGGAGAACTCTCAAAGATCCTCAAATGCTCCGCATGCTCTCGCTCTGGCGAGAATAAACCAAGATATCATCAATGAACACTATCACAAATGTGTCCAAAAATGGTTTGAACACTCGGTTCATCAAATCCATGAATACCAACGGAGCATTGGTCAACCCAAAAGACATGACCCTGAACTCATAATGCCCGTACCGGGTCCGGAATGCAGTCCTAGGGACATCCGCCTCTCTGACTCATACCTGATGATAGCCCGATCGCAGATCAATCTTGGAGAAACATCTCGCACCCTGCAGCTGGTCGAACAAATCATCAATCCTGGGAAGGGTATTCGTTTAATGGTCACCTTGTTCACCGTCAATCAACACACGCGCAGCGTCGCATTTCTTCTTCACGAACAATACCGGCGCTCCCCAGGGAGAAACACTAGGTCTGATGAAGCCCTTCTCCAGCAAATCTCGCAGCTGGTCCTTCAACTCTCTCAACTCGGCAGGTGCCATTCTGTATGGCGGAATGGAAATAGGCCGAGTGTCTGGCAGTACATCGATACAAAACTCTATCTCCCTCTCTGGAGGAATACCCGGGAGGTCGTCTGGAAACACGTCTGGGAACTCTCTGACTCATCGAATCGACCGAAATCTGGCACTGCAGCCTCAGTATCAAACACCCGAACGAGATGGTAGATGTACCCCTTCTGCACCATCTTCCTAGCCTTGAGGTAGGAAATAAACCTACCCCTCGGCGATACAGTGTTCCCCTCCCACTCGACAACCGGCTCCTCAGGAAACTGGAACCGTACTACTCTCTCCCTGCAGTCTACATGGGCGTAGCAAGAAGCTAGCCAATCCATACCCATGATCACATCGAAATCAGTCATATCCAACTCTATCAAGTCGGCTAGGGTCTGACGACTGTATATGGTCACTGGACAAGCCCTATATACCCGCCGAGCTACCACCGAATCACCCACTGGCGTAGCTACCTCGAAAGGGTCTATGGACTCAGGCTCTATCCCTATCCTACTAGCAATAAGGGGAGATATATAGGACAGAGTAGAACCCGGATCTATCAAGGCATACACATCATAATCGGAGACTGATAAGGTACCTGTGACGACATCAGGTGAGGCCTCCTGATCCTGCCGGCTGGACAAGGCATAAATGCGGTTCTGAGGACCGCTAGAACTGGGACCCGCGCCACGACCTCTGCCGCGACTGGCCGTCCATGAGTACCGCCCGGGCGTGTAATCGTAGGGACGAAGAACCGCAATGCACTCGTAGCCGAGCCCTACCACCGCCGCTTCGGCCGGACAGTTCTCGCAAAATGACCTGCCGCCACAAGTATAGCAAGCTCCAAGTAGTACTACACTCGAATGGAATCTACCACAACGGACACACCGAAGGCACTCGATCGGTTAGCACCTCGCTACCTTGGAAGTCCAAGTCCTGGGCCCCGACACGCCCGAATGCTCTGGCCGCAAAACGATGTAGGAGTGCTCGAGCCGTGGTGCAAATCTAGACGTCACGAGGCCGTTCACCCCGAGAACTACCAAAAGAACCGGCCGTCTTGGCCTTCTTCTGATGCTGATATCTGTCGACCCGGCGGTCTCTACGCTCCTCGCATCCCAGTGCATGAGCCTGCATGCGGGTAATATCCATGCCTGGCTGAAGAGCCACACCCGCACAAGACTCGGCCATATAATCATCTAGCCCGGTGACATAGCGATGCACCCTGTCCTCCATATCCGCTACCAATGCAGGGACATATCGAGCCAAAGAATCGAACTCGACATTGTACTTCCTAATCGCGTGCCCTCTCTGCCTCGAATAAAAAGTCGGCCCGTGCCCTCCTCATCTGTGGAGGCAAGAAATGAGTGAGAAAGGCCTCCGAGAACTCATCCCAAGTAGCTGGGGACGCGTGCTCTCCCCGGGATAACTCCCACGAATCAAACCAATCGACTGCGGTATCACGCAGCCGATGCGAACCGAAGATCACGGACTCGGTCTCCGAAGCTCGATCACTCATAATCCTTCAGAATGACGGATGAACTCGCGGATCATCCTCCGCCTCGACCGTAAAACTCGCGGGCTACAACTCAGAAATCTCGTAGCCTCAAACTATTCGCCTCGGGTGAACCACGGTACTACTGGGCCGAATCGAATCGCATCCACTGTCCTCATGTTCGCCACGATCACGCCAATAGTGGGCCATCTCTCAGTACCCTAACTCCTCCGCCCAGTGCCGTGGGGCGAGGTGGGTACTGTGGTCTCGCTGGGCCGGGCGGCATCATGGAACTCGCCGCCCGAGGTATCGCCTCGGTAAGAATCGGTCCGTGCCCTCGTGACTCTGGTGTCCTACTAGCGACTCCCACGCCTTGCCCTTCTCGGGCCCGGGTTGCCTTACGTGGAGGCATAATCTGAAAAGGAATACGTTAGAGGTCCAACTTATAACACGGCTCTAAGGCACGATCTCGAGTGAGAAGAATGGAAACCAATCCTAAATATCCTATAGCCTCGACATTATTTGTGTGCACAACACACCGATAATCAAGACTCTACTAGATACGGTCTGTAGACACTTTTCGAGGATTAATCGCTCGATACCACTTTTGTCACGACCCGTTAGGCGTGGATCGTGCCTTACCCGGGCACCTAAGTAGTCATACATCAGAGTAATCAGCGGAATATAAAAACAAGACATGAAACAGTTGTAAAATGAGACACAATTTTATGTGAGAAAATGTCGCCGTTCGGCATATATATATAAACATAGTTTTGCAGTTACATCCCAACTGTACAACAGGACTACATACCTCTAAGAAGATAAACAACTATGGCAGACGGCCCGCCATACCCCGAATGTACAAAACTATATACAACAACAGGAGATCATACCAAAAGTCGAGCCTCGGAGAAGATGGAGCTCCCGACACCAAAGCAAAGAGATCCTAAGGATGTGGATCTAGCACTGCTGCCCTTACCGGCATGATGAACGCAGCCCAAGGAGGTCGATAACAGGTACTAAGTATGTGAAACTGTAAAGTACTGAAGTAAAATCAAAGTATTTAAAGCCATTTGTAAATACAACCAGTTTAACTGCACATAGTGCCACAACATAAACAAGAGCAAAATAGATATAATGTAACTGGTCTTTCCTAGGCCGCGAATGATCGAAGCAAGGCCGATCGCCCATAGTATCATTATGCGTGCCTAGTCCTGGACTTCCCGCAGTCCGCATAGGTCACACACAGACCCGCATGAGGTATTCCTCGCATCGGGGGTAGCTAACCCCTGCATTCTCCTGGACTCCCGCAATCCGCATAGTCTCAATAGACCGCATAGTCACACAGACCGCATAGGGCATCCCCCGCATCGGGCTAAAACACCCGGAATGATCAATCCTGGAACTCCCGCAGCTCCGCATAGTCTCACAGACCGCATAGGCCGTATAGACCCGCATCAAGGGTGGCAAGCCCTCGGTATAACAAGTCAAGGGGGTAGGTGATATAATAACAGTACAACTGACTTACCGTTTAGCAACGTAAGCACAACAAGAATGACCCCCTTTCACAACATCACAAGACACTAACACACGTAGCATCATAATATGTCTATTTATCAATCAATCTTACTACACCTTACAGAAATCAATACAAGGTTTTTATAAGCAAATAAGTAAACAGTTCTTTTTATCTTTCTTAAGTTGTTATACCTAACTTCCCATAAAGCTAGTATAACTCTTAAGCTTTTGTTTAAAAACCAACTGTTTCTCTTCTGTTAAAAATGATTCAGTATTCTTTTGAAATGCTTCAAGATCTTTATTATTCAGGCTTAAGTCAAAAGACATTGCCGTAATTATTATTCAGTTAACACACGTACGTCTACCGTACTATATATATATTTAAAATATCATGCTCAAGAGTATAGGAAGAATCACATACCTTCTCGGCGAAAACCACCTGCCAAGTCGAATATGTCGCAGAGAATCAACCTATAATAGTCAGACACGTCTATCAACGCGTCTAGACTACTCATAAATGATTCTTAGCAGAGGGTTCTCTATTCTACGGAAAATTGGGCAGCACTTCCCACCCGTCAAGCTACTCAAGTTCATCGTGAAAACAAATCTATGTAAGTACATTCAATTATTCTTCTTTTATACCCTTCTACTGTGATAACAGTTCAATTCTATTCATTAATATTCTTTCATATCTTATACTCAAGTCTTAACTATTCTTATATGTAATATCCAATTACAATAGAAGGACAAGAGTATTTAACTCGATAAGCCCAAAATTATCCAAGTTAAAAGTCGCTCCTGAGCAAGGTTTAGCTCCTAATTTGTACGCTCCGATAGTTCCAAGAAGCCCTTAGAAGTTCTACACAACTTCTACTAAAATACTAAAAGGGATTTGGGCTAGGGTATTTTGGAATAGTAACTATACTTGGAAGACAACTTTTCTACCAAGGGAGGGGGTAGGTTTCAGCTAGGACTACTAGGCTAGAGGGGGGGGGGGGGTTTCGGCCAAGGGCCTTCACAAGGGGGGGAGGGGGAGTGTTTGGATGAAAACACTACAAGAGAGGGGAGGGATTTTTCAAGACTTGGAAATTGATTTGTGGATGAAGAACTCTTCATCTTAAGGGGGGTATTTATAGGTCAAGCAATGACCAACCAATGGCCAAGATGAAGCCAAGTGCTAGGCAAGTGTAAGGTGGAGATTTAGGCAAGTGTCCTTATCCATCTACTACACAAATATCCTACCAACTCCTTGACTAAGGAGAAGGCACAAAAAACGTGCCAACTTTGCCCAACTTTGCCGTCCAATGAGGGTGACAAGTGTCACCCTCCCGTTGGTCCAAAATATTTCGTCTCTCGGAAAAATCCGCAAAAATTATAAATGACATAGCCGGAATTTACCCTACGCGAGTTTAGTAAAACGTTTCGTCGGAAAACGATTCTTTAAGTGAGTTGTGCACAATATTTTTCGTCCAATGCCTAACCTTAAGGCTTAAACTTTTGTACGTACGTCCTCACGTACATACTCTGGAAATACGGGGTATAACACCCTTAATGTTGTTTATTTATGGACTATTATTGTTGTTATACCCCGTATTTCCAGAGTATGTACGTGATGGCGTACGTATAAAAATTGAAGCCTTAAAGTTGGAAAGGTTCGAAAATTTGGGCACAATTGCCGAAAAGAGTCGTTTTTCGACGAAACGTTTTACAAGACTTGCGAAGGGAAAATTCCGGCTATGTCATTTCTAATTTTTGCGGATTTTTCCGAGAGACGAAACATTTTGGACCAGCGGAGGTGACATGTGTCACCTCACGTGAAGGAAGTGGGGCGCAAATGGACGAAAGGTGGCTTGTAGTTGGTAGGATATTTTGTGCAAGTTGGTGTGGTAGATGGATAAGGTGCACATGGCTTAATCCTAGCCCTACACTTGCCTAACACTTGGATGAATCTTGGCCATTGGTTGGCCATTGCTTGACCTATAAATACCCCTCTAAGTTGAAGACTTTCTTCATCCAAACTTGAGCATTTCTCTAAGTCTCAAACTACTCCCTCTCTCTTGAGTTTCGTCCACCACACCCCCTCCCCCGTTGAGAGGCCCCGTGGCCGAAACCTACCCCCCCTAGCCTAGTTGTTTTCGTATAAATACCCCCTTTGTGGTATAGAAATACTTCTCCAAGTATTGTTATAATGCCCAAATACTTTAGCCCAAATACCTTGTAGTACTTTCCAAAGTTACCTCTATACGAAAAGCCCGGAAAATACTAGTATACTTCCTTTAGCCACTAAACGAAACCCTATGGAAAAATCTCCATAATTGGTTGGAGTACTAAGTAGAAGTTGTGTAGAACTTCTAAGGGTTGTTTGGAGCGGATTGGAGCACTTGGAGTAGGAGCTTAACGTTGCTCAGGATCGACATTAAACTCGGATAATTTTGGGCTCATCGAGGTAAATACTACTGACCTTCTATTGTAATTGGGAATTACATACTGTAGTTGTATATAAATGAATATAAGATTCATAGAAGAGAATTGAACTGTAATAGAAGGATATTACAGAATAGACTTGAACTGAAATCACATCAGAAGAATATTAGAGTAGAAGATTAAAACTGTATTTACATAGGACTGTATTTACAGTAGACTGATAACCTTTATTGGTTGAATGTTCGCGCAAGCATGTGCTACTTAGAAGGTGGACAAGGCTAGCCGGGTTATAGCCGTGGAGCGTTTTGCTTATAGTCGATAATCGTCGCGAGGTATGTGATTCTTCCTATACTCTTGAGCATGAAGTATTTTAAAAGAATACATATAGTACGGTAGACGTACGTGTGGCAATGTCTTTTGACTTAAGCCTGAATAATATGTATATCTAATATGGTAGATGTACGTGTGCTAACTGAATATAGTTGTACGACAATGTCTTTTGACTTAAGCCTGAATAATAAGAACCTTGAAATATTTTAAAAGGAATATAGATATAGTACGGTAGACGTACGTGTGTTAACTGAATGTAGTGTTACGGCAATGTCTTTTGACTTAAGCCTGAATAAGAAGAATCTTGAAGTATTTCAAAAGAAATAAGAAACTTTTTTGAAAGAAGAGTAATACTTGGTTTTGAAAACATAAGAGTTATACTAGCTTTATGGGAAGTTAGGTATAACGTCTTAAGGGAGATAAAAAGAATGGTTTACTGATTTTAGAAGTTAAGAGACTTATTCTTAAAAGATAAGAGACTTGACTTGAATGAATTAATATGAATTTTGTGTGAAACCTCATTCGTGAGTAATGAGTACTTGGTTTTTAAAAGGAATAATGTTTTACTGATTTCGGAAATCAGAATGAATATCGACAAACCACTGCAGCGTTAATAAAGGAAAATGTTTTGAATAAATGAAGGATTATATTAAAACCAGTAGAAACCTCCATCTGCATAGAAGCTAAGATGAGATAAAATGATATTACATTTCCTAGATCATGGCTGCTTAATAAGATTGATTATGAATAAGAACAACCTACACTCATATAAGGCATATGTTACTCAATTGTTTTAAAAGAGATTAAGACATTGAACTATGAAACTTTTCTAAAATAAGGAGACTTGAGTAATTGAAATTAGGCAAACTGAAACCTTAGGGAAAAGAATGTGGTTGAAAAGGAAAGTGTTTTGGTTTACCTAAAAAGGTGAGTCACTCTATTTTATACTACGGGTATCGGGTGACTTTTATAAAAGTAATGGGTCTCTTTAAAAGGAATTTAACGTACATAGTACTTTAGGGTTAAAACCCAGACTTTGACATAAAATGAAAGTACTTTGAGTTGTGTATAACTTGCCTATGCTTGTTGTTGTGTAACTTGTCTATGCTTGTTGTTGTGTAACTTGCCTATGTTTGGTGTTGTGTAACTTGCCTATGCTTATGGTGATGGTCTTTGTTGTGCAAGAATTGTGTTTCTATACTACCGCGTCTCTCGATGGAGGGCCGGTTGACTTGTTGAGAACTTACTTGACGCGTCACGGCGACGGAGATTCCACGGGTATGCTTCCAGTAGCATTGTTACATGGGCATGTCCACACTGTTGATGGATTCTGTGGACATGTGACCATTATGGTTATGGCGAAGTATCGTGACTTACGGTTGTGATCGGGTGCGTAGCCTGTTTACTTGCCCCCGTCAGCTACGTGACGCAGGTGGATCTGGTCGCGGTTATTGCACTTGCCACGTGTCAGCTTCGCGGCGAAGTGTCGTGACTTACGGTTGTGATCGGTGCCTGCCGATTCACTTGCCCCGCCGCGACGTGACGCAGGTGGATCTGGTGGAGGCTAGTGTACTTGCCACGTGTCAGCTTCGCGAGTCAGTGTTTGGATGGAGCTTCGTGACTTACGGTTGTGATCGGGTGCCTGGCCGATTCACTTGCCCCCGTCAGCTACGTGACGCAGGTGGATCTGGTGGAGGCTAGTGCACTTGCCACGTGTCAGCTTCATGATATGGTTGTACAGTATTATTGGTACGGTCGGATCTGGTAGTTATACTTGCCCCGTACGGTTTTATTGACACAGGTGGGACCTGGTGTTCATATATACTCCTTGGTGTTGTTATATCATAGACTGCCGGCAGTGAGGAAGGAATTCCACGGGCACGAGTGATGATTTGGAGGGCGTGAGTCCCTGACTTGATATGACTGTTTATATGTGGTGTACTGTAGTTTGGTTATCATACATGTCTCCTGCTTTATATAGACTGCTATGATTTCATTTACAGTATTTACAGTTTCACATACTTGGTACCTGTTGTACTGACCTCCTTCGGGGGGCTGCGTTCATGCCGCAGGTAGAGTTACATCGGCTGTCGATCCCCGCTTATAGGATCACCTTTCAGCATATTGGGAAGCTCCGTTCCTTCGGAGGCTTATCTTTGGTATGTTACCCTGAGTCTGTAGGTTCTTGTACATTCAGGGGTATGGCGGGGCCCTGTCCCGTCATAGTTGTTGTAAAAATCTTAGAGGTCCAGAGCATCGCTGTAAGGGGGTTGTAAGGATTAGAATCGCTCAAATGTCTATATATATATATATATGTTGAAAGGCAACCGTTTTGGTTGGCCTATTTTCTTTATCTTGATCCATGTCTATTTAAATGTTTAAGTTTTTATTTCCGCTGGTTTTTCTCTGATGTTGTATCACTAGGGTGCCCGGGGTAAGGCACCAGTCACGGGCCCCGGAACGGGTCGTGACAAAAGTGGTATCAGAGCAGTTAGTCCTCGGAAAGTGTCTACGCACCGTGTTCAGTAGTCTTGATTATCGATGTGTTGTGCACCACATCTATAATCGTGAGGCTGCAGACATTTAGGATTGGTTTCGCTCTTCTCATTCCGAGATCGTGCCTTAGAGCCGTGTGATAAGTTGGACCCTCCGACGCATGCCGTTTTACCGATTATGCCTCCGCAGGCAACACCGCCCGTGGCGGCAAGGCGAGGAGTCGCGAGTAGCAACGGCAGCTCTCAGAGACCACGAGCACTGAGCCTCCGCCCCACACCGAGCAGATGAGTTACAAGGAGTGGGCCCGATTAATGGCGGGGTTGTGGCTGACTTGAGGATAGGCCGACGCAGCAGCCTCCAGAGCACCATGGTTCACCCCGCATCGATAGTTTGAGGCTACGGATTTTCTCGAGATGTAACCCGCGAGTTTTATGGGTCGAGGCACGAGGATGATCCGCAGAGTTCATCCGGCGATTCAGCGGATCATGAGAGTGATCAAGGCATCGGAGACCGAGTCGGTGGTCCTAGGTTCGCATCGGCCGCGTGATACCGCAATGATCGTTTGATTCGCGAGCTGTCCCGGGAGGGCATGCACTTCCACCAGATGGAACGAGTTCTCGCAGGCCTTTCTTGCACATTTCTTGCCTCCCGGATGAGGAGGGCTCGGCCGGCAGATTTTTGGTGTTGCGCGAATCCGCGACGGTTCGAGTACAATGTGGAGTTCGACTCATTGGCGACGCCCCCGCATTAGTAGCTAGTATGGAGGATCGAGTGCACCGATATGTTACAGGCTCGATGATTACCTAGCGTAAAGTTGTTCGTGTAGCTCTTCACCGCATGGACATTGCCCGCACGCAGCTTATGCACTTGGATGTGAGCGGAGAAATTGACGGAATGACCAAGATCAGCGAGAGGCCGAATGCAGTGGTCCTTTGGTGACTTTCGAGGCGGACCGCCTCAGCAGACTAGTTATGTACCTCCGCCAAGATCTGAGTGGTCCTCCACGCCGGGATATTCAGAGCAGTCGTGGCTCCTGTGTCGATTTTCGGGAGTAGGAGTGCTCGCCGGATGAGGCCACCCGTATCTCAGTGTGACCATTGTGGTAAAGCCCATAGAGGGGAATGTCGTACTGGTTTGGGAGATTGCTATACTTGCGGCCGACAGGGCCATTTGGCAAGAGACTGTCCGACCAGGGGTAGCACCGGTGGGATAGCACAGACTACTGTGAGAAGCATGGTTCTTCACCTTCCATAGCTAGGCAGATGTTCATACACCTGCACCACGGTAGAGGTCGCGGTGGAAGTTCCAGATTTTAAGCGGTCCTCCAACCGCCTATTTGCAGGTATATCCTTAACCCTCTAGATTTTTGTATGTATTGATGTTGTGATGATGTGTTTAGTGTTATGTTCGGATAGCCTTGTGCTAAAATGTGATTTAGAAACCTGGTTAGTGAAAAAGGGTAAGCCTGGGGGGTGAGAAAATGATGAACCTTAGAATATTACAGTTGAGACCTTAGACGTAAGGCCGTCTTGAGTACAAGTTCTTGCGAGTGATCCTTGTCAGAACGTATAGGTATACGTGGAGTAATTGTGGGAAAATTCCTTGGGTAGTGTAAAATGGAAGTGGTAGCTTTCATGACCTGTATAGGTAAGATTGTTCCGGATCGGGGAACAAGAGCTTGATGCGTTAAGTGGGTCGGGTTGGGGCCATGTTGCGGGCCAACCCGCGGCCTGTTTCGAGGTAGGGTCAGCTCTGGGTGGTCCCGCCAGGTGGTAGGGTCACGAGGGTGCTAGGCCCAAGTTTAGATGACCATCGTATGAGTTCGTGGATATGTTCGACCAGAAGCGGATCGTGAAGGCCGGGAATAGCCTTAAGGGAGATTGAGGCTAGTAAGAGGACCAAGTTTGGAGGTGGTGACTCCAAAGTTTTGGGAACTGAAGCGATGACTGAAGTATGGTACGTATACTAGAAGAGTTCAAGTGTTCGAGAAGGGTACGACGAGTAAGGAAGGAAGAGAACGTGTGTTATTTTGTGGCCAGGTGTGGCATTGGCAACTTGTTAAGAAGAACTTTATCGTTATCCGTCTTGAGAAGGAACATTCGGGACGAATGTTTCTAAGGAGGGGAGAATGTTATACCCCGTATTTCCAGAGTATGTACGTGAGGGCGTACGTATAAAAATTGAAGCCTTAAAGTTGGCAAGGTTCGAAAATTTGGGCACAAGTGCCGAAAAGAGTCGTTTTTCGACGAAACGTTTTACAAGACTTGCGAAGGGAAAATTCCGGCTATGTCATTTCTAATTTTTGCGGATTTTTCCGAGAGACGAAACATTTTGGACCAACGGGAGGGTGACATGTGTCACCCTCACATTGGAAGGAAGTGGGGCGGCAAATGGACGAAAAGGTGGCTTGTAGTTGGTAGGATATTTTGTGCAAGTTGGTGTGGTAGATGGATAAGGTGCACATGGCTTAATCCTAGCCCTACACTTGCCTAACACTTGGATGAATCTTGGCCATTGGTTGGCCATTGCTTGACCTATAAATACCCCTCTAAGTTGAAGACTTTCTTCATCCAAACTTGAGCATTTCTCTAAGTCTCAAACTACTCCCTCCCTCTTGAGTTTCGTCCACCACACCCCCTCCCCCTTTGAGAGGCCCCTTGGCCGAAACCTACCCCCCCTAGCCTAGTTGTTTTCGTATAAATACCCCCTTTGTGGTATAGAAATACTTCTCCAAGTATTGTTATAATGCCCAAATACTTTAGCCCAAATACCTTGTAGTACTTTCCAAAGTTACCTCTATACGAAAAGCCCGGAAAATACTATTATACTTCCTTTAGCCACTAAACGAAACCCTATGGAAAAATCTCCATAATTGGTTGGAGTACTAAGTAGAAGTTGTGTAGAACTTCTAAGGGTTGTTTGGAGCGGATTGGAGCACTTGGAGTAGGAGCTTAACGTTGCTCAGGATCGACATTAAACTCGGATAATTTTGGGCTCATCGAGGTAAATACTACTGACCTTCTATTGTAATTGGGAATTACATATTGTAGTTGTATATAAATGAATATAAGATTCATAGAAGAGAATTGAACTGTAATAGAAGGATATTACAGAATAGACTTGAATCAAATCACATCGTAAGAATATTAGAGTAGAAGATTAAAAGCGTATTTACATAGATCAGTATTTACGATGATCGATAACCTTTATCGTTGAATGTTCCGCAAGTAGCATGTGCTACTTAGAAGGTGGACAAGGCTAGCGGGTTATAGCCGTGAGCGTTTTGCTTATAGTCGATAATCGTCGCGAGGTATGTGATTCTTCCTATACTCGAGCATGAAGTATTTTAAAAGAATACATATAGTACGGTAGACGCGTGTGGCAATGTCTTTTGACTTAAGCTGAATAATATGTATATCTAATATGGTAGATGTCGTGTGCTAACCGAATATAGTTGTACAGCAATGTCTTTTGACTTAAGCTGAATAATAAGAACCTTGAAATATTTTAAAAGGAATATAGATATAGTACTGCAGACGCGTGTGTGTTAATCGAATGTAGTGTTACGGCAATGTCTTTTGACTTAAGCCTGAATGAGAAGAATCTTGAAGTATTTCAAAAGAAATAAGAAACTTTTTTGAAAGAAGAGTAATACTTGGTTTTGAAAACATAAGAGTTATACTAGCTTTATGGGAAGTTAGGTATAACGTCTTAAGGGAGATAAAAAGAATGGTTTACTGATTTTAGAAGTTAAGAGACTTATTCTTAAAAGATAAGAGACTTGACTTGAATGAATTAATATGAATTTTGTGTGAAACCTCATTCGTGAGTAATGAGTACTTGGTTTTTAAAAGGAATAATGTTTTACTGATTTCGGAAATCAGAATGAATATCGACAAACCACTGCAACGTTAATAAAGGAAAATGTTTTGAATAAATGAAGGATTATATTAAAACCAGTAGAAACCTCCATCTGCATAGAAGCTAAGATGAGACAAAATGATATTACATTTCCTAGATCATGGCTGCTTAATAAGATTGATTATGAATAAGAACAACCCACACTCATATAAGGCATATGTTACTCAATTGTTTTAAAAGAGATTAAGACATTGAACTATGAAACTTTTCTAAAATAAGGAGACTTGAGTAATTGAAATTAGGCAAACTGGAACCTTAGGGAAAAGAATGTGGTTGAAAAGGAAAGTGTTACACCCCGGAATTTCAGGATATGTTTATAAGAACGTACGTAAGAACTCAACAATGTTAAGATTTGAGACGAGTAAAAGTTTGTCGGAATTTTTGGAATTGGTCGGAAACGAAATATTGCGACGATCGGGAGGGCGACACGTGTCACCCCCCTTATGGTCATGGACAAAATTGTCATGGTTAGAATGGTCATTTGACCATAAATTAAATGACCAAGTCTTGCTAGTCTTGAAGCTTGACAAAGTTGACTAAGTCAAAGGCCCCCTAGACTTGATCCATGTGAAACTTATCCAAGCCACACAATTGTGCTAATCTTAACCCTCCATCATGTTATATATGGTATGCTAGTGCAAGACAAGACTAAACACTTAGAAATTTTCAAGAAAATTTGAGAGAGGCTTGAGGGAGCTATCGGCCAAGGGCTAGGGTTTGAAGGAATTTTTTTCAATTGTTGTCCAATAATTCCCCCACTTTAAACCAAGGTACCTAAGGGTATAGTAAGTGTTTCTCAATAAAAAGATCCCGGAAATGTGGTGTTTTCGTATTAGTTGCAAGGCGAAAACCTAAAGGGTTATTCAACTTTGAAGTTGAAACTTGAAGCCCTATAAGCTTCTAAGGGTTGCTTGGAGTGGATTGGAACGTCGAAAGGAGGAGCTAAAGTTGCTAAGGAGCGACTTGTGATCTTGGATCATAATTGGGCTAATTGAGGTATAATCTTCGTTTTACCTTTGTAATTGAAGATTTCATGTTATGATAAGTTATAGGTGATCATGTGATTTGTGTTATGAAGTTTGATAAGTGACATGGATTGTAGAAGCCTAGAACCGAAAAGGACATGATTAGCCTTTTGAAATTGAAATACAATTTTGGTCGTTTATTAGAATCGTCGCATGTTTACCTACTTGAGGATTGTAGTAGTTGTAATCGATTGCGGCTTGATATCATGTTATACTAAACCACTTGGATTAAAAAGGAATTGGAAACTATTTGTATTGTTGCCTAATTGCCGAATTGACATTATAGTTTAGACTAGTTTGTTATCGTTTGTGGTGAGCCAATTGGGGCTGTTTGGTTATTCATTTGTATTGAACTACCTTATAAATTGTGGTGAGCCAATTGGGGCTGTTTGGTTATTGTATTCGGCCTTGAAAAAAGTGGCAAAGTTAGTAAAAACAAAGGAAGTGCTGTCCGATTTTCCGTAGAATTTAGTGACTTGCACTTGAAATATTCTACGTTTGAAACTAGAAGTTAATAGACGTACTATGGTCATTATAGGTTGGCATACTACATACGGCGATTGGACTTAGCAAGTGGATTAAACCGAAGAGGTATGTGAAACTTTCTTATCTCTTGAGCATGATTAAGTTGTAAATGTATAGTACGGTAGACGTACAAGATTTTGACAATCTAGTCTATTTGATATCCTTGGCTTATTTTAAGAATGCCCAAGTTGTTTGAGTTAGGGAATTAACTCACTTGTTTAATTATTAAGGATATCTTGGTTTTCAAAAGTTAAGAGACTTTAAGTATGTTGAAAGTATTTTGATACTTGTTTTGTTGGAAAGTTTAAGTCTCTTGGTTAAAAAGAAGTATGTAAGTTGCTAATGTATAAAGCTAGTATAACGACTTTATGGGGAGTTGGTTATAATAACTTTATGGAAAGTTAATAAGAGAATGGTTTACTCTTAAGTAATTTAAGCATGTTAAGGGACTTGAAGAGTTTTAAAGAATGTGACACTTGTTTCGTTTTAAACGTATAAGTCCCTTGGATAGGAAATTGTACTTGACTTAGGTATAAAGTGAATATAACGACTTTATGGGGAGTTGGTTATATTGGCTTTATGGAAAGATAAATGGCTTGATTTATTTGAAAGGCAATTTGATTTAAAGGCATCAATTGCCTAAGGCTTTTACGAGAGAAGAAGTCACTTGATTTAGAAGCCTAATTTTATTTCTAAAAATATTGTGACTTGTCTTGAAAAAGAAATTGTAACTTGATACTACGGTTATTAGTATCTTGGAAGTTTTATAATGAAATGAGTTATTTTGAAAGAATAGAAGTACGTAGTACTTTGGGTTAAATTCCCGGATTTTTATAAAGAACATGTTAGTGCCTTAAGTAAACTAAAATGGGAGTGTATATGAAACAGAATAATAAGAAGTTAGGGGATTGCTTAACTTGCTTATATATTGTATGATAAGCCGGTAGTGCTTATGTTATGTGTGATAGCCGGATTTGTGCTAGTAGTTCAGTAATAATTGCGGGGTCATTCCCCGGGTTTGTGGCATTGCATATTTCCGTGGATTTGCTACCCACGATGCGAGGAATACCTCATGCGAGTCCATAGGGCTTATGCGGGTGAAATAGTCCCATGCGGGCGGGTCCAGCCTATGCGAGGAATACCTCATGCGAGTCCGTAAGGGCTTATGCGGGTGAAATAGTCCCATGCGAGGAATACCTCATGCGGGTCCACGCGATCTATGCGGGTGAAATAGTCCCAGGAATAGGATTGCTTAATGATACTGCGGACAGGTGGTCCTATTTTGATCGTGAGCTTCCTACTTTATATTGTAAGTATACACCTATTTACTCATCATAGTAAGGCACGTTGCATCGTTAATCGAGTATCATACATGTCTCCGCTTTATTATTAGACTTATGATTTCATTACATTTCATTTCACATATTTGGTACATGTTATCGACTCTCCTTGGCCGCGTCACGCCGCAGTGCAGTTCTTTGATCCTCGCCTTAGGATCACTGTTCACCGCTGAGAAGCTCCTCATTTCGAGGCTTATCCCCGATATTGTCGGTTGTTGTACATTCGTGGTATGGCGGGGCCCTGTCCCGCCAGGATTGTTATTCTTAGAGGTCTGTAGTCACATAGTGGATTGAGTTGTAAAGAAAAAAAAATGTACTGTTTTATTGGTATAAGTTACGGAAGGTGGCCTTATCGGCTAGCCTGTTGTTATTTTATGTTTAAGTATTTTATCAGTTGTGTATGTTCCGCTGCTATTCTCTGATGTATGCCAAAAGGTGCCTGTAGGGCACCGCCATGCCCTGGGTCGGGTCGTGACAGAAAGTGTTTTGGTTTACCTAAAAAGGTGAGTCACTCTATTTTATACTACGGGTATCGGGTGACTTTTATAAAAGTAATGGGTCTCTTTAAAAGGAATTTAACGTACGTAGTACTTTAGGGTTAAAACCCGGACTTTGACATAAAATGAAAGTACTTTGAGTTGTGTATAACTTGCCTATGCTTGTTGTTGTGTAACTTGCCTATGCTTGTTGTGTAACTTGCCTATGTTTGGTGTTGTGTAACTTGCCTATGCTTATGGTGATGGTCTTTGTTGTGCAAGAATTGTGTTTCTATACTACCGCGTCTCTCACGAGGTAGGTTGACTTGTTGAGAACTTACTTGACGCGTCTGCAGCGACGGAGATTCCACGTATGCCCAGAGCATTATACGGGCATGTCCACACCGCTGATGGATTCTCGCGACATGTGACCATTATGGTTATGGCGGCATCGTGACTTACGGTTGTGATCGCGTGCGTCTGCTTTCGCCCCGCCGCCACGTGACGCAGTGGATCTGGTAGCGGTTATTGCACTTGCCACGTGTCGCCTTCGCGCGAAGTATCGTGACTTACGGTTGTGATCGGTGCCCGCCGATTCACTTCGCCCGCCGCCATACGACGCAGTGGATCTGGCGAGGCTAGTGTACTTGCCACGTGTCGCCTTCGCGAGTCGGTGTTTGGATGGAGCCGTGACTTACGGTTGTGATCGGGTGCCCGCCGATTCACTTGCCCCGCCGCCACGTGGACGCAGTGGATCTGGCGAGGCTAGCGCACTTGCCACGCGGTCGCCTTCATGATATGGTTGTACAAGATATTGGTACGGTCGGATCTGGTAGTTATACTTGCCCCGCACGGTTTTATTGACATAGTGGGACCGTGTTCATATATACTCCTTGGTGTTGTTATATCATGATCGCCAGTGAGGAAGGAATTCCACGCACGAGTGATGATTTGGAGGCATGAGTCCACGACTTGATATGACTATTTATATGTGTCATCGTAGTTTGGTTATCATACATGTCTCCCGCTTTATATAGATCGCTATGATTTCATTTACGTGATTTACGATTTCACATACTTGGTACCTATCAGACGACCTCCTTCTGGCCGTTACGCCGCAGTAGAGTTACATCTACCGTCGATCCCCGCTTATAGGATCACCTTCAAAGATATTGGGAAACTCCGTTCCTTCTGAGGCTTATCTTTGGTATGTTACCCGAGTCCAGCAGGTTCTTGTACATTCGTGGTATGGCGGGCCCGTCCCGTCATAGTTGTTGTAAAAATCTTAAGTGCAGGTCCTGTAGTCACAAGTGGTTGTAAGGATTAGAATCGCTCAAATGTCTATATATATATATATATGTTGAAAGGCAACCGTTTTGGTTGGCCTATTTTCTTTATCTTGATCCATGTCTATTTAAATGTTTAAGTTTTTATTTCCGCTGGTTTTTCTCTGATGTTGTATCACTAGGGTGCCCGGGGTAAGGCACCAGTCACGGGCCCCGGAACGGGTCGTGACAATTGTGGACTGTTTTAATGTGATTGTGGGGCAGAATTTTACACATCAAGTTAGGCGTGTCATCCCCTTTGGTTAACTGTTGGTTATGCCCTTAAATGTGTCTTGTTGATTGATGAATTCGGGCATTGAAAAAGGTGGAAAAGTACGTAGAAACAAAGGAAGTGCCGCCCAATTTTCCGTAGAATTAGAGGGCCATTATTTGGTATAAGTCTTACACTAGTAAGATTGAAGTTGATAGAAGTGTTATTGTCATTTTAGGTTGAAGTACTTCGTATAACATATTCTACTTGGCTTGAGGAATAGCCGATAAAGTTGAAGTACATTGGAGTGTATTGCTACTTGTCGTGTTGGTTAGTCGTCACGAGGTATGTGAACTATCCTTCCTTCTTTTGACATGATTATTTGGAAAGCCTATGTGACTTGATTTTGGTGAGTCTATGTGACTTGATTTATTTGAATTAAATGAATTGATTTAAAGTTATGACACTTGATTTCTTTAAAAGATTATGAGACTTTATTTTTCAAGTTATGAGACTTGATTTCTAAAGTTAAGAGATTTGATTTAAAGTTATGAGACTTGATTTCTTTAAAAATTTATGAGACTTTATTTTTCAAGTTATGGGACTTGATTTTATTTTGAAAGTATAATACTTGATTTGAAAAGTACAAGCTTACTTGATTTTAAAGAAGAGAAGTAACTTGATTTAAAAGTATAAGTTACTTGATTGATTTAAAGAGAATAAATGACTTAATGTTGAAAGAAGAAGGTCTTGGTGTTAAGGGTATAAGTTACTTAAGTTTAAAAGTGTAAGTAACTTGATTTTGATAGCAAAAGTATTCTTGGGATTCAACTCCCTAAAATTTCATGAAATGATTCTTTTTTTAAAGAATAGATGTATGTAGTACTTTTGGGTTTAATCCCCTAACATTTCATGATTTGAGTCTTCTTGTAAAGAAGTGAATGTACGTAGTACTTTGGGTTCAACTCCCTTACATAACGTGATAATGCCTTGGTTGTATTAAAAGGAAAGATGTGGTAGTGCTTTAGTTTTCTAAAATGAAAGATGTTATAACGGCTTTATGGAAAGTTGGTTATAACAGTTTGTGGAAAGTCAAGAGATTATAAAAGGTTATAAGGAAATCATGTGAGAATGTCCATGATTAAGTACTTAATATAGTACATGAAATGAAAGTGCCTTGAGTTTTAAAGTGATAGTTCATTATGTGTGTATGGTACATGACTTATTGGTACCTAGGTTTGTCTAAAACGAAGGTTCATTATATGTGTTTGGTACATGATGTTTTGGTACCTTGACATAGCTAAATGAAAGATTTTATATGTGTTTGGTACATGATGTTTTGGTACCTTGGCATAGCTAAATGGAAGATTTTATATGTGTTTGGTACATGATGTTTTGGTACCTTGGCATAGTTAAATGAAAGATTTTATATGTGTTTGGTACATGATGTTTTGGTACCTTGGCATAGCTAAATGAAAGATTTTATGTGTTTGGTACATGATGTTTTGGTACCTTGGCATAGTTAAATGGAAGATTTTATATGTGTTTGGTACATGATGATTTGGTACCTTGGCATAACTGAAATGAAAGTTTGTATATGTAATTGATACATGAGATGTTGGTACCTTGGTTTTATAAAAAAGGGAAAGTTCGCGGCCCTAAATTAATCATAAGCTTCCTATTTTAAAACGAAAAAGTTTACTCTTATTACTCTCATTGTTAAAAAGGCACAGTGTACTGGTAGTTGATTATTATACTTATTACATGCCGATAGTGATGTGGGAATTCCATGGGCATGCTTATCTGATGATGGTTGTATATTATACTTGTTACATGCTGACAGTGATGTTGTATTCCACGAGCATGCTTCTGTGATATTATATGCTGAGGGCAGGTGTCCCGGATTTTGACATGACTTTCATATTTCAAAGTGGTACGGTGTTACAATAGTACAGTGATACAAGGTACAGTTGGCTCTGATTTTATATGATACAGTAGGATCTGATATTTGATTTTTATACTTGCCCCTGTCAACCCTTTGTACAGTTATGATCTTATTTGCTGTACTTTACTTCCGTTCCATACTTAGTACTGTTGATCATTTCCCTGTGGGGTTGCGTTCATGTCCGCAGGTCTAGTTACTCAGTTGTGGATCCGTGAGCTTAGGATCCTTGTTCAGCATTTTGGGATAACTCTAATATTCCGGAGCTTGTCATTATGGCTAGGTATATTCAGGGGTACGGCGGAGCCTTGTCCCGTCGTAGTTTACTGTCCAAATCTTAGAGGTCTGTATTCATATATGGGCTGGACTGGCGTGAGTTGTAATTATATTGTTGTACAGTTATAGTCCCATTCGGGCGTAATATATTATGACAGCCTTATCGGCTTTGCCCGTGTTAAAAGAAAAAAAATGAATGATGAGTGTTATTTATCTTCCGCAATTTACTTGTGTTGTATGAATAGAAGGGTGTCCAGGTAGGGCACCAGTAGCGGGCCCGAGGTTCGGGGCGTGACAGAGACAATCAGTTCTTTAAAAATAGGTCATCAGGACCAGCTCCAACTTCAGCCAATGCCCGAGTCTCAAAGTTCAGGAATGATCAAAGATAGAATTTTGGGGCAGTAGGTTTGTAGTCTCAGGCTAGTGTGGTCAGAAGACATATGATAACCCGATTTGCAGTAAGTATGGTAAGAGGTGTAAGAGGCATGCATGGGAATGTTGCATATGTACGGATAAATGTTATGGGTGTGGCCAGCGAGGTCACTTTCGAAGAGACTGTCTATCAATGAGATAGGGTACCGTAGGTAATGTGGCTCAGTCCACAAATTCAGCAGCTCCTCATAACTCTCAAGCCTAAAAAAGGCGTGGTGCAGTTAAGACTGTAATACATGTAGAGGTACGAACCGCTTGTATGCATTAGCTAGTCGTCAGGATATAGAGGCCCATAAAGATGTTGTTATGGTATACTAACCATTTTCACTTTTGACATTTATGCCCTTATGGATCCACCTTGTCTTATGTAACCCCATTTACTGCTAAGAAATTTGGGATAGAGCAAGAAAAGTTGTATGAACCCTTTGAGTTAGAGAGTTAGTTATAACTAGATGAGTGTATCAGGATTGTCCAGTGTTGCAAAATTTCTAGATACTACGCAAGTGTACGTATCACAATTTGTAATAATTTTGGTAAAACTGAGTATCGTCCACAGAGAATGATTTATCAATTACCAATTAACTAATCTTTAGTTTCTATTTGGCAAACGAATATAAGTGGTGATTTCTAAACTAAAGAATTAACAAACTAAAAGAGATTGCGGCAATAAAATAGCAGTGAAAACACGCGAAGTTTAATTCAGTAATGAAGACAATTATGGTTTTCAATCTCATCAACAATCCACTCTATCTTTCAGTAATTAGCTCATAGACATGCTAAGAAAACTAATTAACTTAATATCCAACATAAACTGAATTAAAGCAAATAAAAGGAAAAGAACTTAGAAAATTGATGTCTATAATTACTTCTTGCTCTCTTGTTCCTTGGGTCCAATGTGAGATCATCCTCCAAAATTCGCCTCCCCCGGCATATATAATGAAAAACTCCAGAATGGACTTTTTTTCCCTTGTTAAATTTAGGTTTTTCGCTGCATGGACGTCGTCAGCGCCGCGGTTCAGCTATTAGAGCATCGCGTCGCTAATTTGCTTCTGAACTTTCTATCGGTGGGGCACCGCAGCTCTTGCAAGGTGGCACCACGACACTAATCTGCCAAACAGTTGACTGAAATTCTCAGGTATAGTGGCGCCGCAACTCTAAATCCGATTAACTTCTTTCAGCCTTCTGTCAGTCTGGCGCCTCGACCCTTGTTTCCTCGGCCGCAGCCCTTCAGCGCCATGGCTCTTTATCTTTCGATTTTTCAACACTTCTCTGAACCGCTTCTTCTACCTAGGTAGCCATTTTTATCTTCAGTAGCTGTCTATTTTCTTTAATCTCCGCCTCATTCATCGTGAATCACTTAAACTGAAAACAAAGCAAAAACACGCATAATACTGCACAAAACAACTAAAAGACCACAAAAGACTTCTTAAAACATACTCTAATACAGTACTAAAAATAGACTCAACAAACACCTCCAAACTTAAACTTTACTCGTCCTCGAGTGAAGAACTATAGATACCCTAAAAAGAAAAACACACAAACTCTAAAAATGAATCAAGTCAACCACAATAGATTATGCCTTGAAGATCATGAAGAACATGCAATATAATCTTCAGGAACATTCTAGCCACTAATTTGCTAACTAGAATTTCAAGTCAGATATTCCTCACTTTGCTTAAATTTATTAATGCATAAGACCACTCAACCATGATTATTGGCTTAAACAAGTATTCAATATTAGTTCATGCACAACTAATTCTCACCAATGGTCCATCAGGTCCAAGTTTTATAGGTTTGCTAACTTGCTACTCTCCACTAATATAGACAAACATGCTCGGGAATCGATAGGACTTTCATGGGCTGTAATGATAGGCTTAGGATTGGGTAGGTAAAAACTTGTCATTTAGGCTCACAATTACCATAAGCACAGAGACTAATCAAACCAACCTTTTATGGAATTTACAAATCGATAATCAATCCCCATTTTTTTTTCTTTTTTTTCATTTTACTTCTCAATCTTTTTGCTTTTCTCTTGATGACTCCTAATACATATTACCAATCACAAATAAAAGTGATCCCCAATAATATATTCCTATGCTTATGGTAAAATTCAAGGGAATGATTTTCTTTGTAAAGGGTTTCAAATAGGCTTTATCATGGGCATTGGTCAACAAATAAATCAGTTTTAGGCTCAACGGGGTAACTAGAGATTAATGTAATCAAGGGTGGCTTGAAAGACTCAATCATTCTAAAAAATAGCCTAAATCATTTTCCTAAGCATGCATCATCTATGATTTCGTCTTAAATAGCAAACAAGCAAGTTCTAGAACTTTCCACCATCTTTCCTCAAACCAAAATTCCATCATGCATAAACCAATATTTGAGTCAACAAATTCACCAATCATGATCAAGTTTTCATACCAATCATGATCAAGTTTTCATACTTATTAATAATTAAAAATAACGCAAGACCTATCCAACTTAAGCACACAGATTTATGCATTTCATGGCTATCAATTTCATCCAATTCTATCACATGTGTTCACTCAATCTCATAGGCTATTATTATTAACTTGATTCATTGACACAAGACACACAAACACATACACTAAAATAAAGACACTAACAATAAACAAATAATTGAACATAAACAATTAAAGACTACTAACACAAAGCAGTAAGACTGCCCCCAAATTTAATTAACACATTGTCCCCAATGTGAAAAAAGAAATCAAGGGAATGAAGACTTACATAAATAATGACAGCGATCTTAGTAAGGTGATGGCGGCGGCAGTGGCTAATACTGTGGAGGATAGCCAAAGTAGGGCTTATTCTTTTCATTCTCCACTACAGCCAAATGAGTTGTTTGTGAATTGTGAGAGATAGATAGAGATGCTAGGGTTTTTATCTTGGAAATTGATGTAGCGCCGCGACGCTAATTCGACATTACTCTCACTATTTCACAGGGATTGTGACATTTCTCTTGTGGCGCCCTGATGCTAATTCCTCGACAATTGCTTTTATTCTCTTCCTGGAAGGCGCCACGACCATGTCCCTCTGCATCGCGACTCTAATTCATCCGAGATTTTCATAGTTTTCAGCCAGCACGACATCGTATACCTAATGTTCTGGTGCCGCATCGCTAAATCATCGAAAAACATTCTTTGCTCACCCGACTTCAGAGTGCCGCAACTCAAATTCTAGGAACCGCAGCTCTAATTCACATTCAGGCATTCTGATTTTTTCTTCTAATATCAACATCTCACGGCACTTTTTCACCCCCAGAGTTGGCTGAAAATTCACCTAACATAAAAAAACACAGACCAAGAAACAACAAGATAATGATATTGTTCAAAACAAAATAAAATAACACAATTAAGATGTTGGGTTGCCTCCCAATAGCGTTGTCATTAACGTCATTTAGCCGGACGTATATTTCCTCTTCAGATTGACTTCAAGAGGATGACAGACTTTGCCTGCTCATTAGAGCCACAGATGTATGGCTTCAAACTTTGTCCGTTCACTTTGAATGGTGCACCATCCTTTCCTCGCACATCGACTGAACCATATCGAAAAACTCTCTCAACAGTAAATGGACCCGACCATCTGGACTTCAACTTGCCTGAAAACAACCTCAACCTCGAATTGTATAGAAGTACTTGTTTCCCAGGTTGAAACTATTTTCAGACCAAGTTCTTATCATGTCATGCTTTAGTGCGTTCCTTATAAATCTTGGCATTCTCATAGGCTTCAT
This sequence comes from Przewalskia tangutica, assembly GCA_029844215.1. Lineage (NCBI taxonomy): Eukaryota > Viridiplantae > Streptophyta > Magnoliopsida > Solanales > Solanaceae > Przewalskia > Przewalskia tangutica. The sequence continues at coordinate 44,699,920 of CM056729.1, forward strand.
TTCGAAACTTATCAAGCTCATTCAATTGTAGTAGACTCTTCTGTCTGGTGGCTCCCTTATCTATATTTAACTTTCTCGCTACCTCCTTCATAGTTGGGTTCAGCCTCCTTTGTGCCTCAATTGGAAGCCTGCTCTCATCTTCCAAACGAATCTTATGCATCACTGTAGAAGGACTTATCTCTAATATCTAGATACTTATAGTTCAAATAATCTGGTAAGGTCTTCAATTCTAACACTCGAGCTTTTTCTATGGAATGCAATGGTCTCTCTGCATTTTTTCCAACTCCTCACATTTCTTTCTATATAAGGGTTCATAGGAATTCACCCACTTGACATACTCCATAAGCTCCATATCTTCACTGTCATCTTCCTCGTATTGTGTCAGTGCTACTTCAAGAGCATCAATACTCTTGAAGATTTTCTCAGAAATAGTTTTCAATCACATCAATGGAAAAAAGAACTTGTCACTTGCTCTTGGATAAGTTAATACCCTGAATACATTGAAAATCACTCATTCTCCCTGGACTTGGAGCTTTAACTCGCCCTTATGAACATCTATAAGTGCTTGCCCTGTAGCTAAGAATGGTCTCCCCAGGATGATGGACACATTCTCATCTTCTTCCATATCTAGAATAATGAAATTAGCAGGAAATATGAACTTATCCACTTTTACTAGAACATCTTCAATGATACCTCATGGATGTTTGATCGAACGATCTGCTAACTGCAAAGTAATGGTTGTAGGCCTTGCTTGTTATACCCCGTAGTTCTGGCCATGCGTATGAGAGCGTACGAAAATGATTAAGACTTAAATTTTAGAAGGATAGGTTGACGGATTGTTTCAGACGGGTTTTTAGTCAACTTGGAGGCGGATTTATGACCCGTTACATTGAGAGTTCCTTGGTGTTTCAAAGGCCTAGTACGTAGTTCGTTGAGTCTAGTTTCCAACGCAACCAACCGTTCGTCGATAGGACATCAGAGTAGAAAGTTATGGAAGTTACGGGCAGAAAAGTATTTCGGTCAGGAGCCACAGGGCCGCGGCGCCGGATGCACGGCCGCGGCGCCAGATGTGTTCTGAATGTTCACTGAAGTTGCAGCGCCGCGGCGCCGGAAGTTCTGTGTGGTGGCGGAAGTTTCAGCGCCGCGACGCTGGCTGCAGGGCCGCGGCGCCGAGGCGGGTTCTGCGAGGTTGAGTGGAAAAATCTGAACTGTTTTGTTTTAAAAAAGGCCATGGGAGGGTGACAAGTGTCCCCGTCTGATTTTGCATGTTCTACTTATTTACCAAGTCTTGAAGACTTGGTCATTCTTCAAGCTTCTTCTCTCTCTAAAAATTTAAAAGCTCTCCATTCTCTCTAGAAAATCAAGAGGAAATCAAGGCTTGAGAAAATTCTGAAAAAGGTGGCAAGTGTTATACCCCGTATTTCCAGAGTATGTACGTGAGGGCGTATGTATAAAAATTTAAGCCTTAAAGTAGGCAAAGTGGCGAATTTGTGCACAAGTGCCGAAAAGAGTCGTTTTTCGACGAAACGTTTTACTAAACTTGCGAAGGGAAAATTCCGGCTATGTCATTTATAATTTTTGCGGATTTTTCCGAGAGACGAAACATTTTGGACCAACGGGAGGGTGACATGACATGTGTCACCCTCACATTGGAAGCAATGGTGGACGACAAATGGACGAAATGGGAGCACTTTAGTTGGTAGGATATTTTGTGCAAGTTGGTGTGGTAGATGGATAAAGTGCACTTGGCTTAAATCTAGCCCTACACTTGCCTTACACTTGGATGGATCTTGGCCATTGGTTGGTCATTTCTTGACCTATAAATACCCCCCTTGTTGAAGAGTTATTTCATCCAAACTTGAGCATTCTTTCTAAGTCTCTAAATACTCCCTCCCTCTTGTTTGCTTTCGTCCAAAGCCCCCTCCCCTTTGAGTAAGGCCTTGGCCGAGAGCACCCCTCCCCCTTTGTAGTGTTCTAGCCGTGGGGTACCCCCCCTAGCCTAGTTGTTTTCGTATAATACCCGCCTTTGTGGTATAGAAATACTCTCCGAGTATTGTTATAATGCCCAATTACTTTATCCCAAATACCTTGTAGTTCCAAGGTTATACCTATACAAAGCCCAGAAATACTATTATACTTCCTTTAGCCACTAAACGAAATCCTAAGGAAATCTTCACTGATAGTTGAAGTATTTGAGTAGAAGTTGGTTAGAACTTCTAAGGGTTGTTTGGAGCGGGTTAGAGCGCACGGAGTAGGAGCTAAACCTTGCTCAGGATCGACATTTAAACTTGGATAATTTTGGGCTTATCGAGGTAAATACTACTGTCCTTCTATTGTAATTGGAAATTACATGTTATAGGATTATATAGTTAAAGTATATTATATATAGAATTGAACATAGTCTTGCGGCAATGTCTTTTGACTTAAGCCTGAATTTAAAGAAAAGAACTGAACTATAATTACATAGACTCAGACATGAGACTTGTGTAGCATTCATCGTGAAGTAGAATTGTGCACGTCCGGATTAGACGTACAACCCCCCCTCTAGGGAGTTGTTGGCCTGTTAGCAGGCCTCGATAGAGGAGGAGATTTACGCGGTTGCTGGGGGGGGGGAGGTGCTGCCGAATTTTCTGTAGAATATTCTACGTTGAGATCTAGATGATAATAGGCGCCTTGTGGCCTCTATAGGTTGAAGTACTACGTGTGGCGTGAGCTGCTTGGCTTAAGGTGTAGCCGACGGTTTGAGGTACTGAGCGTTTTGCTATTAGTCGATAATCGTCGCGAGGTATGTGAACCTCTTCCTATCTTTTCTAGCATGATATGTGTATAACTATGTAGTACGGTGACGCATACGTGTTAAATGTATTTGATTGGTTTAAAACATAAAGTGTTATAACGACTTTATGGGAAGTTGGTTATAACAACTTTATGTAAGTAAGAAATGCTTTGTGGTTTTTAAAAGATAACCGATTTGATTTATAACTGACTTGACGTGTGATAAATAAGAATCTTGAAGTATTTCAAAAGACTAAGAAACCGTTTTGAAAGAAGAGCAATACCTGGTTTTGAAAACATAAGAGTTATACTAGCTTTATGAGAAGTTAGGTATAACGTCTTAAGAGTGGTAAAGAGAATGATTTACTGATTGTTAGAAGTTAAGAGACTTGATCTTAAAAGATAAGAGACTTGACTTGAATGAATTAATATGAGTTTTGTGTGAAACCTCATTCGTGAGTAATGAGTACTTGGTTTTTTAAAAGGAATAATGGTTTACTGATTTTGGAAATCAGAATGAGTATCGACAAACCACTGCAGCGTTAATAAAAGGAAATTTTTTGACTAATTAAGTATTATTAAAACCAGTAGAAACCTCCATCTGCATAGAAGCTAAGATGAGACAAAATGATATTACATTTCCTAGATCATGGCTGCTTTAATAAGATTGATTATGAACAAGAATAAGCTACTCACATATAAGACATATGTTTCTCAAATTATTTAAAAGAGGATTATATTCTTAAGTGATTAAGTCTATGGACTATGAAACCTTTATAAAATAAGAGACTTAAGTGTTTGAAATTAGGCAAACTTGAACTTTTGGAAAAGAATGTTGTTACTTGATGTTGAAAAGGAAAGTGTTTTGGTTTACCTAAAAATGTGAGTCACTCTATTTTAATACTACGAGTATCGGGTGACCTTTATAAAAGGAATGGATCTTTTAAAAAGAATTTAACGTACGTAATACCTTGGGTCGAACTCGACTTGGCCTAAAATAAACTTGAGTTGTGTGTAACTTGCCTATGTTTGTGTTTGATAGCCTTGTGTGCATATACTGTATTTCTATACCACCGCGTCTCTCGATGGAGGGCCGGCTGAATTGTTATGAACGATTATCCACCGAGTCCCACGAGATGGGCCGGGACACGTATTCCATCTGATTATTCACCGAGTCCCACGAGATGGGCCGGGACACGTATTCCATCTGATTCTCTACCGAGTCCCATGGGATGGGCCGAGACACGTATTCCATCTGATTCTCTACCGAGTCCCATGGGATGGGCCGGGACACGTATTCCACATGATTCTTTACCGAGTCCCACGGGATGGGCCGGGACACGTATTCCACATGATTTACACCTAGACTGCCGGCAGTGAGGAAGGAGTTCCACGCACGGCGGATGACTTGAGGGCGTGAGTCCCTGACTTGACATGACTGCTTTTATGTTGTGAACTGTAGTTTGGTTATCATACATGTCTCCTGCTTTATATAGACTATTATGATTTCATTTACGCTTTCATACTGTACTGTTATCTTGACCTCCTTCGGCCGCGTCACGCCGCAGTAAGTACATCGGTGTGGATCCTCGCCATAGGATCAAAGTTCACAGGTTAAGCCCCGTTTCTTCGAGGCTTATCTTTTGTATGTTACCCGAGTCCGTAGGTTCTTGTACATTCGTGGTATGGCGCCCCGTCCCGTCATAGTTGTTGTCACTTCTAGAGGTCCAGTAGTAATCTTGTAGGCGAGTTTGTAAAAAGGATAACCGTCGGGTATTTATGTATATACCGAAGGCAACTGCTTGTTGACCTGTTTATTTATCATGTCTCTTAATTCATGTTCGTGTTTTATTTCCGCCGATTTTCTCCGATGTTGTATCACTAGGGTGCCCGGTAGGCACTACCACGCGCCCGTTCGGTCGTGACAAAAGTGGTATCGAAGCGCTTAATCCTCTGAAAGTGTCTACGCACCGTGTCTAGTAGAGTCTTGATTATCGGTGTGTTGTGCACCACATCTATAATCAGGAGGCTATAGGACATTTAGGATTGGTTTCCATTCTTCTCATTCTGAGATCGTGCCTTAGAGCCGTGTGATAAGTTGGACCCCTCTAACGTATTCCTTTCGTTTACCGATTATGCCTCCGCGTAGGCAACCCGCCCGGCAAGGCGCAAGGCGGAGTCGCGAGTAGAGCACGGAGGTTACCAGGCGAAGGCCCGCCGCACCGAGATAGTGCTTCAGACGGCGAGCTTTGGCGACGCCGCCGACAGAGTTTAGAGTCGCAGCGATGGCTGCCGAGGCTCTGATACTGAGCCTCCACCCCACAACCCGGAGCAGATGAGATGAAGTACGCGAGATGGCCCGCCATCGCCGTGGTCGTAGCTGATATGAGATAGGCCGGATGCAGCAGCTCCATCCCAGTAGCACCGTAGTTCACCCCGAGCGATTTGAGGCTACGACTTTCTCGATTTGTAGCCCGCCGATGTTCTATGGATCGAGCCGAGGATGACCTCAGAGTTTATCCGACAATGACAGGATCACGAGAGTGATCGAGTCTCGAGGCGAGTCGGTGGTATTGGTTCGCATCACCGCGCGTGATACCGCAATGATCGGTTTGATTCGCGGAGCCGCCCGGGAGAGCATGCACCTCCACCATTTGGGACGAGTTCTCGCGGTTTTTCTTGCACATTTCTTGCCCCACAGATGAGGAGGCTCGGGCCGACAGATTTTTGACGTTGAGGCAGGACGGGCGGACGGTTAGAGAGTACAATGTGGAGTTCGACTCATTAGCTCGGTATGTTCCCAGAGAGTAGCCGATATGGAGGATGAGTACACCGCTACATCACCGGCTAGATGATTACTTGGCGAGGCTTGTACGGTGTAGCTCTTCACCGCATGGACATTGCCCGCACGCAAGCTCATGCACTAGGATGCGAGGCATGGAGAGGTCGACGGAATGACCGTGATCGCAGAAGAGGCCGTAATGCAGGTCCTTTGGTAACTTTCGAGGCGCCGCCAAAGCAGACGAGTTATGTACCTCCGCCAGTAGAATGGTCCTCCGCGCCTTCGTGACGCTCGGTATTCGAGCTGGTCGTGGCTCGTGGCTTCGTTCACGATATACATGGGTTCTAGCCACGGGTTCAGTTTTCCTCAGGTACACGTGGCGACGCCATCCCGAGAATGTCGCTTTTTACCGTGCTTGTTTTTCCGCGTCGCCGGCCATATGACGACGAAACCGCCCTAATAGGAAGGATGCAGCAGAATGACTCACCACCGGGTGAGTGGCGTGTTCATCGCTTTCATACAATGCCTGCAGGCGTGCCTATGATTAGAGTGAGCGGTAGATCTGTATATCCTTAACCCTCTAGAGATTTGTATGCATGATATGATGACCTTATTATTGTGTGCTATGTACGGATAGCATTATGTTGGTTTATGAGTTGGAAAGCATGGTTAGTTGAAAGGATATGTATGGGGGCATAGAAAGTGTGAACCTTAGAATATTTCGTGTTGAGACCTTAGAGGTAAGGTCATCTTGAATAAAAGATTTTACGGTTAGTCTTTGTTGAAATACTTGGTTGCGCATAAATGTGTTGTGGGATAAGTCCATGGGTAGTGTGAAATGGAAGTGGTAGCTTTCATGACCTGTATAGCTAAGATTGTTCCGGATCGGGAAATAAGAGCTTGATGCGTTAAGTGGGTCGGGTTGGGGCCATGTTGCGGGCCAACCCGCGGCCTATTTTGAGGTGGGGTCATCTCTGGGTGGTCCCGCCAGGTGGTAGGGTCACGAGGGTGCTAGGCCCAAGTTTAGATGACCATCGTATGAGTTCGTGGATATGTTCGACCAGAAGCGGACCGTGAAGGCCGGGAATGGCCTTAGAGGAAAGTAAAGCTAGTAAGATGACCAAGTTTGGAGGTTGTGACTCCAAAGTTTTGGCAACAGAAGCGTTGACTGAAGTGTGGTACGTATGCTAGAAGAGTTCAAGTGTTCGAGAAGGGCACGACGAGTAAGGGCGAAGTGAACTTGTCCGAAAGATGGGAGTAATTATTTTTGAGAAATGAATGCGGGCGGAGTGTCCTCGACCAAGAGCGAGAGTTGGTATTGTTTTGCATCATCGAGGTGGTTCCTCGTTGGCGGATTTAAGTATTTGCGCGCACGTGTTATTTCGCGGCGTGGCGTTGGCAACTTGTTAGAAGAACTTTATCGTTATCCGTCTTGAGAAGGAACATTCGGACGAATGTTTCTAAGGGGAGAATGTTATACCGTATTTCCGCAGTATGTACGTGAGGCGTACGTATAAAAATTTAAGCCTTAAAGTAGGCAAAGTGGCGAATTTGTGCACAAGTGCCGAAAAGAGTCGTTTTTCGACGAAACGTTTTACTAAACTTGCGAAGGGAAAATTCCGGCTATGTCATTTATAATTTTTGCGGATTTTTCCGAGAGACGAAACATTTTGGACCAACGGGAGGGTGACATGTGTCACCCTCACATTGGAAGCAATGGTGGACGACAAATGGACGAAATGGGAGCACTTTAGTTGGTAGGATATTTTGTGCAAGTTGGTGTGGTAGATGGATAAGGTGCACTTGGCTTAAATCTAGCCCTACACTTGCCTTACACTTGGATGGATCTTGGCCATTGGTTGGTCATTTCTTGACCTATAAATACCATCCTTGTTGAAGAGTTATTTCATCCAAACTTGAGCATTCTTTCTAAGTCTCTAAATACTCCCTACCTCTTGTTTGCTTTCGTCCAAAGCCCCCTCCCCTTTGAGTAAGGCCTTGGCCGAGAGCACCCCTCCCCCTTTGTAGTGTTCTAGCCGTGGGGTACCCCCCCTAGCCTAGTTGTTTTCGTATAATACCCCCTTTGTGGTATAGAAATACTCTCCGAGTATTGTTATAATGCCCAAATACTTTAGCCCAAATACCTTGTAGTTCCAAGGTTATACCTATACAAAGCCCAGAAATACTATTATACTTCCTTTAGCCACTAAACGAAATCCTAAGGAAATCTTCACTGATAGTTGAAGTATTTGAGTAGAAGTTGGTTAGAACTTCTAAGGGTTGTTTGGAGCGGGTTGGAGCGCACGGAGTAGGAGCTAAACCTTGCTCAGGATCGACATTTAAACTTGGATAATTTTGGGCTTATCGAGGTAAATACTACTGTCCTTCTATTGTAATTGGAAATTACATGTTATAGGATTATATAGTTAAAGTATACTATATATAGAATTGAACATAGTCTTGCGGCAATGTCTTTTGACTTAAGCCTGAATTTAAAGAAAAGAACTGAACTATAATTACATAGGACTATATTACAGTAGACTTGTGTAGCATTACTGTGAAGTAGAATTGTGCACGTCCGGATTAGACGTACAACCCCCCCTCTAGGGAGTTGTTGGCCTGTTAGCAGGCCTCGATAGAGGAGGAGATTTATGCGCTTCTGTGGGGAGTCTGCCGAATTTTCTCGAGAATATTCTACGTTGAGATCTAGATGATAATAGCGCCTTGTGGCCTCTATAGGTTCAAGTACTACGTGTGGCGTGAGCCGCTTAAGGTGTAGCCGATCGTTATACCCCGTATTTTCGCAGTATGTACGTGGGACGCACGTGAAAATTTGAAGTTTAAAGTTGGCTTGGCCGAAAATTATTTTGTTCACAACACCCGTTTAGAGTCGTTTTTCGACGAAAAGTTTTAAAAGCTTTAGTAGGGAAAAATACGGCGATGTGATTTTTTATTTTTGCGGGTTTTTACGAGAGACGAAACAATTTTGACCAACAAGATGGCGCCACGTGGCACCTCTCATTGGAGCACGTTCAGCGTAAAGGGGTGGACGAATGGCCATTGTTTGGTCAAGGGGTTGGTAGGATATTTTGTGGTAGATGGATAAGGTGCACTGCAAGATCTTCGCCCTACACTTGCCTTGCACTTGGCAAGATCTTGGCCATTGGTCGCCTTTGCTAGACCTATAAATACCCCTCTTTGATGACTTCTTCATCCATTCTACAAATCTCTAAGTGTTAAAAATCCTCCCCTCTCTTAGTAGTGTTCTCGCCCAACACCATCCTCCCTCGCCGAGAGCCCTCCCCTCCTAGTAGTGTGGCCGTGGGTACTCCCCAGCCTAGTTGTTTCGTATAATGCCCCCTCTTGTTAGAAATACTCTCAAAAGTATTGTTATAATGCCCAAATTACCTTAGCCATATACCTTGTAGTATTCTAAGGTTATACCTTACAAAGCCCGAAATACTATTATACTTCCTTCACTACAAAACCGAAACCCTAAGTAAATCTTCACCCGTAGTTGAAGTTATAAGTAGAAGTTGGTTAGAACTTCTAAGGGTTGTTTGGAGCGGCCTGAGCGCACTGAGTAGGAGCTAAACCTTGCTCAGATCGACATTTAAACTCGGATAATTATGGGCTTATCGAGGTAAATATCTTGTCTCTCTATTGTAATTGGAGATTACATGATTGTTAGACTATATAGTCAAGTATACTATATATAGAATCAACGTTGTTATCGGCAATGTCTTTTGACTTAAGCTGAATAATAAGAAACCTTTTCGAAAGAAGAGTATTGAATCAGATTTACATAGATCAGACATGCGAGACTTGTGTAGCTTTTCTCGCGAGGTAGAATTGCACGTCCGATTAACGATAACCCGCTGGCTTGGTAGCCTACCCGATAGAGAGGAGATTTACGCTGCCATGTGAGGTGCCGAATTTTCTCGTAGAATGTTCTACGGCGGATCTAAATGTTAATGGCGCGTGGCCTTATAGGTTGAAGTACTACGTGTGGCGCGATCTACTTGGCTTAAAGGAGTAGCCGATTGGAAGTACTGAGCGTTTTGCTATTAGTCGATACTCGTCGCGAGGTATGTGAACCTCTTCCTATCTCTTCTAGCATGATATGTGTGAACTATGTAGTACCAGACGATACGTGCTAAATGTATTTGATTGGTTTAAAGCGAGAAGTTGTTATAACGGCTTTATGGGAAGTTGGTTATAACACTTTATGTTGGTAAGAAAATACTTGTGGTTTTTAAAAGGTAATCGATTTGAACTATAAGCGGCTTGTTATGTGTTAATAAAGAACTTGAAGTATTTCAAAAGATTTTTGAATAATTTTGAAACAAGAGGTAATACTTGATTAGTAAAGAAAACTAAAAAGATATACTAGCATTATGGAAAGTTAGGTATAACGGCTTAAGAATGTTTTCTTGATTTTGGAAATCGTAATGTGTATCGACAAACCATCGCAGCGTTAATAAAGGAAATGTTTTTAATAATTAAGTATTATTAAACCAAGAGAAACTTTCATCCGCATGTAAGCTAAGATGAGACAAAATGATAATTCCTAGATCATGGTCATTGTAATAAGATTGTTATAAACAAGAATATCCTACTCACTTATAAGGCTTATGTTTCTCGATTGTTTAAAGGAGAATTATATTCTTAAATGAATAAGACTATGAACTACGAAACCTTTCTAAAATGAGAAACTTGAACATGGGAAATTAGGCAAACTTGAACATGGAAATTAGGCAAACTTGAACATTGGAAAAAATGTTGCTACTTGATTTTACAAAGAGAAGTAATTGATTTACTTTAAAAGATAATCACTCTATTTTCATATACTACGTGTATTGTGTGGTTTTGTGAAGTAGCGTATCTTTAAAGATTTAATGTATGAAGTACTTTGGGGATAGGTACCGAACTTGTTAGTAGAAAGTACCTTGTGTGAATAACTTGATTGTATTGGTTTGTGATAGCCTTGTAATACTTTCTTGTTGATTTGATAAGTAAGCATGTTAGGATGCTACGTGTTAGTATCTTGTGATTATTGTGTAGGGTCACTCTTGTTGTTCTTACGTTGTCAAACGTTAAGCAGGTGTCGTTATTGTATCACATACCCTCGACTTATTATACCGAGGGCTTGCCACCCTTGATGCGGTCTATACGGCCTATGCAAATCGTGACTACGCGAGCGCGGTAGCTCGAGGATTGATCATTCCGGTGTTTAGCCTGACGCGGGATTCCTATGCGCGTCCGCTGAGACTACGGTCTTTTGAGACTATGCGGGCCGCGGAGCCTAGGCGGATACCGAGGGTTAGTCGCCCGACGCGGTATACCTCAGCGATGCAGGACCATGATTCGAGGAATACCTCATGCGGGTCTGGGTGACCTATGCGAGTCGCGAGAGTTCCAGGATAGACGCGACATTGATATTGCGCGCGAGGCCGCCTTCGATCATGTGGTGCGGCAGAAAGACCTCGGATACGCTTTATGGTATTTTTTGGCATCGCGGGTCTTAGTAGTCGGCTATTCCTTCGTACTTGCCCCGTACGGTTTTATTGTGATAACTTTGAGGGCGTGAGTCCCTGACTTGACATGACTGCTTATTTATTGTGAACTATAGTTTGGTTATCATACATGTCTCCTGCTTTATATAGACTACTATGATTTCATTTACGATTTATTTTCGCCACATACTGGTACTGTTAGATCGACCTCCTTTCGGGGCCGTTCATGCCGCAGTAAAGGTACACACCGCCGTTGATCCTCGCTCTTAGGGTCACAAGTTTGGGAAAGCTCCGCTTTCTCCGAGGCTTATCTGCATAGTCCCCGCCGTTGTAGGTATTTACATTCGTGGTATAAGCGGGCCCCGTCCCGCCATTGTTGTCGTATCATTTCGTAGAGGTCCGTAGAATCGCAAGTGTGGTTGTAAAAAGGATTAAACTGCTCATTTGTAGGAGTTGTTATTTATATATATGCCAAAGACAAGTTTTCCTCGACATTTTGTACTTCATTTGTTTCATGTATGTGTTTTATGTTCCGACACTGATGTTGTATCACCAGTGCCCGGTAAGGCACCGATCACGCCCGCATTCGGTCGTGACAAAAGTGGTATCGTGAGCGCTTAATCCTGAAAGTGTCTCTGACCGTATCGATGGCAGTTCGATTATCGTATGCGTGCACCACACCAATAATCGTGAGGCTATAGGATATTTAGGATTGGTTTCTATTTCTTCTCACTGAGATCGTGCCTTAGAGCCGTTGTAAGTTGGACCTCTAACGTATTTCTTCCTTACCGCTATGCCTCCGCATAGGCAACTCGAGCCCCGGAGGACAAGGCGGCGGAGCCGCGAGTAGAGTACAGAGGGTTACGTGGGCACAGCCCAATTATCACCTGGGTGGTGCTTCATTCGGGAGTTCTGCGGCGCCATTAGCCTCAGCAGAGTTTAGCACGCGCGCGCAGCCTCATCGCGCCATGATGTTTGAACCTTCGCCCACGATCGAACAGAGAATATAGATTTCAAGAGGCGACCGCAGTAATAACTATGGATTTGACTACCGAGAGTATACCGATGTATCGCGAGTCTTGATGAATATCAACGAAGGTTGTGCAAAGAGTAATTCTTCATTGGGCTTGAGCATGGCCTCGTATGCGGGCTTATGCGCAGCAGCCAAGAAACGTAGAGATCGAAGGTTAACGGCGACGCAGGTAAGAGGCCGTGGCGCAAGGTCCTTAGTAACTTTCGAGGCGAGTCGCCACCAAATAGACAGATTATGCGCATCCACCAAGATGCAAAGGTCCTCCACGGGGTTCGGGGCGTTCGGTATGCAGGTTAGTCGAGCTCCAGAGCTTCCGTTCACCATCACACGGCGTTCCAAATGATCCGATTCGCTTTTTCTCGTTCACAAGCAGTGCGCCATCCCGTGGAATGTCGTCTTTTAGTTAGTACTTATCAGACCTATGACCGCCGTGGTCCGATGTCGAAAGAGTGTCCTCATGGAGGACTTAGCCTTCGTGATCGGTGGGTAGTTCGTCATCTTCCTTAATGGCGCTCACGGGCAGGTTTGATTAGAACGACTAAGGGGAGTGAAGCAGTAGATACAGATAGATCTTTAACCCTCTAGGGTTTAGTATGTGTGATAAGGTGAGTATACCTTAAGTGTTATATTCTGATAGCATTGTGTAAATGGTGATTATAAATCTTGGTTAGTTAACCAAGTAAGATTTGGGGGATAGAGAAAGTGTGAGCCTTAGAGTGTTATACGTAGAGACCTTAGAGGTAAGGCCATCTCGAGTAAAAGATGTATTGTTTATGTTTGACCCTTATAGGAGTGCATAGTGCACGTGAGTTATGTTTGTGGGATTAGTCCCTGAGTAGTGTGGAATGAAAGAGGGTAGTTGAGCTAAGAAGACCGCTAGGTTTTCGTAACGTGATTAGTGAGAGTTTTCCTTCAGTGAGCTAGCGTTTTGCGCGTTGCCGTCGGGTTGAGGCACGCCGGGTCAACCCGCGGCATGTATGGTGGTGGGTCATTGTGGTGGTCCCGCTGGGTAGGGTCACGAGGGTGTTAGGCCGGAGTTTAGTTAACCAACGTACGAATTCGTGGATGCATTCGACCAGTAGTCGGGCCGAGGAGGTCAACCGTCTTGTCTTCTAGCAAAGACCGTTTACTCGGCAGAGGGTTATGCGAGATGATATATTAGAAAGGTTGTAAGGCTGCACGAGGTGCCTACCTTCACCTTATGGCGCAGTGGAGCCAGTGCACTGCTTTTTGGTTTCGGAAGTTTTACCAAGGGTTAAGAACTCAGCAGTCTCAAAATCGCGTTCATTCGCCTGCCGGGTGTATTTCAGAGGTAGTTGTAGGATTGTTGTCTCCTGGAGGAGTGTTTAAGCTACCATTTCGCTTTCGAATGTCGCCTTATGAGGCCTCAGAGGGCGGAAGTGTAAGTTGCCGGTCGATTGGTTCGATGTTGGCAAGATTCAAATAGTTGGTTCAGGCTTGTTCCAGCAGACTGTGGATAGAGTAAAACTTGTCTAGAAGAGGTTCTGGCAGCTCAGAGAAATCGTGCGGATAATCGGCGACGACGCCAGAGTTCGAGTTGACGGTCGGTCTTCAAGGTACCACCGGTTTGTGTGACGAGTTTTGACAGAGGAACTTAGCCCGAGTTACTTGGGCCCTTTGAGTTCATGTGAAGAATAGGCCGGGTTGCCTATATGTTAGCGCTGCCGTCCGACTTAGAGGCAAGACGTCCGGCCTTTCAGATTGTTATGTTCGAAGTATCGAAGATCCATCCAGTGTTCCCGATTAATGATGACCACGTTAGGGATAGTAACCCGAAGTTTTGGATAATCAAGCGAGACGTAAATGTAGTAAGAGTTCGAATGTACGGCGCCTTCATGATCGCACGCAACCGGTACCAATTGTTGGGTCGCCGAGAAGGTTAATGCCTCGTGCAAAGTGACAAAAGTGGTATATCATTTTGGTGATGTTAGAGGTGTTTCCTCGTGGACTTGGATGTAAGCATTTTGCGCAAGTTGTTTTGTACAAAGTGTGGCAGATTGATTCTCGTAAGTATAGTAGTGAAGACTATACCGCGCACGCTTGTTTTGAGACTTAGAAGGAACATTCGACGAATGTTTCTAAGAGGAGAATGTTATACCGTATTTTCGAGTATGTACGTAGGACGACGTGAAAAATTTGAAGTTTAAAGTTGGCTTGCCGAAATTTATTTGTTCACAACACCCGGTTAGAGTCGTTTTTCGACGAAAAGTTTTCACAGCTTTAGTATGGAAAATTCCGGCGATGTCATTTTTAATTTTTGCGGATTTTTACGAGAGACGAAACAATTTTGACCAACAAGAGGGCGCCACATGGCACCCGCTCATTGGAGCGGTAAAGGGGTGGACGAATGGCCATTGTTTGGTCAAGGGTTGGTAGGATATTTTGTGGTAGATGGATAATGTGCACTTGGCAAGATTCGCCCTACACTTGCCTTGCACTTGGCAAGATCTTGGCCATTGGTCGCCTTTGCTGACCTATAAATACCCCCTTTGATGACTTCTTCATCCATTCTACAAATCTCTAAGTGTTAAAAATCCTCCTCTCTTAGTAGTGTTCTCGCCCAACACCATCCCCTCCCCTTGGCCGAGAGCCCTCCCCTCCTAGTGTGGCCGTGGGGTACTCCCTAGCCTAGTTGTTTCGTATAATGCCCCTCTTGTTAGAAATACTCTCAAAAGTATTGTTATAATGCCCAAATTACCTTAGCCATATACCTTGTAGTATTCTAAGGTTATACCTTTACAAAGCCCGTAAATACTATTATACTTCCCTTCACCACAAAACCGAAACCCTAAGTAAATCTTCACCCGTAGTTGAAGTTATAAGTAGAAGTTGGTTAGAACTTCTAAGGGTTGTTTGGAGCTGGCCTGAGCGCACGAGTAGGAGCTAAACCTTGCTCAGATCGACATTTAAACTCGGATAATTATGGGCTTATCGAGGTAAATATCTTGTCTCTATTGTAATCGAGATTACATGATTGTTAGACTATATAGTTCAAGTATACTATATATAGAACTGAACGTTGTTATCGCAATGTCTTTTGACTTAAGCCCAATAATAAGAAAACCTTTTCGAAAGAAGAGTATCGAATCAGATTTACATAGATCAGACATGAGACTTGTGTAGCTTTTCCGTGAGGTAGAATTGTGCACGTCCGATTAAACGTATAACCCCCGTTGGCTTGGTAGCCGCCCCGATAGAGAGGAGATTTACGCTGCATGTGTGGGAGGTGTCCGAATTTTCTCGTAGAATGTTCTACGGCGGATCTAAATGTTAATGAGCGCCAGGCCTTATAGGTTGAAGTACTACGTGTGGCGCGATCTACTTGGCTTAAAGGAGTAGCCGGTTGGAAGTACTGAGCATTTTGCTATTAGTCGATACTGTCGCGAGGTATGTGAACCTCTTCCTATCTCTTCTAGCATGATATGTGTGAACTATGTAGTACGGTAGACGCATACGTGCTAAATGTATTTGATTGTTTAAAACATAAAAGTGTTATAACGGCTTTATGGGAAGTTGGTTATAACAACTTTATGTTGGTAAGAAAATACTGTGGTTTTTAAAAGGTAAATCGATTTGAACTATAATCGCTTGTTATGTGTTAATAAAGAACTTGAAGTATTTCAAAAGATTTTTGAATCATTTTGTTAAGAGGTAATACTTGATTTTTTAGAAAACTTAAGAGTTATACTAGCATTATGGAAAGTTAGGTATAACGGCTTAAGAATGTTTTCTTGATTTTGGAAATCGAATGTGTATCGACAAACCATCTGCAAATACGTTAAAGGAAATGTTTTTAATAATTAAGTATTATTAAAACCAAGAGAAACTTCCATCCGCATGTAAGCTAAGATGAGACAAAATGATAATTCCTAGATCACGGGTCAGTAATAAGATTGTTATAAACAAGAATATCCTACTCACTTATAAGGCTTATGTTTCTCGATTGTTTAAAGGAGAATTATATTCTTAAATGAATAAGACTATGAACTACTAAACCTTTCTAAAATGAGAAACTTGAACATGGGAAATTAGGCAAACTTGAACATGGAAATTAGGCAAACTTGAACATTGGAAAAAATGTTGCTACTTGATTTTACAAAGAGAAGTAATTGATTTACTTTAAAAAGATAATCACTTTATTTTCATATACTACAGTGTATTGTGTGGTTTTGTGAAGTAACGTATCTTTTAAAGATTTAATGTATGAAGTACTTTGGGATAGGTACCAACTTGTTAGTAGAAAGTACCTTGTGTGAATAACTTGATTGTATTGGTTTGTGATAGCCTTGTAATACTTTCTTGTTGATTTGATAAGTAAGCATGTTAGGATGCTACGTGTGTTAGTATCTTGTGATTATCAGGTAAGGGGTCACTTGTTGTGCTTACGTTGTCAAACGTTAAGCCCGTTGTATCGTTATTGTATCACATACCCCTCGACTTATTATACCGAGGGCTTTCCACCCTTGATGCGGTCTATACGGCCTATGCAAATCTTGTGACTACGCGGAGCGCCAGAGCTCCGTGATTGATCATTCCGGTGTTTAGCCCGACGCGGATTCCCTATGCGGTCTGCTGAGACTATGCGGTCTTTTGAGACTACGCGGGCCGCGGAGCCTAGGCGGATACCGAGGGTTAGCCGCTTCGACGCGGGTATACCTCGCGATGCAGGACCATGATTCGAGGAATACCTACGCGGTCCGCGGTGACCTATGCGAGTCGCGAGAGTTCCAGGATAGACGCCAAGACATTGATATTGGGCGAAAGTGCCGCCTTCGATCATGGTGCGTCTAGAAAGACCTCGGATACGCTTTGTGGTATTTTTGGTACCGCTGGTCTTAGTAGTCGGCTATGCCTTCGCACTTGCCCCGCACGGTTTTATTGTGATAACTTGAGGCGTGAGTCCCCGACTTGACATGATCGCTATTTATCAGGAATCGTAGTTGGTTATCATACATGTCTCCCGCTTTATATAGACTACTATGATTTCATTTACGATTTATTTTCGCCACATACTTGGTACTGTTATCGACTCCTTCGGCCGAAGTGCGTTCATGCCGCAGTAAAGGTACACCGCCGTTGATCCTCGCTCTTAGGGTCACAGTCAGCGTTGGGAAAGCTCCGCTTCTCCGAGGCTTATCCGCATATAGTCATCGTTGTAGGTATTTACATTCGTGGTATGGCGGGCCCCGCCATCATTGTTGTCGTATCATTTTGTAGAGGTCTGTAGTAATCTTGGGCGTGGTTGTAAAAAGGATTAAACTGCTCATTTGTAGGAGTTGTTATTTATATATACGCCAAAGACAAGTTTTCCTCGACATCGCTTTGTACTTCATTTGTTTCATGTATGTGTTTTATGTTCCATTGATTACTGATGTTGTATCACCAGGTGCCCGGTAAGGCACCAACACGCCCGTATTCGGTCGTGACACCGACGGTTTGAGGTACTGGAGCGCTTTGCTATTAGTCGATAATCGCCGCGAGGTATGTGAACCTCTTCCTATCTTTTCTAGCATGATACGTATAACTATGTAGTACGCAGAGACGCATACGTGTTAAATGTATTTGATTGGTTTAAAACATAAAGTGTTATAACGGCTTTATGGGAAGTTGGTTATAACAGCTTTATGTAAGTAAGAAATGCTTTGTGGTTTTTAAAAGATAACTGATTTGATTTATAACTGACTTGACGTGTGATAAATAAGAATCTTGAAGTATTTCAAAAGACTAAGAAACCGTTTTGAAAGAAGAGCAATACCTGGTTTTGAAAACATAAGAGTTATACTAGCTTTATGGGAAGTTAGGTATAACGTCTTAAGAGTGGTAAAGAGAATGATTTACTGATTGTTAGAAGTTAAGAGACTTGATCTTAAAAGATAAGAGACTTGACTTGAATGAATTAATATGAGTTTTGTGTGAAACCTCATTCGTGAGTAATGAGTACTTGGTTTTTTAAAAGGAATAATGGTTTACTGATTTTGGAAATCAGAATGAGTATCGACAAACCACTGCAGCGTTAATAAAAGGAAATGTTTTGACTAATTAAGTATTATTAAAACCAGTAGAAACCTCCATCTGCATAGAAGCTAAGATGAGACAAAATGATATTACATTTCCTAGATCATGGCTGCTTTAATAAGATTGATTATGAACAAGAATAACCTACTCACATATAAGACATATGTTTCTCAAATTATTTAAAAGAGGATTATATTCTTAAGTGATTAAGTCTATGGACTATGAAACCTTTATAAAATAAGAGACTTAAGTGTTTGAAATTAGGCAAACTTGAACTTTTGGAAAAGAATGTTGTTACTTGATGTTGAAAAGGAAAGTGTTTTGGTTGACCTAAAATGCGAGTCACTCTATTTTAATACTACTGTATCGGGTGACCTTTATAAAAGGAATGGATCTTTTAAAAATTTAACGCACGTAATACCTGGGGTCGAACCGACTTTGGCCTAAAATAAACTTGAGTTGTGTAACTTGCCTATGTTTGTGTTTGATAGCCTTGTGTGCATATATCGTATTTCTATACCACCGCTCTCTCATGGAGGGCCACTGAATTGTTATGAACGATTATCCACCGAGTCCCACGACGGGCCGAACACGTATTCCATCCGACATTCACCGAGTCCCACGAGACGGGCCGACACGTATTCCATCCGATTCTTCACCGAGTCCCACGGACGGGCCGACACGATTCCATCCGATTTCTACCGAGTCCCACGGGATGGGCCGACACATATTCCACATGATTCTTTACCGAGTCCCACGGATGGGTCGACACGATTCCACACGATTTACACCTGAGGCTGGCGGTGAGGAGTTCCACGTGAGGATGACTTGAGGCGTGAGTCCTCGACTGACATGACCTTTTATGTTGTGAATCGTAGTTTGGTTATCATACATGTCTCCGCTTTATATAGACTATTATGATTTCATTTACGCTTTTACATTTCACATACTTGGTACTGTTGTCCGACCTCCTTCGGGGCTGCGTTCATGCCGCAGTAGTACATCGTCATGGATCCTCGCCATAGGATCAAAGTTCAACGTGGGAAGCCCCGCTTTCTTCTGAGGCTTATCTTTTGTATGTTACCACGAGTCAGAGTTCTGTACATCTGTGGTATGGTGGGCCCCGTCCGTCATATGTTGTTGTCACTTCTTAGAGGTCTCAGTAATCTTTGTAGGCGTAGTTTGTAAAAAGGATAACTGTCGTATTTATGTATATATACCGGCAACTGCTTTGGTTGGCCTGTTTATTTATCATGTCTCTTAATTCATGTTCGTGTTTTTATTTCCACCGATTTTCTCCGTGTTGTATCACTAGGGTGCCCGGTAGGCACTACCACTGCCCGGTTCGGGTCGTGACAGCAAGAAGGAAACTTGTTGGCAAGCTTGTAGGAGTTTTGTGGAGGTGATTGTGGAAAGAAGACAAGTGAAAGTTGTTGGATTAATTTGGGTAAGCTCTAAGGTAACAATCTCTTCTTTATTCTTGAGTAAATTGTGTTGCATGTGAGGAAGAAAAGACTTGTAGTGGACAATATTGCTTTTAGATATATTGCATGTAATAAAATGAGTTGGATTTGAAAGAATTGAATAAGGATAGCATATGATCATATTATAGTCAAAATACTACTTTAAGAGTTGTTAAATTAGTTGTTATACATTGTGGGGCAGAATTTTACACGTCCAAGTTTAGGCATGTAATCCCCTTTGAATTGATTGAATTGTTGGGCCTTAAGTGGCGTTTGGATGTTAAATTCGAGCCTTGGAAAGGTGGAAAAGTACGTAGAAACAAAGGAAGTGCTGCCCAATTTTTCGTAGAATAAGGAACTTTATGCTAAAATATTCGACGAAGAAGTTTAGACGTTAATAGAGATATTTGATTATTATAGGTTGATACTCTACGCGCGGCATATTCGACTTGGCCAGTGGACTTAGCCGAGGAGGTATGTGATTCCTCCTATCCTCTTGAGCATGATATTTGTAAAATATATAGTACGGTAGACGTACGTGTTACACTAAATTTGGTTGCACCTTGAGGTCTTTTGACTTGAGTCCAAAAATGTTAAGAATCTTGAAATACTTCAATAACAATTATGAGTCATTATTTTTAAAAGGAAATTAATACTTGGGTTTAAAGAATAAGTTTCTTGTGGTTTTCCAAACAAGTGTGAAGGTTTTGAGTTATTACAAAGTCTAAGGTGTTATACCCCGTATTTCCAGAGTATGTACGTAAGGACGTACGTAGAAAATTTGAAACTTGTACTAAGGCTTGGCCGAATTAATTTTGTTCACGACACCCGTTTAGAGTCGTTTTTCGACGAAACGTTTTCACAGCTTTCGTAGGGGAATTTCCGGCTATGTCATTTCTAATTTTTTCGGATTTTTCCGAGAGACGAAACATTTTGGACCAACGGGAGGGCGACACTTGGCACCCTCCAATTGGTGGACTTGAACGTCCATTTGGACGAATTGGACAAAGAGGAGCACGTTTTTGGTGCCTTGGAAAAGTCAAGGAGTTGGTAGGATATTTGTGTTGGTAAATCCTAGCCCTACACTTGCCTAACACATGGATTGATCTTGGCCTTTGGTTGGCCATCCCTTGACCTATAAATACCCCTTAAGGTTGAAGACTTCTTCATCCAAAAATGCCTAAGTCTTGTGAGCTCTTCCTCCCTCCCTTCACCTTGTTCTCGCCCTTTCCCTCGCCGAGAGCCCTCCCCTGAGTTGGCCTTGTGGCGAGACTTCACCCTCCTGGTGTTGTTCTCGTATAATGTACCCCCCCCTTTGTGGTGTAGAAATACTCTCAAAAGTATTGTTATAATGCCCAAATTACCTTAGCCATATACCTTGTTGTATTCTAAGGTTATACCTATACGAAAAGCCCAGAAAATACTATTATACTTCCCAGTCCACAAACCGAAACCCTAGGAAAATCTCCATAGTCCGTTGGAGTATTGTGTAGAAGTTGGTTAGAACTTCTAAGGGTGGTTTAGAGCGGGTTGAGCGCTTCTGAGTCGAGCTAAACGATTGCCCAGATCGACTTGAAGCTAGGATAATTATGGGCTTATCGAGGTAATTATCTTGTCCCTCTATTGTAATTGGAAATTACATGATTGCTTGAATATATAGTTGCAGTATACTATATAATAGAACTGAACGTAGTTATCGGCAATGTCTTGCGACTTAAGCCCAATTTAAAGAAGAGTACCGAATCGTAATTACATGGGGTTGTATCAGACATGAGACTTGTGTAGTAGTACCATGGAGTAGAGTTGTGCCGTTAGGTTAGATGTATAACCCCCGGTTGGCTTCGCAGCCTCGATAGAGAGGAGATTTACGCTGTTGTGAGAGTCTTCGAATTTTCTAGAATGTTCTACGAAGAGACCTAATGTTAATAAGCGCCTTGTGGCCTTATAGGTGGGAGTACTACGTGTGGCGCGACCGCTGGCTTAAGGAGTAGCCGACGGTTGGAGCGTTTTGCTATTAGTCGATACTGCCGCGAGGTATGTGAACCTCTTCCTATCTCTTCTAGCATGATATGTGTGAACTATGTAGTACGGTAGACGCATACGTGCTAAATGTATTTGATTGGTGTAAAACATAAAGTGTTATAACGGCTTTATGGGAAGTTGGTTATAATGACTTTATGTTGGTTAGAAAATACATGTGGTTTTTAAAAGGTAATCGATTTGAACTATAACGGCTTGTTATGTGTTAATAAAGAACTTGAAGTATTTCAAAAGATTTTTGAATCATTTTGAAAGAAGAAGTAATACTTGGTTTTGAAAACTTAAGAGTTATACTAGCTTTATGGGAGGTTAGGTATAACGGCTTAAGAATGTTTTCTTGATTTCGAAATCGAATGTGTATCGACAAACCATCGCGTTAATAAAAGGAAATGTTCGACTAATTAAGTATTAATAAAACCAGAGAAACTTCCATCCGCATAGAAACTAAGATGAGACAAAATGATATTTCCTAGATCATGGTCATTGTAATAAGATTGTTATAAACAAGAATATCCTACTCACATGTAAGGCTTAGGTTTCTCGATTGTTTAAAGGAGAATTATATTCTTAAATGAATAAGATTATGAACTACGAAACCGTCTAAAATGAGAAACTTGAACATTGGAAATTAGGCAAACTTAAACATTGGAAAAGAATGTTGCTACTTGATTTTACAAAGAGGAGTAATTGATTTACTTTAAAAAGATAATCACTCTATGTTCATATACTACCGTATTGTGTGGTTTTGTGAAGTAACGATCTTGTAAAGATTTAATGTATGAAGTGCTTTGGGGATAGGTACCAACTTGTTAGTAGAAAGTACCTTGTGTGAATAACTTGATTGTATTGGTTTGTGATAGCCTTGTAATACTTTCTTGTTGACTTGATAAGTAAGCATGTTAGGATGCTACGCGTGTGTTAGTATCTTGTGATTATTATGAGGGTCACTCGCCAGGCTTACGTTGTTAAACGTTAAGCCCGGTTATCGTTATTGTATCACATACCCTTGACTTATTATACCGAGGGCTTGCCACCCTCGACGCGGTCTTTACGGCTACGCGGTCCTCGTGACTACGCGAGTCGCGGTAGCTCGGGATTTGATCATTCCGGTGTTTAGCCTGACGCGGGGATTCCTATGCGGTCTGCTGAGACTATGCGGTCTTTTGAGACTATGCGGGTCGCGGAGCCTAGGCAGATACCGAGGGTTGGGTCGCCGATGCGCGGTATACCTCAGCGATGCAGGACCATGATTCGAGAATACCTCACGCGGTCCGTGTGTGACCTATGCGCGAGTCGCGAGAGTTCCAGAATAGACGCGACATTGATATTGCGGGCGAGTGGCCGCCTTCGATTACGTGGTGCGTCAGAAAGACCTCGGGATACGCTTTGTGGTATTTTTGGTATCGCTGGTCTTAGTAGTCGGCTATGCCTTCGCACTTGCCCCGCACGGTTTTATTGTGATAACTTTGAGGCGTGAGTCCACGACTTGACATGATCGCTTATTTGTTGTGGATCGTAGTTTGCTTATCATACATGTCTCCCGCTTTATAGACTATTATGATTTCATTTACAAGATTTTTAGTTTCACATACTGCACTGCTGTGACCGACCTCCTTGGGCCGCGTTCATGCCGCAGTCGAGGTACACCGCCGCGTTGATCCTAGCTCTCGTGGTCACAGCCATTTGCGTTTGGGAAGCTCCGTTTCTCGAGGCTTATCGGTGGTATAGTCCCCGTCAGAGCGAGTGTTTACATTCGGGGTTCATGGGCCCCGTCCCGCCATAGTTGTCGTATCATTTCTTAGAGGTCCGTAGTAATCGCTGTGTGGTTTGTAAAAAGGATTAAGCCGTTCATTTGTAAAAGAGTTGATGGTTATATATATGCCGAAAGGCAAGTTTTCACGAATCATTGTTTTATATTTCGTTATCTCACGTTGTTGTTTTATGTTCCGATTACTGATGTTGTGTCACTAGGGTGCCCGGTGGCACCACCACGCCCGCTGGTCGTGACATAAGGGTTATACTAGCTTTATGGGAAGTTAGTCATAACGGCTTAAGAAAGATGAAAAGAATGGTTTGCTTGCTCGATTTATAGTAGCCTTGTAATGATTTCTGAATGTGTGATAAGTTGGCTTGATAAGTAAATATGTTGTGATACTACGGTGTTAATGTCTTGAGATTTGTTGTGGTAAGGGGGTTCTCTTATTGTGCTTATGTTGTTTACGATGAGCCGGTTGTGCTTGTGTTATATCACTTACCCTCCTGACTTGTTAAGTTACCGCGGGTTAGCTACCCCCAATGCGAGGAGTACCTCATGCGGGCCAAGTGGCCTATGCGGACTACGGTAGTCCAGGAATCACTCCGGGTGTGTTACGCCGATGCGAGGAATACCTTATGCGGTCCAAGTGGCCATGCGAACTGCGGGAGTCCAGGAAAATATCATGCGTTAGCTACCCTGGATCGAGAGTACCTCATGCGGGTCCACGGGACCTATGCGGGCTGCGGAAGTCCAGGATTAGGCTCGTATAATGATACTATGGGAAATGTTATGATTTAATTATAGTATTTTCTGTTTCACATACTTGGTACCTGTTGTACTGACCTCCTTCGGGGGGCTGCGTTCATGCCGCAGGTCGAGGTACATCGGTTGTTGATCCTCGCTCTTAGGATCTCCGTTCAGCCTTTGGGAAGCCCCGTTCCTCCGGAGGCTTATCTTTAGGTATGATTCCCTGTCATTGTAGATTTATGTACATTCAAGGTATGACGGGGCCCTGTCCCGTCATAGTTGTTACAAACTCTTAGAGGTCTGTAGTCCTGTTGTAATTGGGTTTCATAAAGGATATGACTGTTCAGTTTTGTTATATATAGTATCGAAAGGCAACCATTTTGGGTTAGCCTGTTTATTAAGTTATATTGTTTCATGTTCATGAGTTTACTTCCGCTGGTTTTCCTCTGATGTTGTATCACTAGGGTGCCCGAGGTAAGACACCAGTCACGGGCCCGAGGTCGGGTCGTGACAATAGTGGTATCAGAGCAGTTAATCCTCGAAAAAGGGTCTACAGGCCGTATCTAGTAGAGTCTTAATTATCAGTGTGTTGTGCACCACATCTATACTCAGGAGGCTACAGGATATTTAGGATTGGTTTCCATTCTTTCACTCTAAGATCGTGCAATAGAGCTGTGTTATAGGTTGAACTTCCTCTAACATATTTTTATGTATCAATTATGCCTCCATGCAAGGCAACCGCGGCCCAGAAGGGCAAGGCAGCTGAGGGAGCTGCTAGCAGGACACAGAGGGTTACGAGGGAACAGGCCTAGTCCTTACCTGAGGTGATGTTTCGGACGGCGAGTTCCACGACGCCGCCCAAAGAGAGTTTGGAGCGGCAGCCGATCATCGAGACCGCGATACCGAGCCTCCGCCATACAACCCGAGCGCAGGATATGGGCTCTGCGAGACGGCCCGCTTATTAGCCGTGATCGTGGCGCGCAGAGGACAGACGGGAGACAGTGGTTCCAGTAGTACCTGTAGTTCACCCCAGATCTGATAGCTTGAGACTTAGAGACTTTTTGAGTTGCAGCCCGCCAGAGTTCTACGGGTCGAGGCCTGAGGATGATCCTCATGAGTTTATCCGACATTTACAGTGGATCATGAGAATGATCAAGGCCTCGGAGACATAGTCGGTAGTGTTGGGTTCACATCGGCTGCGTGATACTGCAGTTGACTGGTTTGATTCATGGGAACTGTCCCGGGGGGATCATGCGCTTCCAGCTATTTGGGACGAGTTCTCGGAGGCATTTCTTAGCCATTTCTTGCCTCCGCAGATGAGGAGAGCTCGGGACGATAGATTTCTGACATTGAGACAGAGTGGACGGACGGTCCGGGAGTACAACGTAGAGTTTGACTCGTTGGCTCGGTATGTACCCGCTTTAGTAGCAGACATGGAGGACAGAGTGCACCGCTATGTCATAGGGCTCGATGATTACTTAGCAGAGAGTT
This sequence comes from Przewalskia tangutica, assembly GCA_029844215.1. Lineage (NCBI taxonomy): Eukaryota > Viridiplantae > Streptophyta > Magnoliopsida > Solanales > Solanaceae > Przewalskia > Przewalskia tangutica. Next base: position 44,725,559 of record CM056729.1, read on the forward strand.
GCACGGGAGTAGCTCTTCAGTCGGGCATGGACATTGCCCGCATGCAGGCTTATGCACTGCGCGGCGAACGAGGACGGCGGATTGATAGATATCGCCAGAAGAGGCCCGAAATCGTGGTCCTTCGTAGTTTTGAGGTAGACAACCTCGCAGCAGATCGTTTGCACCTCACCGTTCGAGCGCCTCCACCGCCTTCCGAGTTCAGGTATTCGAGAGCAGTCGTGGCTCGGCTTCGTTTCGAGGAAGCGAATGCTACCCGATCGAGACCACCTCTCTGTGGCCGTGGTAGATCTCATTTCGGGGTGTGGTAATACTGTGGGGCCTTGCTATACTCAGGCCGCAGGTCATATTTCGAGGACCGTCAGACCGCAGGCGCCGCAGATGGTAGGTTCACCGCAGGTCATTCGTCTGCCTCATCTGCTATCGCACTCGCCCCGGCGGCAAGGTGCTCATGGGCCGCAGGTCGCCAGATAGGTCGTGGCAGGGTCCCACCCGGCTCTCGAACCGCATTTATGCTATGTCCAAATTGCCGTGACCGTGAGGCGTCACCGGATGTCGCCACAGTACATTATTGGTTTCATGTGATGTTTATGCTTTGATAGATCCGTGTTCTACCTTGTCCTATATATCTCCTCATATTGCCGGGTAGAATAGGGATGAGCCCGAGTCTATAAAACCTTTGAGCGCTACACCGCAGGTGATTCTGGTAGCAGAGGTGTATAGGGCTTGCCCGTGACTATTTACGATCGCCGACCCAGCCGACTTGATAGAGTTGGATATGACGGACTTTGATGTGATTATGGGTATGGATTGGCTAGCATCTTGCTATGCCAATGTGGACCGTAGAGAGGTACGGTTCCAGCTTCCTCGTGCCGCTATCGAGTGGAAGGAATACCGCATCGCCGGCGGTAGGTTTATTTCTTACCTCAAGGCTGGGAAGATGGTGCGAAGGGTATATCTACCATATGGTTCGGTATTCGACACGAGGTCGGATACCGCACCTTCGCCCGGTTGTTAGAGAGTTTCGACGTATTCCCGACGAAGCTTTGGTATCCTCCCGAGAGGAGATTGAGTTTTGCATTGATATGCCGCACACTCGACCGATATCTATTCCACCATACAGACGGCACCTACCGAGTTGAGGGAATTGAAATACCAGCTGAAAGATTTGCTGGAAAAAGGCTTTATCAGACCTAGTGTTTCTCCCTGGGGAGCGCCGGTTTTATTTGTAAAGAAGAAGGATGGGACGCTGCGTATGTGTATTGATTACAGGCAGCTGAATAAGGTAACTATCAAGAACAGATACCCCTTCCCCAGGATTGATGATTTGTTTGACCATTCAGGTGCGAGGTGTTTCTCCAAGATAGATCCGGTCCGTTATCATCAAAGTGCGAGTTAGAGAGGCAGATATCCCAAAGATCGCATTCGGGACCCTGATGGGCACTATGAGTTCGTGGTGATGTCTTTCGGTTGACCAACACCCCAAAGAAGATTCATGGATTTGATGAATCGTGTTCAAACCATTCTTGGATATGTTCGTTATAATATTCATTGATGATATCTGGTTTATTCGCGCACGCAGCAGAACACGCGGATCATTTGAGGCGGTATCGAGTCCTCCGACCGGCAATGTATGCCAAGTTCTCAAACGTGAGTTTTGGTTGGCTTGAGCTTTCTTAGGGCATGTTATCGGGCCGATGGTATTCGGTTGATACAACAGAGATCGAGGCGTCAAGACTTGGCCTAGACCCACTACAATCGATGGAGGTGCGCAACTTTGGGCCTCATGGGTTATTATCGGAGATTCAGGAGAAGTTTGCTTCCATCTCAAAGACCTTTGACTAGTCGACTCAAAACAACTATGTTCCTGGACGGATGCTTGTGAGGAGGGTTTCCGCCATCGGAAGGAGAAATTGACGACCGCCCCAGTCCTTACTCTTCCAGAGGGTTTAGACGGATATGTGGTTTATTGTGATGCGTCGGGTGTCGGATTGGAGTGCGTCGATGCAAAGACGACAAAGTTATAGCTTACGCATCTCGACAGCTTAGGAAGCATGAAAAGAACTATCCCACACATGACTTAGAGTTGGCAGCAGTGATTCATGCCTTGAAGATCTGGAGACATTATTTGTATGAAGTTCATGTGGATATTTACACAGACCACAAGAGCCTCTCCAAGATATCTTCACCGAGGAGCTGAACTTACGGCAGAGACGGTGGTTGGAGCTACTTAAGGATTATGATGTAGATATTCTATACCACCCATGGAAGGCCAATGTAGTGGCAGATGCCCTTAGTCGCATATCGATGGGTAGTCTGTCAGGTGTGCAGCCAGAGAAGAAGGGCATGGTCCGAGAGTTACATCAGCTAGCGAGCCTTGGGGTTCGTTTGATTGGTTCTGATGGTGATGGAGTTCGGGTTCGAGAGGTTGCCGAGTCTTCCATCGTCGACGAGGCGACAGTATGAGGATCCTATTATGGTACGATATCGAGATGCCGCTCTTCAGGAGGAGACGAGTTTATTTGAGGTAGCGCCTGATGGGGTGCTAAGATTTGAGGGCCGGTTGTGTGTTCCCGATGTGGCAGGACTTCGTCAGATTTCGTGAGGCACACGCTCGTTATTCTATTCACCCGGTCGACTAAGATGTACCATGACCTCGTGTATCTATGGTGGGTTGGCACGAAGAGGACGTTGCGAGTTTCCGCGCAGTTGTCCGAATTGTCGCAGGTCAAAGTTGAGCACCGAAGCCTGGGCTATCAGCAGCTATTGATATTCGACTGGAAGTGGGAGGTAGTAAATATGGATTTTATTATGGGTTACCTCACACTCGAGGAAGCATGATTCCATTTGGGTTATCACGACAGTCGATTTAAATCAGCCCACTTTCTCGCCATCAGACGACTTTTTTCACGAGGATTATGCTAGACTATATATCGAGAGATTGTGAGATCGCACGAGTTCCTATATCGATTATTTCGCATGCAGGAGCCCGCCACTACGCCAACTTCGGAGGTCTTTCTAGAAGGGATTAGGGACACATGCGAGCCTCGATCGCTGCTTCATCCTCGGACCGACGGACAAAGCCGAGCGCATCATCCGCACTCGAGGATATGATGCGTCAGGTTATTGATTTCGTGGTAGCTGGGAGGATCATTTACCTCTTGTGGAGTTTGCATATAACAACAGCTACCATTCTAGTATCCAGATGGCGCCTTATGAGGCCTTATACGGGAGAAAGTGCAGGTCACCGATAGGCTAGTTTGAGGTAGGAGAAGTTCAGTTAGTCGGGACAGATTTGATTCAGCAGGCAGTGGATAAGGTGAAGCTTATCCAGAAGCGGTTGTTGGCACCGTAATCGTAAGTCGATGCAGATCATCGGCGTCGACACTGGAGTTTGAGGTAGATGACCGGTCTTCTGAAGGTATCACCCATGGCGGCGTGATGAGATTCGGGAAGAAGGAAACTCGCCCAAGCGTACATCGCCTTATCAGATTTTCCGTAGGGTAGGCAAGGTTGCCTATGATTTGGATCTGTCGTCCGATCTGGAGGCAGTACATCCAGTTTTTCACGTGTCTATGTTGCAGAAATGTATTGGAGGTCCATCTAGAGTGCACCCAATTTGTGATGTCCAGGTGACGGAGGGGTTATCATATGAGGAGAGTCCCATAGCGATACTCGATCGTCAGGTTAGGCGACTTCGGACAAAGGATGTGGCTTCCATCAAGGTCTTATGGCGGAACGAGAACATGGAAGAAATGACGTGGGAAGCAGAGGAGGACATGATGAAGAAGTATCCTCACTTGTTCCCTACACCCCCAGGTAACCCACTTTCCTAATTATTAGTTTTTCCAAATTTAGCAAATTATGCGTGAGTATTGTTGTGACTGTGGAGCGTCTTTATTTGCAAGAAGAATAGTTAAGAGGGTCTGTGTCGATATTGTGATTTGAGTAAGCCTAGAAGGAACATTCGGGATGAATGTTTCTAAGGGCGGGAGAATGTTATACCCCGTAGTTCTGGCCATGCGTATGAGAGCTTACGAAAAGGATTAAGACTTAAATTTTAGAAGGATAGGTTGACGGGTTTTTAGTCAACTTGGAGGCGGGTTATGACCTGTTACATTTAGAGTTCCTAGGTGTTTCAAAGGCCTAGTACGTAGTTCGTTGAGTCTAGTTTCCAAAGCAACCAACCGTTCGTCGATAGGATATCGGAGTAGAAAGTTATGGAAGTTACAAGTTCGGTCGCAATGGCGTAAAAGTATTTCGGCCGTGAGCTGCGGCGCCAGATGTTCGAATGTTCATTGAGTTGCAGCGGCCGCGCCGTAGCTGTGGCCGCGCGCACTAAGTTCTGTGAGGTGGCGGAAGTTTCAGCGCCGCGGCGCCGAGGCGGGTTCTGCGAGGTTTAGTGGGAAAATCTGAACTGTTTTGTTTTAAAAAAGGCCATGGGATGGTGACAAGTGTCCCCCCCATCTGATTTTGCATGTTCTACTTATTGACCAAGTCTTGAAGACTTGGTCATTCTTCAAGCTTCTTCTCTCTCTAAAAATTTAAAAGCTCTCCCTTCTCTCTAGAAAATCAAGAGGAAATCAAGGCTTGAGAAAATTCTGAAAAAGGCGGCAAGAAGAAAACTTGTTGGCAAGCTTGTAGGAGTTTTGTGGAGGTGATTGTGGAAAGAAGACAAGTGAAAGTTGTTGGATTAATTTGGGTAAGCTCTAAGGTAACAATCTCTTCTTTATTCTTGAGTAAATTGTGTTGCATGTGAGGAAGAAAAGACTTGTAGTGGACAATATTGCTTTTAGATATATTGCATGTAAGAAAATGAGTTGGATTTGAAAGAATTGAATAAGGATAGCATATGATCATGTTATAGTCAAAATACTACTTTAAGAGTTGTTAAATTAGTTGTTATACATCAGGCGTAATTTTACACGTCCAAGTTTAGGCGTGTAATCCCCTTTGAATTGATTGGATTGTTGGGCCTTAAGTGGCGTTTGGATGTTAAATTCGAGCCTTGGAAAGGTGGAAAAGTACGTAGAAACAAAGGAAGTTCTGCCCAATTTTTTGTAGAATAAAGAACTTTATGCTAAAATATTCGACGAAGAAGTTTAGACGTTAATAGAGATATTTGATTATTATAGGTTGATACTCTACGCGCGGCATATTCGACTTGGCCAGTGGACTTAGCCGAGGAGGTATGTGATTCCTCCTATCCCCTTGAGCATGATATTTGTAAAATATATAGTACGGTAGACGTACGTGTTACACTAAATTTGGTTGCACCTTGAGGTCTTTTGACTTGTGTCCAAAAATGTTAAGAATCTTGAAATACTTCAATAACAATTATGAGTCATTATTTTTAAAAGGAAATTAATACTTGGGTTTAAAGAATAAGTTTCTTGTGGTTTTCCAAACAAGTGTGAAGATTTTGAGTTATTACAAAGTCTAAGGGTTATACTAGATTTATGGGAAGTTAGTCATAACGGCTTAAGAAAGATGAAAAGAATGGGTTGCTTGCTCGCTTTATAGTAGCCTTGTAATGATTTCTGAATGTGTGATAAGTTGGCTTGATAAGTAAATATGTTGTGATACTACGGTGTTAGTGTCTTGAGATTTGTTGTGGTAAGGGGGTTCTCTTATTGTGCTTATGTTGTTTACGATGAGCCGGTTGTGCTTGTGTTATATCACTTACCCCCCTGACTTGTTAAGTTACCGCGGGTTAGCTACCCCGTCGCGGCGAGTACCTCATGCGGGCGGGTGGCTTATGCGACTACGAGTCCAGAATCACTCGGGTGTTACGCTGATGCGAGGAATACCTCATGCGGTCCAAGTGGCCATGCGATCGCGGAGTCCAGAAAATACCGCGTTAGCTACCCTGATGCGGCGAGTACTCACGCGTCCACAGGACCTATGCGGGCTGCGGAAGTCCAGGATTAGGCTCGTATAATGATATTATGGGTGAGTGGCCCTGTTTCGATCATTAGCAGTCTAGAAAAGACCGGTTGCGTTACACTTGTTTACTCTTGTCTATGCTGTGGCACTGTGTGCGGTTAATTGATTTTCATACATATCTGTGGATTGATTTGGAAATGTTATGATTTAATTATAGTATTTTCTGTTTCACATACTTGGTACCTGTTGTACTGACCTCCTTCGGGGGGCTGCGTTCATGCCGCAGGTCGAGGTACATCGGTTGTTGATCCTCGCTCTTAGGATCTCCGTTTAGCTTTTGGGAAGCCTCGTTCCTCCGGAGGCTTATCTTTTGGTATGATTCCCTGTCATTGTAGATTTATGTACATTCAGGGTATGACGGGGCCCTTTCCCGTCATAGTTGTTACAAACTCTTAGAGGTCTGTAGTCCTGTTGTAATTGGGTTTCATAAAGGATATGACTGTTCAGTTTTGTTATATATAGTACCGAAAGGCAACCATTTTGGGTTAACCTGTTTATTAAGTTATATTGTTTCATGTTCATGAGTTTACTTCCGCTGGTTTTCCTCTGATGTTGTATCACTAGGGTGCCCGAGGTAAGGCACCAGTCACGGGCCCGAGGTCGGGTCGTGACATTGCTTCCCCTACACACAGTCTATAAAATACAGAAAAGGGTATCAAGTTGATACTTACTCCCAAATCACACAAAGCATGCTGACACTCAAAATTCCCAATAGTGCATGGAATGGTGAAGCTTCCTGGGTCTCTCAGCTTCAGGGGAAGCTTCCTTTGTAGAATAGCACTGCACTCCTCCGTTAATGCCACAGTTTTATAATCTTCTAGCTTTATCTTTTTAAAGAGAATCTCCTTCATAAATTTGACATAACTGGGCATATGCTCCAAGGCCTCAGCAAAAGGGATATTTATGTGCAGGTTCTTGAAAACCTCCCAAAACATAGAAAATTATTTATCCATAGAATTTTTCCAAAGCCTATGAGGGTATGAAACTCTGATTTGAGGCTCATTACTCACTGTTGGTGATGTTTTTTCTATTGTGTGGTGGTCTTCAGTATCCACGGCCTTCTCTGAATTAGATGTCTCATCCAATTTGTCTTCATTCTCTGCAGATGGTAGAGGTGCAACTAGTTCAACTTGCTTACCGCTTCTCAAATTTATAGCCTGGCACTGCGCCTTCGGGTTTACCATATTATTGCTAGGGAACTTCCCCTGTGATTTGTGGTTCAACATATGTCACGACCCAAACCGGAGGGCCGCAACGGGCGTCCGGATCTCACCCGTCGGGTACCCCAAATCACACCATCACCGAATAATTACAATAAGCATGGACTAAGCAGAAAAAAGGATTATGAAACTCTTGACTAGAGAACTGATTTATACATATTTACATGCCCATACCAAAATCGATAAGGCCATACAAAACCACTATCCATAGGACACCTGTCTACAAGCTTTTAAAGAGTATACGACATAAACATATCATACTAATACTAGACAACAACTCTGGAACAAATAGAGTGTTCCAACATCAGCTGAACCAAAAACCTATCAGTGTGAACCATCACTATCTTTACAGAACCTGCGGGCATGAAAGGCAGCGTCCCCCGACAAAAGGCACATCAGTACTACTGATGTAATGAGTATGTCAAGCATAAGAAATAACATAGACAGAATATATTATAATCTGAAACAAAAACACTGACCAACAGTACATGCCTCTGAGGGCCCTAGTACATATGTCCAAATGTTATGCAATACCAATGAGGTATACTGATGGCCACACAGGCGTCTTTATTTTCATAACAGCCTCTGTAGGTATAATATACATAAACGTCATGCATGATGCCACTGCGGTATACTATCTATTTTTCATAACAGCCACACAAGCTTTCAGTTATATTGGAATCCTACTTACACAAGCTTTCGATTATATCGGAATCCTATTTTCCATAACCGCCACACATTCTTTCGATTATATCATATAAGCCATACATTCTAGCCACACAGGCTTCAATGTTGGCCTCTTAGGGTTCTTTTGTGATAATATGTACCAGCTGCAGGTGGTGTGCGTATATAACGTCTTTTTTTTTCCATATCCCCTACATATATATAATATACAATAGTGTGTATAGCACAAGTGGTCCTGGGTAATATGCATATGAAATGCATGAATGTTAACACCATATTTCAATCTCAACGGGTGACATATTACCCTTGTACCTTTGACAATATTGTGAATCATCACCATATTTTCATATGCCTCATTAAGGACTTAAAACAATTTAGACATGCTTTTAGCATAGGAATAAACAACATAATTATTCTTAACTTCTAGGATATAATATATTATGGAACTATATCACAATTATATTTCATAACATGGAACATGTTAAAAGGAAGAAATAATTTGCCTTAACATACCTCGTGTTTTATAGAAACATAAAAGTGGCTAATCGAGAAAGGAGAAATTCCAAAGCCTTCCCTTCAGTGTACTGGTCGAAATAGAGCCTAAGTGCTAATTGTATGCAGAAGTAAAAATAGCAAAATGAATTGCACAGTTTTTTTTCTTGGTACGAAAAGGGTTGCTGCTTTCTTAAGTTACTTTGCATCCATAAGATATTTGGAAATGAGATGCCTTTGCTTTACGTTGCCAGAAAAATGTTTTATTCCCTATGTTGCCTCCTATTTAGCCAATTGGCAGTGGGGGGCCTTATTTCTTTCCATATATGTGGCTAACGTGTCACTTAATTTAATTAAGTGACTTGCCTTCGTATAATTTATCAATTACACACATAAATAATTTTAGATTCCACTTATTTAAATCCTTAAAACTCATAATACCTTCGTATACTCGATGTCATAATTTGTAATATGACATTAGTCAATCACTTCTTTTGGGGATATACAACTATTATTATTAATTCTCATCGTCACACTCACTGCATCCAAAATTATTTCGGGATCATATCCTTTTGTATAGTAATTTCCTTATTAGAATATGTAAATATAACATATATTCCCCGAGGCTCGGGTATACTTTTCCACATTAAGGTGCTCAAATTATCGCTCAAAATTACTAGACGTTACGTCCTTCCCCCCTTAGAAACATTCGTCCTCGAATGTTGGGGTGACATATCTAATCTCTATCACGTAGCCAGAAGACACAACCACCAATTTACGGGTACTGATCTCGCATGGTCATCACGCCTATCATCGGCGAAACCTTCAAAATACCCAATCATCTATTTAAAACTCCAGGTTTCGCCATCACACATCTGCATATGACTTTTGACGACTTTGTGCCATTAACATTGCTTTTGGATAAGCTTCACCTTTTCTATCGCTTTATGTACTAAGTCAGGCCCGAATAATTCTGACTCGCCCACCTCGAACCATCCAATAGAAGATCTACATCTTCTTCCGTACAAAGCTTCATATGGAGCCATTTTAATACCGACGTGATAGCTATTATTGTACGCGAACTCATTAAGGGGTAAGTGACCATCCCTACTCCCCTTAAAGTCCAACACACAAGCTCGTAACATGTCCTCAAGCGTCTGAATAGTTCGCTCAGCTTGACCGCCTGTCTGAGGATGAAAAGTTGTACTTAAATTAACTCAGGTGCCTAACCCTTTCTGAAATGACTTCTAGAAGTTAGATGTAAACTGAGCATCTCGGTCAGATATAATAGAAATAGGCACATTATAAAGTCGAACAATCTCTTTAACGTACAACTTTGCGTCGTCCTCGACTGTGTAGGTACTTTTCACCAGCAATAAATGAGCTGAATTGGTCAGTCTATCCATGATCACCCAAATAGAATAACTTACAAAAAGGATGAGGTAACCCCGTAATGAAATCCATATTAATCATTCTCCATTTCCACATCGGGATCTCAATGTTTTGAGTCAAGCCGCTAGGGTTTTGGTGCTTTACTTTTACCTGCTGACAATTACGAAAATGAACCACCAACTCCACAATGTTCCTCTTCATGTCGTCCCACAAATACATACCTTTTGAGATCATGATACATCTTAGTAGATCCATGGTGAATGGAATATTGTGAACAATGGACCTCCGTCGTAATCTTGTCTCGTAATCCTGCTATATTCGGAATACACAAATGAAACTTCTATTTGAGGGTCTCTCTCCCATTATACTCGAAGGTTTCAGTCCTTCTCTTTTTTTCTTTTGTTAAATATCTTTCCCAATCTTCTCTAAAAATGGGATCTTTGTCATGACGTTCCTCTTTTTTTTTCCGTATGAGGGACGACCCTGATGTATTATGAGTCATAAGGCTATCACTATCTGAATCCTTCAATCGGATTCCCACTTAACTAAATGATGTGTTCCCTCATGTCAACTTCTCTCCTTAGTCCTCACATTAGTCAAGCTGCTTATGGGTGAATGATCATACTGTCAACTTAACTTCGTTTACTAACTGGTGTGCTGAAAACTCTTACATTTGTAGTATCTCAATCGTGAACACTTTGTGGACAATGTCATCGAATCTAAAGTGTGTGCATCATTGCAGTTAACTCTCATTCATAGTCTGAAATTAATCTTTTTTTGCGTACCTTCTCACTACTCATAATTATACACAACTTTATTTCTTTTGACACTTGTTCACTCATTTTCTTACTTGTCGTACTTTTCATACTTCTAAAATATTATGGTATACATACGTAATCTCAAAATTGCTCCCGATTTCAATCATTAGTGTTGCGTTACTACCCTTTAAGGGATGAACTGTTAACTTAGTCCTTTATTCAGTACGTAGAAGACTCTGAAAAATTGCATTATATGATGTTGACCTACTATCTCCAAACCTGGTCATTATACTTCGATTCGAATTCTTCCACTTGCCCTATATCGTAGAACTTTTGGTTAGTTAAAAAAGGCTCATAGACATCTGCATTTGCATGACATCTTATATGTATTATAATGTCATTATCTCTTGACATATATCTTTAATGTCTATCTTGTATCCATAAGCGTGACTTTTTTCACCTGTTTAAGTGCTAATCTCGAGCTTTACTCACCGTTACTTCCATTTACATACTTCCTGAAAGGTATGACTGCATATGTTGTGGAACCGATGCTTCATATGTTTAGATCCAATTCACGGTGTTACATGATCCAATGACTTGTCAAGCTTTCTTGTCTTATCATTATTAGGTTTTTTATCGACCGAGTGCCCATTTGTCTTACCTTTACATTTCCATTTCAAGTTGCCTTGGGGATCTCTTATCTCAAAGTATTTTTCATACTATCTTCCTGAAAATCATAAGTTCGTCACCTTTGCCCGAAAAGTTCTTATGGTCCATTCTCCACTGTTGATCATTTCGTTGTTGCGGAGTAATCATACCCTTGTGAAACATGCATTTCATTCACCTTTATCCTCATTGTCGTAATCCTTCATGCTACTCATCATTAAACGAAAAATATTTCTACCTTGATACTCGATCAAACAATTCCATTCATACTTATTAATTGTTTTCATATTCTTACAACCCTTATTTGCTTGCTCCATAGGTTCCGTCCTCAATTACCCCCAACAAATTATGGTTATCCAGATGTTACGTAGAATTGTAACATATTGCACAACGAAGCCGAAGACCTTACCAGTCCAATATCTATAGCATACCTTAGCTTACCAACATTGATATAAATAATTCTCAATAATACGCAGTATCGCCCTTTGCACAAGGACGAGGGCTTATATCCCCTCCATAATATTCCCTTCTAGCATTGTTCTTTGTTCCTCACTGACCACTGCTCCTTGTCTCACTATATTACTGCTTGCATGATCCCTTCCGAAGCTCTTTGTTCCGAGCGAGTTAACGTAGAATTCCACAAAAGCTTGTGTAATCTCTAACATATCATTTAGAGTATCACCTTTTTAGTCTTTTATATTGAATATCCTATTCACACTTCTCCTTGATTTTATCAAGTTTTGGAATACTTTTGTATTCATACCTCCACATATTAGCCATTGAATTTTTTTGCACTTCTGTTGAAAGAATTTTGTCCTTTCTTCATTCTACCTCTGATAGTCCTTAACACATTGTACTTCTTTTGTAATCAAAGCCACATTCATAGGGTCATGTTACAGTTCACTCTAGAATTCTAATCAGCAAGAGTCACCGTAAAATGTGTAGATTTTCATAACCTACTAAACCTTCCAATGATGTCTTTTGTTTTTCATCTGTACCATTTATACTCATCTTATCCTTACCTTTGCGCATCTACTTGGGACATTTCGAAATGTTGTGGCCATGGCTGCCACACTAAACCAACCCCCTGTACTTTTGTGGCATACTCCAGCATGCGCTCGACCATACTGACTACAAGATGGTCGGGGTAGTCTCACTCGACCCTTGCAACTTTGATCCTGAGATGTTGGCATCTTCGAATCCTTTAAGTACCGGCGATCCTTAGCTAATAAAATCACTGACCCCTCATGGGACTATCTCTATCTGACACTCTATGTTGAAGTCATTCCTGAGAAGCAACCAATTTATTCAATACCTGCATCTGTCTTTACATCCTAATCAGACGGAGCCTGTGGTAGGACTGATGGTACTTGATCTTCCCTTAACTCCTCTGGTGCTACTGGGTTCGTCGATACTTCAGACATCTTACTCATATCCTCTGACGGATATGTCCTAATAGAAAGCATACTACTCGTAATTACACTCGATCCAACTTCAATCTCCCTGCTAATCATAATCCTAGTGGAAGAAAGAATTGTTATAATTGCAAACACAATAAGGTCTATCAGGCGAATCCTTACAAACCCTTGTGTTTCGGTGTGTAGTACCTACTTTATTTTAGTCCCTCCAAAAACAAATGTTTCGCTTCCCAGACTTGCATTATCTCTTTCGTATATGCGTGCGAGAACTTCTCAAAATCTCGAAACTTTTAACATACTACTTCCCTTCTGACGTATCAACCGTTTTGATAGAAATCGCTCATTTACTGGCTATGAGTATAAACTAACCGAAGTCTTTTTGGTAATCTGCGTTATTGAAACCGCAACAGGCACGAGTTAAACTCGAATTCTTAAAACTCAGCTCTACTGCATGATTTACGAGATGAAAGAATAGAAACCATCCCAAAATGTCAGGCAGCCTCCTGTGTATAACTATGGTGCACAACATACCCATACACAATACTCTACTAGACACGCCTTGTAGACTTCCTATGACAGATATGCTCTGATACCAAGTTTATCATGACCCAAACCGGGGGGCCGCCGGGTACCCCAAATCACACCATCACCGAATAATCACAATAAGCACGGAATAAGCCGAAAAAAGGATTATAAAATCTCTTGACCAGAAAACTGACTTATATATATATACATGCCCACGCTAATACCGACAAGGCCATACAAAACCACTATCCATAGGACACCTGTCTACAAGCCTCTAAAGAGTATACGACATAAACATATCATACCAATACTAGACTGCAACTCTGAAACAAATAGAGTGCTCCAACATCAGCTGAACCAACAATATATCAGCGTGAACCATCACTAGCTTTACTGAACCTACGGGCATGAAACGCAGTGTCCCCGACAAAAGGGACGTCAATACGACTGATGTACTGAGTATGTCAGGCATAAGAAATAACATAGTCAGGATATATCATAATCTGAAATAGAAACATTGAACAACAGTACATGCCTCTGAGGGCTCTAGTACATATGTCCAAATGTTATGCAATACCAATGTTGAATACCGATGGCCACACATACATCTCTTTTCATAACATCCTCTGTGGGAATAATATACATAAACATCATGCATGATGCAAATACGGTATACTATTTATGTCCCATAACTGCCACACAGGGTTATATTGGAATCCTACTTCTGATATCCGCCACATAGGCTTTCGGTTATATCATAACCGCCACACAGGCTTTTGGTTATATCATATAAGCCACACATGCTTCAATGTTGACCTCTTAGGGCTCTTTTGTGATAATCTGTAGCAGCTACATGTGGTGTGCGTATATAACAATTTTCCTTATTTTTCCATATCGCCTACATATATATAATATATAATAGTGTGCATAACACTAATGGTCCAGGGTAATATGCAAATGCAATGCATGAATGGTAACACCATATTCCAATCTCAACGGGTGACATATTACCATTGTACATTTGACAACATTGTGAATATCATCATCATCTTTTCATATGTCTCACTAAGGACTTAAAAACAATTTAGCAATGCTTTAGCATATGAATTAACAACATAATTATTCTTAACTTCTAGGAGTATAATAAATTATGGAACCATATCACAGTTATATTTCATAACATGGAACATGTTAAAATAAACATCATGCATGATGCAAATGCGGTATACTTTATGTCTCATAACCGCCACACAGGGTTATATTGGAATCCTACTTTTGATAACCGCCACATAGGCTTTCGGTTATATCATAACCGTCACACAGGCTTTTGGTTATATCATATAAGCTACACAGGCTTCAATGTTGACCTCTTAGGGCTCTTTTGTGATAATTTGTAGCAGCTACAGGTGGTGTGCGTATATAACAATTTTCCCTATTTTTCCATATCCCCTACATATATATAATATATAATAGTGTGCATAACACTAGTGGTCAAGGGTAATATGCAAATGCAATGCATGAATGGTAACACCATATTCCAATCTCAACGGGTGACATATTACCATTGTACCTTTGACAACATTGTGAATATCATCATCATCTTTTCATATGTTTCACTAAGGACTTAAAACAAATTAGTCATGCTTTTAGCATAGGAATCAACAACATAATTATTCTTAACTTCTAAGAGTAGAATAAATTATGGAACCATATCACAGTTATATTTCATAACATGGTGTCACGATCCGACCTCGGGCCCGCGACTGGTGTCTTACCCCGGGCACCCTAGTGATAAAACATCAGAGAAAATCAGCGAAAAATAAAACTCATGAAAAATAAACAGTGATACTAAAAACAGGCTGACCAAAAAGTCGACTTACTGCATATATATATAAATAAACCTTGAACAGTTATCATTTACAAACCCTGCCCACAACAGTACTACAAACCTCTAAGAATGTAACAATAGCTATGACGGGACAGGGCTCCGCCATACCCCTGAATGTACAAGTACCTACAATGACAGGGGACTATACCAAAAGATAAGCCTCCGGAGAAACGGAGCTTTCCAATACGCAGAACCGTGATCCTATGAGCGAGGATCAACAACCGGTGTACCTTTACCTGCGGCATAAACGCAACCCCGGCGAGGTCGATAACAGTACCAAGTATGTGAAATCAAAATATCAGAATGAAATCATAATCTATATAAAACAGAGACATGTATGATAACCAAACTACAAGACATTAATGTATAAGCGATATGTCAAATCGTGGACTCACGCCGGTCATCATCGAAATATAACCACGGGTCTCACGCCCACAATATCAATCATGCGTGGAATTCTTTCCTCATCACGGCATTTATGATAACAACACCAAGGAGTACATGAACACCGTGTCCTACTTCAGGTCGTAAACCGTGACGGCAAGTACGGCGCATAGCTACCGTAACCACTGCGTCATCAATCGACCGGGCAAGTACGAAAGCTACTACCGTAACCTACCATACCAATCGGTTATAAAACGACCGGCAAGTACGGCGCCAACTACTGTGTACCTTCGCCGCGCACCGACCGGCAAGTACGAGAGCTAACTACTGTAACCGTCGCTAACAACCAGATTCCACTGCGCCACGGTCGACCGGGGCAAGTACGAAGCTAACTACTGTACCTCTCGCCACGTCACGATCGGCAAGTACGAAATCTAACTACCAGGTACCACCTGCATCACGAAACTTCATGGGGAACTACTCCGTGGAATACCATAACTATGGAAGCATACTTGTGGGCCACCCAACGTGTCAGTATGTCCAAGTAAATAACATGATAAAGAACCGATCGGGGCAAGTACGAAAGCCAACTACCAGAACCAACCTGCATCAGCAACGACCGGGGTAAGTACGGGGGCTAACTACCAGATACCGCCTGCGTCACTAAAACCTCATGGAGAGCTAGTCCATGGAACAACAATCCTACCGGAACCATACCCGTGGGCCACCCAACGTGTCAGTAGGCCCAAGGAAATAACAAGATAACCGACCCTCCATCGAGAGACACGGTAACATAGACATACAACACTTGAACAACAAAGGCTATCACAACTAGCATAGGCAAGTTTTAACATACTCTTAGACTCTCATTTTATGCCAAAAAAAATTCGGGTGTTTAACCCCAAGTACTACATACTTATAACTTAGTCATGATTGTCATGGGTCATGATGAGTGAACAGTGAAGACGACGTGAACAGTAACTTCGCCGGATTTTAGCCATTTTCGGCCACCTCCGAAAGCCATTGGAGACGAAACTTATACCAATAGCTTCGTCTTCTCAAGCTCGTCAATTCCATAGTACCCTTGACCGTCGATTCAACCTAAATCGCCGGAAAATTCAGATCGAAAAACCCCTCAGGTTTCCGATCGTCTTTTCGACTTTCCGGCGAACTCAGGCAACTTTGACGAACGGGGGTGGTACCAACAGTTTCGTCATCTCCACCCCGTCATTCCTATACCCACCACGTTCATCGATTCATACTAAATCGTTGATTCACTCAAATCACAAACCTCGAAACCCTAATCGCCGTTGGGCATTTTCCGGCGACTCCAGGTACAGTCGAAGGGTGTGACTGGTACCATTAGCTTCGTCGTCTTCAGGCCGACATTTTGCAACCAACCTCCACCTACAACTCACTCCAGATCGCCGGGACGACCAACTCGATTTTTCCGATTGATTTTAGCCGATTTCAGGTCGATTCTGGTACTGTTGAGGGTGGTGTGTGATACCATTGTGTTCGTCTCAACAAACTCTACAATTTCCACTAAATTCCGAATCTCAATACTCCAGTTTTGAATTCTGTCATCTTTTCCGGCGACCTGCCGGCGGCTATGGCGGCAGTGGCGACTGGGCAGCCTCCAGACGAGGTTGCCCAGTCCATTTCATCAGATTTCCCTCCTCTAATGCTCCCTCAATGCAATAATTCATTATCATTGGATCAAAATGGATTTTTCCGACGAACAACGCCGCCAAGCAGCGGCGGTCCAGCGGTGACTCAGGCCCCACAGGCGGCAATGCAGGCTGCTCAGCCACTTGGAAATGGTCAGAAATATTCTCACGCAGTCCAGGCATCAACTATACTTGCCGGAAAAATCACAACAAATGTGGGACCCACTTCTACTCAAAACAGTAAACCTCCGTTGGCACCGAAACATGTATCGTTTTTACATGGAGAACCTACATTTTTGTTTGAACAAACTGAAATTGAGGAGCTGGTGATTAGACAGGATTTGGGATGGGCTGTTATTGGAAAATTCAGTCATGGCATGCCCGATATTGAATTTTTAAGGACTGAAATTCCCAAGCAGATTAAATTAAAGGCTTATGTGAATATTGGTTATCTGTTTAGTAGACATGTCCTAATTAGATGCTCCATTAAGGAGGACTATGATACCTTGATGTCTATTAATGGATCATTTGATATTAAATGGAAGAACGTGTCATAACCGATGCATTCTATGAAGTATGAGGTGCATTTTGATCCGACCAAAGAAACCAGTATTGCTTGGGCCTGGGTTTCATTTCCTAATCTGCCGCCCATTTATTTTGAAGAGTCTACTTTGCTATCATTTGCTTCTGTTGTGGGTAGACCGATATGTATTGATACCGCAACAAAAAATAAAACCCGACCTAGTTGTGCTAGAGTGAAAGTCGAGTTAGACTTGTTGCACGAACACCCCAAACAAATCCAAATCCAAATCGCCAAAGAGGGAGGTATTCAAACGAATTTTTATAAGATTCAGTTTGACTATCTCCCTAAGTATTGCACAAATTGTTCCCTTCAAGGACATGATGTACATGGGTTTTGGAAAGTAAATCCCTCATTGAGACCTTCGAAGGACAAAGAAAACAACCATTCTGCTCCTTCTTCCCCTAAAGAAAATCCACAAAACTCAAATCCCCCGAATAATCCAAAACAAACCAACACTCTTCCTAAAAATCCAAACCAACCTAAAGAAGCTCCTAAAAAATCCAAATGGCTGGCATATTGTTGTCAGTAAAAAAAGAAAGAAAAATGCTCCCCAAGTACAAAAACCTACTACCAAAAATATGGGGAAACAAAACCCGTCCCAAAAATCCAAAGCCACCAAAAAACAACCCCCTAACAAAAATACCCAACCTTCAAACCCTCAACAAAACTCTCCTCCTTTATTCATGGCACAATCCCTCCCCACCTTTGCTAGCACCTCCTCCACCTTACCTACTCCCACCCACCCTACCGTAACCCATCCCCTTCCCACACTGCCCACCCCTTCTCCCCCTCTTCCTGAACCAAACCCACCAGATATACCCATACCTTCCGTGACCACCCACCATTTCTCTCCACCTGAACCTAACCTACCCGAGACCACCCCACAACCATCTCTACCCGACATCACACCTCCACCAGAACCCAACCCACCTCCTGACCCCATACCTCCAATCGTACCTACCCCCCTGCAGTCACTACACCCATCCCCTCTCTAACCCTTACTCATCCATTATCCCCACTGGATATTGGAAAAGCCATAGCCAAACGCCCTATCTTCTCTTCCGCACCCTCTTCTCCCACTGTTCCTAAATACAACCAGCAACTTGACCCTTTCTTGATTCTACCTTCTGTGGCCAAGAATTTTGTGTCTTTGAACCAAGCTTGTACTAACAGCCCCTCTTCTGGTAGTATGAGGAGGATTTGTGGTAATGAGTTTGTCATTGCTGAGGATGATGATGTAGAGGTAGAGGTTGATGTCCACGAGGAAGCCATGGCTGACAAGGATGATAATTTTGTTGACATGACTGACTTATTTGATGAGGATAGGGATACAGTGGTAGATAAACCAGCTGTAGAAGATTGCACTCCTGAGGTATCCGATGCTTACACGGAGGGTTCTGATCCTTTTATGGGCGTAAGGCTTCCGGGTGATGAGATTCCACAGGTTACACCAGCGCTACCGATTGGTTCGGACGGGGTTGTTCCGATTAGGAACAGGGATATTCAGGATCTGAGATTGCGAATGGTGATGAAGTTAACTGAGTAGTGCACAAAGTTTATCAAGACTTTCATGGCAGCGAGATCAGCACAGTTGTGGTGTCAGAGACAGGCAGGTTTGACATGTGCAAACAACTACGACCCATCTTTGGATATCATTAGAGAGGCTCTTGACAGGAAGAGGAACAGGTTGCAGACACATCAGCCCTACACTCATCATCGCACAGAGCAGCAGATGATAGCAGATATGAGACAGCCAGGCAATGGAAAATACATGGGGATTGATACTGACGAGTTAGATCGGATAATCAGGGCCATGACAGATGCATTGCTAGCTCATCCAGACCCAGTACCATTGGTTCCAGTACAAATAGCTTCTACGAAGATTACACATCGGGCAACCTCATCCATCACTACAAGATCCAGATCCAGACCCAGAATTCCTATTACATGATCAGATTTTTAGAATATCTGGGGGATGACAGAGATGAGACACTTCAGATTGAAGACTTTGTATTCCCAGAGGAATATAGCTTTAGGCTTACATTGTATCTTCATTTTGTTTGTTCGCATATGTAGTATCAGCATCGAGTATGTTATAAACTCGGTGATGATTATTTCTTATTTGATTATTGCACCTTCTTTCTTTTTGCACTCCTGCTGATGAGCAGTGTATTTTCCCCTACGGGGGCCCCCTGTACTTTCCTTTTTATATATAAAATTACCTCGGGCCGAGAGTCCGTTGATAGTTCATAAAAAAAAAAAGTACTGCATACTTCAATTCTTTCAAAAAGATCTCTTTTTATGTAAAAACAACACGATACTAATATCCGTAGTATCAAAACACGTTCATGTTTAAATCAAGTACTTTATACTTCTTAAACCAAGTGGCTTACACTTTTAAAAAAATAACGTCAAGTATACTTTTAAAACCCAAGTAACTCACTCTTTTAAGATCAAGGCACTCACACCTTTTAAAATCAAGCCACTTATACTTTTCAAAACAAGTAACCTATACTTTTAAATCAAGTTACTTCTTCATTCCCAAAATCAATTCGTTTATAAGTCAAGTCTCTTATCTTTCAAGATCAAGTCTCTTAACTTTCAAAAATCAAGTCTCTTATCTTTTTTAGAATAATCAAACCATTCTTTTATCTTCATAAAGTCGCTATAACTAACTTTTCATAAAGCTATTATAACACTTTATATTTTAAACCAACCAAGACAACTAAACTCATTCAACACACGTACGTCTACCGTACTATATATTTCACAAATAATCATGCTCAAAAGAATAGGAAGAATCGCATACCTCTTCGGCTTAATCCACTAGCCAAGTCGAGTATGCCGCGCGTAGAATATCCACCTATAATAACCACAATACATCTATCAACTTCTAGTTCCCTTCGTAGAATATTTCTAAGTATAAGGTTCCTTATCCTACGGAAAATTGGGCAGCACTTCCCCTGTATCTACTTACCCCCATCTTTTTCAAGGTCCGATATCAATAGCCAACATGCCACATTTAAGGCGCAGTAATACAACAACTCAAAGGGGATTACATGCCTAACTGGACGTGTAAAATTCTGCCCCACAATATACTAAACAGTCCATTTCTTTTCAATCTTCTTTCTACATATTATATACTCAACTATAAACTACTACAACATGTAATCTCCAATTACAATAGAAGGACAAAGATCATTACCTCGATAAGCCCAAAATTATCCAAGATTTATAAGTCGATCCTTAGCAATGTTTAGCTCAAAATCCTTACGTTCCAACCCACTCCAAGCAACCCTTAGAAGTTCCTAACCAACTTCTCTTCAAGATCTAACTTCAAAAAGTGAAGAATACCTTAGGCACAAATTTGGCAAGTTTCGGCCAAGGCAAAACTTTAAGGCTAGGGGTGTGAAATCTTGTCCAACACTTGGTTAACAACCTTCCTAACACATCAAAGAAGAACACTTAAGAGTTTAAGGATTTTTGGACAACAATTTGGTCAAGATATTTGTCACGACCCGATCCCGGGCCCGTGACTGGTGCCTTACCCGGGCACCCTAGTGATACAACATCAGAGTAACCAGCGGAATATAAAAACAAAGACATGAAACAATAAAGAGTAAGAACAGTCTAACCGAGAAAAATGTCGCCTTTCGGCATGTATATATAAACCCAAACTTGAACAGTTACATCCTTTACAAACCACCCGCACGATTACTACAGACCTCTAAGAGTTTTTATATCACTATGACGGGACAGGGCCCCGCCATACCCCCTGAATGTATAAAAGTATATGACCTCAGGGAACCGTACCAAAATACAAAGCCTCCGGAGAAATGGAGCTTTCCCAGGCTGACGGTGATCCTAAGGCGCGGATCAACAAGCTCGTACCTCAACTGCGGCATGAACGCGGCCCGAAGGAGGTCGATCTAACAGTACCAAGTATGTGGCGAAAATCAGTAAATGAAATCATAATAGTCTATATAAAGCAGGAGACAGGTATGATAACCAAACTACAGTACACAATCTATAAGCAGTCATGTCAAGTCAGGGACTCACGCCCTCAAAGTCATCACTCAAATATAACGGGGGGTCTCACGCCCAACATCAATCATGCGTGGAATACCTTCCTCACCGGCGATACATGATGTAACATATAATCCGTGGCGCTGTGGCATCCTACCTCACGATCGGCGTAAACATATACAACATATATATATATATATATATATATATATATATATATATATAACGCGGCCGCATGCCCTGGAATCCCTCATTGTATAAGCATGGCCATAACGTGCCCTCGGAATCCCTCATCGTAGCGCAGTCTTCATGGTGAGCTAGCCATGGAAATAAGAATATAACATGCCCGGAATCCTCATCGCTGGTACATGTCTTCACGGGAGCTAGCCCGTGGAGTAAAAATATAACATGGTCGCATGCCCCGGAATCCCTCATCGTATAAGCATGGCCATGGAGTAATGAAACGTGCGGGCATCTAACGCGTCTGGCGCGTGCCGGCATCCTCATCGTATAAGCATGGCCAAGATCAAACACAATGGAAGCATACCGGTGGAATCCTCAAGTCAGCTGCACGTCGTCAATAAAAGTTCACAACAAGTCAGCCGGCCCTCCATCGAGAGACGCGGTGGTATAAAAATACAATGCTTGCACAACAAACGCTATCACAACTAGCATAGACAAGTGCAACATACTCTTAGACTGTCATTAACATGTAAATTGATTCACCATTTGTATAACTCAAGTACTCTCATTTTATGCCAACCATCCGGGTTTTAACCCTAAAGTACTACGTACTTTAGTTCTTTCAAAAGATCCATTTCTTTTACAAAGGTCACATGATACCCGTAGTATCAAAAGTGACTATCATTTTAAGTAAACCAAAACAATTTCCATACCTTCTTTTTGAATAAACCAAGACAATACCGTGCCTTCTTTTTAAACCAAAAACACTTCAATTCCTCAAGTCTCTCTCTTTTATAAATCAAGTTCCTTACTTTGGAATTTAAGAAAGTTTGTACTTGTTTATAATGATCTTATTAAAGTAGTCATGATCTAGGAAATGTAATACAATTTTGTTTTATCTTAGCTTCTATGCAGATGGAGGTTTCTACTTGTTTTAATATAATTAATTATTTGTCAATATATTTTCCTTTATTAACGCTGCAGTGGTTTGTTCGATACTTATTCTCATTCCCGAAATCAATATAACATTATTATTCGAAACCAAGTACTCATTACTCAATATAATTAATTGTCGTTACTTTTTCCTTTATTAACGCTGCAGTGGTTTGTTCGATACTTATTCTCATTTCCGAAATCAATATAACGTTATTATTCGAAACCAAGTACTCATTACTCACGAATGAGGTTTCACAACTTTCCACACAATTCAAGTTTTTCACATATCAAATCAAGTCAAATATAAGTCAAGTCTCTTATCTTTTTAAAAATCAATAAACCATTCCTTTACCTACATAAAGTTGTTATAATTAACTTCCCATAAAGCCATTATAACACTTTATGTTTTAAACCAACCAAATTCGTTTAGCACACGTACGTCTACCGTACTACATAGTTTAAAATAATCATGCTAGAAAGGATAGGAAGAGGTTCACATACCTCGCGACGATTATCGACAATTAGCAAAACGCTCCAAAGTACTATAACCTTGCTAGCCCTTTTCCACCCTTCAAGTAGAATACGCTACTCGTAGTACTTCCACCTATAATGGCCATGAAACGTCCATTAACCTCTAGATCTCTTCGTAGGATATTTCTAAGAACAAGGTTCCATATCCTATGGAAAATTAAAGACTCCCCCGTTTCTACTCAATTTTCCACCTTTTCCAAGGCCCGATAACCGTAATTAACATACTATAATTAAGGTGCAATAATACCGAAATTTAAAGAAGGGGATAACACGCCCAAACAGAACGCGATTAACAATCTCTCCTTCATAACAATAATAAGTAAAGAAGGGGATAACACGTCCAAACGGAACGCGATTAACAATCTCTCCTTCATAACAATAATAACTAAAGAAGGGGATAACACGCCCAAACGGAACGCGATTAACAATCTCTCCTTCATAACAATAATAACTAAAGAAGGGGATAGCACGCCCAAACGGAACGCGATTAACAATCTCTCCTTCATAATAACAATAAGTAAAGAAGGGGATAACACGCCCAAACGGAACGCGATTAACAATCTCTCCTTCATAATAACAATAAGTAAAGAAGGGGATAACACGCCCAAACGGAACGCGATTAACAATCTCTCCTTCATAACAATAATAACTAAAGAAGGGGATAACACGCCCAAACGGAACGCGATTAACAATCTCTCCTTCATAATAACAATAAGTAAAGAAGGGGATAACACGCCCAAACGGAACGCGATTAACAATCTCTCCTTCGTAATAACAATAAGTAAAGAAGGGGATAACACGCCCAAACGGAACGCGATTAACAATCTCTCCTTCATAATAACAATAAGTAAATAAGGTCCAAAGTAAATATAGTCCAAAGTAGATACGGTCCAAAGTAGATACAGTCCAAAGTAGATACGGTCCTTAAGTTGGGGTCCTTGGCCAACCTTTACAATTTTACTTATCCAATTACTTCATTAGTCCTTCCACTTATATTCCAATCTTATTATAAGTTATAGTCCCTTTGTTGTTAACCTCTTAGTAAGTAATGGATACATTTTTACCATTTTAATGGATAATATGCCAATTCTCCTTTTTAACATTTTAACAAGATCCAAATCTTTCTTTATATCTTATAGTCCATAATATACTTCCAATATATGTATAATATCCATATATACATAATAATCAACTTCACAAAGAGGTTAAGGTTCATTACCTCAAGGTAGTCCAAAAACGTGGTATCGCCCAGATTTTTAGCCATCGCTTCTTTGAACTTGTAATCGCTACGACCCGATCCCGGGCCCGTGACTGGTGCCTTACCCCGGGCACCCTAGTGATACAACATCAGAGAAAACCAGCGGAAATAAAAACTTAAACATGAACATGAGACAAGATAATGAAACGAGCAACCAAGCGGTTACCTTCCAATAAAATATATATAAACAACTCTTTTTAAAAGCGAGCAGTTTAATCCTTTTTACAAAACCACCTTGCACGGTCTCTGCACCTCTAGAGTTTATATAACAACTATGACGGACGGGGCCCGCCATACCCCTGAATGTACAAGAACCTACGGACTCGGGTAACATACCAACGATAAGCCTCAAGGAACGGAGCTTCCCAAACGCTGAAATGAGATCCTAAACGCGGGATCGGCGGTAGATGTACTCTACTGCGGCATGAACGCAGCCGAAGGAGGTCGATAACAGTACCAAGTATGTGAAATCAGAAAATCGTAAATGAAATCATAATAGTCTATAAAAGCGAGAGGCGGTATGATAACCAAACTACGATACACACATAATGATTATATCAATTCGGTCTCACGCCCACAACATCAATCCCGCGTGGAGTACCTTTCTCACCGCGATGCATGATATGATAACAACAAGACAAAGCAATCCAAATGGGAGCATACCCGTGCGCTACGCATCGTGTCGGTATGTCCAAAGGAACAAATAAGACAACATTCCAAATGGAAGCATACCCGCGCTACGCGTCGTGTCGGCGTATCGAAGAAACAATAAGACAAAGATTCCAAATGGAAGCATACGTGCGCTACGCATCGTGTCGAGATGTCCAAAGGAGCAAATAAGACAACATTCCAAATGGAAGCATACGTGCGCTACGCGTCGTGTCGGTATGTCCAAGGAAACAATAAGACAACAAGCGGTAATCAAAGTGGAAGCATGCGTGCGCTACGCGTCGTGTCGGTATGTCCAAAGCGATTAACAAAGTAACACTATCAGCGAGGAACGTGCGTGGAATTTATCCGTCAGCTGCGGTCACGTCAAGTAAGTTCTCAACAAGTCAACCGACCTCCATCGAGAGAGCGGTAGTATAGAAACACAATTCTTGCACAACAAAGGCTATCACAACAAGCATAGGCAAGTTTCACAACAACAAGCATAGGCGAGTTTCACAACAAGCATAGGCAAGTTTCACAACAACAAGCATAGACAAGTTTATACACAACTCGAAGTACTTCCATTGTATGCCCAAGTTCGGTTTTTAACCCTAAAGTACTACGTACGTTAAATTCCTTTTAAAGAGATTTATTCCTTTTATAAAAGTCACCCGATACCCGTAGTATAAAAATAGAGTGACTTATATCTTTTAAGTAAACCAAAACAACTTCCATACTTTCTTTTTTAAAGTCAAGTTACCACGTTAAAACCAATGATAAAACCTTTCTTTTGTTTTCATAAGGTCGTTATAACCAACTTCCCATAAAGCTGTTATAACACCTTATGCTTTAAACCATTTTAAGACAACACAATGCCTTTCTTTTCCCTAAGGTTCCAGTTTGCCTAATTTTAATTACGCAAGTCTCTTTTTGAAAAGTTTCATAGTTCAATGTCTTAATCTCTTTTAAAACAATTGAGTAACATATGCCATAGGCGAGTAGGTTATTCTTGTTCATAATCAATCTTATTAAGCAGCCATGATCTAGAAAATGTAATATCATTTTGTCTCATCTTAGCTTCTATGCAGATGGAGGTTTCTACTGGTTTTAATAATACTTAATTATTCAATACATTTTCCTTTATTAACGCTGCAGTGGTTTGTCGATACACATTCTGATTTCCGAAATCAGTAAAACATTATTCCTTCCAAAAACCAAGTACTCATTACTCACGAATGAGGTTTCACACAAACATCCATATTAAGTCAAGTCTCTTATCCTTTAAGAATAAGTCTCTTAACTTCTAAACCATTAAACCGTTCTTTTTATCTCTCTTAAGGCGTTACACCTAACTTCTCATAAAGCTGGTATAACTCTCATGTTTTCAAACCAAGTACACACTTCTTTCAAAAAGGTTTCTTAATCTTTTAGAATACTCCAAGGTTCTTTTACATCCAGTCGGTTATAAGTCAAATCAGTTATCTTTTAAAAACCACAAAGCATTTCTCATTTACATAGAGCTGTTATAACCAACTTCCCATAAAGCCGTTATAACACTTTATGTTTAAAGACAATCAAATACATTTAACACGTATGCGTCACCGTACTACATAGTTATACACATATCATGCTAGAAACGAGATAGGAAGAGGTTCACATACCTGCGACGGTTATCGACTAATAGCAAAACGCTCAAGTACCTCAAACCGTCGGCTACACGCCAAGCCAAGCGGATCACTCCACACGTAGTACTTGACCTATAGAGGCCCACAAGCGCTATTAATATCTTTAGATCGACTTAGAAAATTCTACGTAAAAATTCGCAGCACCTCCCGCATGAGCGTAAATCTCCTCTCTTATCGAGTAGGCTACCAAGCCAACCGGGGTTAACACGCCTAACCGGGCGTGTACAATTCTACTACACGGAATGCTACCAAGTCTCATGTACTGACCACATGTAATTACGATTCGATTCGATTCTTAAAATTGAGCTTAAGTCGCAAGACATTGCGTAAGTATTATTCAGCTTAAGTCAAAAGACATTGCCGCACGGTGTTGTTCGATTCTATATATATAGTATACTTAACTATATACTCCTACAACATGTAATTTCCAATTACAATGAAGGTCAAGAATGTTTACCTCGATAAGCCCAAAATTATCCGAGTTTATATGTCGATCTGAGCAAGGTTTATCTCTACTCGTGCGCTCCAACCGCTCAAACAACCCTTAGAAGTTCTAACCAACTTACTTAAAACTTCAACTACGGGTGAAGATTTACTTAGGGTTTCGTTTTTGTGTGAGGAAGTATAATAGTATTTTACTGGCTTTTGTATAAGTGTAACCTTGGGAATACTACAAGGTATTTGGCTAAAGTATTTTGGGCATTATAACAATACTAGGAGAGTATTTCTATACCACAACAAGGGGTATTATCTGAAAACAACTAGGCTAGGGGGTGTGTACCCAGCCAAGCCTCTACAAAGGGGTAGGTTTCGGCCAAGGGCCTTCAAGAGGGGAGGGTGTTTCGGCTAGGCTACCAATAAGGGGAGGGTGTGTGGCGGACGAGATCACAAGAGGGAGAGGAGGGTTTGAGACTTAGAAAGATTGCTCAATTTTTGGATGAAGAATGTCTTCAACTAGAGGGGTATTTATAGGTCAAGTGAAAGCCAACCAATGGCCAAGATGTAGACAAGTGTGGTGCAAGTGTAGGGCTAGATTTCAATCATGTGGACCTTATCCATCTACCACACCAACTTGCACAAATATCCTACCTAACCCAAGGCACAAAAACGTGCCTTTGCTTGCCTTTGAGCCCACTTCTCACGTCGATGTGAGGTGACACATGTCACCCTCCGTTGGTCCAAAATGTTTCGCCTCTCGGAAAAATCCGCAAAATTATAAATGACATAGCCGAATTTTCCCTTCAAAGCTGTGGAAAGCGTTTAGTCAACGACTCGCTTTTGGTAGCTATGCACAAATTCGAACCTATGCCTACTTTAAGGCTCAAATTGTATACGTACGCCCTCACGTATATACTCTGGAAATACGGGGTATAACATTCTCCCCTCCTTAGAAACATTCGTCCCGAATGTTCCTTCTCGAGACGGATAACGAAGAATTTCTTCTAACAAGTTGCCAACGCCACACCTGGCCACGAAATATCACACGTTCTCTTCCTTCCTTACTCGTCGTGCCCTTCTCGGACACTTGAACTCCTCTAGTATACGTACCACACTTCAGTCATCGCTTTAGTTCCAAAACTTTGGAGTCACTACCTCAACTTGGTCATCTTACTAACCGCAATCTCCGCCTAAGGCCATTCCCGCCTTCATGATCCGCTCGGTCGAACATAACCACGAACTCATACGACGGTCATCTAAACTTGGGCCTAGCACCCTCGTGACCCTACCACCTGGAGGGACCACCTCGATCTGACCCCACCTCATTCCGGGCTACGGGTTGACACGCAACACGTCCTCAACCCGAGCCTCTGTCACGCCGACTCTCTCGTTTCTCGATCCGGAACAATCTTACCTATACAGGTCATGAAAAACTACCACTTCCATTTCACACTACCCATGGACTTATCCCACAACATATGTATATGCAAACCAAGTATTTCAACAAGGACTAACCGTAAAATCTTTTATTCAAGATGACCTTACATCTAAGGTCTCAACATGAAATATTCTTAAGTTCACACTTTCCATGCCCCCATACATAACCATTCAACTAGCCAAGCTTTCTAACTCATAACCAACATAATGCTAAACACATCATCAACATCAATACATATAAGTCTCTAGAGGTTAAGGATATACTGAAAATAGGCGGTTCAAAGGACCGCTAAAGCTGAACTCCCGCGCGACCTCTCAGGGGCCGCCGGTGTACGAACATCCTGCCTAGCTGTGGAAGGTGAAGAAACCGCAACTGCTCTAGTAGTCCGTGCTATCCTACCAGTGCTACCCCTCATCGGACAGTTTATCCCACAATGGCCCTGCTGGCCGCATGTAAAACAAACTCCCGGACTAGCACGACACTCACGCTGTGGAGTCTACCACGGCCAGTCACAACGAGGTAGGGTGGCTTGGTGGTTAACACCCTGCTCTCCCGAAAATCTGAACCCTTGGAGCCCTGACCTGCTCCTGAAACCTCTGGACTCTCTGAAGATTGTAGAGGACCACTCTGTACGGGCGGAGGCGCATAACTAGCCTGCTGCTGAGGCGGTCCGCCTCGAAAGTTACCAAAGGACCCTGCTGTTACGACCTCTTCTGCGACCACAGTCATTCGCCGATTTATCCGCTCCTCACATCAGTGCATACGCTGCACGCGGCAATGTCCATGCGGTGAAGAGCTACCCGAACAACACTCGGCTAGGTGATCATCGAGCCTCAGAACATATCGGTGCACTCGATCCTCCATACTAGCTACCAACGCGAGGACGTCTCGCCGATGAGTCGAACTCCACATTGTACTCGAACCGTGCGCGGATCGCGCGCAACACCAAAAATCATCGGCCGAGCCCTCTCATCTGTGGAGGCAAGAAATGTGCAAGAAAGGCCTCGAGAACTCGTCCATAAAGCGGAAGTGCATTCTCTCCCCGGGACAGCTCCACGAATCAAACCAATCGACTGCGGTAAAAAACCGCCGATGCGAAACTAGGACCACCGACTCGGTATCCGATGCCTTGATCACTCATGATCATTGTATCGCCGGATGAACTCTGCGGATCATCCTCGTGTCTCGACCCGTAAAACTCGCGGGTTACACTCGGAAAATCCGTAGTCTCAAATGCGCTCGGGGTTGAATTACGGGTGCTCTTGGGGCTGGCTGCTGCGTCGGCTTATCCTCAAGTCGCCTGACCACGGCCATTAATCGGGCCCACTCGCGTGACTCATCTCTCTGCTGCATCGCGGATCGAGGCTCGTGCGTGGTCTCTGCCGTTTGCTCTACTCAGACTCCTCTGTGTCTTGCCTTACGGGCGGGTTGTCTTACGCGGAGGCATAATCGTAAAAGCGAAGTATGTCGGAGGGTCCATCTTATTACACGACTCTAAGGCACGATCTCGGAATGAGAAGAATGAAACCAACCTAAATGTCCTGCGACCTCACGATTATAGATGTGGTGCACAACACACCGATAATCAAGACTACTAGACACGGTGCATGGACACTTTCCGAGACTAATCGCTCACGATACCACTTTGTCACGACCGATCCGGGCGTGGTCGTGCCTTACCGGGCACCCTAGTGATACAACATCGAGAAAACCGGAAATAAAAACTTAAACATGAACATGAGACAAGATAATGAAACAGCCAACCAAACGGTTACCTTCCAATAAAATATATATAAACAACTCTTTTTAAAACGATAGTTTAATCCTTTTACAAAACCACCTTGCGATTACTACGGACCTCTAAGAGTTTATACAACAACTATGACGGGACGGGGCCGCCATACCCGAATGTACAAGAACCTGCTGCACTGTGGTAACATACCAACAAATAAGCCTCCAAGGAACGGAGCTTCCCAAAAGCTGAAATGAGATCCTAAACGCGGATCGACGGTAGATGTACTCTACTGCGGCATGAACGCTTCCGAAGGAGGTCGATAACAGTACCAAGTATGTGAATCGAAAAATCAGTAAATGAAATCATAATAGTCTATAAAAGCGGGAGACATGTATGATAACCAAACTACGATGACACACATATGATTATATCAATTCGGTCTCACGCCCACAACATCAATCCCGCCCGTGAGTACCTTCTCGCCAGCTGGCATGATATGATAACAACAAGACGGAATCCAAATG
Source organism: Przewalskia tangutica (assembly GCA_029844215.1). Lineage (NCBI taxonomy): Eukaryota > Viridiplantae > Streptophyta > Magnoliopsida > Solanales > Solanaceae > Przewalskia > Przewalskia tangutica. The sequence continues at coordinate 44,756,587 of CM056729.1, forward strand.
GGAGCATACCCGTGCGCTACGCGTCGTGTCGGTATGTCAAAGGGAACAAATAAGACAACATTCCAAATGGAAGCATACGTGCGCTACGCATCGTGTCGGCGTGTCCAAAGGAAACAATAAGACAAAGATTCCAAATGGAAGCATACGTGCGCTACGATCGTGTCGATATGTCCAAAGGGAGCAAATAAGACAACATTCCAAATGGAAGCATGCGTGCGCTACGCGTCGTGTCGAGATGTCCAAAGGAAACAATAAGACAACAAGGCGGTAATCAAAGTGGAAGCATACCCGCGCTACGCATCGTGTCGATATGTCCAAAGCGATTAACAAAAGTAACACTATCAGCGAGAATGTACGTGGAATTTATCCGTCACCGCCGGTCGCGTCAAGTAAGTTCTCAACAAGTCAACCGACCCTCCATCGAGAGACGCGGTAGTATAGAAACACAATTCTTGCACAACAAAGGCTATCACAACAAGCATAGGCAAGTTTCACAACAACAAGCATAGGCAAGTTTAACAACAACAAGCATAGGCAAGTTTCACAACAACAAGCATAGGCAAGTTTATACACAACTCGAAGTACTTCCATTGTATGCCCAAGTTCGGTTTTTTAACCCTAAAGTACTACGTACGTTAAATTCCTTTTAAAGAGATTTATTCCTTTTATAAAAGTCACCCGATACCCGTAGTATAAAAATAGAGTGACTTATATCTTTTAAGTAAACCAAAACAACTTCCATACTTTCTTTTTTTTAAAGTCAAGTTACCACGTTAAAACCAATGATAAAACCTTTCTTTTGTTTTCATAAGGTCGTTATAACCAACTTCCCATAAAGCTGTTATAACACCTTATGCTTTAAACCATTTTAAGACAACACAATGCCTTTCTTTTCCCTAAGGTTCAGGTTGCCTAATTTTAATTACGCAAGTCTCTTTTTGAAAAGTTTCATAGTTCAATGTCTTAATCTCTTTTAAAACAATTGAGTAACATATGCCATAAAGTAGGTTATTCTTGTTCATAATCAATCTTATTAAGCACCATGATCTAGAAAATGTAATATCATTTTGTCTCATCTTAGCTTCATGCAGATGGAGGTTTCTACTGGTTTTAATAATACTTAATTATTCAATACATTTTCCTTTATTAACAGCGATGGTTTGTCGATACACATTCGATTTCCAAATCAAGAAACATTATTCCTTCCAAAAACCAAGTACTCATTACTCACGAATGAGGTTTCACACAAACATCCATATTAAGTCAAGTCTCTTATCCTTTAAGAATAAGTCTCTTAACTTCTAAACCATTAAACCGTTCTTTTTATCTCTCTTAAGGCGTTACACCTAACTTCTCATAAAGCTGGTATAACTCTCATGTTTTCAAACCAAGTACACACTTCTTTCAAAAAGGTTTCTTAATCTTTTAGAATACTCGAGTTCTTTTACATCCGATCGGTTATAAGTCAAATCGCTTATCTTTTAAAAACCACAAAGCATTTCTCATTTACATGGAGTCGTTATAACTAACTTCCCATAAAGCCGTTATAACACTTTATGTTTAAAGACAATCAAATACATTTAACACGTATGCGTCTGCGTACTACATAGTTATACACATATCATGCTAGAACAGATAGGAAGAGGTTCACATACCTCGCGACGGTTATCGACTAATAGCAAAACGCTCCAAGTACCTCAAACCGTCGGCTACACCTTAAGCCAAGCAGATCACTCCACACGTAGTACTTCAACCTATAGAGGCCACAAGCGCGCTATTAATATCTTTAGATCCCGACTTAGAAAATTCTACGAAAATTGGCGGCACCTCCCCATGCAGCGTAAATCTCCTCCCTTATCGGCGGCTACCAAGCCAACCAGGGGGTTAACACGTCTAACCGGACGTGTAACATTCTACTACAATAATGCTACAAGTCTCATCGTAATACAATCCTATGTAATTACAGTTCAGTTCAGTTCTTAAAATTCAGGCTTAAGTCGCAAGACATTGCCGTAAGTATTATTCAGGCTTAAGTCAAAAGACATTGCCGCACAGTGTTGTTCAGTTCTATATATATAGTATACTTAACTATATACTCCTACAACATGTAATTTCCAATTACAATGTATGTCAAGAATGTTTACCTCGATAAGCCCAAAATTATCCGAGTTTATATGTCGATCCTGAGCAAGGTTTAGCTCCTACTCCGTGCGCTCCAACCCGCTCCAAACAACCCTTAGAAGTTCTAACCAACTTCTACTTAAAACTTCAACTACGGGTGAAGATTTACTTAGGGTTTCGTTTTTGTGACTGAGGGAAGTATAATAGTATTTTCTGGGCTTTTGTATAAGTGTAACCTTTGGAATACTACAAGGTATTTGGCTAAAGTATTTTGGGCATTATAACAATACTAGGAGAGTATTTCTATACCACAACAAGGGTATTATACTAAACAACTAGGCTAGGGGGTGTGTACCACGCCAAGCCTCTACAAAGGGGGTAGGTTTCGGCCGGGCCTTCAAGAGGGGAGGGTGTTTCAGCTAGGCTACCAATAAGGGGGAGGGGTGTGTGGCGGACGAGATCACAAGAGGGAGAGGGAGGGTTTGAGACTTAGAAAGATTGCTCAATTTTTGGATGAAGAATGTCTTCAACTAGAGGGGTATTTATAGGTCAAGTGAAAGCCAACCAATGGCCAAGATGTAGACAAGTGTGGTGCAAGTGTAGGGCTAGATTTCAATCATGTGGACCTTATCCATCTACCACACCAACTTGCACAAATATCCTACCTAACCCAAGGCACAAAAACGTGCCTTTGCTTGCCTTTGCCGTCCACTTCTCACGTCCAATGTGAGGGTGACACATGTCACCCTCCCGTTGGTCCAAAATGTTTCGTCTCTCGGAAAAATCCGCAAAAATTATAAATGACATAGCCGGAATTTTCCCTTCGAAAGCTGTGGAAACGCGTTTAAAAAACGACTCCTTTTGGTAGCTATGCACAAATTCGAACCTATGCCTACTTTAAGGCTCAAATTGTATACGTACGCCCTCACGTATATACTCTGGAAATACGGGGTATAACAGTAACGTTGATAACTCTCTACTCCAGTGTCCTATCGACGAGTGGTTTGTTGCATTGGAAACTAGACTTGACGAAATTCATTTTAGGCGTTTGAAACACCCAAAAACTCCTTATATGCTAGGAGATATTCCCTTCCAAACTTGACTAAAAATCTGCCCAAAACAGTCCCGAAAATCTGCCCACGCTCGCCCCCGGGGGGGGGGGGGTTTGAGGCTAGGGGTGTGAAATCTTGGCTAACTCTTGGTTAATAATCTTCCTAACACATTAAGGAAGAACACTTATAAGTTTAAGAATTTTTGGACAACATTTGGTTAGGGGAGGTTGGACGAGAGCAAGATAAGAAGGAGGGAGAGGGAATTGTTTTCAAGTCTTGAAATATACTAAGTGTGGAAGATTTTCATCAACTAAAGGGGTTTATATAGCACAACCAAGGGTTAGGATTGAAACATGTGTATGGTATAGATGTGTTTGTGTAGGTTCCTTTCCACACTTGTCCTACAAAAGTCATGCAAGACCTTGACCATGCAAGACTTTCCCACTACTAGCAAAAATCGTCCAAGCCATGCACAAAACCATGCAAGACTTTTGGCCACTTGTCTTGCCCACTAACTCTTGAAAAATCGTCCAACATGGCATCTTGGGGTGACACATGTCGCCCTACTATTGGTCCAAAATATTTTATCTCTCGGAAAAATTCCATAACCGTAAAAATATTGAAAACGCAAAATTTCCTTCACAAGGTTCGGAATAATTTCCGTCGGAAAACAATTCTTTCATTCTTACCCTAATTAGGGCGTATACATTCGTACGTACGTCCTCACATACATACTCCGGAACTACGTGGTATAACATTCTCCCCCCCTTAAAAACATTCGTCCCGAATGTTCCTTCAAGATTCAAATAACTCATATCACGGCATAGTCCCTCATAACTTGAACAATTTGCAAAATGCCACCTATGGCCACAATACAATGTACGCGCAAAAACTCACATCCGAGCCAACGAAGAATCATCTTTAAAGCGTATAACAATACTAATAGCTCCACCCATGGCCCAAAGGATACTTTCTTCACATCTTCGCCTCTTTTCTTACTCGTCGTACCTTCCTCGTACACTCGAACTCTTTCTAGTATACGTATCATACTTCAGTCATCGCTTCAGTTTTTCAAAACTTTGGAGTTACTACCTCCAAACTTGGTTATCTTACTAGCCTTGCATTCCTCTAAGGCCATTCCCGGCCTTCACGATCCGATTCTGGTTGAACGCATCCACGAACTCGCACGATGATTGCCTAAACTTGGGCTTAGCACCCACGTGACCCTACCACCTGGCGGGACCATCTCGAACTGACCCCACCTCACTCCGGGCTGCGGGTTGACCCGCAATCTGGCCTCAACCCGACCCATTATCACGCCAAATTCTCTTGTTCCCCGATCCGGAACAATCTTACTAATTCACGTCATGAAAGCTACCACTTCCATCTCAAACTACCCATGGAATTATCACACAAATACTCCCCGTACTATGCACTCCGACAAAGACTAACCGTAAAATCTTTTACTCAAGACGGCCTTACATCTAAGGTCTCAACTGTTATAAATTCTAAGGTTCACAATTGTCTCATCCCGCACTTACCCTTTTCACAAACCAGGCTTCTAAATCACACCTTAACACAAGCTATCCGAACATAACACTTAACACATCATCATATCATCAATACAAACTAGTCTCTAAAGGGTTAAGGATATACCTGAAAATCAAATAGGCGGTTCAAAGGACCGCTAAAACTGGGAACTTCCACCGCGACCTCTGTCGTGGCCTGCTGGTGTATGAACATCCTGCCTAGCTATTGAAGGCGAAGAACCTGCAACCGATCCCATAGTCTGTGCTATCCCACCAGTGCCACCTCTGGTCGGACAGTCTCTCGCCAAATGGCCTTGTTGGCCGCAAGCATAACAAGCGGTCGAAGTAGTACGACACTCCCCAACATGGAATCTATTACAGCGACCACACCGGGGTAAATGTGGCTTCCCGCCTGACCTCGAGCATCTGTGACCTGCGACCTGGAGCCACGACGCTCCCGAATATCCCCGGTGATCAAACCTCCTGCTAGAAGACTGGGAAGGAGCACTCTGTGTCGGCTGAAATGTTGACCTAGCCTGCTGTTGAGGCTGTCTGCCTCGAAAGTTACCAAAGGACCCTGCTGTCTTGGCCTTCTTATGCTGATCCTGGTCCCTACGTCGGTCTCTACGTTCCTCAATCCCCTGTGCATAAGCCTGTATATGGGCAATGTCCATGCCCGGCTGAAGAGCTACTCCTGTACAACTCTCTGCTAGATAATCGTCAAGTCCTGTGACATATCGGTGCACTCTATCCTCCATGTCTGCCACTAAAGTGGGGACATAACGAGCCAACGAGTCAAACTCTATACTGTATTCCCGAACCGTCCGCCCGTTCTGCCTCAACATCATAAACCTATCTGCCCGAGCTCTCCTCATCTGCGAGGGCAAGAAATGTGTAAGACATGCCTCTGAGAACTCGTCCCAACCAGCTGGAAGCGCATGCTCTCCCCGGGACAGCTCCCACGAATCAAACCAGTCGACTGCAGTATCACGCAGCCGATGTGAACCTAGTACCACCGACTCTGTCTCTGAGGCTTTGATCACTTTCATGATCCGCTGCAGCTATCGAATAAACTCCTGAGGATCTTCCTCAGTTCTCGATCCATAGAACTCTGGTGGACTGCAACTCAAGAAGTCCCGAAGTCTCAAACTATCGGATATAGGGTGAACTACTGGTACTACCGAAACCTCCGACTCTCGTCTGTCCTCATTCCTAGCCACCGGCTAGCTAATCGCCATCTCCTTGTAACTCATATCCTCGGCTCGGTGTATCGAGGCTCAGTATCGCGGTCTCAGCGACCCGCTGTTGCCCCAACTTCAGTGGGCGATATCGTGGAACTCGCCGTCCGAAACATCTCCTCAGGTAAGGACTGGGTCTGTTCCCCCGTAACTCTCTGCGTCCTACTAGCAGCTCACTCCGCTGCCTTGCCCTTCTGGGCTCTGGTTTCCTTGCGTGGAGGCATAACTGTTACATAAGGATATGTCAGAGGAAGTTCAACCTATAACACAGCTCTATTGCACGATCTTAGAGTGAAAGAATGGAAACCAATCCTAAATATCCTGTAGCCTCCTGATTATAGATGTGGTGCACAACACATCGATAATCACGACTCTACTAGACACGGTCTGTAGACACTTTCCGAGGACTAACTGCTCTGATACCACTTTTGTCATGACCCGATCCGGGCGTGGTCGTGCCTTACCCGCACCTAGTGATACAACATCGAGTAACCAGTGAATATAAAAACAAAGACATGAAACAATAAAGTAAGAAACGATCTAGCAGAAAAATGTCGCTTTTGCATGTATATATAAACCCAAACTTGAACAGTTACATCCTTTACAAACCCCGCCACAACAAGATTTACATGCACCTCTAAGAGTTTTTATATCACTATGACGGGACAGGGCCCCGCCATACCCCCTGAATGTACAAAAGTATATGACCTCAGGGAACCGTACCAAAATACAAAGCCTCCGGAGAAATGGAGCTTTCCCAGAACTGAACAGTGATCCTAAGAGCGCGGATCGCCAGTTACGCACTCAACTGCGGCATGAACGCACTTCAAGGCGAGGTCGGCATAACAGTACCAAGTATGTGAAATCAAAATATCAGAAATGAAATCATAATAGTCTATATAAAGCAGGAGACATGTATGATAACCAAACTACAGTACACAATATATAAGCAGTCATGTCAAGTCAGGGACTCACGCCCTCAAAGTCATCACTCAAATATAACTGGGGGTCTCACGCCCACAACATCAATCATGCCCGTGGAATACCTTCCTCACTGCCGGCAGTACATGATGTAACATATAATCCGGTGACGCGCCCGTGGCATCCTACCTCACTGCGATACATATACAACATATATATATATATATATATATATATATATATATATATATATATATATATATAACTCGGCCAAATGCCCTGGAATCCCTCATTGTATAAGCATGGCCATAACGTGCCCTCGGAATCCCTCATCGTAGCGCAGTCTTCACGGGAGCTAGCCCATGGAAATAAGAATATAACATGCCCCGAATCCTCATCGCGGTACATGTCTTCACGGGGAGCTAGCCCATGGAGTAAAAATATAACATGGTCGCATGCCCCGGAATCCCTCATCGTATAAGCATGGCCATGGAGTAATGAAACGTGCGGGCATCTAACCCGCATCCTGGCCGCATGCCGCGGCATCCCTCATCGTATAAGCATGGCTAAGATCAATCACAATGGAAGCATACCCGTGGAATCCTCCGTCACTGCCGGTACGTCCAATAAAAGTTCACAACAAGTCAGTCGGCCCTCCATCGAGAGACGCGGTGGTATAAAAATAAAATGCTTGCACAACAAACGCTATCACAACTAGCATAGACAAGTGCAACATACTCTTAGACTGTCATTAACATGTAAATTGATTCACCATTTGTATAACTCAAGTACTCTCATTTTATGCCAACCATCCGGGTTTTAACCCTAAAGTACTACGTACTTTAGTTCTTTCAAAAGATCCATTTCTTTTACAAAGGTCACATGATACCCGTAGTATCAAAAGTGACTATCATTTTAAGTAAACCAAAACAATTTTCATACCTTCTTTTTGAATAAACCAAGACAATACCGTGCCTTCTTTTTAAACCAAAAACACTTCAATTCCTCAAGTCTCTCTCTTTTATAAATCAAGTTCCTTACTTTGGAATTTAAGAAAGTTTGTACTTGTTTATAATGATCTTATTAAAGTAGCCATGATCTAGGAAATGCAATACAATTTTGTTTTATCTTAGCTTCTATGCAGATGGAGGTTTCTACTTGTTTTAATATAATTAATTATTTGTCAATATATTTTCCTTTATTAACGCTGCAGTGGTTTGTTCGATACTTATTCTCATTCCCGAAATCAATATAACATTATTATTCGAAACCAAGTACTCATTACTCAATATAATTAATTGTCGTTACTTTTTCCTTTATTAACGTTGCAGTGGTTTGTTCGATACTTATTCTCATTTCTGAAATCAGTATAACGTTATTATTCGAAACCAAATACTCATTACTCACGAATGAGGTTTCACAACTTTCCACACAATTCAAGTTTTTCATATATCAAATCAAGTCAAATATAAGTCAAGTGTCTTATCTTTTTAAAAATCAATAAACCATTCCTTTACCTACATAAAGTTGTTTATAATTAACTTTCCATAAAGCCATTATAACACTTTATGTTTTAAACCAACCAAATTCGTTTAGCACACGTACGTCTACCGTACTACATAGTTTAAAATAATCATGCTAGAAAGGATAGGAAGAGGTTCACATACCTCGCGACGATTATCGACAATTAGCAAAACGCTCCAAAGTACTATAACCTTGCTAGCCCTTTTCCACCCTTCAATTAGAATACGCTACTCGTAGTACTTCCACCTATAATGGCCATGAAACGTCCATTAACCTCTAGATATCTTCGTAGGATATTTCTAAGAACAAGGTTCCATATCCTATGGAAAATTCAAAGACTCTCCCCGCTTCTACTCAATTTTCCACCTTTCCAAGGCGATAACCGTAATTAACATACTATAATTAAGGTGCAATAATACCGAAATTTAAAGAAGGGGATAACACGCCCAAACGGAACGCGATTAACAATCTCTCCTTCATAACAATAATAAGTAAAGAAGGGGATAACACGCCCAAACGGAACGCGATTAACAATCTCTCCTTCATAACAATAATAACTAAATAAGGGATAACACGCCCAAACTAACGCGATTAACAATCTCTCCTTCATAACAATAATAACTATAGAAGGGGATAACACGCACAATAGGATCGCGATTAACAATCTCTCCTTCATAATAACAATAAGTAAAGAAGGGGATAACACGCCCAAATGGAACGCGATTAACAATCTCTCCTTCATAATAACAATAAGTAAAGAAGGGGATAACACGCCCAAACGGAACGCGATTAACAATCTCTCCTTCATAACAATAATAACTAAAGAAGGGGATAACACGCCCAAACGGAACGCGATTAACAATCTCTCCTTCATAATAACAATAAGTAAAGAAGGGCATAACACGCCCAAACTAACGCGATTATCAATCTCTCCTTCATAATAACAATAAGTAAAGAAGGGGATAACACGCCCAAACGGAACGCGATTAACAATCTCTCCTTCATAATAACAATAAGTAAATAAGGTCCAAAGTAAATATAGTCCAAAGTAGATACGGTCCAAAGTAGATACGGTCCTTAAGTTGGGGTCCTTGGCCAACCTTTACAATTTTACTTATCCAATTACTTCATTAGTCCTTCCACTTATATTCCAATCTTATTATAAGTTATAGTTCCTTTGTTGTTAACCTCTTAGTAAGTAATGGATACATTTTTACCATTTTAATGGATAATATGCCAATTCTCCTTTTTAACATCTTAACAAGATCCAAATCTTTCTTTATATCTTATAGTCCATAATATATTTCCAATATATGTATAATATCCATATATACATAATAATCAACTTCACAAAGAGGTTAAGGTTCATTACCTCAAGGTAGCCCAAAAACGTGATTGTCCAGATTTTTAGCCACTGCTTCGTCAGCTGAACTTGTAACGTTGATAACTCTCTACTCCAGTGTCCTATCGACGAGTGGTTTGTTGCATTGGAAACTAGACTTGACGAAATTCATTTTAGGCGTTTGAAACACCCAAAAACTCCTTATATGCTAGGAGATATTCCCTTCCAAACTTGACTAAAAATCTGCCCAAAACAGTCCCGAAAATCTGCCCACTCTCGGCCAAGGGGGTTTGAGGCTAGGGGTGTGAAATCTTGGCTAACTCTTGGTTAATAATCTTCCTAACACATTAAGGAAGAACACTTATAAGTTTAAGAATTTTTGGACAACATTTGGTTAGGGGAGGGGGGGGGGGGGGTTGGACGAGAGCAAGATAAGAAGGAGGGAGAGGGAATTGTTTTCAAGTCTTGAAATATACTAAGTGTGGAAGATTTTCATCAACTAAAGGGGTTTATATAGCACAACCAAGGGTTAGGGTTGAAACATGTGTATGGTATAGATGTGTTTGTGTAGGTTCCTTTCCACACTTGTCCTACAAAAGCCATGCAAGACCTTGACCATGCAAGACTTGCCCACTACTAGCAAAAATCGTCCAAGCCATGCACAAAACCATGCAAGAATTTTGGCCACTTGTCTTGCCCACTAACTCTTGAAAAATCGTCCAACATGGCATCTTGGGGTGACACATGTCGCCCTACTATTGGTCCAAAATATATTATCTCTCGGAAAAATTCCATAACCGTAAAAATATTGAAAACGCAAAATTTCCTTCACAAGATTCGGAATAATTTCCGTCGGAAAACAATTCTTTCATTCTTACCCTAATTAGGGCGTATAAATTCGTACGTACGTCCTCACATACATACTCCGGAACTACAGGGTATAACAATCTTAGCCAAATCCGAGAGCACTAACAAAGGGGAGGGAGTATTTCAAGTCTTGGAAATTATCTAAGTGTTGAAGAAGTCTTGCAACAAGGGGGTATTTATAGGAAAATCAAGGGCTAGGATGCAAGCAAGTGTGTGGTCTAGATTGGGGACATGTGTGTGTGGGTCCCACAATCCACATGTTCCAGAAAAACTTGAGACAAGTGGCCACCATTTCGGCCAAGGGACAAGTGTCCACAAGATTTCGGCCAACATGGCCACATGGGGGTGACACGTGTCGCCCTCCTATTCGTCCAAAATATTTCATCTCCCGAAAACATCCATAATGGCCAAAATCTCGAAAATAATGTGGGCCCCACAAAACCGTAAATTTTCCCCGTGGGCCCCACGTGACCAAATCTGGAAATAAAATTCCATAATTTTATTATATTCCCAGAAGTCCGAATACCAAATCTGGGAATCAAATTCCCATTAATAAACATTTTTCCTTCACAAAGTCCGGAAAATTTTCCGTCCGAAAATCAAATCTTTCTTCCTTTCCAATCTTAATGTCGTATTCTCGTATGTACGTCCTCACATACATACCCTGGAACTACGGGGTGTAACATTCTTCCCCCCTTAGAAAACCAATTATGCCACACATGGCCATAATATAACACACGCGCAAAACTCAAATCCAAGCCAACGAGGAATCACCTCTAACGCGTAACATCACTACTTGCTCCCCACCCATGGTCTAAAAGATACTCTCTTCGCATCTTCTCTACAAAAATGCTCACTTTCATTCTCTTAACACGTGTTCGCTTCTTTTCTTACACGTCGTACCTTTCTCGTACACCCGAACTCTTTCTAGTACGCGTACCACATTTCAGTCATCGCTTCAGATTTCAAAAAAATCTTGGGGTTACTACCACCAACTTGGTCATTATACTAGCTTCAATTTCCTTTAAGTCCATTCTCGGCCTTCATGATCTGATTCTGGTCGAACGCATCCATGAACTCGTACGATAGTTACCTAAACTTGGGCCTAGCACCCTCGTGACCCTATCACCTAGCGGGACCACCTCAAACTTACCTCACTTTATTACGGGTTGCGAGTTGACCCGCGCTTGGTCCTCAACCCGACCTATTATCGCACTAAGTCCTTATTCCTCGTTCGGAACAAATCTCACTATTCAAGTCATGAAAGCCTAGTGGTCTTCTTAGCTCAACTACCTACTTTCATTTTACACCACTTATGGAGTTATCACACAAATATACCCCACGTATACTATGTATCTCGACAAAGATTACCCGTAAAATCTTTTACTCAAGACGGCCCTGTATCTAAGGTCTCAACGGTTATCAAAAATTCTAAGGCTCACAATTTCCATGTCCCAAAACTTACCTTTTCTACTAACCAGGTTTTCTAAATCACAATTTAACACAATATCATCCGAGTATAACACTTAATATATAACCACCTTAGCAACACATACTAGTCTCTAAAGGGTTAAAGATATACCTGTAACTATTGCTTCATTATCCCATCGTCGCTCTAATCATAGTCCTGCCCTGCAGGGCGCATAGCTAGAGAAGGCGATGAACCATCCACTGATCCCGAAAGCTGAGTCTTAACATCCGCACTACCTCTGGTCGGACAATTTCTCGCAAAATGGTCCTGTTGGCCGCAAGTATAACAAACTCCCAAACTAGCACGACACTCCCCATGATGAAGTTTACCACAACTACCACACTGAGGTAGGGGTGTCCTCATCTGGCTAACACCCCTACTCCCCCGAAAACCTGAAACCTTGGAGCCCCGACCGCTTCAATACCTCGACGCGCCAAGATCGCGAGGACCACTCAGATCGGGCGGAGGCGCATAACTAGCTCGCTTGAGGCGTCCGCTCGAAAGTTCCCAAAGGACCTCGCTGTCTCGCCTCTTATACCGATCTCGGCCATTTCGCCGACCTCTACGTTCTCGGTCCCTCGTGCATAAGCTCAGTATGCGCAATTTCCATGCCCTACCAAGAGCTACTCCTGCATAACCTCTCGCTAGATAATCATCAAGTCCCGTGACATAACGGTGCACTCTATCCTCCATGTCTGCCACTAGAGTGGGGGCATACCGAGCTAATGAGTCGAACTCTATGTTGTATTCCCGAACCGTCCGCCCATTCTGTCTCAACATCATAAAACTATCCACTCGGGCTCTTCTCATCTGTAGAGGCAAGAAGTGTTTAAGAAACGCCTCCGAGAACTCGTCGCAACCAGCTGGAAATGCATGTTCCCCCCGGGACAGTTCCCATGAATCAAACCAGTTGACTGCAATATCCCGCAGCCGATACGAACCCAGTACCACCGACTCGGCCTCTGAGGCCTTAATCACTCTACGATCCGCTGCGGTGCCGAATAAACTCCTGAGGATCTTTCTCAGTTCTCGATCCATAGAACTCTGGTGGAATGCAACTCAAGAAGTCCCGAAGCCTTAAACTATCGGCTCTGGGGTGTACGACCGGTACCACCGGCTCCTGTCTGTCCTCATGTCTCGCTACAATCCTAGCTAGTAACTGCGCCATCTCTTTGTAATCCATATCCTCGGCTCCTGGTCGTGGAACTGGAGGCTCAGATATCATGGCCTCAATAGAAACTGTTGCCGCTGCGCTAAACTCTGTTGGGCGCGTCGCAGTAACTCGCCAGATGAAGTACTACTCGGTAAAGACGGGCTGTGCCTCGTAACCTCTATGCTCTACTCGCAGCTCCCTCTGCTGCCTTGCCCTTCTGGCCCTGGTTGCCTTGTGTAGAGGCATAACTGGTACATAAGAATACGTCAGAGGGAGTCCAACTTATAACACAACTCTAAGGCACGATCTCAGAGTGAGAAGAATGGAAACCAATCCTAAAATATCCTGCAGCCTTCTGATTATAGGTGTGGTGCACAACACGCCGATAATCAAGACTCTACTAGATACGGTATGTAGACACTTTCTGAGGATTAACTGCCCTGATACCACTTTTGTCACGACCTCGGGCCCGTGACTGGTGCCTTACCCCGGGCACCCTAGTGATAAAACATCAGAGAAAATCAGCGGAAAATAAACAGTGATACTAAAAACAGGCTTACCAAAAAGTCGTCTTACTGCATATATATATAAATAAACCTTGAACAATTATCTTTTACAAACCCTGCCCACAACAGTACTACAGACCTCTAAGAATGTAACAATAATTATGACGGGACAGGGCCCCGCCATACCCCTGAATGTACAAGTACCTACAATGACAGGGGACTATACCAAAAGATAAGCCTCCGGAGAAACGGAGCTTCCCAATACGAAGAATTGTGATCCTATGAGCGATGATCAACAACCGGTGTACCTCTACAGATGAACGCACTTCGGGCGAGGTCAGTACAACAGGTACCAAGTATGTGAAACTGAAAATAATGTAATGAAATCATAGCAGTCTATATAAAACAGGAGACATGTATGATAACCAAACTACAATACACAATGTATAAGCAGTCATGTCAAATCAGGGACTCACGCCCTCGAAGTCATCACTCAAATATAACCATGGGTCTCACACCCACAATATCAATCATGCCCGTGGAATTCCTTCCTCACTGCTGGCAGTCTATGATATAACAACACCAAGGAGTACACATGAACACCAGGTCCCACCTGTGTCATAAAACCATACGGGGCAAGTACGGCGCATAGCTACCGTAACCACCGCATCATCAATCGACCGGCAAGTACGAAAGCCGCTACGTAACCTACCGTACCAACTATGCTATAAACCGACCGGGCAAGTACGGCGCCAACTACTGTGTACCTCGCCGCGCAGCCGACCGGGGCAAGTATGAGAGCAAACTACCAGAACCGCCTGCGTCAACAACCAGATTCCACCTGTTTCACGAAGCTGACCGGGGCAAGTACGAAAGCTAACTACTGTGTACTCTCCGTGGTCACGCTGACCGGTGCAAGTACGAAAGCTAACTACCAGGTACCGCCTGCATCACGAAACTTCATGGGGAACTACTCCGTGGAATACCATAACTATGGAAGCATACTCGTGGGCCACCCAACGTGTCAGTATATCCAAGTAAATAACATGATAAAGAACCGATCGGGGCAAGTACGAAAGCCAACTACCAGAACCAACATGCATCAGCAACTACCGGGGCAAGTACGGGGGCTAACTACTAGATACCGCCTGCGTCACTAAAACCTCATGGAGAGCTAGTCCATGGAACAACAATCCTACTGGAACCATACCCGTGGGCCACCCAACGTGTCAGTAGGTCCAAGGAAATAACAAGATAACCGACCCTCCATCGAGAGACACGGTAACATAGACATACAACACTTGCACAACAAAGGTTATCACAACTAGCATAGGCAAGTTTTAACATACTCTTAGACTCTCATTTTATGCCAAAAAAAATCTGGGTGTTTAACCCCAAGTACTACATACTTCAATTCTTTCAAAAATATCTCTTTTTATGTAAAAACAACACGATACTAATATCCGTAGTATCAAAACACGTTCATGTTTAAATCAAGTACTTTATACTTCTTAAACCAAGTGGCTTACACTTTTAAAAAAAATAACGTCAAGTATACTTTTAAAACTCAAGTAACTCACTCTTTTAAGATCAAGGCACTCACACCTTTTAAAATCAAGCCACTTATAATTTTCAAAACAAGTAACCTATACTTTTAAATCAAGTTACTTCTCCTTTCCCACAATCAATTCGTTTATAAGTCAAGTCTCTTATCTTTCAAGATCAAGTCTCTTATCTTTCAAAAATCAAGTCTCTTATCTTTTTTAGAATAATCAAACCATTCTTTTATCTCCATAAAGTCGCTATAACTAACTTCCCATAAAGCTATTATAACACTTTATGTTTTAAACCAACCAAGACAACTAAACTCATTCAACACACGTACGTCTACCGTACTATATATTTCACAAATAATCATGCTCAAGAGAATAGGAAGAATCACATACCTCTTCGGCTTAATCCACTAGCCAAGTCGAGTATGCTGCGCGTAGAATATCCACCTATAATAACCACAATACATCTATCAACTTCTAGTTCCCTTCGTAGAATATTTCTAAGTATAAGGTTCCTTATCCTACGGAAAATTGGGCAGCACTTCCCCTGTATCTACTTACCTCCACCTTTTTCAAGGTCCGATATCAATAGCCAACATGCCACATTTAAGGCGCAGTAATACAACAACTCAAAGGGGATTACATGCCTAACTGGACGTGTAAAATTCTGCCCCACAATATACTAAACAGTCCATTTCTTTTCAATCTTCTTTCCACGTATTATATACTCAACTATAAACTACTACAACATGTAATCTCCAATTACAATAGAAGGACAAAGATCATTACCTCGATAAGCCCAAAATTATCCAAGAATTATAAGTCGATCTTTAGCAACGTTTAGCTCCAAATCCTTACGTTCCAACCCACTCCAAGCAACCCTTAGAAGTTCCTAACCAACTTCTCTTCAAGATCTAACTTCAAAAAGTGAAGAATACCTTAGGCACAAACTTGGCAAGTTTCGGCCAAGGCAACACTTTAATGCTAGGGGTGTAAAATCTTGTCCAACACTTGGTTAACAACCTTCCTAACACATCAAGGAAGAACAGTTAAGAGTTTAAGGATTTTTGGACAACAATTTGGTCAAGATCTTAGCCAAATCCGAGAGCACTAACAAAGGGGAGGGAGTATTTCAAGTCTTGAAAATTATCTAAGTGTTGAAGAAGTCTTGCAACAAGGGGGTATTTATAGGGAAATCAAGGGCTAGGATGCAAGCAAGTGTGTGGTCTAGATTGGGGACATGTGTGCACAATCCACATGTTCCAGAAAAACTTGAGACAAGTGGCCACCATTTCGGCCAAGGGACAAGTGTCCACAAGATTTCGGCCAACACGCCACACGGGGTGACACGTGTCGCCTCCTATTCGCCCAAAATATTTCATCTCCGAAACATCCATAATGGCCAAAATCTCAAAATAATGTGGGCCCCACAAAATCAGAATTTTCCCGTGGCCCCACGTGACCAAATCTGGAAATAAAATTCCATAATTCTATTATATTCCCAGAAGTCCGAATACCAAATCTGGGAATCAAATTCCCATTAATAAACCTTTTTCCTTCACAAAGTCCGGAAAATTTTCCGTCCGAAAATCAAATCTTTCTTCCTTTCCAATCTTAATGTCGTATTCTCGTACGTACGTCCTCGCATACATACCCTGAAACTACGGGGTGTAACACATGGAACATGTTAAAAGGAAGAAATAATTTGCCTTAGCATAACTCGTGTTTTATAGGAGCATAAAAGTGGCTAATCGAGAAAGGAGAAATTCCAAAGCCTTCCCTTCAGTGGACTGGTCGAAATAGATCCAAAGTGCTAATAGTATGCAGAAGTAAAAATAGCAAAATGAATTGCACAGTTTTTTTTCTCGGTACGAAAAGGGTTGCTGCTTTCTTAAGTTACTTTGCATCTATAAGATATTTGGAAATGAGATGCCTTTGCTTTACGTTGCCAGTAAAATGTTTTATTCGCTATGCTATCTCTCATTTAGCCAATTGGCGGTGGGAGGCTTTATTTCTTTCCATATATGTGGCTAACGTGTCACTTAATTTGATTAAGTGACTTACCTCCGTATAATTTATCAATCACACACAAAATAATTTTAGATCCCACTTCATTTAAATTCTAAAAACTTATAAGATTTTTGTATACTCGATGTCATAATTTGTAATATAACATTAGTCCATCACCTCTTTTGGGGATATACAACTATTATTATTAATTCTCATCGTCACACTCACTGCATCCAAAATTATTTCGGGATCACATCCTTTTGTATACTAATTTCTTTATTAGCATACGTAAATATAACATAAATTTCCCGAGGCTCGGGTCTAATTTTCCACGTTAAGGTGCTCAAATTATCGCTCAAAATAACGAGACGTTACAACATATTTGCCATCTGTCCCACATGTGTCTCTAAGTTCTTGATGGATGATCTCGTTCCAGTCATGAACTGAGTTTGAGAAATGGTGAGGGTCTACAAGGCTGCTTGCAATTCATTGGGATAAGCTCATTGAACTTGTGGTATGGGCTGTTGAGACGGCGACGCTTTACCCATGGGTTGTTGTTTATTGCTCTGTTGATACTGTCCTTGGAACTGTTGCTACTGGTTCTGGCTATTTCTCCATGAAAAATTAGGGTGATTCCTCCACCCAGGATTGTAAGTGTTGGAGAATGGGTTGTTGTATGGTATCTTAAAATTTCCAACTACCTGAACTTGTGCTTGATCCATAGGGACATTGTTGGGATCTACTACTATGCAATGATCAAAAATATGTGGTCCCCGCAAATTTCACATTCCACCTGTATCTGAACAATATTCTGCCATAGTATTCTACTATAAATACTTTGTTAAAGAAACAACCTGAGCAGTCAACACAGTGATAACATCCAACTTATGTACTCCTGCCACCTTTTTGATATTGGTAGATCTTTCATCAGACCACTGATGGTTATTTGTTGTCATATCTTCCAACAGTTCATACGCCTCATTAGCACTCTTTCTCATGAAGGTCCATCCAACAACAACATCAATGATGGTACGAGTAGTATCATATAAACCATTATAAAAATTATGCTTGTAGAGAGTTCAACCAACTTTTGGCTCGATCCCTGAGTGAGAATGAGAAAAGCCTCAACCTAATGACATTATCAGTAACACTATTATACTTAAATGTAGAACATAACTCCAAAAAGTTCTACAAATACATGTGTGGATCTTCTGAGGGAAACCCACCAAACTGAATTGTGCTCTGGACCATCTGTAGGATTGTTGGCTTAATCTCGAAATTATTGTTACACCCCGTAAGTTCAGGACATGTGTAAGTGAATGTACGCAAGGAACACAAGACTTGGAAATTAGTACGAAAGGAAGGATTGTTTTTCCGACGGGAAGTCTTCCGGACGTCGGAAAGGAAAAATGTTCGTTGTTGAGAATTGGATTCTCAAAAGGCATTATTTGAAGAGTATGGAACTCTTAACCTTATGGAAATTTATTTTTGCGGATTTGGTCACGTGGGGCCCACCCGAGGAATTTTACGTTTTTTTGGGGCCCACGAGGGTTACGGAATTTTATGGACGAATGAGAGGGCGACACGTGGCACCCCCACATGGCTTGGTCGAAATTTATGCAAGGGGTAGAATGGTCATTTGACCTATGTAGATGATAAGTCTTGCAAGCTTGACATATTTGACCAAGTCAACTTGTCCACATAGGCTCAATCCTTGTGATATTCATCCTAGCCTCACATTTGTTGATATCTAGACCTCCAACGTGTTATATGTATCATACTAGTGCAAGACTAGCTCACTTTACACTTAGAAAAATTAGAGAACTCTTGTTCTTCTATAGTTGCTCTCGCCAAGGCTACTTTAGGAAGAGAAAATTTTGTAGTTTTGATCCATTAGTCACAAGACTTTAACCCAATGTCCCCCAAGGGTATTGTAAGGTTATCTCAATAGAAAGAATTCGGAAAAACGTATTTTTACGTTAGTCGCAATGGCGGAAACAAAGGGAGTTCTTCAACTTTGAAGTTGGAACTTGAAGAAGGGTTCTTCATAGGCCTCTAAGGAATGCTTGGAGCGGATTGGAACTTAAGGAAAGGAGCTAAGAATTTCTAAGGCGCGACTTTGGATCTTGGAAATTTTAAGGGCTTGGAAAGGTGTAAATTTTGTCGTTTTATTAGTTAAGGCTTAATTATGATTGTAGCTATGGTTATTAGCAAGCATGAGATATATAGTATGAATTTTGATAAGGATATTGGTTATTGGAACCCTAATCCGAAAACTAGCATGTTAGCCTTAAGACTACAATTCAAGTCGATTATTAGTAAAGTCGTCGCATGTTGTAAAAAGGAAGGAAATTGTAGTTGTTGAAGTTGTTTAGACTATATAACATGTTAGACCTAAGAACTTGGAATTTGGAAAAGGGTTGGAAAAGACTTAGTGTTGTTGGTTGTAAGTCGTGAGAATGGCTTTAATTGTGGAACTACTTTGGTATGAATTGTGCGGAATATTACACGTATTGTAAGGCGTGTAATCCCTTTGTTTGGTTGTTGTTTGGAGCCTTAAATGTGGCTTGTTGGTTATTGTATTCGCCTTGAAAAAGGTGGCAAAGTGAGTAGAAACAAAGGAAGTCTTTCGATTTTCCGTAGAATTAGAGACTAAATACTTAGTATTATTCTACATAGACTAGAAGTTGATAGCCTTGTTGTGACCATTATAGGTTGACACTTCTACGCACGTGTATTCGGCAGCTTGTGGATTTAGTAAAAGGTATGTGAACTATCTCCTCTTCTAGCATGATTCCTTAGAATAAAGAAAGTAAGTTCTACCTCGAATGATCCATTCCTTGCTTGTATTTGGATTGCCTAAAATAGAATTTGTTCTATGTACTTCTCGAGTGTACTTTGATGTTTAAATTGTAAGTAGTATAATCCATTTCCTTAGGGAAGTTTGGATTCTTAAAAGTGAAGGTATTTTTCTTAAAGTACATAGAAACTTAAAAGGAAGTGATTTCCAAATCTTTGGCTAGTGCCTTGTTCTAAAACCTAAAGGTCATTATAATGACTTTAGGGAGTCAAAGGAGTGATTTACTTATTTAATTTAAAAGAGGAGAAATGACATGATTTAAGAGAAGTAACTGCGTTAAGGGTGAAGTTACTTGAGGTTTAAAAAGTAGAAGAAAACTTGTTTTCTAACTATTAAGAGACTTGAAGTATTTTTGAAAGTTAAGAACTTGATTTGTAAAGATGTGATACTTGGTTTTAATAGTATAAGTCTCTTGGTTATCAAGGAATGGATATCTAAAACCATAAAGGGTTATAACGGCTTTATGGGAAGTTGGTTATAACGGCTTTATGGAAGGTTTAGAAAGTTGTCTATTTTGATTAAATCGGCATAAGTTGCCTAGATTGTGAAAATTTGGAGTTACTTGATTTCAAGCTTTGAAATGAGTTTTAAGTGTAGTAACTTACCTTGAAAAATAGACACGCCTTGATACTACGTGTTAGTATTCTTGGGGCTTTACATAGAAAGGAGTCTTTTATAAAAGAATGTATGTATGCCTTGCTAAGTACTTTGGCTTGATAAATTGAGGATTTGTCTAAGTGTGCCTTGATAAGTACTTTGACTTGTTAAAAGAGAATTATTCTATGTATGCCTTGATTAGTACTTTGGCTTGATAAATTGAGAATTTGTCTATGTGTGCCTTGATAAGTACTTTGACTTGTTAAAAGAGAATTATTCTATGTATGCCTTGATTAGTACTTTGGCTTGATAAATTGAGAATTTGTCTAAGTGTGCCTTGATAAGTACTTTGACTTGTTAAAAGAGAATTATTCTATGTATGCCTTGATTAGTACTTTGGCTTGATAAATTGAGAATTTGTCTAAGTGTGCCTTGATAAGTACTTTGACTTGTTAAATGAGAATTTATTCTATTAGTGCCAGGAAAAGTAATTTGGCTTGTTAAATGAGAATTTATTATTTTTTTGCCGGTATAAGTAGTTTGGCTTGTTAAATGAGAATTTATTCTTTTTGTGCTGGTATAAGTACTTTGGCTTGTTAAATGAGAATTATCCTATGTGTGCCTTGATAAGTACTTTGGCTTGGTTAATTGAGAACTTGCCTATACGTTTGGTAATAGCCTTTGAGTGCAAGTATTATGTTTTATTAAGTTGCCGCGACTCTGGTTGAAGCGGTCTGTCTTGTTGTAAGTTCTTGGGACGCACGACGGTGATGTGATTTCACCGTATGCTTCCGCTACTTGTAGTACTTGGGTTAAATTCGGATTTTTATAGAAGACATGGTAGTGCTTATGTCTTGTTGGATGGTCGACGAGATAGGTAAGAGTATAAGTGGGTAAACCCCAAGACGTGCACCACCTTCTCCGGTAAGAGTATAAGTGAGGTAAACCCCAAGACGCTTATACCACCCGCTTTATGTGTTGTTTGACGGCCGGTTGAGATAGGGTAAGAGTATAAATGAGGGGCAAGCCCCAAGACGTTATACCACCTTCTCCAGGGTAAGAGTATAAATGAGGGGCAAGCCCCAAGACGTTATACCCCCTGCTTTACCACCTCCTTCAGGGTCAGAGTATAAATGAGGGGTAAACCCCAAGACGTTATACCACCTGTTCGCTTGCCTACTGCCCGCATGCTTTAGAACACAGTGGGACTTGGTGTTCATGTATGCCTATTGGTGTTATGTTATATCCTCGGATCACGCCAGCGGTGAGGAAGGATTCCACGCACGATTGATATTATGGGCGTGAGACCCATAGTTATATTTGAGTAGTGACTTTGAGGCCTGCGTCACGACTTGATATGACCGCTTATGTATATGCATCGTAGGTTGGCTATCATACATGTCTCCTGTTTTGTTTAGACTGTTATGATTTCATTACAGTACTCATTGTTCACATACTTGGTACATTCTTCGTACTGACCTCCTTCGGGGGGCTGCGTTCATGCCGCAGGTTTAGGTACGCTGTTTGGTGACCGGCAGGTGTAGAATCCTCGCCGTGGTTTTGGATAGCTCCTCCGCCCGTGAGTTTATCTTTTTGGTATATATCCTTCAAGATGTGCTTTATGCAGCTTTTGGGTACATGGGCCTTGTCCCGTCATATTTTCAGTTTAACTCCTAGAGGTCTGTATTCATATGTGGGATTGGACTCATGTACGGTGTAGTGTCTTTTGTTTATGTATATATGGCAGCCTAGTCGGCTTTGCCTTGCACGTACGTTGGTTTTAAAAGAAAAAAAAAAGAGCTGTTATTAATTTCCGCAATGTACTTAGTTGTTAAGGTAGAAGGATGCCCAGGTAGGGCACCAGTCACGGGCCCGGGGTTCGGGGTGTGACAATTATTTGCCTCAACAGCTGGTGGTCTTATGCATGTCTGCACTCATGTCCGTAAGCTCATCACAACAGGATTCTGAGTTGGGTCTATCATCCCTGCTGGTACTCTTCCATTCAACCCATCATTATCATGTTGATTTGACATAGCGGTTGAATCAACAATTTTTTGTTCTTTCAGTTCTTCTTGCATGTGGTTTTCAATCTCTGGATTCAGAGGAACAAGGTTGTCTACCCCTCTTTTGCTTCGCATATAACAAAGCTACCTAAAATTGATCAAAAATAATGCATGTAGATCAAGGCAAAAAATGTGTTCTAGGAACAACCAAATTAGTAATAAGATTAATTACTTTGATATTGATAATATTTCAGTCCCCGACAAGGGCGCCAAAAACTTGTTGTGAAATTTCTAGATGCTACACAAGTGTACGCATCGCAATTTGTAATAATTTTGGTAAAACCGAGTATCGTCCACAGAGAGTGATTTATCAATTACCAATTAACTAATAATTAGTTTCTATTTGGCAAACGAATATAAGTGATGATTTCTAAACTAAAGAATTAGCAAACTAAATAGATTGCGAGAATAAAATAGCAGTGAAAACATACGAAGTTTAATTCAGTAATGAAAGCAACTAGGGTTTCCAATTTCATCAACAATCCAATATATTATTCATTAATGCAAGATTAGCGATTCTTCTTCTTATTAAGATCGCATGTTAATTGAGATGTTCTTTATCCCGATTATGACAACTCAACCTAAGTGAGAAATTTCTATATTTCTATGATAAATTCAATCACATAGGAGGATTAAGATCAATAAACTAAAAATCTACACAGGCAATCGTGATACTCTCATTCAAGATTAAACCTAATTCTAATCAACTATAGCATATTCAAATCTCACTTTTCAGATCTTGATTTAAAATCATATAAGTAATGAAAACTAATGGTCAATTAATTCTCATTCAATAAACGCAAGTTGAATAGATCTTAATAGATGAAGAATAAACACTAGCAATGCATCAAAATCATAACAGAGTTTCAAATGATTCAACGGAAACCCTAATTAAAAGTAATTAGCTCATAGACATGCTAAGAAAACTAATTAACTTAATATCCAACATAAACTGAATTAAAGTAAATAAAAGGAAAAAAACTTGGAAAATTGATGTCTCTAATTACTCCTTGATCTCTTGTTCCTTGCCTCCAATGTGAGATCCTCCTCCAAAATTCGCCTCCCCAGCATATATAACGAAAAACCTCAGAATGGACCTTTTTGCCCTTGTTAAATTTAGGTTTTTCGCTTCCTAGATGTCGGCGACACCACGACACAGCTATTATAGCACTGTGACGCTAATTTGCTTCTGAACTTTCTGTCGGTGGGGCGTCGCGGCTCTTGCAGGGTGGCACCGCGACTCTAATCTGCCAAAAAACTTACTGGAATTTTCGTGTATAATGGCGTCGCGGCTCTAATGTTGGGTGTCGTGGCTCTAAATCCGATCAACTTCTTCCACCTTTTCGCGATCAGCGCCTCGACTGGTTCTCCGATCATTTCTTCCGCAACTCCATACTTATTTCACCGCGGCTCTTCATCTTTCGATTTTTCAACACTTCTCTGAACCACTTCTGCCTATGTAGCCATTTTTATCCTCAGTAGCTGCCTATTTTCTTTAATCTCCGCCTCATCCATCATGAATCGCTTAAAATAAAAACAAAGTAAAAACACGCATAATAATGTACAAAATAACTAAAAGACTACAAAAGACTTCTTGAAACATATTGTAAAACGGTACTAAAAATAGACCCAACATCCAGTTAGAGTCTATCACCGTATTATAGTAGCCGACTTGGTAGAGTTAGAAATGGTAGACTTTGACGTAATCATGGATATGTATTGGTTGTCTTCATGTTATACTACAATAGGCTATAGAATCAAAATTGTGAGTATTGAATTTTCTGGTGAACCAATCATAGAATGGAAGGGTGACGTAGTAGCACACATAGGTAGATTCATTTCCTATCTTAAAGCCAAAATGATGGTAAGAGGTATATATAACTTCTAGTTTGGGTCAGGGATACAGATACCTAGACCCCATTACTCTTCAGTTCGTACCAGTTGTCAGTAAGTTCCTAGAAGTCTTTCTCGAAGATCTTCCCAAAGTTCCTCCCGATGGGAAGATTAACTTTGAAATTGATCTACTTATCGACACTAAGTCGATATCTATTCTGTCATACAAAATGGCTCCAGCAAAGTTAAGAGAATTAAAGGTCCGGTTGAAAGATCTCCTGGATAAGGGATTTATTAGGCCAAGTGTCTCACCTTGTGGTGCACCAATATTGTTTGTTCGAAAGAATGATGAATCTTTGTGTATGTGCATTGACTATACCTAGTAGAACAAAGTCACCACTATAGTCATTTTGAATTTTGTGTCATCTCGTTCGGATTGAAGAATGCACTAGTTGCTTTCATAGATATTATGAACAGGGTTTTCAAGGCTTATCTTGACCTTTTCGTCAGTGTCTTTATTGATGATATCCTAGTCTATTCCCGTAGTGAGGCTGATCATGCAGAACATCTCAAAATAGTGTTGCAGATGCACCAAGATCGCGAGCTTTATGCGAAATTTTCCAAGTGTGAATTTTGGCTAAAATCAGTGGTGTTTCTAGGCCACGTCATTTCTAGAGAAGGCATGTATGTAGATTTTCAAAAAATCGAGGCAGTAAAGAATTAGCCCAGACCCATTTAGCCTCTAAGATAAGAAGTTTATTGTGTCTGACATGCTATTACATGCGCTTTGTAGAGGTTTTTCTCCATCTCAGCTCCATTGACTAGATTAACTCAAATGAAAGTCAAATTTCAGTGGTCAGATACTTGTGAGTATAGTTTCGAAAAAATTGAAATAAGACTGATTTCTGCTCCAATGTTAACATTTCCAGAAGGAACCGATGGGTTCTCAGGAATTGGTCTTGGATGTGTTTTAATGAAGCATGGTAAGATTATAGCTTATGCATCCAGATAACTTATGCCTCATGATAAGAACTATCCGATTCACGATTTAGAATTGGCAGTTGTGGTTCTCACACTTATGATATGGCGTCACTATTTGTATGGAGTGCACGTTGACATTTTCACAGATCACAAAATACTTCAGTATATTTTCAAGCAATGGGAGTTAAATCTTAGACAGATGAGATGGCTTGAATTGATAAAGGATTATGATATGGATGTTCTCTATCACCCAAGAAAAGTGAATGTGGTAGTCGATTCTCTTAGCCGGTGATCCATGAGAAGCATAACTTATGTTGAAGAAGATAAGAGAACCACGACGAAGGAAATTTACCAACTAGCCAGTTTAGGAGTTCGTCTTTTCGACTCCGAAGACAATTGTGTGGTTGTCCAAAACAGATCCAAGTCCTCATTAATAGCTGAAGTGAAGGAGAAACAGTTCACTAATCCCTATTTGTTGTAGCTGAAAGATGGGATTAACAAGCATAAGACTACGACTTTTGAACAAGGGGGAGATGTTGATACTTTGAGGTACCTAGGCAAGTTGTGTATTCCAGATGTGGATGGACTCAGAGAGAGAAGTACATAACTCCAGATATTCCATTCACCCAGGTTTTAGAAAGATGTTCCATGATCTTAAAGATATTTATTGGTAGAATGATATGAAGAGAAATGTAGCAGACTTTGTAGCCAAGTGTTCGAATTGTCAGTAGGTGAAAGCCGAGCACTAGAGGCCTAGTGGGTTGGCTCACAATATTGATATTCCTATTTAGAAATATGTTACACCCCGTATTTCCAACAGTTTGACATAAGAACGTACGTGAGAAATTGGGATTTGAATTTTAGAAAGAATGAAAGATTTCGGAAAAATCTCGGAACCTCGTGAAGGAAAAAGGTTCATTAATTGGAATATGATTCTCAAATTTGGTATGTGGATTCATAGAATATATTATAATTATGGAATTTTATTTTCGGATTTGGTCGTGTGGGGCCCACCCGGGAAATTTTATAATTTTGTGGGGCCCACAAGTTTTTCGATATTTTGGCCAATTATGGACTTTTTGGAGGGTGAAAATATTTTAGACGAATCATAGGGTGACACGTGGCACACCCCACCCCACTTGTCTTGGTCTTGGAAGACCTTGACTATTTGACTTTAGATATTTGTGAGACTTGACAAGATATTTTGTGGACAAGTGGGCCATGTGGGTCCCACTCTTGTCTTGCTACTTGAAATACACATCTTTATATTAGAGGCTTGCAAGACTTAGCTTTATACATTTGCATCCAAGAAAGCCCTCATCTCTCTCCCTTAGCTCCATAAAAATCGAGAGCCTCATTAGCCAAGAACAAAGTGTTGATTAAGGTTCTTACTCCTAGTTTAAGCCCCTAAACCAAGTGTTAAACCAAGTTAACTCTCCAAGCCTCTTAAACCTTGCTTTGGCCGAGAGTGTTGGTGCCAAACCCTAAGGTTCCGTCGACTTTTTGAAAGCGAAATACAAAGTGGAGTTGTGTATAAGTTCATAGAGGTCACATATATGTAATTGGAACTTGAAGAAGTGGAGTGAAACGAAAATTGCGGACCAAAACATAGCATTCTGCCCGGGGCATTTTTAAGACTAAAAATGAGGTAATAATTCTTATTTTTCCGCAGTAATTGGATATTACTAATTGTTATAGTATATGGATGAACTTTGATTAAGGAAGATATGGAAAATAAGGTGTGTATGCCCTACTTTGGGTGAGTGGTCCGAAACTAGCTTTTTCGGGCCATGTGATTCGTTGATTTTTATTGTCGTCATCTACACTTGTCGCATGTTATATAATGAAGGAAATATAGTTGATAAATTGTTATAACTCATATAACATGTTGGAATGAGAATTGGATTAAAATTAAGGAAAAAGACTTTGTATTGTTGTAGTAATTGGCTAATGGAAGTCCTAAAGGATAAGGGTGTTGAAGGCTTCACATGGTACCCTTAATGATGAATTAATAGTGGACTGTTTTGCGGACTGTTTTATATAAATTGTGGGGCAGAATTGTACACGTCCAGTTAGGCGTGTAATCCCCTTTGGTTAACTGTTGGTTGTGCCTTAAATGTGGCTTGTTGGTTGATGAAATACAGACCTTGGAAAAGGTGGAAAAGTACGTAGAAACAAAGGAAGTGCTGCCCAATTTTCCGTAGAATTAGAGGGCTATTAATTGGTATAAGTTTTACAATAGTAAGTAAGATTTTGATAGAAGTACTATGACCATTTTAGGTTGAGGTACTACGTGTAGCATGGTTTACTTGGCTTAAGGAGTGGCCGACGAAGTTGAAGTACTTGGAGCGTTTTGCTACGTGTCGAAATGGTTAGTCGTCGCGAGGTATGTGGACTTCCTCTTCTCTAAGATATGAGTATTTTTATGGTATACTTGCCTTGTTGTTAGGAGTATACATACCTTGATATTTGAGTATACTTGCCTTGTTGTTAGGAGTATACATGACTTGATATTTGAGTATACTTGCCTTGTTGTTAGGAGTATACATAGCTTGATATTGGAGTATACTTGTCTTATTGTTAGGAGTATACATGACTTGCCTTCTTGAAGTACTTGCCTTGTAATTAGGAAGTATTCATGTTATAGATTTTTAGGCTAAAACCATGTCTAGAATATTGCTAAGTTATTACCAAGTCTTATGGGGGAAGTTGGTAAGAGTCGTTAGGAAGTAGTGGAGTGTAGTTGACCTTGCTAAGTTACTACACTAATGAAAAAGGGACCGAACAAGCCATTGCAGCGTTAATGAAAATGTATCGGTAATCAATTAAATTGAATAAGTAGAATCTTCCATTTACATAGAAACTAAGATAAGACAAAATTGTATTACATTTTCTAGATCATGGCTCAATGAACAAGATCGTTATAAACGTGTATAACCTATTCACAGTTCAATGAATATTTATTTGGAAAGTTATGAGGCTTGTTTTATTTAAATAATTATGAAACTTTATTTTCAAGTTATGGGACTTGAGTTTAAAAAGAAAAAGGAGAAGTAACTTGATTTAAAGAATAGGTTACTTGATTTTAAAAATGAGAAGTAACTTGATTTAAAGAAATAGGTTACTTGATTTTAAAAAGGAGAAGTAACTTGATTTAAAGAAATAGGTTACTTGATTTTAAAAAGGAGAAGTAACTGGCTGGAAAGAATTCTTTTATAAAGAATAGATGTACGTAGTACTTTTGGGTCCAACACCCTAATATTTCATGAGACGGTTCTTCTTAAGGAATAAAGGTACATAGCTTCTTTGGATTTTTAATCCTACGCGATGTACGGCACTTTGATTTTTCTAAAAAAAAAAAGATTTTTTAGAAATAGTACATGATAACTAGTGCCTTGATTTCCAAACCATGTTTTTAATATATACTTGATATGATAAGTATCTTAATATTTCAAAGGATGATTTCAAAGTAATGCTTATAATGGATCTTAATCCTTAATGAACTATGTGATAACGCCTTAAGGATGATTGAAAAGGAAAGAGGTGATGGTACCTTAGTTTCATAAGAATCGATATAATGACTTTATGGGAAGTGGTTATAACGGTCTTTATGAAAAGTCTAAAATGATTGATGAAAAAAATGAATTTGGTTTCATTGTAGTACATGAAGGATGTGACTAGAGTACAAAGAGTGTAGGTCGCTTGAGTTGATGATTAAGTAACTTGATGTGCAAGGCTAGTGCATTGGTTTTTTTTATAAAGGAACTGGATGTGCGGTGGACGTACGTAGTACTTTGGCTTGTATAAATGATAGTTATACTACTTTTTCCTTGATGGTACTTTGGTGTTATAAATGAAAGACTTGTTAGTGTCTTGTTTGTTTTAGGAAGGAAGGCATGATATTGTCTTAGTTATTTTAGAAAGGAAGACATGGTATTTTCTTGTTTGTTTTAAAAAGGAAGGCATGGTATTGTCTTGTTTGTTTTAAAAGGAGGGTATGGTATTGCCTTGGTTGTTCAAAACGATGGTGCCTTCATTTTGCCTAATGAGAGCCAAAGCTTGTCTTAACTTGGTTTGATAAAGTAAACATGACTGGATACTACGGGTAGTAGTGTCATGAGACATTTTGTGTTAAGGTGGTTTTCCTAATTTTCTTATGTTGTTTACGATGGCCGGTTGCGTTTGTATTGTATCACTTAAACCCTGGCCATGTTGCGTTGTTCATACTCCGCGGGTTAGCTACCCCCGATGCGAGGAATACCTCATGCGGGTCCATGTGACCTATGCGAATTGCGGGAGTTCAGGAAATACCGCGGGTTTGCTACCCCCGATGCGAGGAATACTTCATGCGGGTCCATGTGACATATGCGGATTACGGGAGTCCAGGAAATACCGCGAGTTTGCTACCCCCGATGCGAGGAATACCTCATGCGGGTCCACACGACCTATGCGGATTGCGGGAGTCCAGGATTAGGATTTGTACAATGATACTATGGGCGAATGGCCCTAGTTTGATCATTGGCTGCCTATTCAGAACCGGCCAGGTTACACCTTTATTGCTCTCATTGTTTGTAAAGTTCAGTGTACTGTTGATGTTGTTATTATACTTGTCTCCTGCTTTATTTTTGGAATATGTGGTATTATATACTTGAAGGGCACAGTCGACTCTTGGAGTTATTATAGTACAGTGATACGAGGTGCAGTTGGTTGCTTTTTGGTTATGTGACACGGTAGGATCTGGTATTTGATTTTCATACTTGCCCCTGTAATTTTTGTACACAGCCAAAATTTTGATACTGTGTTTTATTTTCAGTTCCATACTTAGTACTTGTTGTACTGACCTCCTTCGCGGGGCTGCGTTCATGTCCGCAGGTCTAGGTACACAGTTGTGGATCCGTGAGCTTAGGATCCTTGTTCATCATTTTGGGATAGCTCCAATGTTCTGGAGCTTGTCATTACGGATAGGTATATTCAGAGGTACGACGGGGCCTTGTCCCGTCACAGTTGTTGTCAAACTCTTAGAGGTCTATATTCATATGTGGGCTGGACTGGCTAGAGTTGTATTTACATTGTTGTACAGTGTAGACCCAGTTGGGTATGGTATATATATACGGCAGCCTTATCGGCCTTGCCTTTGCTTTAAGAAAAAAATGAGTGTTATTATCTTCCGCGTGTTACTCGTGTAGTATTTATAGAAGGGTGCCCAGATGGGGTACCAGTCGCGGGCCCGGGGTTCGGGGCGTGACAGAGTGGTATCAGAGCAGTTAGTCCTCAGAATGTCTACAGACCGTGTCTAGTAGAGTATTGGGTATGGGTATGTGTGCACCATACTTATACACAGGAGGCTACATGATATTTAGGATTGGTTTCTATTCTTCTTACTCTAAGGTCGTGCGATAGAGCTGTGTTGTTAGGATGGTCTTTCCCTAACAGTTATTGTGATTGCAGCTTTGAGAAAGGCGACAGTGACCCAGAACAGATTATATGGATTGCGTATCCAGGTTGGTAAAATTATCGTATAAAGGGTATGTTGATGATATATATCGGTACGGGTGTATTTATTTGGAGCCGTATGCATGTTGCCTAGAATGATTATAGATTACCAAGAATTGGTAAAAGCCTTAATTACTTGGAAGGTGTGAAACAGTTTATTGAACTCATACCTAGGCTTTATATATGTACTGATATGGAATATCAAGAGATAATGAACTGAATAAGATGGTGATAGACTCTTGGTAGATCAGGTTCAATTGAAGTAATGACATACCCTGTTGATAGGATAAGCTATGATTATAGGCTTAAGTGTCATATACGAATGATATTCGTATGAAGTATATAGAGTTGTTGTGAGTTCTTAATAAGACTTTGAGATATTAAAAGCTACATTTCCCGTAATTGTGGGGATTGATAATGTAGGCTCGGAATATTGTGAACCTTAGAATATTGATAACCGTTGAGACCTTAGATATAAGGTCGTCTGGAGTAAAAGATGTTACGGTTGATCTTGGTCGAAGTACCTAGTATACGTGGAGTATATTAGTGTGATAATTACATGGGTTGTGTGGAATGAAAGTAGGTAGTTAAGCTAAGAAGACCACTAGGCTTTCATGACTTGAATAGTAAGATTTGTTCCGGACCAGGAAGGAGAATTTAGTGCGATAATGGGTCGGGTTGAGGACCAATCGCGGGTCAACCAGCAACCCAGAATGGAGTGGGGTCAGTTTGAGGTGGTCCCGCTAGGTGATAGGGTTACGAAGGTGCAAGGCCCAAGTCTGGTTAATTGTTGTACTGATTCATGGATGCGTTCCACCAGAACCGGGTCGGGAAGGCCGAGAATGGCCTTAAAAGAAATTGAAGCTAGTGTAATGACCAAGTTTTGGAGGTAGTAACTCCAAGGTTTTGAAAACTGAAGCGATGACTGAAATGTGGTACGTGTACTAGAAAGAGTTCGGTTGTACAAGGAGAGTACAACGAGTAAGAAGAGAAGTGAACAGGTGTTAAAAGAATGGAAGTGAGTACATATGTGAAGTGAAGGTACGAAGAGAGTATCATTTTAGACCATGAATGGGAGTTAATAGTGATGATATACACTTTAGAGGTGATTCCCCGTTGGCTTGGATTTAAGTATTGCGCGTGTGTCATATTGTGGCCATATGTGGCATAATTGGTTTTGTGAGTATAGTAGTGAAGACTATACCGATGCAAGTGTTGATGGAGACTTAGAAGGAACATTCGGGACGAATGTTTCTAAGGGGGAAAGAATGTTACACCCCGTATTTCCAACAGTTTGAGATAAGAACGTACGTGAGAAACTGGGATTTGAATTTTAGAAAGAACGAAAAATTCCGGAAAAATCTCGGAACCTCGTGAAGGAAAAAGGTTCATTAATTGGAATATGATTCTCAAATTTGGTATGTGGGATTCATAGAATATATTAGAATTATGGAATTTTATTTTCGGGCCATGTGATTCGTTGATTTTTATTGTCGTCATCTACACTTGTCGCATGTTATATAATGAAGAAAATATAGTTGATAAATTGTTATAACTTATATAACATGTTGGAATGAGAATTGGATTAAAATTAAGGAAAAAGACTTTGTATTGTTGTAGTAATTGGCTAATGGAAGTCCTAAAGGATAAGGGTGTTGAAGGCTTCACATGGTACCCTTAATGATGGATTAATAGTGGACTGTTTTCATGATCGTTTATATAAATTGTGGGGCAGAATTTTACACGTCCAGTTAGGCGTGTAATTCCCTTTGGTTAACTGTTGGTTGCGCCTTAAATGTGGCTTGTTGGTTGATGAAATACAGACCTTGAAAAAGGTGGAAAAGTACGTAGAAACAAAGGAAGTGCTGCCCGATTTTCCGTAGAATTAGAGGGCTATTAATTGGTATAAGTCTTACAATAGTAAGTAAGATTTTGATAGAAGTACTATGGCCATTTTAGGTTGAGGTACTACGTGTAGCATGGTCTACTTGGCTTAAGGAGTAGTCGATGAAGTTGAAGTACTTGGAGCGTTTTGCTACGTGTCGAAATGGTTAGTCGTCGCGAGGTATGTGGACTTCCTCTTCTCTAATACATGAGTATTTTTATGGTATACTTGCCTTGTTGTTAGGAGTATACATGACTTGATATTTGAGTATACTTGCTTTGTTGTTAGGAGTATACATGTCACGACCCGACCTCGGGCCCGCGACTGGTGCATTACCCCGGGCACCCTAGAGATAAAACATTAGAGAAAATCAGCGGAAATAAAAACTTATAGATATGAAACAATATGAAATAAGAAACAGGCTAACCAAAACGGTCACCTTTCTGTATATATATATAAAACCCGAACAGTTATCCTTTACAAGCCCAATTCACAAAAGTACTACAGACCTCTAAGAGTTTTTATAACAACTACGACGGGACAGGGCCCCGCCATACCCCTGAATGTACAAGAACCTACAATCTCAGGGAATCATACCAAAAGATAGGCCTCCGGAGAAACGGAGCTTCCCAAAACGCAGAACCGTGATCCTATGAGCGAGGATCAACAACCGGTGTACCTCTACCTGCGGCATGAGCGCACTTCGGGCGAGGTCGATAACAGTACCAAGTATGTGAAATCAAAATATCAGAATGAAATCATAACAGTCTATATAAAACAGGAGACATGTATGATAACCAAACTACAGTACACAATATATAAGCAGTCATGTCAAGTCAGGGACTCACGCCCTCAAAGTCATCACTCAAATATAACCATGGGTCTCACGCCCGCAATATCAATCATGCCCGTGGAACTCCTTCCTCACTGTCGGCAGTCTATGATATAATATAACACCAACAGTACACATGAACACCAGGTCCCACATGTGCCATAAAACAACCGTACGTGCCAAGTAGGAAAACTACACACCAGATCCAGCCTGCCTCATAAAACTGACCAGGGCAAGTACGAAAGCCAGCTACCAGAACCAGCCTGTCGCCACGAGATATGACCGGGGCAAGCACTGCAGCCATCTACCAGAGTCTACCGTACCAACAATGCTATAAAACTGACCGGGGCAAGTACGAAGGCCAACTACCAGGTACCTCCTGCGTCGCGCAGCCGACCGGGGCAAGTACGAGAGCCAACTACCAGAACCGCCTGCGTCAACAACCAGATTCCACCTGCGTCACGAAGCTGACCGGGGCAAGTACGAAATCCACTACCAGATCCACCCTGCATCACGTCGCTGACCGGGGCAAGTACACAGGCTAACTACCAGGTCCACCCTGCATCACGAGACTTCATGGGGAACTAATCCGTGGAATACAACAACAATGGAAGCATACCAGTGGGCCACCCAACGTGTCAGTATGTCCAAGTAAATAACCCGATAAAGAACTGAGCGGGGCAAGTACGAAAGCTAACTACCAGATCTACCCTGCATCAGCCACGACCGGGGCAAGTACGGGGGCTAACTACCAGATCCGCCTGCGTCACTAAACCCTCATGAAGAGCTAGTCCATGGAATAACAATCCTAATGGATCCATACCCATAGTATCAAAATAGAGTAACTATCATTTTAAGTAAACCAAAACAATTTCCATACCTTCCTTTTAAATAAACCAAGACAAAACCATGCCTTCCTTTTAAAACCAACTCAAGACAATACCATGTCTTCCTTTTAAACAAAAACACTTCTCCTTTTTAAAGTCAAGTAACAATATACTTTTCAAAATAGTTTAAGCTTCATAATTTCAAATCCTCAAGTCTCTTCTCTTTTAGAAATCAAGTTTATTATCTTAATAAAGTAGTCATGATCTAGAAAATGTAATACAATTTTGTCTTATCTTAGCTTCTATGCAGATAGAGAATTCTACTCATTTTAATTTAATAGATTGTCAATACATTTTCTTTTATTAACGTTGCAATGGCTTGTTCGATACTTATTCTCATTTCCGAAATCAAGATAACTTTATTCTTTTAAAGACCAAGTACCCATTACTCACGAATGAGGTTTCACAACTTTTTAACACAATTCAAGTCCTTAAAATTTCATATCAAGTCACTTATCTTTAGAATCAAGTCAAGGACACAAAAAGGAAATCAAACTCCTTTAACACACGTGCGTCTACCGCATTATATATTTCACAAATAATCATGCTCAAGAGAATAGGAAGAATCACATACCTCTTCGTCTTAATCCACAAGCCAAGTCGAGTATGCCGCGCGTAGAATATCCACCTATAATAACCACAACACATCTATCAACATCTAGGTTCCTTCGTAGAATATTTCTAAGTATAAGGTTTCTTATTCTACGGAAAATCGGGCAGCACTTCCCCTGTAACTACGTACTTCTCCATCTTTTTCAAGTCCCGATATCAATAGCCAACATGCCACATTTAAGGCGCAATAATACAACAACTCAGAGGGGATTACACGCCTAACTGGACGTGTAAAATTCTGCCCCACAATATACAAAACAATCCATTTCTTTTCAATCATCTATCCACATATCATATACTCAATTATAAACTACTACAATATGTAATCTCCAATTACAATAGAAGGACAAAGATCATTACCTCGATAAGCCCAAAATTTTCCAATGATTAAAAGTCGATCCTTAGGAATCTTAGCTCCAATTCCTTACGTTCCAATCCACTCCAAGCAACCCTTAGAAGTTTCTAACCAACTTCTCTTCAAGATCCAACTCCAAAAAGTGAAGAACACTTAGATTCTAAATATGGCAACTTTCGGCCAAAGTGGATTTTTAAGGCTAGGGGTGTGAAATCTTGTATAACTCTTGGTTAACAACCTTCCTAACACATCAAGGAAGAACACTTAAAAGTTTAAGGATTTTTGGACAACTTTTGGTCAATGATCAAGGCCAAAGCCGAGAGCAACAAGAAATAAGGGAGTATTTCAAGTCTTGGAAATTATCTAAGTGTTGGATGAAGTCTTGCAACAAGGGGGGGGGGATTTATAAGACAATCAAGAGCTAGGATCAAAGCAAGTGTGTGGATGAGATTGGGGACAAGTGTGTGTGGGTCCCACCATCCACATGTCCAACAAAATCTTGAGACAAGTGGCTTGCCACTTGTCTCACCATTTCGGCCAACATGGACAAGTGGCTAGCCACTTGTCCCACCAATTCGGCCACATGCCACCCAAGGGGGTGACACGTGTCGCCATCCAAATCGTCCAAATATTTCATCTTCCGGAAACATCCATATTGGCCAAAATCTCAAAAATAATGTGGGCCCCACAAAACCGTAAATTTCTCCCATGGGTCCCACGTGACCAAATCTGGAAATAAAATTCCATAATTCTATTATATTCCCAGAAGTCCGAATACCAAATCTGGGAATCCAATTCCCATTTACGAACATTTTTCCTTCACAATCTCCGGAAAATCAAATCTTTCTTCCTTTCCAATCTTAATGTCGTATTCTCGTACGTACGTCCTCACATACATACCCTGAAACTACGGGGTGCAACATTTTTTCCCCCTTAGAAACATTCGTCCCGAATGTTCCTTCAATGCTTAAACAAGACAGATATCGGCATAGTTCCTCTTAACTATACCCCACTCAATCAATTATGCCATTCATGGCCACAATATAACACACGCGCATATACATAAATCCAAGCCAACGAGGAATCACCTCTAAAGGGTATAACATCGCTATTAGCTCTCACCCATGGTTTAAAGGATACTCTCTTCGCACCTTCACTTCACGTAAATAATCACTTCCATTCTTTTTAACACATGTTCGCTTCTTTTCTTACTCGTCGTACCCTTCTCGTACACCCGAACTCTTATAGTACACGTACCACATTTCAGTCATCGCTTCAGTTTTCAACACCTTGGAGTTACCACCTCCAAACTTGGTCATTACTAGCTTCAATTTCCTTTAAGACCATTCTCGGCCTTCACGATCGGTTCTGGTCGAACGCGTCTACGAACTCGTACAATGGTTACCTAAACTTGGGCCTAGCGCCCTAGTGACCCTATCACCAAGCGGGACCGCCTCAAACTGACCCCATCTCATTCCGGGTTGCGGGTTGACCCGCGATCTGGCCTCAACGCGACCCATTTCGCGCCAAACTCTTGTTCCTGGTATGAAACGATCTTACTTATTTACGTCATTAAAGCCTAGGGGTCTTCTTAGCTCAACCACCCACTTTCATTACACACCACTCATGGACTTATTACACAATTATACTCCACGTATACTATGTACCTCAACAAAGATTAATCGTAAAATCTTTCACTCAAGACAGCCTTGCATCTAAGGTCTCCACGGTTATCTATATTCTAGGACTCACAATTTCCATGTCCCCAAACCTACCTTTCCTTCTAACCAGGTGTCTTAAACACAATTTACACAATGTTATCTGAACATAAAACTTAACATATAATCATCTTATCACGCATACTAGTCTCTAGAGGGTTAAGAATATACCTGTAACTATTTCTTCACTTTCCCG
Organism: Przewalskia tangutica; assembly: GCA_029844215.1. Lineage (NCBI taxonomy): Eukaryota > Viridiplantae > Streptophyta > Magnoliopsida > Solanales > Solanaceae > Przewalskia > Przewalskia tangutica. The sequence goes on from CM056729.1 coordinate 44,794,186, forward strand.
TCGTCACTCTAATCATAATCCTGCCCTGCAGGGCGCATAACTAGATAAGGTGATGAACGACTCACGATCCCGGCGTCGAGTCTCTACATCCGCACTACCTCTGGTCGGACAATCCTTCGCAAAATGGCCCTGTCGGCCGCAAGTATAACAATCTCCCAAACTAGCACGACACTCCCCATAATGGGTTTTATCACAACGGCCACACTGAGGTAAGGGTGGCCTCATCCGACTAGCACCCCTACTCCCCCGAAAACCTGAAACCTTGGAGTCCTGACCTGCTCCTGAATACCCCACGTCACGAAGGCGCGAAGAAGTACTCCGTCTTGCCGCGGTGTATATCTACTTCTTTGTTGAGGCTGTCCGCCTCGAAAGTTACCAAAGGACCATGCTGTCTTGGCCCTCTTGTGCTGATCTCGGTCATTTCGTCGACCTCTACGTTCCTCAGTCCCCTGTGCATAAGCCTGCATGCGGGCAATGTCCATGCCCGACTGAAGAGCTATTTTTGTACAACCCTCTGCTAGATAATCGTCAAGTCTCGTGACATATCGGTGCACTCTATCCTCCATGTCTGCCACTAGAGTGTGGGCATACCGAGCTAATGAGTCGAACTCTATGTTGTACTCCCGAACCGTCCGCCCATTCTATCACAACATCATAAAACTATCCACTCGGGCTCTGCTCATCTGTGGAGGCAAGAAGTGGTTAAGAAACGCCTCTGAGAACTCGTCCCAACCAGCTGGAAACGCATGCTCCCCCCGGGACAGTTCCCATGAATCAAACCGATTGGCGCAATATCCGCGGCGATAAGAACCCGGCACCATCGACTCGGCCTCGAGGCCTTAATCACTCTCATGATCCGTTGTAGGCCGAATAAACTCCACGAGGATCTTCCTCGGTTCTCGATCCATAGAACTCGCGGATCGCAACTCAAGAAGTCCCGGCCTCAAACTATCGGCTGCGGGTGCGCCACGGTACCTCTGGCTCCGCCCTCGTGTCTCGCCACAATCCTAGCTAGTAACTGGGTCATCTCCTTGTAACGCATATCCTATGCTCCTGGTCGTGGAACTGGAGGCTCAGATATCATGGCCTCGTGAAAGCGTTGTCATTGCGCTAAACTCGATGGGGCGGCGTTGCAGAACTCCCCGTATGAAGTACCACCTCAGGTAATGACTGGGCCTGTGCCCTCGCAATCCTCTGTGTTCTATCCGCGGCTCCCTCTGCTGCCTTGCCCCTCTGGGCCCTGGTTTCCTTGCGTAGAGGCATAACTGGTACATAAGAATATGTCAGAGGGAGTCCAACTTATAACACAGCTCTATCGCACGATCTCAGAGTGAGAAGAATGGAAACCAATCCTAAATATCATGCAGCCTCCAGATTATAGGTGTGGTGCACAACACGCCGATAATCAAGACTCTACTAGATACGGTCTGTAGACACTTTCCGAGGACTAACTGCTCTGATACCACTTTTGTCATGACCCGACCTCGGGCCCACGACTGGTGTCTTAACCCGGGACAACAGGTACCAAGTATGTGGCCCGAAAATCAGAATGAAATCATAACGATCTATATAAAAGCGAGAGGCGTGTATGATAACCAAACTACGATACCTGATATATAGCGATCAGTCGGGGACTCACGCCTCAAAGTCATCACTCAAATATAACCATGGGTCTCACGCCCAATATCAATCATGCGTGGAACTCCTTCCTCACGCCATGCTATGATATAATATAACACCAAAAGTACACATGAACACCAGGTCCCACCTGTGCCATAAAACAATCGTACGGGCCAAGTAGGAAAACTACACACCAGATCCATCCTGCATTATAAAACTGACCGGGGCAAGTACGAAAGCCAGCTACCAGAACCAGCCTGTCGCCACGAGATATGACCGGGGCAAGCACTGCAGCCATCTACCAGAGTCTACCGTACCAACAATGCTATAAAGCGGCCAGGCAAGTCGAAGGCCAACTACAGTACATCTGCGTCGCGGCCGGCCGGGACAAATGCGAGCCAACTACGAGCGCTGCGTCGACAACGATTCCACTGCGTCACGAAGGCGGCCGGGCAAATCACGAAATCTACTACCAGATCCACCCTGCATCACGTCGCTGACCGGGACAAGTACGTAGGCTAACTACCAGGTCCACCCTGCATCACGAGACTTCATGGGTAACTAATCTGTGGAATACAACAACAATGGAAGCATACCCGTGGGCCACCCAACATGTAAGTTTGTCCAAGTAAATAACCCGATAAAGAACTGAGCGGGGCAAGTACGAAAGCCAACTACCAGATCCACCCTGCATCAGCCACGACCGGGGTAAGTACGGGGGCTAACTACCAGATCCGCCTGCGTCACTAAACCCTCATAGAGAGTTAGTCCATGGAATAACAATCCTAATGGATCCATACCTGTAGTATCAAAATAGAGTAACTATCATTTTAAGTAAACCAAAACAATTTTCATACCTTCCTTTTAAATAAACCAAGACAAAACCATGCCTTCCTTTTAAAACCAACTCAAGACAATACCATGTCTTCCTTTTAAACAAAAACACTTCTCCTTTTTAAAGTCAAGTAACAATATACTTTTCAAAATAGTTTAAGCTTCATAATTTCAAATCCTCAAGTCTCTTCTCTTTTAGAAATCAAGTTTATTATCTTAATAAAGTAGTCATGATCTAGAAAATGTAATACAATTTTGTCTTATCTTAGCTTCTATGCAGATAGAGAATTCTACTCATTTTAATTTAATAGATTGTCAATACATTTTCTTTTATTAACGTTGCAATGGCTTGTTCGATACTTATTCTCATTTCCGAAATCAAGATAACTTTATTCTTTTAAAGACCAAGTACCCATTACTCACGAATGAGGTTTCACAACTTTTTAACACAATTCAAGTCCTTAACATTTCATATCAAGTCACTTATCTTTAGAATCAAGTCAAGGACACAGAAAGGAAATCAAACTCCTTTAACACACGTGCGTCTACCGCATTATATATTTCACAAATAATCATGCTCAAGAGAATAGGAAGAATCACATACCTCTTCGGCTTAATCCACAAGCCAAGTCGAGTATGCCGCGCGTAGAATATCCACCTATAATAACCACAACACATCTATCAACATCTAGGTTCCTTCGTAGAATATTTCTAAGTATAAGGTTTCTTATTCTACGGAAAATCGGGCAGCACTTCCCCTGTAACTACGTACTTCTCCACCTTTTTCAAGTCCCGATATCAATAGCCAACATGCCACATTTAAGGCGCAATAATACAACAACTCAGAGGGGATTACACGCCTAACTGGACGTGTAAAATTCTGCCCCACAATATACAAATCAGTCCATTTCTTTTCAATCTTCTATCCACATATCATATACTCAATTATAAACTAATACAATATGTAATCTCCAATTACAATAGAAGGACAAAGATCATTACCTCGATAAGCCCAAAATTTTCCAATGATTAAAAGTCGATCCTTAGGAATCTTAGCTCCAATTCCTTACGTTCCAATCCACTCCAAGCAACCCTTAGAAGTTCCTAACCAACTTTTCTTCAAGATCCAACTCCAAAAAGTGAAGAACACTTAGGTTCAAAATATGGAAACTTTCGGCCAAGGTGGATTTTAAGGCTAGGGGTGTGAAATCTTGTCTAACTCTTGGTTAACAACCTTCCTAACACATCAAGGAAGAACACTTAAAAGTTTAAGGATTTTTGGACAACTTTTGGTCAATGATCAAGGCCAAAGCCGAGAGCAACAAGAAAGGAGAGAGTATTTCAAGTCTTGAAAATTATCTAAGTGTTGGATGAAGTCTTGCAACAAGGGGGGTATTTATAAGACAATCAAGGGCTAGGATCAAATCAAGTGTGTGGATGAGATTGGGGACAAGTGTGTGTGGGTCCCACCATCCACATGTCCAACAAAATCTTGAAACAAGTGGCTTGCCACTTGTCTCACCATTTCGGCCAACATGGACAAGTGGCTAGCCATTTGTCCCACCAATTCGGCCCCATGCCACCCAAGGGGGTGACATGTGTCGCCCTCCAATTCGTCCAAATATTTCATCTTCCGGAAGCATCCATATTGGCCAAAATCTCAAAAATAATGTGGGCCCCACAAAACCGTATATTTCTCCCGTGGGCCCACGTGACCAAATCTGAAAATAAAATTCCATAATTCTATTATATTCCCAGAAGCCCGAATACCAAATCTGGGAATCCAATTCCCATTTACGAACCTTTTTCCTTCACAAAATCCGAAAAATTTTCCATCGGAAAATTAAATCTTTCTTCCTTTCCAATCTTAATGTCGTATTCTCATACGTACGTCCTCACATATATACCCTGGAACTACAGGGTATAACAATACATGACTTGATATTTGAGTATACTTGCCTTGTTGTTAGGAGTATACATGGCTTGATATTGGAGTATACTTGTCTTGTTGTTAGGAGTATACATGACTTGCCTTCTTGAAGTACTTGCCTTGTAATCAGGAAGTATTCATGTTATAGATTTTTAGGCTAAAATCATGTCTAGAATATTCCTAAGTTATTACCAAGTCTTATGGGGGAAGTTGGTAAGAGTCGTTAGGAAGTAGTGGAGTGTAGTTGACCTTGCTAAGTTTCTACACTAATGAAAAAGGGACCGAACAAGCCATTGCAGCGTTAATGAAAATGTATCGGTAATCAATTAAATTGAATAAGTAGAATCTTCCATTTACATAAAAACTAAGATAAGACAAAATTGTATTACATTTTCTAGATCATGGCTCAATGAACAAGATCGTTATAAACGTGTATAACCTATTCACAGTTCAATGAATATTTATTTGGAAAGTTATGAGGCTTGTTTTATTTAAATAATTATGAAACTTTATTTTCAAGTTATGGGACTTGAGTTTAAAAAGAAAAAGGAGAAGTAACTTGATTTAAAGAATAGGTTACTTGATTTTAAAAAGGAGAAGTAACTTGATTTAAAGAAATAGGTTGATTTTAAAAAGGAGAAGTAACTTGATTTAAAGAAATAGGTTACTTGATTTTAAAAAGGAGAAGTAACTTGATTTAAAGAAATAGGTTACTTGATTTTAAAAAGGAGAAGTAACTGGCTGGAAAGAATTCTTTTATAAAGAATAGATGTACGTAGTACTTTTGGGTCCAACACCCTAATATTTCATGAGACGGTTCTTCTTAAGGAATAAAGGTACATAGCTTCTTTGGATTTTTAATCCTACGCGATGTACGGCACTTTGATTTTTCTAAAAAAAAAAAGAATTTTTAGAAATAGTACATGATAACTAGTGCCTTGATTTCCAAACCATGTTTTTAATATATACTTGATATGATAAGTATCTTAATATTTCAAAGTAATGCTTATAATGGATCTTAATCCTTAATGAACTATGTGATAACGCCTTAAGGATGATTGAAAAGGAAAGAGGTGATGGTACCTTAGTTTCATAAGAATCGTTATAATGACTTTATGGGAAGTGGTTATAACGGTCTTTATGAAAAGTCTAAAATGGTTGATGAAAAAAATGAACTTGGTTTCATTGTAGTACATGAAGGATGTGACTAGAGTACAAAGAGTGTAGGTCGCTTGAGTTGATGATTAAGTAACTTGATGTGCAAGGCTAGTGCCTTGGGTTTTTTTTATAAAGGAACCGGATGTGCGGTGGACGTACGTAGTACTTTGGCTTGTATAAATGATAGTTATACTACTTTTGCCTTGATGGTACTTTGGTGTTATAAATAAATGACTTGTTAGTGTCTTGTTTGTTTTAGGAAGGAAGGCATGATATTGTCTTAGTTATTTTAGAAAGGAAGACATGGTATTTTCTTGTTTATTTTAAAAAGGAAGGCATGATATTGTCTTGTTTGTTTTAAAAGGAGGGTATGGTATTGCCTTGGTTGTTCAAAACGATGATGCCTTCATTTTGCCTAATGAGAGCCAAAGCTTGTATTAACTTGGTTTGATAAAGTAAACATGACTGGATACTACGGGTAGTAGTGTCATGAGACTTTTTGTGTTAAGGAAGTTTTCCTAATTTGCTTATGTTGTTTACGATGGCCGGTTGCGTTTGTATTGTATCACTTAAACCCTGGCCATGTTGCGTTGTTCATACTCCGCGGGTTAGCTACCCCCGATGCGAGGAATATCTCATGCGGGTCCATGTGATCTATGCGGATTGCGGGAGTTCAAGAAATATCGCAGGTTTGCTACCCCCGATGCGAGGAATACCTCATGCGGGTCCATGTGACCTATGCGGATTGCGGGAGTCCAGGAAATACCGCTGGTTTGCTACCCCGATGCGAGGAATACCTCATTCGGGTCCACGCGACCTATGAGTATTGCGGGAGTCCAGGATTAGGGTTTGTACAATGATACTATGGGCGAATGGCCCTAGTTTGATCATTGGCTGCCTATTCAGAACCGGCCAGGTTACACTTTTATTGCTCTCATTGTTTGTAAAGTTCAGTGTACTGTTGATGTGGTTATTATACTTGTCTCCTGCTTTATTTTTGGAATATGTGGTATTATATACTTGAAGGGCACAGTCGACTCTTGGAGTTATTATAGTACAGTGATACGAGGTGCAGTTGGTTGTTTTTTGGTTATGTGACACGGTAGGGTCTGGTATTTGATATTCATACTTGCCCCTGTAATTCTTGTACACAGCCAAAATTTTGATACTATGTTTTATTTTCAGTTCCATACTTAGTACTTGTTGTACTGACCTCTTTCGCGGGGCTGCGTTCATGTCTGCAGGTCTAGGTACACAGTTATGGATCCGTGAGCTTAGGATCCTTGTTCAACATTTTGGGATAGCTCCAATGTTCTGGAGCTTGTCATTATAGATAGGTATATTCAGAGGTACGACGGGGCCTTGTCCCGTCACAGTTGTTGTCAAACTCTTAGAGGTCTGTATTCATATGCTGGGTGGATCAGAGTTGTATTTACATTGTTGTACAGTGTAGACCCAGTTGGGTATGGTATATATATACGGCAGCCTTATCGGCCTTGTCTTTCCTTTAAGAAAAAAAATGAGTGTTATTTTATCTTTCGCATGTTACTCGTGTAGTATGTATAGAAGGGTGCCTAGGTAGGGTACCAATCGCGGGCCCGGGGTTCGGGGCGTGACAAAATAGGAGATGATAAACATGAACCTCATAATAGGTCTACCACGCTCATCCTGAAGGCATGATTTAACTTGGGTGATTGTGGATCGACTTACTAAATTAGCACACTTCTTGCTAGTCAAGATCACGAGTTCAACAAAAGATTATGCCAAGTTGTACATTCAAGAAATTGTCAGGCCTCATAGGACCCAGTGTCCATTATTTTAGATCATGGTGCTCAATTCACAATGCACTTTTGGAAGTCTTTCCAGAAAGGATTGAGTACCAAGGTAAACCTCAACATAACTTTTCATCTTTAGACAGATGGCCATGCAGAGCGAACTGTTCAGACCCTTGAAGATATATTAAGAGCACGTGTCCTAGATATAGGTAATTGGGATGATCATTTGCCTCTAATTGAGTTTGCTTATAATAACAATTACATTCTAGTATCAAGATGACAACGTTTGAAGCCCTGTATGGGCGAAGGTGTAAGTCGCTAATTGGTTGATTTGAAGTTGGTGAAGCAGAATTGTTAGAGCCGGACTTGGTCTATCAGGCTATGCAGAAAGTAAAGTTGATTTAGGAGTGTTTGCTCCAATTCGGATGTGAGGTGTAAATACTTGGAGTTTCAGGTTGATGATTGGGTATTCCTGAAAATTTCACCTATGAAAGGTGTCATGAGATTTGGAAAGAATGGGAAACTCAGTCCCAGATATATTGGATTGTTTAGGATCCTATGAAGAATTGGCCAAATGGCTTATGCGCTTGAATTGCCACAAGATTTAATTTTTGTGTACCTAGTGTTTCATTTATCTATGTTGAGGAAGTGTGTGGGAGACCTGTCACTGGTTGTTCCTACTGAATCCATCACAATTAAGGATGGCGTAACCTATGAAGATATCCCCGTGTCTATTCTGGATCGTCAGGTTCGCAAGTTGAGAAGTAAGGAAGTTGCCTCAGTAAAAGTAATGTGGAGAAGTCAGAAAGTTGAGGAGGCTACGTGGAAAACCGAAAAGGACATGAAGTCCAGATATTCGCTTTTATTTGAGTAATAAGAAGAAAGCATACAAGGTAAATACCTTCAGTATTCATGGCATGTCCCATGCGTATCCATGTCTCATGTTTCACGTTCATGCATTAATTACTCATTTCTTATGTCCCCATGTTCATGTTTTCATGTAATCATGTCATTCAGTCTACATGATCCACGCCATGTTTCTTCATATTCATGCACTCATGCTATGTCCAGTCTCTTTCTTAACTATGACCTATCATTCAAGGACGAATGATACCAAATGGGAGATATTGTAACACCTCATACCTTCAGGCAGCCTTACCCATGATGCAGGAGTTTAGAAAACCAAAACGGGGAGTGAGAAGTATAAAATACATTTCAGTTTAGTGATTCGCGTCACTAGGGTCTATACAAACCGTACAAAGTTGTACGAGCCATAGAAATTACACCATACAAAGACCATTGAAAACCAAAAAAATACGGTGGCTTATATAGGACTATATAAAATTATACAGACCATCCTTTTTTACCGTAGGATGACCCCAAAGTTTTGATACTCATTGGAAATTTACTACACAGTGATGACACTTTTATAAGAACTATACAAGTTATACGGCCCTTACTACTTACCTTACAAAAATGTACGGACCGTAAAAGTGGTTCGACAGCTGGACCTATATAATCTGCATTTTTTCAGTCTTTTTATTTTACTCTTCATCCCCCAATCCCTAGAACGAAATGTTTATCCTCCCATAATCATCATAGCTCAAGTTAAGTCCTTTCCATGTATGTCCACACGATTCTAATCAAGTATACTCAAGGTCTAAGAGAAATCATTGATTCCTAACCTAGGGTTTCAAGAAAACACAACTTAAGGGATTAAAGATCAGACTTTAGTAGTTCTTTATCAAGTTCAGATTTTTATTACAAGATTAGGAGCGAATAAGATATATAGAGCTTCTATCCACATGTGGGAACATCATTGTTATTTTTCACGCCACGTTATCCATGAAAACCCTAGAAATTGAAGGCTATATCTTAGTTCGTGATAAACCATTGAAAACAAGTTATATATGTTCATGTATGTATTGTTTAAAACCAGTCATGTTTCCGTTATTATATTCATAAATATCACTTTGATTATTATAAGTTCGGCCGTCCCAGATATAATACTCAATTAAATGAATTCTACATGTTTTTTGTGAAAAGTATATTATGCATTTATATTCATGCTATATCTTATACTTATCAACCATGTGTACAAGTCATGATTATACAAACCATGGGCTTTTTAGCCAACTATATTTCATGTTCATGTTTGGGAGTTGCACAAATTACCGAGAAGGCTCAGACAGTCTGAAACTACGTATCTAATGTAGGATAAGGATCGTTCCGCCCTGTTAGGACAATTTGTCTATGTTACCCACAATGGGTTATTGGATCCATTCACATCTCGTACCCCAATAAGGACATGATGGCTTAACTGATCAGATAGAGATAAGACACCACATTCTCACGTGGTGATTACATGTCGGTTCTACTAAAGCTCTCACATTTAAAATAAATTATCATATTATTATATTCATGTCAGATATTATACATACTCAAGCTCAGGTTACAGTTTCAGTTTCAGTTCCTACTATTTTATGTATCTGCTTATTCTTTTAGTTACTTTACATACAATACAATTCAAATGTACTGACGTCTCTTTTGCCCGAGGCTTGCACTTTAGGGTGCAGGTTTGAAGTTTCAAGACGACGGATCAGTTCGCTACGATTTCTACCATCTCAACTATCAGTGATCCCCATCTCATTCGGGGTGTTGGTTTATTTATTTGTATTTTAGTTCATGCAGTAAAGGTATGCCAATGCCTTGTCCTGGTAAATAATTTTAGCAGTCAGACTCAGGTTTAGAGGTTTCATAGACTGGTCTCAGTTGCTATATCAGATATTTAGACTTACTATGTTTTGCAAATATTTTCGCTAATATATTTCAAACTATATTTACAATATTCAACTTTACATGTTTTAAGCCATTGCTATTACATGTTTTGATGCTCATGTTGACTCAACAAGCCATGTGATTTGCTCGATTATATGCAGACATCGAGTTAGGTGTCATGATTTGGGGTATGACACAAGGTTAGTTGTTCTATATTTAGTTTCACATGATGAATACTATGATAAGAACATTCAGAATGTGAATGAAATGGTGGTAAATGAGAGATGAAATATGAACAGGTTGGCAGGAATTCGACCAGGAGACATTGTGTATCATATAGTAGATAAACAATGAACATAGATGGACATCTTGGTGGGTTTTAAGCAATAGAGGTGACTTCTCTGTTAAATCTGCCTGGGACTATATGAGATTGAGGGGGTTAGAAAAGTGAAATATACAAGTATATGTGGATTAAGGGGATGCCTTTTAAGATATCTTTCTTCAAGTGGAGGTGTTGAAAGTTCAAGTTACCATTAAATGAGGTGTTGAAGAGGATGAATATTAACTTAGCATCTAGATGTTGGTGTTGCTCAAATCCAAGAGAGGAGACAATCCAACATCTTTTTGCTAAGTCTTTTTTTGCTAACAGGATATGGTCCTATTTCTCTTCTTTTGCAGGTATTAACATTGAAGGACTACTGCTATAACATATTATAGTGCAATGGTGAAAACAACATGTCAATGATAGATTGAAACTAATATTTTAGGTTATACCTTCTATAGTTGTATTGGAGCTATGGAAAATGAGAAATGCATATAAATATGGGGAGAAGAAGACTATTGGAAGATGTATTTACCAGATATATGATATTATTCAAAATGTGGTGAGGTTCAGAAATCCATGAATGCATCAATTACCTACTAGCTGGAGAGAGTTGATACAAATGATGGAAGGATACAAACCAAGGGTGAAGTTTAGAAAAGTGATATGGCATCCTCCTCCTATGGGTTGGGTCTTGTGCAACATAGATGAATCATCAAGAGGCTGCACTGGGAGAGGAGCTAATGGTTTCTGTTTGAGAAATGATGATGGTAACTTGATACATGATCAGGTAGAAGATATAGGTTCGACTACAAATACTGACGCTGAAACAATTACAATTTTGGAAGCAGTCAAATGGTGCACAAGCAGACATTTGGATAAGATAATTATTCAAACATATTCACAATTGATGCAAAAGATACTATCTGAGGAATGAAAACCACCATGGATCATAGTGGGATGGATAGAAGAAACCAAACAACTGATGGAAGGGAAGTAAGTTTTGTACACTCATATTTTAAGGGAAGGGAACACATTAGTTGATTCTTTAGCTAATCTAGCTTTGGACAAAGGAACAGTCAGGTATGGACAGTTCAAGGATATGGAAGTGGGGTTGAGAAAACTATTGAATAATGATAAATTCCAAATACCATACATACGAGTTCAAGTGTGATAAATGCAGCAGTCAAAAAGGAAACACTCAGCAACAACACAAAAAAAATCAACAAGGAAGGGAAATCACTCATCGCAATTCTTCAAAGATTATAGTTCAGCTACAAGATGTGGATTCATACTTGAAAAGAGTGATGAGACTAGATCTAAAAAGAACAGCTCAGGGTTTCACCAGATCATGATGAGAGGTCATACATACAACAACCAACACATACAACAAAGGGGAGTGACATATGAGCATAAAACCTGGTCTTTGAAGGAAAAAATCGACAGAATCTTAAACAAGAAAACTCACAGGAAGAGAAAGAGGTATAATAGCGTTAAAGAAGGTCAGATCAACAACCAAAGGTGCGAATCCGCTTCAGCTCACATAGATAAAGACACCAAAATATAGCTGAAATCATCATTTTTGCATATTGAATCGAGATGTTCTAGAGAGAGATGCTCTGGAGAAAGAGAGAAACATACGAAAATTTAGGGCAATAAATGCGGACAAAAAATGTTGTCTAATTTTATTTTCTTTGTTCTTTCTTATTTTGATTTTTTTACTTTTTTGGTTTTTGCATTTTAATTTGTAGTCTCTTTTTTGTTTTGCTTAATTAATAAAATGCCTGCATAAGGCAAAATTTATTAAAAAAAACAAACGTCAAATTTCATTGGGTAAAAACCCTAGAACTAAAGAGTTTAGATCCACAAGACATGAAAGAAAAATAACAAATCATCCGAATAAAAAATGAGTATTACAGGGAAGAGAAGGTAAAACCCAATAATTATGGCCTCCATGACGGCTCCAAGTTCTCTCTAGATCCAAAGTTCTGAACTCAGAATCACAAATAATCTCAAAATTATGTAAAAACTCAGTAAAATATGTATTTATAGAATGCCAAAAAGCCTGAACTTTTAAAAACCAAATCCAACACGGATGAGAAAAATCGCGGGATACCGCACCACCTACGCGTTGCGCAAGCAGCGCGGATGACCAAAACAGATTCAGAGCGCAATTTGTCCGCGCCCCTACTGCGATGCACACTGATCGCGTGTAACCACTAGCTGCCAGGTACGTTTTTTGCTCTTTCCTTTTCTTCTTCTTTCTTTTTGCCTTTCACTTGGTCCCATTTAATGCTCCAATTATTGGAGTTATCATTATGTCCCTTGTTGTGTTTTTCCTTTTTCTCCTTTCTTTCTTTTTCTTCTGCATTTTATTCAATTTTACTTTAAATCTCTTCAATTTCACAACGATTTATTCCTACAAAATAAGATATAATAGTAACCACAAATCACTATAATTAATACTCAAGCAAAGATTAAATTTATTAAAATGTGAGGCGACAACGGGTAAACATATATATTTTTGGCGGAACATTAGTGAACAATGGATCCTTGTGGTTCGGCCTTTCTCTGGATCGCATAGCGGTGTTTAGTGCACCGGGCTGCCCTCTTTTTATCAGTGAACAATAAAATATCCACCTTTAAAGACCTGGCAAAAAATTGAACTCATTAGTGCTGCCTTTGCAGAAAGGGTGTCATCGAGATGTGCGATTAAAATAAGGGATTTTGACCGTAGAACAGTTTTCATAGACATCAGTAGTGAAAGTGGTTGCAAGTTTGTGCATCTCCAGAACGAAATGATGGACTTCGAATATGGCTTCAAAAGTTCTTACCAGTTAAGCTTGATCATGGTAGCCCTTTTGTTTTTGTCTGGGTTCTATTACTTGAATTACCATTTAATTATGTGAAGCAAATATTAGCACATGTACTGCCTTTATCTGTGGATGCCACTACTACTAGTAGGACTGGCTTAGTATGACAAAGAAGAGGGTGGAAATGGATCCTACCAAGTTACAATATGGGTTCAAATGGAGGATGAATCCAATCCTTAAAAGGATTCACTCAAAAATTGGAATATGAAGGAGTACACAAATGATAAATATTGCAAACATTGCAAGATGCTTGGTCATTCATTGGTTGTAACAATTTGACTATAAGTTAAATGTCCCGTATTAGAATTTGAGACTTTATACAAGTAAAAATAATCATTTGGGACTTGTTTGAGGGGTTCAGGTTGGAATTGATAAATATAGCCCACGGATTGGGCTAATTATTTGTATATAATTATGTATTAGTCTTATATTTTAATTAGTCTTGTGCACTTACCATAATTGTATAGTTAGTCTTCAAATAGAATAAGATTTTAGAAGTAGAATAAGAATACAATTTTCCTATTATGAAAATTATAAATTGTATATATACCCCTTTCATTAATGAGAATAATCAATTGATTATTTCTTTCATGGTATCAGAAGTCTAGGTTGATATTTTCTCCCAAATTTCTTCCAAATTTTCGTCCAAAATAGCCCGGAATCTGACCTCCCTTCCTCGGTCTCCATGCCTGGAAATTGTCTTCTCCTCCATAATTCTCTTCCTAATTCACATATATTATGTCAACATCAAATAACACGTTTCACCTTACCCTTGCAATTTCTAACATCAAGTGTGTTCTTCCTATTGTTCTTGACATAGAAAACGTCCAATATGGGACGTGGGCAGAGTTGTTCAATATTCATGCACTTGCACATCAAGTCCTCCACCACATAGTTCCTCCGGCTTCTGGCACGGAGGATGTACCCACTAAGGAGGAAAATCCTAAATTATGGATTACTCTTGATGCTACAGTTCTCCAGTGGATTTATGTCACTATCTTCATCGACCTCTTACAGACGATAATGGAACCTAACTCTACAGCTATGGGATAAATTGTGTGATATATTTCAGGATAACCGACATTCCCGCATTGTCACCCTTGAACATGAATTTTACCAAGTCACTATGGAGGATTTTCCGAACGTTTCCTCCTATTGCAAACAACTCAAGGAATTGGCGGACCAACTTTGCAACCTTGGTGCTCCTGTTAGCAATGATCGTCTTATTCTACAGATGGTTAAAGGCATGTCTGAGGCCTATAACGTCGTTGCTTCGATACTTCGTCAAAGTAACCCTCTACTGCCGGCTCTTTTACATGTCTATTGTCGTCTTCTTGTAGTGAATCCTTAAAATGCCCTAGTTTCTGGTAGATGAAGATGTTGAACTTTCAACTGGGCAAGGTTGGGTCTTGGGCCTTGATTAGCCTATTTTATCAAGGCGATCAGGTGGGCTTTTTTTTTTGGGACCACAGCCGATGTAGCTGCCTACGTATCCCGCCGAGGGAATCAGGTCGTAGCATAGTTCGTGTCAAACAAAAGAGATTGCAATATTTTTTTTATTTATAAAATGGGACCGAAGATGATGTAGTTGCCTACGTATCTCGCTGAGGGAATCAGGTCATAACGTAGTTCATGACAAACAAAAGAGATTGCAAGATTTTTTTCTTAAATTGGACTGAAGTCGATGTGGGCCGCCTACGTATCCCGCCGAGGGAATCAGGTCAAGACGTAGTTCGTGACAAACAAAAGGCATCGCAAAGTTCTTTTTTAAACTAAAAAGACATAATCATGTCTTGACTTTATTGATATCAACTATTAGTATTGTGCTGAAGGATTCCCGTTATTTGCTTTCTGTATAACCGAGACTGAATCTGGTGTAATTCCTATAGCTTCAGATTGTACCTATGTTAGCGATATTTCTACTGCTCACGCAAGCGCACGCATCATTGACAAGTAATATAGTCTGATAAGACCGAATATCGTCCTCAGAGACTGGTTATCAAGTATCGATTATCTAAGCTATGGTTTCTATTTGGTGAACGTTAATTGATTTGTATTTTTATCTAATAACTAAGGCTAAGTAATTGCAGAAAATAAATTAACTATGATAATACTTTGGTTTAAATCAATTATGAAGGAATTAGAGCTTTCAAAATCCTCGACAATCCACTCTATTCAATCTTTAATGCAACTAGAATGATTCTTCTTCTTCGTTAAGATAACGGTTATCTAGACTGTCTTATATTTCGGTTAGGACATATAATCACTCAACCCCAGTGCAGAACCCTTATATATTTCTATGATAGGATTTACCACATAGGAGGATTAAGAACAGTAACATATAATGCTACACAAGTATCGGGGTACTTTCGTCCGCGATTTTAACCTATGTCTAGTCAATTATAACATATCCAAATCTCTCCTCTCGGTTTTTGATTCGAAATCATATAGGTTATGATAACTAGTGATCAATTAATTATCAAACATTCATACCAAATATTGACTAAATCTTAATCAAGCGAAGAATAAATCAAACTATTGCATTAATTCATGAATAACAGTTTCAAGCGATTTATAAGAAAAACCCTAATAGAGTGTTTAGCTCCTAGCCATAGTCATGTCAAGAACTAATACAAACCAACATAAACTGAAATAAAAACAACGAAAAGAAAAGAAACTTGAATCAAAGTTGTCTCCAATCTTGTGTTGTAGCCTCATTTTCCTCTCCAAAATAGAATTGTGGAATATGTACAAGATGCCTCCAAGTAGAATTAATAACATGACCTAGGGTATAAGGTTTTATACTTATAAACTATATTATTTTGGACCCGTATACCCCTGTCCAATTTCCGCTCGGATATGCAAAATTCCGCGTCGGCACCACGGTCCTGCAGAATGGCACCGCGGTGCCGGAAGTCCTGTAGCCAACCTGAACTCGCGGATCTTTTGGCACTGCGGTGTCGAAAGTACTGCAGCAAATATTTTCCGAAACCTTGTCCTTTTCTCATCCGGACTTCGTCTGATTTCTTCTATACTTTTCGGGACTTCTTAGGTTTCATTTCTTGGCCCTTTTAGTGTGCAATTTCATCTCAAATAAGCTCATTTCATCTTTTTTTTTATGTTTCTCCATTTATGACCGCTGTGACTCAAAAGAAAGAAAAACAACCACAATACTATACTAAACACAAATGAAAAAAATACTAACTAAAAATGACTCAAAAAGTGTATACAAAATACACCTAACAAATACACCCAAACTTAAACTTTACTCGGCCTCGAGTAAAGCACAAGACAAAAACAAAACCAAAACAAAACAAACGAAGAATCTATGAAATGGATCAAGTAACTATATCAATGCTTCTTCAAAATCATGGATGAAAGATGGGATAATATGTTAGAACATATATAGCATGAATAATCAGCAATCTAGAATTTTAAGTTAGATATTTCGCAAATTCACTTAGATCATAATCAATGGAACATAAACACCTAACCTATGCATGTCAATTTCATTCCATTTTTGTCAAATGCTATAGACATGTTTACTTTCTATTCTCCACTAATCATAGACATACACATTAAAGATCATCAGGACTTTCAATGGTTGTAATGTAGGCTTAGACAGAAGTAGGTAAAAATAGGCATTTAGGCTCAATTACGTACCATAAGCATTCATTCAACTCTTTTTCCTTTTTTTGATTTCCTTTTTAATCTCATACCTATTTTTTCCCTCTTTTATTTTGAGAGAATGAGACACATTATAAATAACAAGCACCCTCAAACTTAGGCTTTTGCATATTCTTCATTATAAATAACAAGCACCCCCAGTGTCATTACAGGTGTGAATGAGAGGTATCAAAAGAATCTATAGTTTACCACGAAGTCAGTTCTCTCGACCATACCGATTGTTACTTGTGTTTTCCTATGCACATTCCTAACTGTGTTGGTATCAACCAAGTCAATCAATGACACTTCAAAAAAATTGAATAAAATATTTTGGTTTTTTTTTTTGAATAATTTTTTTTAATTTTTCAAAAAAATGATTTTTTTAATAAAGGGTTTTTTTTGGTATTTTTTAAATATTTTTGTATTTTTTGAATAAAGGATTTTTTCTACTTTTTTTGCATAAAATATTTTTGTATTTTTTGAATAAAGGGTACCGAACCCAAATAGGGTTGCCTACTTATCTCATCTTTGATGAGAATCAGGTGCGCGTTGTTCGTTACTGAATAAAAGGGGATTTTTTTGTGGTGTCGCACCCAAGATGGGTTACCTACGTATCACACTGTATGGTGAGAATCAGACACGCATAGTTCCGGCTGGAGTAAAAAAAATTGACTTTTTTTTGTGTGGTGTCGCACCCAAGATGAGTTTTTCTACGTATCACACTGTATGGTGAGAATCATACACACGTAGTTCGGGAAGCAAAAGTAAAAGGAATTTGTTTTTTGGGGTGTCGCACCCATGATGGGTTACCTACGTATCACACCGTATGGTGCGAATCAAACACGCGTAGTTTGGGAACTAGAGAAAAAGAATTTTTTTTTGTGTGATGGTGTCGCACCCAAGATAGATTTCCTACGTATCACACCGTATGGTGAGAATAAGACACACGTAGTTCGGGAGGCTGAACAAAAGGAAATTTGTTTGTGGTGTCGCACCCAAGATAGGTTACCTACGTATCACATTGTATGGTGAAAATCAGACACACGTAGTTCGGGAGGTGTAAATTTATTTTTTCTTTTTGACTATACACACTTTTTGTGGGTGTCGCACCCAAGATGGTTACCTACGTATCACACCGCATGGTGAGAATCAGACACACGTAGTTCGGGCAGGTGTAATTTTTTTTGACTAGATATACATTTTTGGGGGTGTCCCCAAGATGGGTTACCTACGTATCACAATGTATGGTGAGAATCAGACATACGTAGTTCGGGAAGCTGGAGTAAAAGCGATTTTTTTTGTTTTTTTTTTGTTTTTTTAGAATGGGAATAAATCAACCAAAATAAACCTTATGAAAGATGAAGAAAACAAAGTTAGCATAAGCCAAGTAATCATGGAAATAATATGCACAGAGTGGGAGGCAAAAATAGCAAGCAGATTACATAAAAATCAAATGTGCGCCCTAACATGCATTGGGTCTCTCTTATGTCAGAGGTGAGCCTAAACGTCAAATATGCGAGATTATGATAGATTAATCCAAGCCACTGAATTGAAATGCGCTTTGCTGGAAATAAAAGTTGATTTGCCAATTCCAACTTGTCATGACTGGGCTTGGATCCGTCTATCAATATCATGCTACACATAATATGTTGATTGGTCATTGGGTTGTGAGACCCGTCGACAATTTGGTAGATTTCTTAATTGTGGAGTCGATACCAAAGATCGATCCGCCTAAGATGTATACATTCATGACTTAAGATAAAAGGGCGGTATAGCTCTATCCTAATTTTCTAAGATTTGGCTTACTATACTTATGGTTCCTAAGCTGACTACTTGAGTGAGAAGGCTACGCGGCCACCGGATGGTCCGGACACTCCGCGCATACGTCAACTCTCCTAAAATTAGGATTTTATGAAAGAAATGTGTTGATGCGCAAAGCGCACCTCGCGTGTATGTGTGTGATAGTGTGAATTTCCGTAAGAAAAAAAATATGAGCGGAATGTCAGTTTAAGGAAAGTAGCAATTAAAGCAGTTAAGCATATAAAATTAAAAGCAAATAATTTAAAGCATTAGAACAAATAAAAGAACATAAAGCCAAATAATAATAAACCTAGGTTTGCTATGGTTAAGAACCTGATTTCCCCAGTGGAGTCGTCATGCTGTCGCGCCCTCTTTTGACTAGAGGGTCGGAACGGAACCGCAATGTATTGCTTGGGTGATTCCCTGGATCTAGTGAAATGCTAAAGTTGAGGAGTCGCCACCTAATTATTAGAGTGAATTAGGACATTTGAATGTAGCATAAAATGTTTCAAATGATCTCCATATGACTGGTCTGCGAAATTATGAGATTCTGGATCAGAGTTCTTTATTATCCTAAAAGGAAGGGGTTAGGCATCCATTAAGATCCGCTAACTTGCGATTATCCGGTCAAACCTAGGTTAATTATTATGCTAAAGAAAAATGCAATTTTTGGATACAAAATTAATTAAAAAAAATATTGTAAGTAATTAATTAAAAGATGCAATGTCTAGAATAAATAAACTAGAGGCATTTTGAAACATACATAACGAGCCTAAGAAAATAAAACTAGCGGTTTTGAAAATATGAGCGACGAGCCTAGAAAATAAGCTAACGTTGAAAGTATGGGCGACGGGCCTAAAAATAAATAAACTAGCGTTTTTCGATTTTAATCTATCCTTTTTAATTATTAATTCTAAGTCTACCTATTTAAAACATTTCAATAATTACAATTACAATAAAATACAATACATAATAAGAATAAAACTGAATTTAAATACAACAACGAAAATAAATCTCTGAAGGGTATCTCGTCTTCTTTAACTTTCGTAATTGTCCCTCCCAAGCTATCAAGAACAAACGGTTAGGAACAATTGAATATAAATAAAAAACTTCGGATCCATACCCAAAACAATAAATATTTTAGTTACGGAGGGCTCAGACATATGACTCGTTGGTCATTTTAGTCGCCTCGCCTTCCGAACGTGTTGGTCACTTGGGTGAGATAAAAAGGATTTAAGTTTCATCCTTGCTCAGAAGATTTTATTTTTCGTCTTTTCAATTGTGGAGGCCTAAAAAATCGACGGATATTTTTTCATCCGCCAATCTTTGTAGTATCATGTTCAAATCAGTAAATAACACCAAAATATCAAAACTGATGGACAACCTTTCCAAAGGGGGCATGACCTCAAATTCAATTCATTGGCCCAATTGTAGTATTTGTTCAAATCAGTTTATTTTAATCAAGTATAGCAATTCGTTCTTTTAAATTAAATCAGGATTCATTCAGCAACATATAGCATAAACGAGTAGTAAGCCTGCACAACAGTGTTACACCTCGTAAGTTTAAGACGATAATTAAGAACGTCATTAAGGATTAAGATTTTCAAGTATCAAATTTAAATATATTTTACGTGCTAATACGGATTAATTATTGGTAATGGTGAATACGACGCCGGAAATTTCTTTAATAATAATGGTTTATATATACATATATATTCCGTCATGGATTAGTGACGTATAGAAGATATGATGATAAGAATTTAAGGCAACGGGTGTTTGAGATTAATAGGAGTAGGATTAAGATTTATTACTTGGGGATTGTCTTGACTAAAGAAGGCTTTTAAGGGCCAAAGTGTAATTTTTAAAAACTATTTTCAGATTTGGATTTAATACCCAAACCCCTTTTCATTTCAATTCTATTTTCATTCTTAAACACCCAAATCTTCAACTTTTCTCTCAATTCCAATCCGAAAATCTCACTATCCATAGTCAAGAATTTAAGTCACATTGCCATCTTCTTACTAGATTAATCCATCACAATTAGAAGCCAAATTTTGACCCAAAACTGTGGCTAAATCGGGCCACTGCCAACAGCCCCTAGGTCTCGGTTTTTGTCCAATTTTTGGACAAATTTGTGGATGACATTGTGTAGGAATGATGTAGTAACACCATAGATTGTTTATTTGAAATTAAAAAGGGGTGAAGTTGGGCAAAAAGAGAAGCAAAAAAGGGCACGAAACAGTGGCAAAATCGGGACTGATGGGCAGAATTTTGTTCCACTTTGGAGGGGAATATTGTTGACACCCAATTTTGACCCTCCCGTCCAGTCATTAACTATAAAATTACACTAATTTTCAACAATTCTTAAATAATAAAATGCAGCAATAAAACATTAATACAGGCACAAATAAACAATAAATACGTAAAATAATAATCTAACACCCGCGTTTTAATAATAGCATTCATAAAAGAATTAAGAAGTCCTAATTTTATTTAATAAGTCTTAATAACGACATCACATTATAAAGTATTAAGCATTAATTAAATAGCACAGCGCGTTATAACAATTAGGATAATCAAGCACCTAAATCAGGTAAGCACACTATATTAATTTAATTTAATACTAATTAACTAATTAAGCACCTAAAACAAATACCTTAAAACTAACCTAGAACTCATACCCAATGAACTCGCCCAATTCCCATCCCTAATTATTAAAATCACCCACCACTCTACCCAATCCCGCAATTAAACATGAAACCATTGAACCTTTCCCTTATTTCCCTGACCCGAGGCCCAATCCCCCACAGCATTATATCGCCCCAGGCCCCATTACCCTTTATCTTTTATACCCAGCCCAGTCGCCCTCTTCTTCGATCATCGACGAATCCTCAGAAAAACAACAAACCTAAACACAGAACTAGAAACCAAAGAACCACCTCGCCCCATCGCGCACCTCACTGCCGTGATTCTCGCGAGAATCCGTGAATCAACCTTTCCTTACCACACACCGACCAACGATTTCTTACCATAACTAACCAAATCTTGCTTCGAATCAGTTACCATATCAACACACTGTCCTTACCTTACCGGTTCAAATCACACGAACCATACACAAATCGTCCAAAATCGGCCTTTATTTACTTACCAACATTAGAACCCAACCATGGCTATATAAGGCACATGCAATAGGCCTTGATAGGCGAGGACAATACGGAGAGAGGGAAGAAGCGAGGGTAGGCCAGCGATCGCACCTCCTTCCCTTTTCAATTAACGAAAGCCAATCGACATACATGCAATGGCCTTTTCTATCGTCCAGAATCTAGCACCTTTCTGAGATTCTGACATGAACAAAAATCAACCCAACTATCATAGAACATAGGTGAAACCTGAGGGTACCCGTTAGCATCTTTTAACCGAAGCCTTTCTTTCAAAATAGCCTATAATCGACCCTGAATGCGTCTCTTTCAATAGCATAGCAAAAACCACTTTCCGCGTGGTACCGACGACTTGATACGCTGCTCCGGGTCGCTGTCCGGAGAAGGTAAAATCAATCTCCTTCAAATATATTTTTGTCTTTCGCATTTGTTGCATTCTCATGTATTTTTTGTAAGTTGTAATGACTTATTATTGCTTCCCGATGTTTGGTTGATAAATGCATTATGTTATGTGGATTTTGTGTTTCGATATTATGTAATAAATGGGATGTTTTGTCTACCGTAGAAGCTAGGATATATGACAGTTGAAATTTAAATACCATGTTCTTTTATCTATTCGAAATCGCATCAGTGGTGGCGATACGAGTCTAGATCGAAAACCTGTCTGAAGTACCATGTTGTTTAGCTGTATAGTTCTTTGCTCGTCAATGCGTTTTGTCAAAACTAGCCGTGTTGTGTCCTTCAAATCTGGCGTTGTCTAACGATATAACGTGTCAGTCCCTGTTTCTACCTCAGTTGTGTTTTGATTATATCTTGTGATTCTGAATCAATTCAAGGCTTGTGAGTTGTGTTTTATACCAAGTAAGGTCATGCACATCTGTATTAGGTCCCCCAAAACCAGTATAAGCAACTCTCTTCCCCAAGTAGTAATATCATCACACTTATACTTCAGGCTTGAGTGATTGAATGGGTATGTTCAGTCTGCTAGACGATTATATGTTCATGAGTCTATTTATATGTCTATTTCATTTACTAGGATCATGTATAAATGTATAGCATAAATATAAATGTGAATGTTTAGCGAGCTTAGATGGTGCGTATATCGATCTTTGACCGACCTCGCTCATCCTCATGTTCGTATGTCAATCCAAATTCACGATGTACTTCCTTGCCTATTTAGGTATCAAGATGTTCCTATGTCAATAGGTGAAGTCTCCCAACCGCCTTGTACTTTGCCCATCCGCTAGGTTGCGCTTTAGATTAAATGACACCGTGTGAAGCTACATCTCTATTTGCATCCTATATTCAATTCATAACCCCATTCTCGTGCTGTACAATATCATGTAATCGTTAGTTTAATTTTGTTTTGATAAGTATTTGCTTAGCGTATTATTAGGTAGATCAAGTAAAATTAATAGAATAGACATCGTATGCTTTCGTTAATGCGAAACTATTATTTATGATAGCCCAAATCAATACATGATATATGACAGAATACTTGTTATTAGACTCACCATGTTTTGGCGATTACGCCTAAAGTTTGAAAACAATAGTAAGGAGCTGGCATATTTTTTCTCTATTTGCTGCATGTTGTTGCCTCTTTGTACCTTCTTGTTTCTTTGATCGTTGTGTCATTTGCGCCATTCTATTCACTGATTTACACATTTTATGTGCTGATTACGTACAAATATAGATCATGTGGGTATAGATTTTATGATTCTAGTAATTAGGATATATACTAATCCTTCTCTTCTTTTCCTTTGCATGGCTTCAATCGGAGCGAAAATGAAGTGTCTCAAGGCGTGACTCATGAACGCCACTTCATATGGCAACCCGCGTCTATGTGCACCGCATTCGCATTCCCGCCTGCAGATTCCTAAGACAAAATAGGACAAGATGATGTCGCCACACGCCTTGACAAAAGTGATCATATCCACCTTTTATATTATTTGTTTAAATTGTTGCCTAATTCTTTAACTTTGTAATTAATAAGGAGACATAGAACAATTAGCGTTGGAATAAATAAATTGGGTGGGTAGTTTTAAAATCGAAACGCACTTTAAGTTACTTGTCATGCATGTCTAAGCTTTACTAAATAATTCAACTCGCAACTAACATGATAAAATAAATTGCATTTCCCACAAGCACTTTTATTAGCACAATATAAATAATTTATGTTGAATAACCTTCTTATCATAAAATTACAAAAATTACCTTTTGCACTACGTCATACACGTTTGATTTTAAAAGCATATCTTTGATCATAAACCAACATTGCATATATCTATGAATAATATAAATGCATACTTAAAAGTTTTGTTTCTTTATAGCATTAGTCTTATTAAACTTTATTCAACATGCCGCCTTTAAAATACTTTGAAGCATTCTTCAAAACAATCATTTTAATATAATAATTAACCCTAGGTTTGAACGGACAACCGCAAGTTAGCGGATCCTTTAGGGTGCCTAACCCCTTCCCTTTAGGATAATAAAGTACCCTTACTCAGAATCTCATTAAGTTTAAGCAGACCACTAAATGGAGTTAATGTTTACTTTAAACTAGTTAGCATTTAGGTGTCCTAATTCACCCAAACTAATTAGGTGGCGACTCCTGGCAACCCTTTTAAATTTTAGTATTCTTTTAACATTTTCTTATTTATTTTCTAACACTTTTTATTTCAGAGCAGGGTTCGCTAGAATCCCGTTTTCGACTCCGGTTTAAAATGGGGTGTTACAGATGGCGACTCCGCTGGGGATTTTAGGTTCTTAACCACAACAGACCTAGGGTTATTATTTGGCAATTATTTTGCATTTAATTTTTGTGTATTGTATTTTGTTTTTTGCTACCTGCTTTATTGCTTTCCTTAAACTGGCATTCCGCTCATATTTTCTTCCACTCTGGAAAATTCACACAATCACACACTGCATGCGAGGTGCGCTTGGTGCATCAGCAAAATTCTTTCTTCAAAACCCAAATTTAGGAGAGTTGGTAACATACGTGGAGTGCCCGGTCTAACCGGTGGCCGCGTAGCCTTCTCACTCGAGTTGTCCGCTCGGGAACCTTGCGTCTAGTAAAGACAAATCTTAGCAACTCAGGATAGAGCTATACCACCCTTATTTTAGGGCATGCATGCATTTACCTTAGGTGGGTCAATCCTTGGCATTGACACCACAATTAGGAAAACACCAAACTTGTCGACGGGTTTCTCAACCCAACGGCCAACCAACATATTATGTGTAGCGTGGCAATGACAAACAAATCCAAGCCCAATCATGACATGCTAAAATTGGGAAAAGTGCACCGTCATTTGGTCGCCATTTCCAACAAAGGCATTATAGTTGGACGACTTGGACAAATCCGTCATAATCTCGCATAAGTGACGTTTAGGCTTACCTCTGGCATAAAGAGGTCCCCCTGCATGTTAGGAAACGTTTGAATATGCTATGTGCAATATATCTGCTACATACCTGCAAATTATGTGCTTTATGCTAACACCGTTTGTTGCATTTTTAGAAAGATTTATCATCTCCCCAAAAGGTCGATTTGTATTTGACTAAGCAATGACAGAGCAGCAATATTTCGCAAGATCAAAGGCACGACCCAACGACATGACCGATTCAAGGGCATTTGAGCAAAACGAGTCGGAACCTGTCTTGGTTCCTATAAGCAAAGCAAGGGTCTCAGAAAAGAAAAGCAACACAGATCCGATCAAGCAGCTCGCCCAGATACCGCAGCAAATGGCAACCATGCAGGCCGAAATCAGAAGGCCCAGAAACATAACACACAAGCAACTACATTGAAGACCCACGTTAGGCCAGACACCCTTTTCAAAACTGGGACCATGTAGGAAACTGCGAGGATTGCAAGTCCAAACAGGCGAACGCGTGGATATCAAGGACAAGCGGCGAAGTCGATACTGAATCGACCCCAAAACTCACAAATTTTTCTTTGGCGCAGTCCTTCATATTAGCGAAGGTACAACAAAGTTACGCATACTAGCGAGCGAAAATACAACAAAATTCTTCAGAAATAGCAGAAGCAGACAAACATCAACAATCAGAGTTCGAATCCTACAACAAATTATAGCGCATCAGCTCGGACATAAAGTCAAAGTTGCAACCCACGCACACAACAAGGACACTATGGCAATTAAATCGATCGTGCAAGGACAACATCTCGAGATTCATCCGATATCGGGGCGACATCTCTACCCATAAAATTGCACTTCTCATATATATTTATCATTTTGTTTAAACAGGTATACACTAACGTTTTCTCAAGCTTAGCTTGCAGGAGCATTTATTCTACAGAACAACGGACGCCCGTCGAACGACGTTATCGACGTATGTCGGCGACGATATATATCCGACTCGGTTCGTCGATCAGCGGGACAATTTTTAAGGACTTCGCCACGAAAGGACATTGACAAATATGATCCCATATGCTTGAAAGATCGACATAAACTGGGATAATTTTAAGGACTTTACTACAAATGACATCAATGGACATGGTCAATTTACGCGAAGGGTTCCATGTCCCAAAACTGGGACAAAATTTTAAAAGAAAGCTCATGGCGTGGAGCAGGAGTATGAGAGAATATCGCCGATTTGGATAAGGATGCTCGCTCTGTTTCATAACATGTCGCTATTCAAAAATCGACATAATTTCCTACTAGTATTTTCTCAAGATAGAATATTTTCAACAAATGTTTTCGATCGAGACTCAAATCGATGCGGTTATACATGATCCGCACAAGACAACGCGCAAATATCAAGAGCCAACACAAATCGGCCACCCTCCCGAACTCACAATTTTTCTTTGAGTGAATGTTGCGGTCAACAGAACGGCGAGGACAATAACATTCCAATACAACATCTACATTTCGTCCATACAACGACGAACATCTACATTTCGCCCATACAACGAACATCTACATTTCGTCCATACAACGATTTAACATCGCATTTCGTCCATACAACGAACATCCGCATTTCGTCCATACAACGACGAACATCTACATTTCGCCCATACAACGATTTAACATCTACATTTCGTCCATACAACGAATTAACATCCGCATTTCGCCCATACAACGAACATCTACATTTCGTCCATACAACGATTTAACATCCGCATTTCGTCCAAAACGACGCCACGTCCGAAAACGACACCACGTCCAAAAACGACGTCGAGTCCGAAAACGACTCCGAGTCCGAAAACGACTCCGCGTCTGAAAACGACGCCACGTCCGAAAACGACGCTAAGTCCGAAAACGACACCACGTCCGAAAACGACGCTAAGTCCGAAAACGACACCACGTCCAAAAACGACGTCGAGTCCGAAAACGACTCCGAGTCCGAAAACGACTCTACGTCCGAAAACGACGCCACGTCCGAAAACGACGCTAAGTCCGAAAATGACACCACGTCCAAAAACGACGTCGAGTCCGAAAACGACTCCGAGTCCGAAAACGACTCCGCGTCCGAAAACGACGCCACGTCCGAAAACGACTCCGCGTCCGAAAACGACGCCACGTCCGAAAACGACGCTAAGTCCGAAAACGACTCCACGTCCGAAAACGACGACAAGTCCGAAAACGACGACAAGTCCGAAAACGACGCCGAGTCCAAAACGACGCCAAGTCTGAAAACGACGCCAAGTCCGAAAACGACGCCATCATCAACATATCACATCTACGCAGGGACGATTTTCTCTGTTCTCAAAACTGCATTTTTTTTCATTTCATGCTTTATTATTATTCTGTCTTAGCAGTTATGCACTAACTCCTTCTTGAGCTTTAGTCTACAGGAGCAGCAGCAACACAACGACGTCATCAACACAACAAGTCCAAAAACGACGACAAGTCCAAAACGACGCCAAGTCCGAAAACGACGCCAATAGCAACATTCCAATACAACAGATTCGCTCACAAAGTCAAACTGCAACAAGTCTACATCAAATACCTCTTGCAAAAACCACAGGCTACATCATTTACACTTTAATTGTTTCATCTAGTTTTGATTACACATGAATTACGACACAACTCCATATATAGAACAATTTTTATCTATGCCCTAGAAGGCGTCATATGCATCCCGTCCATACAAGACGAGAACGCCCATACAAGGCGTCATATGCATCTCGTCCATACAAGACGAGAACGCCCATACAAGGCGTCATATGCATCTCGTCCATACAAGACGAGAACGCCCATACAAGGCGTCATATGCATCTCGTCCATATACAAGGCGTCATATGCATCTCGTCCATACAAGACGAGAACGCCCATACAAGGCGTCATATGCATCTCGTCCATACAAGACGAGAACGCCCATACAAGGCGTCATATGCATCTCGTCCATACAAGACGAGAAACAAGGAGTCATATGCATCTCGTCCATACAAGACGAGAACGCCCACACAAGGCGTCATATGCATCTCGTCCATACAAGACGAGAACGCCCATACAAGGCGTCATTTGCATCTCGTCCATACAAGACGAGAACGCCCATACAAGGCGTCATATGCATCTCGTCCATACAAGACGAGAACGCCCATACAAGGCGTCATTTGCATTTCGTCCATACAAGACGATAACGCCCACACAAGGCGTCATCTGCATCATTACATATACGATTTGACTATGACCACAACACAAAAGTTACATTCCTACATTATTTTGTTTTGACAGTTATGCACTAATGCTTCTATCTTAGCTTCAATCTACGTGAAAGCGCATGATGGAGCATAACGTGATTTTCTTACAATAATCGGGCAATTTGTTGGGGGGCCAACCTTCCCAACAAATGGCAGAAGCGGCCTCAAGCGTCGGTCTACTCGTCCCACATAACCATAAAACCCAGCACCATAAGCCATAGCGGTACACCCCAGGTTCAAGCCAGTTACTTCTATTTTTTATTTTTAGCACCATAGCCCAGTGTCATCATAACTCGACACTGGGACAACTTTGAGTCCGCGTTAGCCCTCCCTGGTGTTTCGACCATGGTAACCCAGTGTCGTCATAACTCGACACTGGGACAAATTTTGATTTTTTGCGTCAGCCTTGTCTACCTGCCCAACATTTTTGCAATTCTGAAGATCGAGACAAAATTGGCTATGAGTCAACGTCTTTGTCCGAAGATTCTTCCATCATCTCCATACAAAGAGGGACAACTGTTGACACCCAATTTTGACCTCTCCGTCGATCATTAACTATAAAATTACACTAATTTTCAACAATTCTTAAATAATAAAATGCAGCAATAAAACATTAATACAGGCACAAATAAACAATAAATACGTAAAATAATAATCTAACACCCGCGTTTTAATAATAGCATTCATAAAAGAATTAAGAAGTCCTAATTTTATTTAATAAGTCTTAATAACGACATCACATTATAAAGTATTAAGCATTAATTAAATAGCACGCCCGCATTTATAACAATTAGGTTAATAAAGCACCTAAATAATTTAAGCACAATTTATTAATTTAATTTACTACTAATTAACTAATTAAGCACCTAAAACTAATACCTTAAAACTAACCTAGAACTAATACCCATTTAACTAGCCCAATTCCCATCCCTAATTATTAAAATCAGTCCACCACTCTACCCAGCCCACCAATTAAACCCGCAAAACCAGCCCAAACCTTTCCCTTATTTCCCTGACCCGAGGCCCAATCCCCCACAACATTATATCGCCCCAGGCCCCATTACCCTTTATCTTTTATACCCAGCCCAGTCGCCCTCTTCTTCCATCATCGACGAATCCTCAGAAAACAACAAACCTAAACCTAGAACTAGAAACCAGCAACCACCTCGCCCCATCGCCGCACCTCCCCTGCCGTGATTCTCGCCCGAGAATCCGGCGAATCGAACCCTTTCCTTACCCACACACACCCAGCCAACGATTTCTTACCATAACTAACCAAATCTTGCTTCGAATCAGTTACCATATCAACACACTGTCCTTACCTTACCGGTTCAAATCACACGAACCATACACAAATCGTCCAAAATCGGCCTTTATTTACTTACCAACATTAGAACCCAACCATGGCTATATAAGGCACATGCAATAGGCATTGATAGGCAGAGGACAATACGGGAGAGAGGGGAAGAGCAGGGGTAGGCCAGCAGTCCAGACCTCCTTCCCTTTTCAATTAACGAAAGCCAATCGACATACATGCAATGGCCTTTTCTATCGTCCAGAATCTAGCACCTTTCTGAGATTCTGACATGAACAAAAATCAACCCAACTATCATAGAACATAGGTGAAACACGAGGTACCCAAGTAGCATCTTTTAACCAAGCCTTTCTTTCAAAATAGCCTAGAATCGACCACAAACCGCTGCCGCTTTCAATAGCATAGCAAAAACAACTTTCCGAGTGGTACCGACGACTTGATACGCTGCCCCGGGTCGCTGTCCGGAGAAGGTAAAATCAATCTCCTTCAAATATATTTTTGTCTTTCGCATTTGTTGCATTCTCATGTATTTTTTGTAAGTTGTAATGACTTATTATTGCTTCCCGATGTTTGGTTGATCGTCTGTTATGTTATGTGGATTTTGTGTTTCGATATTATGTAATAAATGGGATGTTTTGTCTACCGTAGAAGCTAGGATATATGACAGTTGAAATTTAAATACCATGTTATTTTATCTATTCGAAATCGCATCAGTGGTGGCGATACGAGTCTAGATCGAAAACCTGTCTGAAGTACCATGTTGTTTAGCTGTATAGTTCTTTGCTCGTCCAATGCGTTTTGTCAAAACTAGCCGTGTTGTGTCCCTTCAAATACTGGCGTTGTCTAACGATATAACAGGTAATCAGTCCCTGTTTATACCTCAGTTGTGTTTTGATTATATCTTGTGATTCTGAATCAATTCAAGGCTTGTGAGTTGTGTTTTATACCAAGTAAGGTCATGCACATCTGTATTAGGTCCCCCAAAACCAGTATAAGCAACTCTCTTCCCCAAGTAGTAATATCATCACACTTATACTTCAGGCTTGAGTGATTGAATGGGTATGTTCAGTCTGCTAGACGATTATATGTTCATGAGTCTATTTATATGTCTATTTCATTTACTAGGGGATCATGTATAAATGTATAGCATAAATATAAATGTGAATGTTTAGCAGAGCTTAGATGGTTACGTATATCGATGCTGACCAGCCTCCTGTTCATCCTCATGTTCGTATGTCAATCCAAATTCACAGTGTACTTCCCTTGCCTATTTAGGTATCAAGATGTTCCTATGTCAATAGGTGAAGTCTCCCAAACTGCCTTGTACTTTGCCCCAGTCCGCTAGGTTGCGCTTGCTAGATTAAATGACACTGTGTGAAGCTACATCTCTATTTGCATCCTATATTCAATTCATAACCCCATTCTCGTGCTTGTGTACAATATCATGTAGCACTGTTAGTTTAATTTTGTTTTGATAAGTATTTGCTTAGCGTATTATTAGGTAGATCAAGTAAAATTAATAGAATAGACATACGTATGCTTTCGTTAATGCGGAAACTATTATTTATGATAGCCCAAATCTGAATACATGCATATATGACAGGAATACTTGTTATTAGACTCACCATGTTTTGGGCGATTCTGCCTAAAGTTTGAAAACAATAGTAAGGGGCTGGCATATTTTTTCTCTATTTGCTGCATGTTGTTGCCCTACTGTACCTTACTGTTTGCTGGTCGTTGTGTCAGCTGCGCCATTCTATTCACTGATTTACACATTTTATGTGCTGATTACGTACAAATATAGATCATGTGTGTATAGATTTTATGATTCAAGTAATTAGGATATATACTAATCCTTATCTTCTTTTCCTTTGCATGGCATACATCGGAGCGAAAATGAAGAGTCTCACGGCGAGACTCATCACAAAGCCACTTCAAATGGCAACCCGCGTCTATGTGCACCCGCATTCGCATTCCCGCTTCAGAGATTCCTAAGACAAAATAGGACAAGATGATGTCGCCACACGTCTTGACAGCCGTGATCATATCCACCTTTTATATTATTTGTTTAAATTGTTGCCTAATTCTTTAACTTTGTAATTAATAAGGAGACATAGAACAATTAGCCCGTTGGAATAAATAAATTGGGTGGGTAGTTTTAAAATCGGAAACGCACTTTAAGTTACTTGTCATGCATGTCTAAGCTTTACTAAATAATTCAACTCGCAACTAACATGATAAAATAAATTGCATTTCCCACAAGCACTTTTATTAGCACAATATAAATAATTTATGTTGAATAACCTTCTTATCATAAAATTACAAAAATTACCTTTTGCACTACGTCATACACGTTTGATTTTAAAAGCATATCTTTGATCATAAACCAACATTGCATATATCTATGAATAATATAAATGCATACTTAAAAGTTTTGTTTCTTTATAGCATTAGTCTTATTAAACTTTATTCAACATGCCGCCTTTAAAATACTTTGAAGCATTCTTCAAAACAAGCATTTTAATATAATAATTAACCCTAGGTTTGAACGGACAACCGCAAGTTAGCGGATCCTTTAGGGTGCCTAACCCCTTCCCTTTAGGATAATAAAGTACCCTTACTCAGAATCTCATTAAGTTTAAGCAGACCACTAAATGGAGTTAATGTTTACTTTAAACTAGTTAGCATTTAGGTGTCCTAATTCACCCAAACTAATTAGGTGGCGACTCCTGGCAACCCTTTTAAATTTTAGTATTCTTTTAACATTTTCTTATTTATTTTCTAACACTTTTTATTTCAGAGCAGGGTTCGCTAGAATCCCGTTTTCGACTCCGGTTTAAAATGGGGTGTTACAAATATCTCCTCGTATATTAGGGGCTTTTGAGTGTTTCAAAAGCCTAAAATTAAGTTCGTCGAGTCTAGTTTCCAAAGAAACAAACCACTCGTCGATAGAACACCAAAGTAGAGAGTTATGGACGTTACAAGTTCAGCTGACGAAGCAGTGGCTAAAAATCGGGACTGTTTTGGGGATTAAATTAATGTATGAAAAATCTTCTTTCTATGCTATAATCAAAGTTGCATATTGTTGTAGTTGAAGTAATGGACTTGTGTTAGCAAGAAATCTTGAATTTAGACAATGCATGGGGAATTTGGATGTTGAACCGAAATTGGACTATTTTGGGCATGCGTTGGATTTGTATGTTGTGTTGTAAATTCCATTACTAATTGAGTGTTAAAAATGGAATAACTTGTGAAGATTTAAGATGTGTTCATTATATGGAATTGTTGGAAAATAAGTTGGATTATTAATTAAGGAAAGAGTAAATGGTTGCATGTTAAATGACCTAAAACTCATGAATAACTTTCGGACATTGTGTGACCCTTTACAGGCTGTTTTGGTGTCATATAATCGTTGTTTCTATTATTGACATCGTCACTAATTGTGTGTTAACAATTGAAAGAAACATTGGTACTTGGTGATGTAATTAGTTATATAAGGTGACGCGAGAAGAAATTGATTTAAGAAACCAAGAAATGAATTATGAAATCTTTTTAGACATTGTTGTAACATTTTAAGTATTGAATGAATATGGTAAATAGGTGCGATAATCACCTTGATGATTTAAATTATTGTCTTTCATAAGTAACGAGAAAGGGGTTATATGACGGCCTATATGCGGTATATGGAGCCTAGTTAGATTACATATTGAAATGGTTGGATTGTTGGTTGATTTAAATTATTGGTTGATTTGAATTGCTGGTTGATTTGGATTGTTGATTAATTGTGGATACGCACATAAACAGAGGAAATGCTGCCCAAATTTTTATAGAATTAAGGAAGCTGTTATTCAAATAACTTACGTTAGAAGTCCTAGAATTAATGATTGTATCATTGTTATTATAGGCTGACATATTAGACGAGGCGCGTCCTAGTTTTACATTGGTTGAGCGACTAAGAGGTATGTAAAACTCTTCCTTCCTTCTTTTTGGCATGATTTTAATTAAAGTACGGCGGACGTACGTAATTCCTATAAGTTCAGTTTTAAAGGATAATTGTTGATTAGTGTCTATGATTTTCAGTAAAAGAGTTTATTATGATGAAATTATCGAGAGTCAAAGATGATTTTTAATTGCATATGGTTGCCCATGAAATCTACTCGTGCTAAGTATTATTGTTTCACTCCACCGAGTCCCGGGCCGGATCATGTTCGTGTGCAGCTTTACAGAATTCATCGAGTCCCTCACTAGAGGGTTGAGACACGTTATATACATATATACAGATTTTATCGAGTCCCTCCATAGAGGCCGAGACATGATATGCGCACATATACAGACTTTCATCGAGTCCCTCACTAGAGGGCCGAGACATGTTATACAGATTAATATACAGACATAGACATAGTGACAGTATGAGTAAGTATTCATGATTTCTGATATGACTCTCATTTTTGTTAAGCTTGATGACTCTCTATCTTTACTTGACACAGTTGTGATTTCATTTTCAGTATTTCATGTCTTATATACTCAGTACATTATTTCGTACTGACTCCCCTTTCCTTGGGGTGCTACGTTCATGCCCGCAGGTTCAGGTGTTCAGATAGGTGACCCTCCAGTTTAGGGCTTCTATTCAGCAGTCGGAGAGCTCCTTTGTTCCGGAGCCAGCTATTTTGGTACATATCCCTATCTTTCAGACTTATGCACATTTTGGGCACGACGGGGTCCTGTCCTGTCATATGTCAGCATTGTACTCTTAGAAGTCTGTAGACAGTTGTGGGTTGGATGTTTGTACCTTGCCTTGGGTTGTAATGTTGTTGTACTCTGTGTTGGGGCGTTCCCGATTATACTTGTTGTTATCTAGTGGCAGCCTTGCCGGCTTGCTTATTTTGACTATTCCTTTGTGTACATAATGTTGGTTGGTGCGCAGCCTAGTCGGCTAGCCTGTTACGATTGTTGTTCTGTTGTTGATTTGGCAGCCTTGTCGGCTCGCCCATTTTGGGGAGATATTGTAAAAGCAGCGTTGTGCTGCCAAAATTTCTATAGATCTCAGTATTAAATGGATTAAGAGTGACAGGTCAGTAAGGACGTCCAATTAGGACGTTTAGTCGCGGCCCGTCGGATCGGGTCGTGACAAACAGTGACCCAGAGAAAGAAACGAAACAGTAGCAAAAAATGTAATAGCCTAACCAGACATGAAAATCATTGGGAAACAACAAACCAGTGCCAAAAGAAAACGTGCAGATGCCAAAATATAGTGCAAAAAATAAATCCATTAGCAAAAGCAGACAACAGATTCCAAAAATAAAGCCGACAGAGGTAACCGGAGTTTTAAAAAAAACTCCGTCCAGCTACCAAAATCGGGAAAAATCAGTCCGGTTAACCAAAGCAGACAAACAGATCCCAGAAATAAAGCCAATAGAGGTCACATAAATTTTTAAACTCCGGCCAGATACAAACAAAAATCAGAAAATCCGCCCGTTAACCAAAACCAACAACAATTACCATAAAGATAAAACCAACAGAGGTCACCGGAGTTTTAAAACTCCGGCCAGATACTAAAATCGTAAAAATCGACCCAACAACCGAAACAGACAACAAAACCCCAACAGGTGATCAAAACAACGGTCGCCGAAGTTTTAAAACTCCGGCCAGATTCAATAACATAACAATACAACCAAAATAAATTAAAACAAGTTCACCTTTGATTTTCATCTTCTTTTCGGACTCAGACCCCAAAGAAGAGGAAAACAGAAATAAGATCACAAATAAAAAACCAGAACAAGAAAAATAAAAAAATAAACCCCCCTTAAACACAACCAAAGAGGCTAGTATTTATGGCAGAGCTTGAAACTTTAGGAGTGAAAAATCCGCTGAAATCTCACATGGAGCCTGCAAGCTTCAGAGATGGAGTGTGGGAAGGAGAAAGTGGGTAGTGTCAGGGAATGGGTGAAGGGCGACGTGATGAGGGACAGGGTATAGGGAAGTCACGGGTGATGTGTTGGTGGTGTCAGGGCGTAGTTGGGCAGAGGGGGGTTGTCGGCGAGGGAGGTTGAGAGGTATGGGGGCTGATTTTAGTTTTTAAGGTTTTTTTGGTTTGTTTTGGGGGAAGGGAAAAATAAAAGGGAATTGGGTTGGTCGAGTGGGACGCGGGTGGGGTTTGGGAATGGTCCGAATTAGTTTGATTTTTGGTGGAAGGGAAAATAAAATGAGTGTTTGGATGAAATTGGTTTGGATTAAATATAAAAGGGGTTCATTACTTAAAAGAAAATGATTTGAGAGGTGCAAATTATTAAAATAAAATGGCGATGTGATAATAATAATAAAAAAAAAAACATACTATTAAGAAAGGCTTAATGCTTAATTAAAACAAATGCGATGCCATTTTGCGGAAAAATATGATAACATGGAATATTGATTATGATATATAAAAATGCAAAAGTGAAGATAAAAATGCGGTGTCAAAAAATATTTAAAATTGCAACAAATTATCGGAAAGATGAAGTGCCTAAATTAGGCTGGTTGGTTTCCAACGACTGGGTTGCGGCAGGAGATGGGTCGCAGCTGCGAGAGAGGTGTCTCTGGCTGTTGGCTGCTACTGAGGGCCCAGGTCGTGTCCAACCAGCTAGGGTAGAGGTTGTTTGGTGCTTCCATACAGACTGTCGGAGTTGAGTGAGAGAAAAAAAATTACTGGGGATTCGGGACGTATATGAGATATATGTGAGGACGTATATGATGTGTATAAAGACATATGTAGGTTGTATACGTGCAGTTAGGGAGATTGTATACGGGTAGTTGTTACACCCCGTAGTTCAGGTCATGCTTATGAGAACGTACGAAAGGAATTAAGTTTTAAATGTTAGAATGATGGGTTGACGGAATGTTTCGGACGGGTTGTTAATCAACTTTGAGGCGGTTTATGTCCTGTTACATTGAGAGTTCCTAGGTGTTTCAAAGTCCTAGTACGTAGTTCGTTGAGTCTAGTTTCCAACGCAACCAACCGTTCGTCGATAGGACATCGGAGTAGAAAGTTATGGAGGTTACAAGTTCTGTGCGCAGTCGAGCAGAAAAGCAACATCGGTCAGGGGCCACAGCGCCGCGGCGCCGGATGCAGGGCTGCGGCGCTGGTTAATCTGGAGCATCGCTGAAGTTGCAGCCTTGCGCCGAAAGCAGGTCGCGCGCCAAGTGCCGAGACTTTATGAGGTTTCAGCATGGCGCCGAGGCGGAGTTTTTGGCGAAAAACTGAGGAAAATTAGATATTTCTTTTAAAAAGGCCATGGGAGGGTGACAAGTGCCTCCTGTTATACCCCGTATTTCCAGAGTATGTACGTGAGGGCGTACGTATAATTTTTGCCTTAAGGTTTGGCAAGAATCGAAAATTTGGGCACAAGTGCCGGAAAGAGTCGTTTTCCGACGAAACGTTTCCACAGCTTTTGTAGGGAAAATTCCGGCTATGTCATATTTAATTTTTGCGGATTTTTCCGAGAGACAAAATATTTTGGACCAACAAGAGGGCGACACTTGTCACCCTCTAATTGGTGAAGGTGGACGGCAATGGTGGACGATTTGGGTGTCAATTTTTTTGTCAAGGAGTTGGTAGGATATTTTGTGTAGTTGTTAGAATGGACACTTGCCTAAATCCTAGCCCTACACTTGCCTAACACTTGGATGAATCTTGGCCATTGGTTGGCCATTTCTTGACCTATAAATACCCCTCTAACTTGATGAATTTCTTCATCCAAAAATTGCCTAAGTCTTGAAATCCTCCCTCCTCTTGAAGAGTTCTCGTCCTAGAGCCTCTACCCCTTGAGAAGCTTTGGGCCGAGAGGTACCCCTAGCCTAGTTGGTTTCAGATAATACCCCTTTGTGGTATAGAAATACTCCAAGTATTGTTGTAATGTCCAACTCACATGGCCCAAATACCTTGTAGTATTCCAAGGTTATACTTATACGAAAAGCCCGGCAAATACCAATATACTTTCCTTTAGCCACAAAACGAAACCCTAAGGAAAATCTTCACCGTTGTTGAAGTATGGAGTAAGTTGCGTAGAACTTCTAAGGGTTGTTTGGAGCGGATTGAGCACTCTCGAGTAGAGCT
Organism: Przewalskia tangutica; assembly: GCA_029844215.1. Lineage (NCBI taxonomy): Eukaryota > Viridiplantae > Streptophyta > Magnoliopsida > Solanales > Solanaceae > Przewalskia > Przewalskia tangutica. The sequence goes on from CM056729.1 coordinate 44,832,165, forward strand.
AAACCTTGCTCAGGAGCGACATTAAACTCGGATAATTTTGGGCTTATCGAGGTAAACACTATTGTCCTTCTATTGTAATTGGAAATTACATGTTGTAAGAATATATAGTTGAAGTATACTATATATAGAACTAAACATAGTATTGTGGCAATGTCTTTTGACTTAAGCCTGAAGAATAAAGAATCGAATCGAATCAGTAATTACATAGATCAGACATGACTTGTATAGCATTACTGTGTTGTAGAATTGTACACGTCTGGTTAGACGTGTAAAACCCCCCCCTGGTTGGCTTGGTAGCCGGCCTCGATAGAGGAAGAGATTTACGCCGCGGGGAGGTGCCTTGGATTTTCTGTAGAATATGGAACGTTGGGATCTAGATGTTAATAAGCGCCTTGTGGCCTTATAGGTTGGAGTATATGTTCATTGACCCAGACCATGGCCTGAGACCGTTGGGAGGGGGCTTGGCACACTGGGAAGGATCTTCTTAAAAAACATACTACGGTCCAACTACATTGCCAGAATCCATTACGTGTGGAGTGATCCACTTGGCTTAAGGAGTAGCCGACTGTTTGGAGCATTTTGCTATTAGTCGATACTCGTCGCGAGGTATGTGAACCTCTTCTTATCTCTTCTAGCATGATATGTGTGAACTATGTAGTACGGTAGACGTACATGTGTTAACTGTGTTTGATTGTTTTTAAAACATAAAGTGTTATAACGGCTTTATGGGAAGTTGGTTATAACAGCTTTATGTAGGTAAGAAAATACTTTGTGGTTTTAAAAGGTAACTGATGTGAATTATAACTGGCTTGTTATAATAAAGAACTTGCTGTATTTCAAAAGATTTATAAATCGTTTTGAAGGGAGAGTAACACTTGGTTTTAAAGGTTTTAAAAAGAGTTATACTAGCTTTATGGGGAGTTAGGTATAATGTCTTAAGAGAGGTAAAGAAAATGGTTTACTGATGTTAGAAGTTAAGAGACTTGATCTTATAAGATAAGAGACTTAACTTATTTGTTTTAATGTGAACGTTTGTGTGAAACCTCATTCGTGAGTAATGAGTACTTGGTTTTTTTAAAGGGATAATGTTTTACTGATTTCGGAAATCAGAATGTGTATCGACAGACCACTGCAGCGTTAATAAAGGAAAATGTACTGACTAATGAATTGTATTATTAAAACCAGTAGAAACCTCCATCTGCATAGAAACTAAGATAAGACAAAATGATATTACATTTTCTAGATCACGGCTGCTGTAATAAGAATGTTGTAAACAAGAATAACCTACTCTCACGTGAGACATATATTACTCAATTGTTCTAAAAAGGAATCAAGTGATTAAGTTTGGGAACTATGAAACCATTTGAAAATGAGAAGCTTGAGTAATTGAAACTAGGCAAACTGGAACTTAGGAAAAGAATGTTGTTACTTGATTTTGAAAAGGAATGTGGGTTGGTCATTCTAATACTACGGGTATCGGGTGACTTTGATAAAAGTAATGGATCTCTTTTAAAGAATTTAACGTACGTAGTACTTTAGGGTTAAAACCCGGACTTTGGCATAAAATGAAAGTACTTTGAGTTGTGTGAAATTTGCCTATGCTTGTTGTTGTGAAACTTGCCTATGCTTGTGATGATAGCCTTTGTTGTGCAAGTGTGGTATTTCTGTGTTACCGCGTCTCTCGATAGAGGGCCGGTTGACTTGTTGAGAACTTACTTGGACGTGCTGGCAGTGATGGAGAATTCCACGGGTATGTTTCCATTTTGATTACTGTCTTGTTGTTGATGTCACATGGACGTGTCTCTGCCGTCTGATATTCCGGCATGTGGCCATGCGGCGAGGTTGACCACCCGATATATTGTTATTGAGGTTACATGGGCGTATGCCTACCGTCACGATGTCCGGCATGTGGCGTGCGGCGCTTGTTATGTGTTGCATCATGGACATGTCTACACCGTCACGATATTCCGGCATGCGGCCGTGATCGCGAACATGATGGATGTTGTGGGCGTGAGACCCATAGTTATATTTGAGTGGTGACTTTGAGGCGTGAGTCCACGACTTGATGCTTTTGTTGCGTCTTGTATTTTGGTTATCATACATGTCTCGCTTTTTAGGCTATTATGATTTCATTCTGATGTTGTGATTCACATACTTGGTACTGTTATCGACCTCCTTGAAGTGCGTTAAATCTGCGGTAGAAGTACATCGGTCGTGGATCCCGCTCTTAGGATCTCATTTGGCGTGTTGGAAACTCCGTTCCTTGAGGCTTATCTTTGGTATGTTTCCACGAGTTGTAGGTTCTTGTACATTCGGGGTATGGCGGAGCCACTGTCGTCGTAGTTATTATAAATCTTAGAGTGCATGCCTTTGTTGTGGCGGGGTTTGTAAAAGGATAAGCTGTTCGGGTTTTTATGTATATCTTGAAGGCAACTGTTTTGGTTGCTGTTTATTTATTATATCTCTTGTTTCATGACTCGTGTTTTATTTTCCGGTTTTCTCGATGTTGTATCACTAGGGTGCCGGTAAGGCACGATGCGGGCGAGTTGGGCGTTACAAAGTGGTATCGAGCGATTAATCCTCGGAAGGTGTCTGAGCCGTGTCTAGTAGAGTCTTGATTATCGGTGTGTTGTGCACCACATCTATAATCGTGAGGCTGCGGGACATTTAGGATTAGTTTCCATTCTTCTCATTCCGAGATCGTGCCTTAGAGTGTGATAAGTTGGACTCTCGATGTATTTCGTTTTACGATTATGCCTCGCGCCAAGCAGCAGGCCCGAGAAGGGCAAAGCGAGGAGGCTGCTAGTGTGATTGAGAGAAGTGCGGCGCGAGCGGTCGATACGAGGCAGTGCCGACGGCGAGTTTCGCGCCGCCCGGCCAGCGGGGTTTAGCGCGGCCGTGGGCGTGAGACTCTGATACACGAGCCTCAGGTCCCGATGCAGGCGGGGAGATGGGTCGCGAGAGATGGCCCGATTATTGGCGAGTTGTGGCGAATATGAGGAGCAGTGGATCTGGCGATTCGGTTCAGCGGCTGTGGTGCACGAGAAGCGAATAGTTTGAGGCTACGGGACTTTCGAGTTGTAGCCCTTGAGTTTTATGGGTGAGGCACGAGGATGATCCGCGAGTTCATCCGTCGATTCTGAAGGATCGTCACGGGTGATCAAGGCTTGAGACCGAGTCCGTGACGCCGGTTCGCATCGGCTGCGTGATACGCGATCGATTGGTTTGATTCGTGGGAGCTTTCGGGAGAGCATGCACTCAGCAGATATGGGATGAGTTTTGGGGCTTTTCTCACGCACTTCTTGCCTCATGAGATGAGAGGGCGCGGAAACAAATTTTTATTCTTGAGGCGAGAGGCGCGTCGGGAGTACAATGTCGAGTTCGATTCTTTGGCTCGATATGTCCACTGCGCTTGTTGCGAATATGGAGGATAGGGTGCATCGCTACGTCGCGGGCTAGATGATTATATGGCCGAGTCTTGTGCGGGTGTTTCTCTTGTAGGGCATGGACATTGCCGCGTCGAGCTCGTGCACTTGGAGTGCGAGGCGCGATCGGCAGGTGGACGGCTTTGTGAGAAGAAGGCCAAGACGGCCGGATATTTTGGCGACTTTGGCGGACCGCCTCGGCGGCCGAACTAGTTATGTACCTCGCCATTGCAGTGGTCCTCCGCGACGCCGGGACCGCAGGATATTCAGGAAGCGGTCGGGGCTCCCGTGTTTGAATGTTGAGGAGTAGGGGTGTTGGCGGATCTGATCACCCTACCGGTGTGGTCGATGTGGTAGACCGCATTTGGGAGTTTCGTAGTACGAGGAGCTTGTTATTTTGCGGCCAACGAGGCCATCGGTGAGAATCGTCCGACCGGAGTAGCGATGGTAGGATAGCACGGACTACGGTCGATGGCGGGTTCTTCACCTTCCATAGCTAGGCGGGATGTTCGTATGCCGTGAGCCACGGCGGTCGCGGTGGAAGTTCGATTTTAGCGGTCCTTTGACCGCTATTTTCAGTACATCCTTAACCTTCAGAGACTTGCATGTGTTGATGCTATGTTGATGTGTTTAGTGTTATGTTCGGATAACTTTTGTCTTGATGTGATTTAGAAACACAGTTAGAGTAAAAATATGAACCTTAGAATATTACAATTGAGACCTTAGATGTAAGGCCATTTAGTCTGAGATTTTGCGGTGATCTTTGTGCGAAGGTATATGTATTCGTGGAGTTTTGTGGAAAAATTTCCTTGGTGGGTAAAATGGAAGTGGTAGCTTTCATGACTGTATAGGTAGGATTGTTCGTATCGGGAACAAGGGTTTGGCGCGATAGTGGGTCGGGTTGGGGCCGTGTTGCGGGCAACCCGTGCTTGATTTGGGGTTGGGTCGATCCAGGTGGTCCCGCGGTGGTAGGATCACGAGTCTTTGGGCCCCAGTTGATTAACCATCGTCGAGTGGTGGATCGTTCGACGGTCGGTTCGTGAAGGCGGGAATGGCCTTAGGGAAATCGAGGTTAGTAAGATGACCAAGTTTGGAGGTAGTGACTCGAGTTTTGGAAAGCGGCGTTGGTGAAGTGTGGAACATGTACTAGAAGAGTTCAAGTGTCAGAGCAAGGCACGACGAGGAAGGAAGGAGAGGGCGTATGTTATTACGTGGCGGTGTGGCGGGATTGTTCTCGTAAGTATGGTAGTGAAGACTATCTTTGGCGCATGTTTGTTTTGAGGCTTAGAAGGAACATTCGGGACGAATGTTTCTAAGGAGGGGAGAATGTTATACCCCGTATTTCCAGAGTATGTACGTGAGGGCGTACGTATAATTTTTGCCTTAAGGTTTGGCAAGAATCGAAAATTTGGGCACAGTCTTAGGAAAGAGTCGTTTTCACGAAAGCGTTTCCTGACTTTTGTAGGGAAAATTCCGCTATGTCATATTTAATTTTTGCGGATTTTTCCGAGAGACAAAATATTTTGGACCACAAGAGGCGACACTTGTCACCCTACAATTGAGTGAAGGTGGGCCAGCGATGGTGGGCGATTTGGGTGTCAATTTTTTTGTCAAGGAGTTGGTAGGATATTTTGTGTAGTTGTTAGAATGGACACTTGCCTAAATCCTAGCCCTACACTTGCCTAACACTTGGATGAATCTTGGCCATTGGTTGGCCATTTCTTGACCTATAAATACCCTCTAACTTGATGAATTTCTTCATCCAAAATTGCCTAAGTCTTGAAATCCTCCTCCCTCTTGAAGAGTTCTCGTCCTGAGCCTCTACCCCACTGAGAAGCTTTGGCCGAGAGGGTACCCACTAGCCTAGTTGGTTTCGTATAATACCCCTTGTGGTATAGAAATACTCTCAGTATTGTTGTAATGTCCAAATACCTTGGCCAAATACCTTGTAGTATTCAAGGTTATACTTATCTGAAAAGCAGTAAAATACCATTATACTTTCCTTTAGCCACTAAACGAAACCACAGGAAAATCTTCACCCGTTGTTGAAGTATGGAGTAGAAGTTGCGTAGAACTTCTAAGGGTTGTTTGGAGCGGATTGGAGCACTCGGGTAGGAGCTAAACCTTGCTCGGAGGCGACATTAAACTCGGATAATTTTGGGCTTATCGAGGTAAACACTATTGTCCTTCTATTGTAATTGGAAATTACATGTTGTAAGAATATATAGTTGAAGTATACTATATATAGAACTAAACATAGTATTGTGGCAATGTCTTTTGACTTAAGCTGAAGAATAAGAATCCCATCTGTAATTACATAGGGTATTATTCATGAGACTTGTATAGCATTCTTGTGTTGTAGAATTGTACACGTCCAGGTTAGGCGTGTAAAAACCCCACGGTTGGCTTGGTAGCGGCCTCGATAGAGGAGGAGATTTACGCTGTTGCGGGGGGGGGAGGTGCTGCCGGATTTTCTGTAGAATATGGAACGTTGGGATCTAGATGTTAATAAGCGCCTTGTGGCCTTATAGGTTGGAGTACTACGTGTGGAGTGATCCAGCTTGGCAGTAGTAGCCGACTGTTTGGAGCATTTTGCTATTAGTCGATACTCGTCGCGAGGTATGTGAACCTCTTCCTATCTCTTCTAGCATGATATGTGTGAACTATGTAGTACGGTAGACGTACATGTGTTAACTGTGTTTGATTGTTTTAAAACATAAAGTGTTATAACGGCTTTATGGGAAGTTGGTTATAACAGCTTTATGTAGGTAAGAAAATACTTTGTGGTTTTTAAAGGTAACTGATGTGAATTATAACTGGCTTGTTATAATAAAGAACTTGCTGTATTTCAAAAGATTTATAAATCGTTTTGAAGGGAGAGTAACACTTGGTTTTAAAGGTTTTAAAAAGAGTTATACTAGCTTTATGGGGAGTTAGGTATAATGTCTTAAGAGAGGTAAAGAAAATGGTTTACTGATGTTAGAAGTTAAGAGACTTGATCTTATAAGATAAGAGACTTAACTTATTTGTTTTAATGTGAATGTTTGTGTGAAACCTCATTCGTGAGTAATGAGTACTTGGTTTTTAAAGGGATAATGTTTCTTGATTTGAAATCGAATGTGTATCGACAGACCACTGCAGCGTTAATAAAGGAAAATGTACTGACTAATGAATTGTATTATTAAAACCAGTAGAAACCTCCATCTGCATAGAAACTAAGATAAGACAAAATGATATTACATTTTCTAGATCACTTTCTTTGTAATAAGAATGTTGTAAACAAGAATAATCTACTCTCACGTGAGACATATATTACTCAATTGTTCTAAAAGGAATCAAGTGATTAAGTTTGGGAACTATGAAACCATTTGAAAATGAGAAGCTTGAGTAATTGAAACTAGGCAAAGCCGAACTTAGGAAAGAATGTTGTTACTTGATTTTGAAAAGGAATGTGGGTTGGTCATTCTAATACTACGTATCGGGTGACTTTGATAAAAGTAATGGATCTCTTTTAAAGAATTTAACGTCACGTAGTACTTTAGGAGTTAAAACCGGACTTTGGCATAAAATGAAAGTACTTTGAGTTGTGTGAAATTTGCCTATGCTTGTTGTTGTGAAACTTGCCTATGCTTGTGATGATAGCCTTTGTTGTGCAAGTGTGGTATTTACGTGTTCTGGCGTCTCTCGATGAGGCGGTTGACTTGTTGAACTTACTTGGGCGTCTTTGGCGGTGATGGAGAATTCCACGGGTATGTTTCCATTTTGATTCTTGTCTTGTTGTTGATGTCACGTGGGCGTATCTACCGCCGTCTGATTCCGGCATGTGGCCACGCGGCGGGGTTGACCATGATATATTGTTATTGAGGTTACATGGGCATGTCTACCGTCTGATGTCCGGGGCATGTGGCCGTGCGGCGCTTATTATTGTTGCATCATGGACATGTCTACACCGTCACGATTCGGGGCATGCGGCCGTGATGCGAACATGATGGATGTTGTGGGCGTGAGACCCATAGTTATATTTGAGTGGTGACTTTGAGGCGTGAGTCCACGACTTGGCTAACTTTTTGTTGCGTCTTGTATTTTGGTTATCATACATGTCTCTGCTTTTTAGGCTATTATGATTTCATTCTGATGTTGTGATTTCACATACTTGGTACTGTTGTCTTGACCTCGCCGAAGTGCGTTAAATCCGCGAGTAAGTACATCGATCGTGGATCCGCTCTTAGGATCTCATTTCACGTGTTGAAAGCTCGTTCCTTGGAGGCTTATCTTTGGTATGTTTCCACGAGTTGTAGGTTCTTGCATTCGAGGTATGGCGGAGCCCGTCCGTCGTAGTTGTTATAAATCTTAGAGTGCATGCTTTGTTGTGGCGGGGTTTGTAAAAGGATAACTGTTCGGGTTTTTATGTATATCTTGAAAGCAACTTTTGGTTGCTTTGTTTATTTATTATATCTCTTGTTTCATGACTCGTGTTTTATTTTCCATTTGGTTTTCTCGATGTTGTATCACTAGGGTGCCGGGTAAGGCACGATGTGAACCGGGTTGAGCGTTACACCTCCCCATCCGATTTTTGCATGTCCTATTTATTGACCAAGTCTTGAAGACTTGGTCATTCTTCAAAGCTCTTTCTTCTCTCTAAAAAGTTCTTCCTTCTCTCTAAAATTCCTCTCCCTTCTCTCTAGAAATTCAAGAAGAAACCTAAGCCTAGAGAAATTCTGAAAAGGTGGCAAGAAGGAAATATGTTGACAAGCTTGTAGGAGGTTTGTGGAGGTGATTGTGGAAAGAAGACAAGTGGATTTTGTTGGACTAATTTGGGGTAAGCTCTAAGGAAACAATCCTTTCTCTTTTGCTAGTTAATTATGTTGCATGTGTGGAAGAAAGGACTTATAGTTGTCAATATTGCCTTTAGAGGTATTGCATGTAGGAATTGGATAAGAAATTGGATTAAGAAGGAATTGGATAAGAAGTTATGTTGTTATACCTCAAAATTTCCAAATTGGACCTTGTAGTTGTATTAGTTGTTATATATTGTGGGGCAGAATTTTACACGTCCAAGTTAGGCGTGTAATCCCCTTTGTGTTGATTGGATTGTTGAGCCTTAAAAGTGGCGTGTTTGGTTATTGAATTCGGCCTTGAAAAAGGTGGCAAAGTATGTAGAAACAAAGGAGGTACTGTCCAATTTTCCGTAGGAATAAGGGACTTTTCAATTAGAATGTTCTACGTTGAAGATAGAGGATAATGGATGTATTATGGTCCTTATAGGTTGACATACTACGCGTGATATATTGGACTTGCGAGTGGATTGACCCGAAGAGGTATGTGGAACTTTCCTATCTCTTGAGCATGACTAGTTGCACTTATGTAGTACGGTAGACGTACAAGGCTTTGATATCCCTTACTTGTTTTAAGGATGGCCAAGTTTGGTGAGTAAGGGGATTAACTCATTTCTTTAAAAAGTATTAAGGATGTCTTAAGTTTTCAAAGTTAAGGGACTTGATGTGTTTTAAGTATATGATACTTGTTTCGTTTTAAAAGTATAAGTCCCTTGGATTTAGGGAAATGTATTTGACTAGTGTATATCGTTAATATAATGACCTTATGGGAAGTTGGTTATATTAGCTTTATGGAAGGTTAACAAATGAAGATTTACTCTAAGTAAAATAAGTACGGATAAATGATTTGAATTTGTGAAAGGCAAATTGATTTTAAGGCATTAATTGCCAAAGGTTTTAAAAGGAATGAAGTCACTTGATTTAGAAGCCTATTATATTTCTAAAAGGGAATGTGACTTGTCTTGAAAAGCAGTCGTAACTTGATACTACGGTTATTAGTTTCTTGGAAGTTTTATATAAAAATGAGTCATTCTTAACAAGGTTAGAGGTACGTGGTACTTGGGTTGAATTCCCGGATTTTTCTCTTAAATGACACGTTAGTGCCTTAAGTAAACTAAAATGAGAGGATAGATTAATAATGTTAATAAGAAGTTAGGGGATTTCTTAACTTGCTTATGTTATGATAAGCCGGTAGCGCTTATGTTATGTATGATAGCCGGTTGTGCTAGGTTATGTATTCTTACAGGCGGACCGGGTTATTCTTGTTATTTCCTTTGGACATACTGACACGATGGATGGTCCACGGGTATGCGTCCATTAGGATGATTACTACGTATTCCATGGATTTGCTACCCATGATGCGAGTGCGGAGCTTGTACTCATGCGGGCCCACCGGGCCCATGCGGGTGAAATAGTACCATGTGAGGCGGATGACCTCATGCGGGTCCACAAGACCTATGCGGGTGAAATAGTCTCAGGAGTAGGATTGCTTAATGATACTACGGGCGAGGGACCCTGTTTTGATCATGAGCCTCCTACTTTTATGCAGTAAAGTTTATACTTGTTACTCTCATTGTTAGTAAGGCACAGTGCAAGGTAATTTGATTTTCATCCATGACTCCAGCTTATTTTAGACTTATGATATTATTAGAGTATTTTTCCAGTTTTGCATACTTGGTACATATTGTGTACTGACCCCCTTCCTCGGGGGCTGCATTCATGCCTCAGGTAGGGGTAAGCAGGTGGTGGATCCTCATTCTTAGGATCTTTGATCAGGTGTCTGAAGCTCCATTTCTCCGTAGGCTTGACTTTTTGTACGGTTCTCCCTGATGTTGTAGATATTATGTACATTCAGGGGTATGACGGGGCCCTGTCCCGTCATAGTGGTTACACATTCTTAGAGGTCTGTAGTCCTGTTATAAATTGGGTTGTAAAGGATGTAACTGTTCAGTTTTTGGTTGTATTTATATTTACGGAAAGGTAGCCATTTTGGGGTTAGCCTGTTTCATGTGTTTTATTGTTTCTTGTTTACGAGTTTACTTCCGTTGGTTTTCTCTGATGTTGTATCACAAGGGTGCCCGGGGTAAGGCACCAGTCACGGGTCCGAGGTCGGGTCGTGACAAAAGTGGTATCAGAGCAGTTAATCCTCGGAAAGTGTTTACAGGCCGTATCCAGTAGAGTCTTGATTATCGGTGTGTTGTGCACCACATCTATAATCAGGAGGCTACAGGATATTTAGGATTGGTTTCCATTCTTCCACTCTAAGATCGTGAAATAGAGTTGTGTTATAGGTTTAACTTCCTCTGACATATTGTTATGTATCAGTTATGCCTCCACGCAAGGCAACCGCGACCCAGAAGGACAAGACAGCTGAGTGAGCTGCTAGTAGGACACAGAGGGTTACGAGGGCGCAGGCCCAGTCTTTACTTGAGGTGATGTTTCGGACGGCGAGTTCCACTGTTACACCCCGTAAGTCCAAGACATGTATAAGAGAATGTACGAAAGGAAACAAGACTTGGAAAAGGATACGAAAGGAAGAATTGTTTTTACGACGGAAAATGTTCCGAACGTCGGAAAGGAAAAATGTTTGTTGTTGGGAATTGGATTCTCAAAATGTATTATTTGAAGAATATGGAACTTATTAAAATTATGGAAATTTATTTTTACGGATTTGGTCACGTGGGGCCCACCCGAAGAATTTTTACATTTTTGTGGGGCCCACGAGGGTTACGGAATTTTATGGACGAATGAGAGGGCGACACGTGGCACCCCCTCCATGATGTTGGACGAAATATTGCAAGGGTGTTATGGTCATTTGACCTATGTAGATGATAAGTCTTTTAAGCTTGATTTTGTTGACTAGTCAACTTGCCACTTAGGCTTAATCCATGTGATCTTCATCTAAGCCACACAATTGTTATAATCTTGGCCCTCCAATGTGTTATAAGTATACTAGTAGTGCAAGACTTGAGCATTCTATACTTAGTAAAAAAATTCAAGAACTAGTCTTGTTCAAGAAAGGTGCTCTCGCAAAGGAGCTTTCAAAGACAAAAATTTTGTAGTTTTGATCCATTAGCCACAAGACTTTAACCCAATGTTCCTAAGGGTGTTTCAAGGTTATCTCAATAGAAAGATTTCGAAAACGAGTTTTCACGTTAGTCGCAAGCGGAAACTATTGGAGTTCTTCAACTTTGAAGTTGGAACTTGAAGATGGGTTCTTCATGGCCTCTGGGAGTGCTTGAGCGGTTTGGAACCTAAGGAAAGGAGCTAAGAATTGCTAAGGCGACTTTGGAATCTTGGAAATTTTAAGGGCTTTGAAAGGTATAAATTTTGTCGTTTTAGTAGTTAAGACTTACTTGTTGTAGCTATGGATTTTAGCAAGCATGTGTTATATAGTATGAAGTTTGATATGTTTATTCGCTATTGGAACCCTAATCCAAATCTAGCATGTTTAACTTTAAGATTTCAATTCTAGTCGATTATTAGTTTAAGCGTCGCATGTTGTATAAAGAAGGAAAGTGTAGTTGTTGAAGTTGTTTAGACTATATAACATGTTGACCTAAGAACTTGAAATTGGAAAAGGGTTGGAAAAGACTTAGTGTTGCTATGTAAGTTGGCCGAGAATTGGCTAGTGTGCATTAGACTACTTCATTATGAATTGTGGGCGGAAATTTTACACGTATTGTAAGGCGTGTAATCCCCTTTGTTGGTTGTTGTTTGGAGCCTTAAATGTGGCTTGTTGGTTATTGTATTCACTTGAAAAAGGTGGCAAAGTGAGTAGAAACAAAGGAAGTCGCCCGATTTTCCGTAGAATTAGACCAAATACTTAGTATTATTCTACGTTAGAGACTAGAAGATTGATAGTATTGTTGTGACCATTATAGGTTGACACTTCTACGCACGCGTATTCGGCTTAGCTTGTGGATATTAGCGAAAGGTATGTGAACTATCTCCTCTTCTAGCATGATTCCTTAGAATAAAGAAAGTAAGTTATACTCCTCGAATGATCCATTCCTTGCTTGTATTTGGATTGCCTAAAATAGAATTTGTTCTATGTACTTCTCGAGTGTACTTTGATGTTTAAATTGTAAGTAGTATAATCCATTTCCTTAGGGAAGTTTGGATTCTTAAAAGTGAAGGTATTTTTCTTAAAGTACATAGAGACTTGAAAAGGAAGTGGTTTCCAAATCTTTTGGCTAGTGCCTTAGTTTTAAAACCTAAAGGTCATTATAATGACTTTAGGGGAGTCAAAGGAGTGATTTACTTATTTGATTTAAAAGAGGAGAAATGACATGATTTAAGAGAAGTAACTTGTGTTAAGGGTGAAGTTACTTGAGGTTTAAAAAGTAGAAGAAAACTTGTTTTCTAACTATTAGAGACTTGAAGTATTTTGAAAGTTAAGAACTTGATTTAATAAGTATGTGATACTTAGCTTTTAAGCATAAGTCTCTTGGTTATAAAAGGAATGGATATGTCTAAAACCATAAAGGGTTATAACGGCTTTATGGGAAGTTGGTTATAACGGCTTTATGGAAGATTTAGAAAGTTGTCTATTTTGATAAAAAGGGCATAAGTTGCCAAGATTGTGAAAATTTGAAGTTACTTGATTTCAAGCCTTGAAATGAGTTTTCTAAACGTGTAGTAACTTACTTTGAAAAATAGACACGCCTTGATACTACGGGTGTTAGTATCTTGGGGCTTTACATAGAAAGGAGTCTTTTATAAAAGAATGTACGTACGTAGTACTTTGGCTTGATAAATTGAGGATTTGTCTAAGTGTGCCATGATAAGTACTTTGACTTGTTAAAAGAGAATTATTCTATGTATGCCTTGATTAGTACTTTGGCTTGATAAATTGAGGATTTATCTAAGTGTGCCATGATAAGTACTTTGACTTGTTAAAAGAGAATTATTCTATGTATGCCTTGATTAGTACTTTGGCTTGATAAATTGAGGATTTGTCTAAGTGTGCCATGATAAGTACTTTGACTTGTTAAAAGAGAATTATTCTATGTATGCCGTGATTAGTACTCTGGCTTGATAAATTGAGGATTTGTCTAAGTGTGCCATGATAAGTACTTTGACTTGTTAAAAGAGAATTATTCTATGTATGCCTTGATTAGTACTTTGGCTTGATAAATTGAGGATTTGTCTAAGTGTGCCATGATAAGTACTTTGACTTATTAAAAGAGAATTATTCTATGTATGCCTTGATTAGTACTTTGGCTTGATAAATTGAGGATTTGTCTAAGTGTGCCATGATAAGTACTTTGACTTGTTAAAAGAGAATTATTCTATGTATGCCTTGATTAGTACTTTGGCTTGATAAATTGAGGATTTGTCTAAGTGTGCCATGATAAGTACTTTGACTTGTTAAAAGAGAATTATTCTATGTATGCCTTGATTAGTACTTTGGCTTGATAAAATGAGAATTATCCTATGTGTGCCTTGATAAGTACTTTGGCTTGGTTGATTGAGAACTTGTCTATATGTCGGGTAATAGCCTTTGAGTGCAAGTATTATGTTTTATTAAGTTGTCGCGACTCTCGGTTGAAGGGTTTGTCTTGTTATAAGTTCTTGACGCATCAACGGTGATGTGGGATTCCACGTATGCTTCCGTCACTTGTAGTACTTGGGTTAAATTCCGAATTTTATAAGACATGGTAGTGCTTATGTCTTGTTTGATGGTCATCGAGATAGGGTAAGAGTATAAATGGCGGCAAGCCCCAAGACGTTATACCACCTCCTCCAGGTAAGAGTATTAGTGAGGGTAAACCCCAAGACGTTGTACCACCCGCTTTATGTGTTGACGACGGTTGAGATAGGGTAAGAGTATAAATGAGCGGCAAGCCCCAAGACGTTATACCACCTCCAGGGTAAGAGTATAAGTGAGGTAAACCCCAAGATGCTATACCACCGCTTACCACCTTCTCCGTGGTAAGAGTATAAGTGAGGGTAAACCCCAAGATGCTATACCACCGTGGGACTTGATGTTATGTTATATCATGGATCAGCGGTGAAAGGATTCCACGGGCATGATTGATATTATGGGCGTGAGACCCATAGTTATATCTCGAGTAGTGACTCGGAGGCTTGCGTCCCCGACTTGATATGATCGCTTATGTGTTATGTATCGTAGGTTGGCTATCGACATGTCTCGCTTTGTTTAGATCTTATGATTTTATTACGATTTATTGTTCACATACTTGGTACATTCTTCAGACCGACCTCCTTCGGGCCGCGTTCACGCCGCAGTTTAGGTACGCATTCGGTGATCGGCAGTGTAGGATCCTCGCCAGGTTTTGGATAAGCTCCTTCTATTCCGAGTTTATCTTTGGTATATGTCCTTCAATACGACTTTGTATAGTTTTGGTACGCGGGCCTTGTCCGTCATAGTTCGATTTAACTCCTGTGAGGTCCGTATTCATATGTGGGATCGACTCGTATGCGGTGTAGTGTCTTTTGTTTATGTATGTATGGCGCACTTGTCGGCTTTGCCCTTGCACGCACGCTTGTTTTAAAAAAAAAAATGGGGTGTTATTTCGCCCGCACTTACTTGTATTGTTAGGTAGAAGGTGCCAGTAGGCACCGCCACGGCCCGGTTCGGCCGTGACATCCACGACGCCGCCCAGAGAGTTCGGGCGAAGAATGCGCCATCGAGACCGCGGTACTGAGCCTCGCCATACATCCCGGAGCAGAGGATATGGGCTACGCGAGATGGCCCGATTATTAGCCAGATCGTGGCGAATGAATGGCGAGACGAGAGACAATGGTTCCTGTACCGTAGTTCACCCTAGATCGATAGCGTGAGACTTAGGATTTTTGAGTTGCGCCCACTAGAGTTCTACGGGTTGAGGACCGAGATGATCCTCGTGAGTTTATCCGACGATTCTGGATCACGAGTGATCAAGGCCTCGGAGACAGAGTCGGTGGTATTTGGTGCACATCGGCTGCGTAATCTGCAGCTTGATCGTTTGATTCACGGAACTGTCCCGGGGGGAGCATGCACTTCCAGCTGGTTGGGACGAGTTCTCAGCGGCATTTCTTGCACACTTCTTGCCTTCACAGATGAGGAGAGCGCGGGCGGATAGATTTCTGACGTTGAGACAGAGCGGGCGGACGGTTCGGGAGTACAATGTAGAGTTTGACTCGTTGGCTCGGTATGTACCCGCTTTAGTGGCAGACATGGAGGACAGAGTACACCGCTATGTCACAGGGCTCGATGATTACTTAGCAGAGAGTTGCACGGGAGTAGCTCTTCAGCCGGGCATGGACATTGCCCGCATGCAGGCTTATGCACTTGGGTGTGAGGAACGTAGAGATCGACGGAATAACCAAGATCAGCAGAAGAGGGCCAAGACAGCAGGGTCCTTTGGTAACTTTCAAAGCGGACCGCCTCAGCAGCAGGCTAGTTATGCGCCTCAGCCAGTGCGAAGTACTCCACCACGCCTTCGGGCGTTCGAGATTCCGGGCGGTCGTGGCTCGAGTTTCGGTTTGGGGGACCAGGGATGTTAGTCAGATGGGACCACCCCTACCTCGTTGTGGCCGTTGTGGTAGGCTCCATGGTGGGGAGTGTCGTGCTGGTTTGGGAGTTTGTTTTACATGCGGACAGCAGGGCCAGTTTGCGAGAAATTGTCCGACCAGAGATAGCACGGATGTAGAGACTCAGCCTTCGGGATCAGTGACTGGTTCATCGCCTTCTTTTGCTATGCGCCGTGCATGGCAGGATCATGATTAGAACGACAAAGGGAAAGTGAAGCAATAGTTACAGGTACATCATTAACCCTCTAAAAGATTGGTATGTGTGATAAGGTGGTTATATGTTGAGTGTTATGTGCGGGTAATTTTTATGTAAATTGTGATTTAGAAAGCCTGGTTTGTAGAAGAAGTAGGTTGGGGACATGGAAATTGTGAGCCTTAGAATTTTGATAACCGTGGGAACCTTAGATACAGGGCCATCTTGAGTGAAATATTTTACGGGTGACCTTTGTCGAGGAACATAGTATACGTGGGGTATACTTGGGTAATAAGTCCATGAGTGGTGTGAAATGATAGTGGGTAGCTAAGCTAAGGAAACCACTAGGTTTTCGTGACTTGAATAGTGAGATTGTCTCGGATCAGGAACAAGAGTTTGGTACGTAATGGGTCGGGTTGCGGACCAATCGCGGGTCAACCCGCAGATCCGGGAATGAAGTGAGGTAAGTTTGAGGTGGTCCCTCTAGGTGATAAGGTCACGTGGGTACTAGGCCCAAGTTTAGGTAATCATCATACGAGTTCGTGGATGCGTTCGATCAAAATCGGATTAGGAAGGCTGGGAATGGCCCTAAAGGAATTTGAGGCTAGTAATGACCAAGTTGGAGATAGTAACCCCGAGATTTTTGAAAACTGAAGCAATGACGGAAATGTGGTAAGTATACTAGAAAGAGTTCGGGTGTGCAAGGAGGATACGACAAGTGGAAGAAGAAGCGAACATGTGTTAAGAGGATGGAAGTGATCATTTTGTGAGGAGAATACCCTTAGACCATGGATGAGAACTAATAAGTTGTTATACGCTTTAGAAGTAATTCCTCGTTGGCTGGGATGTAAGCTTTTGCGTGGTTATTATATTATGGCCATATGTGGCATAATTAGTTTTATAGGTGTAGTAGTGAAGACTACACCGGCGCATGCGTTTTGGAGACTTAGAAGGAACATTCGGGACGAATGTTTCTAAGGGGGGGAGAATGTTACACCCCGTAGTTCATGTCATGCTTATGAGAACGTACGAAAGGAATTAAGTTTTAAATGTTAGAATGATGGGTTGACGGAATGTTTCGGACGGGTTGTTAGTCCACTTTGAGGCGGTTTATGTCCCGTTACATTAAGAGTTCCTAGGTGTTTCAAAATCCTAGTACGTAGTTCGTTGAGTCTAGTTTCCAACGCAACCAACCGTTCGTCGATAGGACATCGGAGTAGAAAGTTATGGAGGTTACAAGTTCGGCGCAATGAGCGTAAAAGCAACATCGGTCGAGGGGCCTGTACGCGGCCGGATGCAGGGCCGCAGCGCCGGTTAATCTGGAGCATCGCTGAAGTTGCAGCGCCGCGGCGCCGGAAAGTAGGGCCGCGGCGCCGGAAGTGCCAAAACTTTGCGGAGGTTTCAGCGCCGAGGCGGAGTTTTTGGCGGAAAACTGAGGAAAATCAGATATTTCTTTTAAAAAGGCCATGGGAGGGTGACAAGTGTCCCCCCCCCCCCATCTGATTTTTACATGTCCTATTTATTGACCAAGTCTTGAAGACTTGGTCATTCTTCAAAGCTCCTTCTTCTCTCTAAATAGTTCTTCCTTCTCTCTAAAATTCCTCTCCCTTCTCTCTAGAAATTCAAGAAGAAACCTAAGCCTAGAGAAATTCTGAAAAGGTGGCAAGAAGGAAACATGTTGACAAGCTTGTAGGAGGTTTGTGGAGGTGATTGTGGAAAGAAGACAAGTGGGTTTTGTTGGACTAATTTGGGGTAAGCTCTAAGGTAACAATCCTTTCTCTTTTGCTAGTTAATTATGTTGCATGTGTGGAAGAAAGGACTTATAGTTGTCAATATTGCCTTTAGAGGTATTTCATGTAGGAATTGGATAAGAAATTGGATTAAGAAGGAATTGGATAAGAAGTTATGTTGTTATACCTCAAAATTGCCAAATTGGACCTTGTAGTTGTATTAGTTGTTATATATTGTGGGGCAGAATTTTACACGTCCAAGTTAGGCGTGTAATCCCCTTTGTGTTGATTGGATTGTTGAGCCTTAAAAGTGGCGTGTTTGGTTATTGAATTCGGCCTTGAAAAAGGTGGCAAAGTATGTAGAAATAAAGGAGGTGTTGTCCAATTTTCCGTAGGAATAAGGGACTTTTCAATTAGAATGTTCTACGTTGAAGATAGAGGCTAATAGATGTATTATGGTCCTTATAGGTTGACATACTACACGTGATATATTGGACTTGCGAGTGGATTGACCCGAAGAGGTATGTGGAACTTTCCTATCTCTTGAGCATGACTAGTTGCACTTATGTAGTACGGTAGACGTACAAGGCTTTGATATCCCTTACTTGTTTTAAGGATGGCCAAGTTTGGTGAGTAAGGGGATTAACTCATTTCTTTAAAAAGTATTAAGGATGTCTTAAGTTTTCAAGGTTAAGGGACTTGATGTGTTTTAAGTATATGATACTTGTTTCGTTTTAAAAGTATAAGTCCCTTGGATTTAGGGAAATGTATTTGACTAGTGTATATCGTTAATATAATGACTTTATGGGAAGTTGGTTATATTAGCTTTATGGAAGGTTAACAAAGGAATACTCTAAGTAAAATAAGTACGGATAAATGATTTGAATTTGTGAAAGGCAAATTGATTTTAAGGCATTAATTGCCAAAGGTTTTAAAAGGAATGAAGTCACTTGATTTAGAAGCCTATTATATTTCTAAAAGGGAATGTGACTTGTCTTGAAAAGCAATCGTAACTTGATACTACGGTTATTAGTATCTTGGAAGTTTTATATAAAAATGAGTCATTCTTAACAAGGTTAGAGGTACGTGGTACTTGGGTTGAATTCCCGGATTTTTCTCTTAAATGACACGTTAGTGCCTTAAGTAAACTAAAATGAGAGGATAGATTAATAATGTTAATAAGAAGTTAGGGGATTTCTTAACTTGCTTATGTTATGATAAGACGGTAGCGCTTATGTTATGTATGATAGTCGGTTGTGCTAGGTTATGTATTCTTACGGGGCAGACCCCGGGTTATTCTTGTTATTTTCTTTGGACATACTGACACGATGGATGGTCCACAGGTATGCTTCCATTAGGATGATTACTACGTATTCCATGGATTTGCTACCCATGATGCGAGTGCGGCGCTTGTACTCATGCGGGCCCACCGGGCCCATGCGGGTGAAATAGTCTCATGCGGGTGAAATAGTCTCATGCGAGGCGGATGACCTCATGTGGGTGAAATAGTCTCATGCGGGTGAAATAGTCCCATGCGAGGCGGATGACCTCATGCGGGTCCACAGGACCTATGCGGGTGAAATAGTCCCAGGAGTAGGATTGCTTAATGATACTACGGGCGAGGGACCCTGTTTTGATCATGAGCCTCCTACTTTTATGCAGTAAAGTTTATACTTGTTACTCTCATTGTTAGTAAGGCACAATGCAAGGTAATTTGATTTTCATCCATGACTCCAGCTTATTTTAGACTTATGATATTATTAGAGTATTTTTCCAGTTTTGCATACTTGGTACATATTGTGTACTGACCCCCTTCCTCGGGGGATGCGTTCATGCCGCAGGTAGGGGTAAGCAGGTGGTGGATCCTCATTCTTAGGATCTTTGATCAGGTGTCAGAAGCTCCATTTCTCCGGAGGCTTGACTTTTGATACGGTTCTCCCTGATGTTGTAGATATTATGTACATTCAGGGGTATGACGGGCCCCGTCCCACATGGTTACACATTCTTAGAGGTCTGTAGTCCTGTTATAAATTGGGTTGTAAAGGATGTAACTGTTCAGTTTTTTGTTGTATTTATATTTACGGAAAGGTAGCCATTTTGGGTTAGCCTGTTTCATGTGTTTTATTGTTTCTTGTTTACGAGTTTACTTCCGCTGGTTTTCTCTGATGTTGTATCACAAGGGTGCCCGGGGTAAGACACCAGTCACGGGTCCGAGGTCGGGTCGTGACAGTAGTGTATAGTGGCTGGAGAGGTATATCAGTCGTATACATGTGTATATCGGTGTATATGGACTATATACGAGGGATATATGAACTGTTGAAGAGATAAGGAGGGAAATAGAGTGGTACATTAGTGATATATCGGGTGTATACAAGGCTGTTTGTAGAGTATAAGAGTTGGATAGTTGTATATCAGCGTATATCATATGTATACCGGCGGTATACGGGCGATTTGGTGTCGGAAAAAAAGGAAATGGAGGCCAAATTTTAGTTTTAGGTCGGGAAGGATTATTGACTCTTGATACCATGTAAAATTGTATTAATCTCCATTGGGGAGTCTTTCTCATTAATACAAATATATATAGTGTACAATGTGAAATCCTAATACAATAAGGATCATATTTCTACCATAATTATACATCACTAAATATTATACAATATATGGAATATATTATAATTATGATATTATGTATGTACACGTTAATAAATACTGATTGCGTGAGGATACATAGGAGATCGAAGACTTCTCCATAAATCTCCAACCTCCCCAATGGCAATGAGAGCCAGAGAGAATGGGATAGCTTATCCCTATTTATACTTATACCCTCTCCCAGTTTGCATGCATTTACGTTCATTCTCTCTATATAAAGCCTATAATATCTATCTATCATATGATCATCTACATTAAATTTAGGAAAAAGGTTCAAATATGTTACCAAATTATTGAAAATGACTCATTTATGTCACTAATCAATAGTTTTGCTCATTTATGTCATCGACGTCATCAAAATAACTCACTTATACCATTTTTCATTAACGCCGATTTTACAATATCATTTTTCATTAAAAATGGCATAGATGAGTCATTTTGGTAACGACAATGACATAAATGAGTCAAACTATTAACGAGTGTCATAAATGAGTCAATAGTTTAATGACATATTTGAGCGTTTTCCCTTGAATTTATTTAATTTGAAGTGTTCTTTTCAAAAAGTTTGTGTTTTTTTTAATTAGCAATAACTAAATGTTGAAATCTATTCCACCGTTTGTTTTAATAAAAAAAACTTGTTTATTAACAAGCGGCGTCTCCAACTAGATACTCACAAGTATAAGTCAGCACATAACAAGATCGCATCTCCAATATTTCTGATGCTTGTAAGGTCTAAATCATTCGGATACATTTTTCATAAGAATATGCAACTATAAATTTTGTAAGACCAATAAACATATAGCCCAGATACATTGAGAATTTACTACTACGTACCATTTTAAAGTATGCAACGTGTAGAACTATAAAGAGATAAAAAAATAACTATACATAAAAACTCTCATAATATCATTTACGATATTTGGAAGATGGAAAAACACATGCAGGATACTTTGTACACTGGACTGTCCTTTTAATTATGAATAACAAATGCCTTTATTACATGATTATTTAGCATAAAATTTGTTTATTAGAAAAATCAGATAAATTTATTTGTTTGAGATTTTTAGCAACAAAGCTAATCCAAATTAACTTATGGAATCAGTAATATGAGGTTTCAAACAATAACGTACTTCTGCCAATTTCATGACTTGATTGACTTCGGACCTGAATGAACCCCAAATCTTTGATGATTTCATCATCTATAATTGAGTTGGCGCAAGCCAAAAGTTTGACTTGAACCTACCTTTGCTAAGAGAAGAGAGAGAAGGGAAAGACAGATGGCAGAAAGAAATCATGTCGCCTTCGTCTCCCATTGTATTCGCCTTCTTCATATGGCAAGCGCGCGTGCTGCAAGATCGAGTTTCACTTGCTCAACGAACTCGATCTCCTTTCTGTCTTTCTCCACCGGGCCCCATTCGGAATTTAGCATCTTACCTTGTAGTACGTGAATTAGGCTAGGCCCTAAAAGGTGCTTGTTGAGTAAGGCCGGCTTTCGAGCTATTATGGCAGGCTAAAGCTAGCTCTCATTCTACTTCTGGACCGGTCTACTACTTATCAAGAATCATGACGCCCACGGAACAAAGAGGCAGTTCTCATTGAACGTAGATATTTGTTGCTAAGCTGTTTCCCTTTCTCCTATTCCGCCTCCCCCGAATGATCGGTGCAGCGGTTAGGCATCATTAGACCAAAGAGTCGTCTTTCAGGATTGGTCGTTATAGGGATAGACCGACCCATAATGGAATAGTAATAGAAAAAGTGGATAGCGTCATTCTCTGCATCCCAGCCCTCCACCTATCCCATCCCTTCCTTCTTCTAATAACAGCGAAAGACGCTAGGCAAACATATGAATGATATAAAAGGAAAAAGTTATGATAATATAAGTATTAGTGAAAGGGAGGCAAGAAAGCTTATTCAATCTTCAAATAATGAACTGAATGCCTTCAAGAATCAAAGTAACGTGAAATTGTTAAACTAAATGCTAAGAGAATAATGTAATTGTATTGCTATGTGAATAATTTGATCGGTACGAATCAGAAATCACAAGGGTGCATATAGAGTAGATTTGTTTAACTAACTCCCTAACCCTAAGCATGATATGGCCGTTGTGGGTGTGAAAGTCGTAAATTCTACAAATGAGATAAGTCGGGATTCCTTAAATCTCGAGGTGCTCGACTATGCTTAACTGATGCCTTCTGGGTGCGTATGGATGCTGGTTGTCTGACCTCATGTGGAGAGCACGTAACCGAATTGTGACATGTACTTAGAATATTAGGGAACCTTGTGCTTCTCCCTGAAGCTATTCATGTATTACGCCCCATATTTTTTTCGTGCTAGTATGTGTCGTGAATAAAGTAACAAAAGCCCGGTGAGATTAAGATCTCGTATTCGAATGACAATGAGTTTAAACAAGTGTTAAGTAAGTTTTGGAAGAGTTCGGAGTTATACAAATCAAAGAAAATATTTTTCGGTGAAGTTCGCCAAAGGGAAGTGGATTGTAGTAGCCCGTACTTCGGGGTAAGAATAAGAGTTCTTAATATGATAAGACGATCTTGTTATGAGGTATTTAATCATATAATAGTCGTATGTTAAGATTTGAAGTCAAGCAAGTTGTAAATAAAAATTGGCAAAGGTCATCACAAGTTACGTTCATAAATTCATTGAAATTTGGGTCAGATATAGGAGAGTTTTTCTCTCAATATACTAAGAGTTACGGGTTGATACGCCCATGAAATTGAATATCTACAGTCTATTTTTCAGCGCATTAAGCCATTCATCGATACAAAATCAGAGTAAGATTGTTGGGCAGGCAGTGAAGTTCGCTCAGCGAGCTAAGCTAGGCGGTGGAAGTGTCTAACATCCCATTTAAGTGGTGGCAGCCCTTTCACTTCATTCCATGGACCAAAACCGACCCTAATAGCTCTCAAAAGCTCTCTAAGAGTTTCCATGGCTTCTAAGTAAAGATCCTTAAGTGTATAACGTAAATCTTTTCATCGGGAAGCTCGTAGTGAAAGTCTTCTACTTCTCATCTCTCTTGTGTTGAGTTGGAGACTTGGTAGTTGGAAGTAAGGTGTACTAAAGGGCTTTTTGGTTCTGGAGGTAAGCTTCCTCTTTTTCTTCATGTAAATAAGCTTATATAAGCTATGGAAGTATTCCTTGTTAAGAGCTTAGAAAGCGATAGTCGAAACTCGTAGATTTGTATTGTATTGATGTTATGCTGCATACATGTGCTAAGGTTATGGTGTCAAGTTACTAAATATAATGTTTATGTTGTGAGTAGAAAATAAGAGTATTGAAGAGCTAGTGGTTTTGTATAAATGTTGGTTTACCATTGTTGAATGATAAGATATTATATGCACTTTAAGGTGTTTGACAAATTGTCTAAGTGATTCGACTCTTAAGTTTATTGATCTGATTGTGATCCAAACTATTTGTATGGTGTAGCTATCATCTGTAGTGCGGGCTAGAACTCATGAGGCTATTTTAGCTAAGGCGAACTAGTGGTGTGTAATGACTATCCTTTCTGTCATTGCATGAATCCGAAAGAATGTCAGTTTCCAAAAGAAGTTTATAAATTAGTATTCCACTCTTGCATTGCTCATCCCCTTGTTTGAAGTACTTTCATGTCATAACCTATATCTTGTCATAAATTGACGTGTCAGCTGCTATTCTTAGTGTATTGTATATCTCGTTCCTCCCAAATGGAGTCTCTAAAGTGTTATTCATTGAGTCGATCAAATGTCATACTAAAGTAAAAGAATGAGTCATATGAAATAAAAGAGCCAAGAGTGCTATTGTTATTAAGGTGGATAAGTTATAACCACCACCGAATGAATATCTGTTGGGTGATGATTATAAATATATAACCACCATCGAACGAATATCAGTTAGGCGATGATTATAAATATATAACCATCACGGAAAAAATATTATTTGGGACTCAGATAGCGCGACACAAGCATTATAATCCCGCTTCCAGTAGCAATAGATCTATCGTGGATAGAATTTAATCTGGCTCATGATTTTCAGTCGTCGATAGACGTGATCTTAGAAAGAAGTGAGATTTAGGGATGTAGTAAGGGTTAAAGAAATCGTTAGTATGGACAGATTGTTATAACCGAATGGTAGTATTGAAGATTAGTATGAATATCTCAATAGTACCTCTTTAGAGGATATATACACGATGTATCCAAGAATTATTAGTCAAATACTACTTCTTGAGAGTCTTAAAGATCCGAGAGTCAAGTATTGAAATCTTGGTATATGAGGTGAGTATTCTCCTCAGTGAGACAATTAAGTGCCTAGAGAACAAAGTCGGTAGAAGAGGGAGGAGTTAATTAAGAGTGAAAAAATATTCAGTTGGAATCATCCAACAATGAAGATAAGAAGCAATGACATTAGCAAAGGTTGCTAGAAAAATAAGTGGGGCACGTGAGTAGATATGAGAAACGACTGGAAGTCGTGAGATAAAATATGGTGATGCGACAAATTCATAGCCAAGTAGAACAAAAAGGCAAGAGGAAGTTCATGTTGAGTGTGTAAGAGGAATATGTTATGAGACGAAGTCTCTACTTCAAGAATTGAATAGATGATTCAATAAAAGGTATTAACTGGATGATTTAGATCCATGAATTAAAAAGTATAGATATTAGGAAGTACCCTAAGATAAACAGAACAACCAACAATTTGAGAATGAAAATGTTTGCACGAACAATGATGATTTTCATGATGGAGGAGAGACAAATATTTTTATGAAAACTAATGAGCATATAATAGAAGATATTCTCCCCTGCCAAGTTGAAAAAGAGGTTCCACTGGACAACGGGGATGATGATGATGTTCAGTTGGTTGAATAACTAGAGGATGCAATGATTGAAACACATCATAGCTATATATTTTCTGATTGCTCAGATTTTCATGAAGGATATAAATTTCTGAACAAAGAAGATGTAGTGAACAAACTGAAACTTTTCACAATGAGAAAGGGTTTCGAGTTTGCTACAAAAAAAATCAATAAATTATTGATAAGTGTTTCATGTGTTGAAAAAAGCTGCAAGCGGAGATTTCGTGTTGTTAAATATATTAGCTCACATGCCTTTGGTATCACCAAGTATGAACCTAATCATACCCGCATGGGTAACTTCGATTGGTTCAGTGGCAGATTCTTGAAAGCGAGTTCGAGCCGCAGCGTGCATGTGGGAGTTCATTTCTTGTGAGGATGACTCCTTGGCACCTGAGCATTGTCTGCCTCACACAGTGGGCGAAAATCTGTGATTTACCTTCCTTCACCAATCTCTGTCGGATCGGAGGGGTGGGGGTCCTGTGGGCGAGGAATTTCGCCTTGCACGCAAGTATGAACCTAATCACTCTTGTGTGACTTGAGATCTATATCTGGAACACATATCACATCTAGCAGACAAAAGCAATTGTTGTAACAGACAGATCATACATCTGTCGGACAGATCCTCAATTTGTCAATGACTACAAATGGAATAAATTATAATAGAAAATTTACACTGCAAAATTATTAATACAATTAAAATAAGTCAAATATTTCTGTCATTGAGAACATAAGAGACATAATATAAATATCCTAAGTTTCTAGAATTAAATACAATCAAAGACTAATTTTAATTAATCATATCGATTCATAGTTCGTCTGACAAATTCAAAAAAATTTACTAACTATCACTACCAATCTTTCTCCTTGCATATGTCTTCATTTTCTGTTGTCCGATATCTATTACATAAAGGGAATTATACTTTGGGTTAGTTTTCCTTGTTCGTTTCACTCTTGCAGTACATTCTTCCGGAAATTTGGCTGCTTCATCGTAGTCAACCATGTTACTTCCTTCCTCTTTTTTTTTTGGGACACTAGGCCAGAATGTCTAGGTTCTATCTTTTATTTATTAAAAAACGGTGCCCCAAAGGAGATAGTACATACCTTAACCAGAATGCAAGAAAACGAAGAAGCCAATACCAAGTAAGATATGATCATTCCAGAGTTTATAACACACTATGTGATGATATTGAAAGAATTAATCTCTTGATTATTCTTATTGATGAAATGCATATATATATACAAGTTACAATAGGAAGATCTTTTTCCTATTCTACATCTAAATTCATATTTCATATGGAGACTAACTATACAATTATGATAATATTACAATACTAATTAAGGTACAAGACTAATATCTAATATATACCAAATATATAAAATTTCCAAAACTGCCCGTGATGGGCTCGTGATGCCCGTGACTTCATTGGGCTGCCCTGGTGGGTCGTGAGCTATAATATTCTGAATATACACATAATATACATTTGTATATTGTATATTATGTGTATATTTAACACACTCCCGCAGTCATAGCGGGCGGTCTCACTGAGACTGTCTCTAAAATCTTAAAAAATGACCGAGGGAAGACCTTTGTAAAGATGTCTGCAATTTGATATCTGGAAGGGACATAACAGACGCGTACTTGTCCACGAGCTACCTTTTCTCGAACAAAATGAATGTCCATCTCAATATGTTTAGTG
Source organism: Przewalskia tangutica (assembly GCA_029844215.1). Lineage (NCBI taxonomy): Eukaryota > Viridiplantae > Streptophyta > Magnoliopsida > Solanales > Solanaceae > Przewalskia > Przewalskia tangutica. The sequence continues at coordinate 44,859,076 of CM056729.1, forward strand.
CGCTGGTGCTGGACCGGATTACCAGAAAGGTAGATGGCACTAATATTATCATAATACACCAAGGTAGCTTTCTGAATAGAACAATGGAGCTCTAAAAGAAAATTACGTAACCAACATGACTCAGAAACTACATTGGCTACCCCTCGATACTCGGCCTCTGCACTCGAACGCGAAAGCGTGAATTGATATTAGGCAGACCATCAGACCAAGTTATTTCCAAGAAACATACAATAGACAAACATAGAACGTCTGGTGTCTGGACAACCACCTCAATCAATATATGTGTAGTATACAAGTATAGATGTCGACGACGGATACAAATGCAAGTCATAATCAAGTATTCCCTGAATGTACCTAAGAATGCGTTTGACCGCATTCATACGTTCAATCTTAGGGTCATCCATAAACAAACACACATATTGTACGACATATGTAATATCAGGTCGCGTGAACATAAGATACTTAAGGGCCCTGCAAGACTACGATAACGGATCGGATCCTCATAGGGGGAGCCAGCTGCAGCACCCACCTTGAGTTTAGTATCAAATGGAATAGAAGCGTACTTGGAGGATGACATCCCAACCCTCTCAATAATCTCAGCTGCATACTTCCTTTGTGATAAGAACAGTCCCCCTGCATGACGAGTGACAACAATTCCCAAAAAAATAACTCAATAGCCCCAAGTCTTTCATAGCAAACTCAGAACTGAGCATTGTTATAATAGACTGACGTAATGCATCAGAAGAGACAGTCAAGATAATATAATCCACATATAATAGTATATAAGCCATGGCAGAACCCCGATGATATATGAATAATGAATTATCAGACCTGCTGTGAGATAACCCAATAGTCGAACATAGTCAGCAAACCTCTTATACCAAGTCCGTGGGGACTGCTTAAGCCCATATAAGGGCTTCTTAAACAAACAGACAGTCTTATGCCTTGCAAATGAATTGTTAGAATTTTTCTTATGAGAAAAATTCCACATAGACTGAATAATATTAACACCAGATGGACGGGGCACCAACTCCCACGTCTTAATATCAATGAGAGCATTACATTCATCAGTCATAGCAATTTTTCAATTCGGTTCATTTAAAGCAGACACAGAATTACAGGGTAAATGTGATTTAAGAACATTAGAATTGAAATTAATATGTCTTTTTGGTTTAAAAATACCACGTTGGGCTCGGGCGACTGGTCCATGACTTGGGACTGGATTGGGTGAATTTTAGGCTGGACTGGGACACGGGATGGACTGGCCAGCAGGCAGTGAGCCTGTTGTCCCAGAACTGTAACGTTGAACTTGAGAAACTGGGCCAGAAACTGAAGACAAAAGTGGCCAGAAACTGAAGATGAAACACCAGCGGGTAGTGGGCCCGCTAGCGGATTCAGGGTGTGAGACAGGTCCGACAAGTGGTGAATAATATACGGGGATAGACCATCCTCGAAAAAATTATACGAACTAGGCACGAGACTTTCTACCTTAGTAAATGGAAATTGGGACTCATAAAAAATAACATGACGACTAATAATGATTCGATTAGATGACAAATCAAAACATTTATAACTGTCACGCCCCGAACCCCGGGCCCGTGACTGGTGCCCTACCTGGGCACCCTTCTACCTTAACAACACAAGTAAACTGCGGAATTTAAATAACACCTCTTTTTTTTTTAAACCAACGTACGTGCAAGGGCAAGGCCGACAAAGTGCCGTAATATACATAAACGAAGACACTACAACGCATACGTAGTCCAATCCCACATATGAATACGCACTTAAGAGTTTTATGAAATATGACGGACAAGTCCCGCCGTACCCATGCATACAAAAGCACATCGAAGGAACTATACCAAAAGATAAGCTCCCGAACAGAGGAGCTATCCAAAACTCGAGCGGTCCTACACTGCAGATCACCAAAGCTGCGTACCTAAACTGCGGCATGAAACGCGGCCGAGGAGGTCGATGCGAAGAATGTACCAAGTATGTGAAACGGTAAATCAGAATGAAATCATAACGATCTAACAAAGCAGAGACATGTATGATAGCAACCTACGATTACCACGACACATGCGATCATATCAAGTCGTGGACGCGTGCCAAAGTCATTACTCAAATATAACCATGGGTCTCACGCCCATAATATCAATCATGCGTGTTATCCTTTCTCACCGCCGATCCATGATATAATATCACACCAATAAGCATAATGTCATATAGTGCGCCCATAAAGGTATCTTGCGGACCCATTTCGGGACGATAATGTCATATAGTGCGCGTAAGGTATCTTGCGACCCATTTTGGGACGATAATGTCATCTAGTACGCGTAAGGTATCTTGCGGCCCATTTCGGGACAATAATGTCATATAGTGCGCGTAAAGGTATCGCCGACCCATTTCGGGACGATAATGTCATCTAGTCTTCCGTAAGGTATCTTGCGACCCATTTCGGGACGATAATGTCATATAGTCCGCGTAAAGGTATCGCCCGACCCATTTCGGGACGATAATGTCATCTAGTCTTCCGTAAAGGTATCGCCGGCCCATTTCTCGGGGCGATAATGTCATATAGTGCGCGTAAGGTATCTTGCCCGACCCATTTACGGGACGATAATGTCATCTAGTCTTCCGTAAAGGTATCTTGCCGGCTATTTCGGGACGATAATGTCATATAGTGCGCGTAAGGTATCTTGCCCGACTCACGACCCGACCGGGCATGGTGTGCCTACTGGGCACTTTACAGTGTACATCGAGATATACTGTGAACATACATAAACTTAAACAATGAAATAAAATATAGGTCAGCCGATAAGGCTACCTCCCTGGATATAAACAAATCCAACAGCAGTTACCTCTAATTTTTTTTTATAAAGTGACCCACAAGATATGACTACGCACTTAAGAGTTTACATTAATAAGCGTGACGACGGGGCCCGCCATACCACAATGTACAAAAGTCAACGACTTGAGGAACCATACCAAAAACAAAGCCTCCGAGAAATGGAGCTTTCGAGCCGAAACGGTGATCCTACGAGTGCGGATCGACCAAACTATGTACTTCAACTGCGGCATGACGCGGCCCGAAGGAGGTCGATTACAAAATATGTACCAAGTATGCAAAGCGAAATCTGTAATTTAAATCATAATAGTCAAAAGTACAGGTGAAGACATATATGATAACCAAATTAACAGTACACTGTGCCTCACTGAAGTGGAAGTAATGAAAGTCAGTTTTACCTTCTACAGCCTGTCTCAACATATGAGCCATAGTCACACCAGGGCTATGAACCCCAGCCCTCAAATATCCAAACGCGCCCGTGGGATTCCCCATCACTGCCGACCGCTAGGTGTAAAATCTAACTCTGTGATGCGCCCGTGGCATCCTTCCTCACTGTCGGCGTACACACAAATCTAACCATGTATATACCTATATCCTCTGCCCGTGGAATCCCCCGTCACTTCCGACAGCCATAAAAGTAAATACAACCATGTGACGCGCCCGTGGCATCCTACCTCACTGTCGGCGTACACATACACAATACATACATATATACATATATCATGCCCGTGGAATCCCTCATCTCGGGTACATGACTTCATGAGGTGTTCCTCGCATCGTGGGTAGAAAATCCACGGAACCAGGTGGTATAACGATCTTGGGGGTGTACCCCTCATTTATACTCTTACCCCTCAAACTACATGTCTCTAATCCTCATCGTAGCGTGTCCCCGACGCATACCCGTGGAATCCCACATCACCGACGGTATGTCGGTAAACTCATACTAAGACCATGGAAACATTCGTGGAATCCCACATCACCGCTTGCACATCCAAGTAAACTCATACTACTATGACCAGGAGCATACCCGTGGAATCCCACATCACCGCCATGCGTCGGTAGAATCATAATGAGGCAATGATGGCATACCCGTGGAATCCTCCATCACTGACGGTACGTCCAAGTAAGCTCCTAACTTCTTTAGACTTTCATTAAAATACAAAATGGATCTCATTTACGACCTTAGGCACTTTCCATATCACTTAACAAGTCCTGGGAAAATTCAACCCAAAGTACTATGTATTTCTATTCTTTCCAAGATCCCTTTTCCACATAAGACCCCAAGATACTAACACCGTAGTATCAAGGCTTACCTACATTTCAAACAAGTCACTATACTATTAGAAATATGCTTGGCTAACTCAAGTGACCCTCATTTTAAACTTTTAAGCAATTGATGCCTTTAAATCGAATTGCCTTTCTTAGTATCCATTCTTTTATCTAGGCTTACCTTATTCGAGAAAAACCATTTCTTTAAGCTTCCATAAAGTTATTATAACCAACTTCCCATAAAGTCGTTATACTAACTTTATGCTTTAGAACCAAGACATCCTTATCCTCCCATAAAGCCGTCATAACTAACTTCCCATAAAGCCGTTATAACTCTTTATGTCTTAGACCACTTTGCTCTCTCTATAACCAAGAGGCTTGTACTTCAATTCAAGTTACACTACTTTCAAAATACTTCAAAAATCTTAACTTAGAAAACAAGTTTCTTAACTTAGGAACCATGTCTCTTATCTTTAGAATAGTTCAAGAATCAATACTTCCCGAATCTAGTATTCTATACTTGATCATGTCAAGAAATCCTTGTCTACCTTATTAGGATAAACCATTCTTATAACTCTTCCTTAAGGACACGTGAGTTAATTCTCTAACTCCACCAACTAGACATCCTTAAAACAAGTCAAATATGTCAAATGACTTCACTTCATTTAAAATCACGTCGTCACCGCATCATACGATTATAACTACTCATGCTCAAGAGATAGGAAGAGTTCTACATACCTCTTTTGCTTAATTCACTTGCCAAGTCCAATATGCCGTCCGTAGATGTCAACCTATAATGACCATAATACGTCTATTAGCTTCTAGCTTCAACGTAATATATTCTAATGAAAAGTCCGCGTTCTACGGAAATTTGGGACAAAGACTTCCTTTGTTTCTACTTACTATGCCACCTTTTCAAGGCGAAATTCAATAACCAACGCCACCTTTAAGGCTCAATTCATTCAAGAATTACAAGGGATTACACGCCTACTAATACGTGTAAAATTCCGCCCCACAACAACACAAAATAAACCAATAATTTCCATGCCATTCTTGGCCAACAATATAACCAATACTAAACCCCTTTCAACTCTTTCCAATCCAAGTTCTTAAGTCTAACATGATATCTAGCCCTAGACATCTTCAACAATTACAATCTCCCTTACAACATGCGACGACCCAAATCTATTCAAATAAAACAGCCTCAGGCTCAACTCTATACTACTACAATAAAAGCGAATTTTAGGCTCAATTCTAAATCACTAAAATATAATGACCTCAGGCTCACATCTATACTACTAAAATATATAACAGCCTTAGGCTCATAACCAAGAGAAAGGGGAAACTTTTACCTTAAGGAATAGCCCACAAAAGCCCCTTTTTCTTCCACCTCTTTCCGTCAAAATCGCCCACCAGCGCTTCCCACAAGTTTACCCACACTTTTCCTTCTTGCCCGCTCAACAATTTCCTCTTAGGCTAGGTTTTCTTCAAAAATCAAGAGAGAAGGGAGAGGATCTTTCTTGGGAGGGTTTGAAATGAAATGGCCAAGTCTTCCAAGACTTGGCCCTAAAATAGGACCACTTTCAGATAAAAAGGATGGGAGGGACATTTGTCACCCTCCCAAAGGTTTAAAACAAAAATATCCCCTGTTTTTAGCCTGTCACTGCGCAAAAATTCCGCCTCGGCGCATTGCGCCCAGCGGCCGCTTACTTCCGAAAAGTTCCGCATTCCGCGCGCCTGCGTCGGCCAGTACTGCAACCCTGCGAACCCCGAACAACCGCGCCAGCGCCGCGGCCAGATTCAGTACCTCTGCACGCAAGCTAACTGCTTGCACACCAAACTTGAAACTTCCATAACTTTTGACTCCGATGTCCTATCGACGAACGGTTTGTTGCGTTGGAAACTAGATTCAGCGAACTTCATACTAATCTTTTAAAACTCTTCAAAACTCCTAAAGAACTAGGAGATATACCACTCCAAAGTTGACTGAAAGTCTGCCCACAACCTTTTGCCAACCCAACTTTCCAAATTCAAATCTTATTTCCTTTCGTATGTTCTTAACTTAACCTCTTGAATTTACGGGGTGTAACAGACCCATTTCTGGGACGATAATGTCATCTAGTCTTCCCGTAAAGGTATACTGCCCGGCCCATTTCTGGGACGATAATGTCATATAGTCCGCGTAAGGTATCTTTGCGACCCATTTCGGGACGATAATGTCATATAGTCTTCCCGTAGCGTATCGCCCGGCCCATTTCTGGGACGATAATGTCATATAGTCTGCCCGTAAAGGTATACTGCCCGACCCATTTCTGGGACGATAATGTCATATAGTCTGCCCGTAAAGGTATACTGCCCGACCCATTTCTGGGACGATAATGTCATCTAGTCTGCCCGTAAAGGTATACTGCCCGGCCCTTTTCTGGGACGATAATGTCATATAGTCTAATTCTCAATTAAACAAGCCAAAGTACTTATCAAGGCACACTTAGACTAATTCTCAATTAATCAAGCCAAAGTACTACGTACGTACATTCTTTTCAAAAGACTCATTTTTATGAATTACTCCAAGATACTAACACCCGTAGTATCAAGGTGTGTCTATTTTTCAAGTAAGTTACTACACTCTTAGAAAACTCATTTCAAATCTTGAAATCAAGTAACTTCAAATTTTCACAATCTAGGCAACTTATGCCCATTAATCAAAATAGACAACTTCCTAAACCTTCCATAAAGCCGTTATAACCAACTTCTCATAAAGCCGTTATAACCCTTTATGGTTTTTAGACAATTTCATTCATTTTTTATAACCAAGAGACTTATACCTAAACCAAGTATCACAAACTTTCAAATCAAGTTTCTTAACTTTCAAAAATACTTCGAGTCTCTTAATATATCGAAAACAAGTTTCTTCTACTTTTAAACCTCAAGTAACTCACACCTTTAAGACAAGTTACTTCTCTTAAATCATGTCATTTCTCCTCTTTTGAAACAATTAAGTAAATCACTCATTTGACTCCCCTAAAGTCATTATAATGACCTTTAGGTTTTGGAACTAAGGCACTAGCCAAAAGGTTTGGAAACCATTTTCTTTTCAAGACTCCATGTACTTTAAGTAACATACTTTCACTTTTAAGAATCCAAACTTCACCAAGGACATGGATTATACAACTTACAATTTAAACATCAAAGTACAATCAAGGGAGTATATAGAACAAATTCTACTTTAGGCAATTCAAATACAACCAAGGAATGGATCATTTAAGGAGTAGGAAATACTTTCTTTATCTTAAGGAATCATGCTAGAAGAGGAGATAGTTCACATACCTTTCCGGCTAAATCCACAAGCTAAGCCGAATACGCGTGCGTGAAGTGTCAACCTATAATGGTCACAACAAGACTATCAACTTCTAGTCTCTAATGTAGAATAATACTAAGTATACGGTCTCTAATTCTACGGAAAATCGGGCAGCACTTCCTTTGTTCCTACTCACTTTGCCACCTTTTTCAAGGCCGAATACAATAACCAACACGCCACATTTAAGGCTCAAAACAACAACCAAACAAAGGGGATTACACGCCTTACAATACGTGTAAAATTCCGCCCCACAATTCATATCAAGTAGTATAAAAATCCAAGCCATTCTCGGCCAACTTATAACCAACAACACTAAGTCTTTTCCAATCCTTTTCCAAATTCCAAGTTCTAAGGTCTAACATGTTATATAGTTATAAACCACTTCAACAACTACAATTTCCTTCTTACACAACATGCGACGACTTAAACGAATAATCGACTTGAATTGTAATCTTAAGGCTAAACATGCTAGTTTTCGGATTAGGGTTCCAATAGCCAATAAACTTATCAACTTCACACTATATACCACATGCTTGCTAATATCCATAGCTACAACAACAAGTAAGTCTTAACTACTAAAACGACAAAATTTATACCTTTCCAAGCCCTTAAAATTTCCAAGATTCAAAGTCGCGCCTTAGCAATTCTTAGCTCCTTTCCTTAGGTTCCAATCCGCTCCAAGCACTCCTTAGAGGCCTATGAAGAACCCATCTTCAAGTTCCAACTTCAAAGTTGAAGAACTCCTTAAGTTTTCGCCTTGTGACTAACGTAAAAATGCGTTTTTCCGAAATCTTTCTATTGAGATATCCTTACAATACCCTTAGGGACATTGGGTTAAAGTCTTGTGGCTAAAGGATCAAAACTACAAAATTTTCTTGTGCAAAAGACCTCAAACCCGAGAGCAATTAGTGAGGGACAAGAGTTGTCTAATTTTTCTAATTGTTGAAGAGCAAGTCTTGCACTAGTAGCATGCTTATATAACACATTGGATGGCTTAGACTTACACAAATGGGTGGTTAAGATGAAGATCACATGGATCAAGCCCAAGTGGCAAGTTGACTTGGTCAATTATATCAAGCTTGCAAGACTTATCTTCCAAGATGGTCAATGACCATTTTACCCCCTTACCAATTCGACCAAGACCTTGTGGGGGGTGCCACGTGTCGCCCTCTCATTCGTCCATAAAATTAGAACCTCGTGGGTCCCACAAAAATGTAAAATTCCTCGGGTGGGCCCCACATGACCAAATCCGTAAAAATAAATTTCCAAAAAGTTAAGAGTTCCATACTTTTCAAATAATGTATTTTGAGAATCCAATTCTCAACAACGAACATTTTTCTTTTCCGACGTCCGGAAGATTTTCCGTCGGAAAAACAATTCTTCCTTTCGTACTAATTTTCAAGTCTTGATTCCTTACATACATTCTCTTATACATGTCCTGGACTTCCGGGGTGTAACAATAACCACGGTGATTTGACGGATAACCCAAAAACACACGAGGAGTAGAACGGGCCTGAAGTTTGTTAATTGTGGTAGATGAAAAAAAGGAATAAGACAAGCACCCAAAGACTCTAAGATGTGTATACGAGGGAGTCTTATTATATAAAATTTAAAGAGGGGACGAATATGTCAAGCCTTTGAAAGGAAGAATGTTAAGAATATCGGTAGCCATTTGTAGAGCATGATGTCAAAAAGACAGGGGTACAGAAGTATGAACCAAGAATGTTCGGATAATGTTATTAATGATACAAATTTTGCGTTCGATTTTCCCATTTTGTGAAGACGTATGAGGACAAGAAAAATAAAAATTGATTATATTTTTAGCATAAAATTCCCGAAACTCCTATTGTCATACTATTTGTCATTATCACATTGGATATTTTTTATTTTTCGTTCGAATTGGGTCTTAATGAAAGCTCTAAATTTTTGGAAGATGGAAAAAACTTGAGATTTCTTTGCTATTGAAAACGTCTATAAAAATTTAGAATAATCATCTAAAAATAGAACATAGTAACTATGACCCAATGAACTAAGAACATAAGATATTCATAAATCGCGATGAATAATATCAAATGGCATTGAAGTAGTAGAATTAGAATCCATAAATGGCAATTTAACAATATTTCCTAAGAAACAAGATTGACACTTCGGAGTACTATGCGTACCCTTAATAGAAATAAGTTTAATTTTATCTAAGACAGACAAAAGAGACGGCCCCAGATGACCTAGACGAGCATGCCGCATGGAAAGACCAAGAGCTGCAAAAGTGGAAGGCATGGCTTGACGCGAGGAACCGAGACTTGATGTGATTGGATAAAAATCCCCCTACTGTCACACCTCATGAGAGGACTCCTCGTCTTGAAATCTTTCACAGAAAACCCAAAAGGATCAAAATCAATAGAAACCCAATTATCAATGGTTTTACGAACATACACCAAATGTTTAATTAGTTTTAGAGTATGAAGGGTATTTTTCAAGAAAAGTGGTAGATGGGGAGGAGACAAAGTTTCATGACCATAACCCTTAATTGGAATTGAATTTTCATTACCAACAATTATATCACGATTACTGCTCAAATTGGAATAAGACGAGAGAGTACCTTGGTCGGATGTCATGTGGGTAGTGGCGTCTGTGTCCATGTACCAATTTGGGTCCGGTTGAGTCAATCCAAGCGTGTGCATTGCAGCTTCAATGTCGATTTGTGTGGGTCCCGCTGCGTGATGGGCTTGAGGGGTCGAGTCCAGTATTTCATCGCCGCCCATAAACCGTCTGAAACCCGAACGACCGAGAAAATAGCGTGGCCGGGCGTAAAATGGGCCGCTTCTCGTAATGCATTGGGTCGGATCGGCAGAACGGCCCACCGCCGCCCCACATTCGCCGATCTTCTTGGCCTCGAGGACACCACCGCCACTACCACTATTTTGTTTGCCGCCACAATTGCCATTATTTTTCCGATTTTGACCACTTTTATCACCACCGTTGTTGCCATTTTGGATCACGTTGGTGGAATCGGAAGGAGGAAAGTTGGAATCAGTCATCATGACGACGGGACTAGCCCCTATAGCCGTCTTTTTAGCCAATTCCGCTTCTTCCAATGTGAGCATAAAGCGGGCTTGATAGAATTCCGGAAGGGGGTTACTTTGACGAAGGATTGAAGCAGCCCCGTTATAGGCCTCAGACATGTCTGCAACCATCTGTAGGACGAGACGACTATTGCTCACAGGAGCCCCCACGTTGCGAAGTTGATCCGCCAAGTCCTTGAATCATTTACAATAAGATGAAACGTTAGGAAAATTCACCACAACTTGAGAAATTTTTTGTTCAAGGGTGACAATGCGTGAATGAATGTTAACCTGGAAGATATCATGCAATCGATTCCAAGCAGCCATAGCTGTGGAGTTGGGTTCCATAATCGTTTGTAAGAGGTCAAGAGAGATAGTTGCATAAATCCATTGGAGAACTTTTGCGTCAAGAGTGACCCATGATTTTTGATAATCTTCTTTGGTGGGCACAACCTCCTCCGTATTACCCTCTGTATTAGCAGCCGGAGGGATTATGTGGTGGAGGACTTGATGTGTCATCGCATGAATCTTAAATAATTCCGCTCACATCCCATATTGGACGTTTTCTAGGTCAAGAACAATAGGAAGAACGCTCTTGATGTTAGAAACTGTGAGGGCAGGATGAAACGTGTTCTTATCAGTCATAGTGAATAGAACAACAAGTTTTGGAGAAGGTAAATTTGGAAGGGAGGTTTCGGATTTTGAGGAGAGAAGAAAAACCGAGAAGGGTAGTTTAATTTGTGTCTCGGGTTCAGTGAAATTCAAGGGGGGGGGGGGGGATTATCACCGAAAATTGAGAGAAAAGAGAGAAGCGGAAGCAAGGTAAAAATAACCTAGACTTTGGATACCATGAAAGAATTAATCTCTTGATTATTCTTATTAATGAAAGACATATATATACAAGTTACAATAAGAAAATCCTTTTCATATTCTATAGTCTCATCCAAATATCTTTCATATCCTCCCAATTAATCAATTTTTTTTTTGACTCAACAATAGTAGGAACCAGACTAGGATGCACCACAACCTATAAGAAATTAAATTGTTAAATAAAACTATAACAATAAAAACTTTAAAATGAAATATTGCACCAAATAACTTATATATTCACCTCTTTCTTTTGCATTGTTAATAATAATGTTATATAATCTAGGGGTGTCTACTTTTAATCATACTATTTGGAAAAATCTTAGAAGTGGCAAGGGGAACTCTGTCAATGGATGTTCAAAACCTCTACTAATATAGGAATTGCTTTGAAAGCCCGCATCTGTATTGAATACAAAAAAAGAGTATTAAATCAAATTAGTATATAAATTTCAGATCGATACATAAGTTGTCATGATCAATTAAATTTCAGATCGACAAATAATCTGTCAAGATCAATTCAATATCTATCTCATCAAAAATAATTTAAATTTATCATGAAAGCTCAAGGGAATTCTTTCAATGTAACCTTTAGATTTGAAATTATTTTTCTTCCATTCTGCAGACTTTTTCTTCAAGTTAACATTTATGAGTAACTCGATTGTCATCGCAAAAAACGTCTACCCCAAGGATATGCAATAAAGTAATCCAAATTTGTTACAATTCACAGTCTTTGTAGAAATAATTTGCTTTTGATCACCAGCACATAAAAAGAGTGAACAAATCACACCATAAGTTTTTCCGGTGCATCACTTAACTTAGTTTTTTTAGTAACTCCCTCTGATGGTTGTCTTCTAATATCAGTTTCATATCTGTTGTGATCTAGCAATTATTGGAATCTCATGCCTTTGTAGGGGAGAGTGTTAAATATATAATTTACGAATATTGCGTGTTGATTGTGCGCAGAACAATTGATTGAAGAAGAAGAATTGAAAATTGAGATGAAGAGGAAGAGGGGGAACGAGATGGAAGAGAATGGAAAAAAGGTGCAGAGGAAGAGAGATATTTTGGAGTAAGAGAAATGAATTCTTATTATTCAGATTGTACATGACATATGTATTTATACACTTGTCTAGAATACTCCATCTATGAGATATTTATTTCATCTAAACTAACTCAATATATTTCAACACCCCCTCAAGCTGGGCACTGAAAATCGAGTTTTCAATCCTAGCTTGGTAACAATAGCAAAACACGCTACTAACTAGCAGCAACATCGTAGTACTTGTCTTCACAAAGCTCCGGCCATTCACATCACAAACATATGAATGTCCCTCGTTACGCAATAGATCAAAGCCACAAACTACTTGCCTGAATACTATGCAAACTTCTCTGGCCATTTGCTTCTCTGCAGAGGTAAGAAGAACAGGATACTGAACTTCTTTCCCATCAGGATTTCTCATAACAACACCATTAACAACAAACTCAGTCGCAGTAATTGAAGAAGCATTAGCTATATCAACATCAACAACAGAGATACTTAGTCGCAATGAATTCTTCATAATAGTACCCAGCAAAAACAGCAGCAGTAATAGTAACATCGACAGTAATGCGAACGATTTCTCTATTCCCACTGTAAACAAAGACCACCTGCTATTTTAGGCTTGCAGAGATGCTCCCATGCTATTGAATCATTCTTTGATATTTCAACAACACTTGTCTATGGATATCTCCTGCAGAGCTTCCATTATCTCTATCACCTTCTTTGGTAATGCAAACACTTGAGTTCAAAAAGTCTGTATAGCAAAAAAGACATTTTTGATGAGCTGAGCTCTCCTTGCATGGGAGAGAAACCTAGCTAACCAAGTAGTGATTCTTTGTAATAGTTTCTCCATCAAAGGTTTTGAAGCATCCATACCATCAAAACAATATCTTGGAAATACTATTAGTGCAACACGTCCATGGCCATACTTTGTGACTTGAAAACCCTCTCCAGCTCCACTAGAACCTTTAGGAGGCTCCAACAGTTGTATCCTCAGCTTTGCTATCTTATCCTTCAGCTGGCCGATATGATACCTCTCATAACACAAAATACATGTACAAAGGAATTAAGAGCACAAAAGTGAATCACCAAGTATCATCCCATGCTAAACCACAAGGGATCCTCTTGTTCTTGCAAGATTCATGTAAAGATATTTCTAACACTAATGCTTTTGAATTTCAACTATCTAATAGTGAGGTTAGTCTCTTTTGGATGACTAAGAAACTCTAAATTTGAACACTCCATAATCATCAATATCAACACAAACATCAGTAACAACACCAATAGTTGCTACTGATCCTGCATTTTACCAACAGTAGCAACCCATGAACAATATCACCAGTAGTTACAACATTAACATTTAACAGCAGGAGCTTCAACTCCCACAATATCCACTGCTTCTGTCGCCAAATCAACACCAAAAATACAAAATACTTGTGTATTCTCAACCACTGTTACATTAAAATCAGTTGAACCACCAGGTGTTACAAAATCAGTTGCAACACCAGTAGATTTATCAACAGTGTCATCACCCGTAGCATTAGAATTGGCTGATACATGCTCACCAAAAACATTCAAACCGGCAGTGACAATAAGTTTTTTTTCAGTACGAGAAATGATAATTTATGTATTTAAACCCTGATTAACAACAACAACTACAGTAGGTGCGACACTTGTTGTAGCAAACAAATGAAAGCAGTTTTCCGATAATTCTCGACATCCTCAACAATTTTATCACTATGATTCTTCCCCAAGAGATTGTGCTTCCTCTTTGTTTCCTCATGAAAATTATCAAGGTAGTTCATTGTATTAGGACCAACCACAACAGAAGAACCATTATCACTCCTGACTTCATAAAGACATTTTCAGATACATCAATAAAAGCCAAAAATAAGAATGTAGCAGCAGCAACGAAAAACCCCTCATTCTCTAGTCACACTCGGACTAGAGAATCCCTCGATTCTACCTATGCAAACTCTTAGAATAAGCTCGGATATGCAGTGGAGTTATCCCTCAATTTCCAGTCCAATTCTGGTTAGAAATTCCTCGATTCTCCTGTCCTGAGCTAAACAAATAAACATAAGCAATCAAACAGTTGATTGACCTGTGAAAAAACTCTGTAAATTGAGCTTCAACTCAATCCAGATTACTTCCGACGAAGTATCCCTCAGTTCTCAGTCGATTTGCAGCTGAAAACTCCTCGATCCTTTCATCAATCTATTGTTTATGCAACTCAAATATGCAATTCAATAATTTTACGCTAATTGAATTCAACTGATTAAAATTCAGTTGTCTGTGATGTATCTACTGATGTGTTCTCCATCATTACTAAACTAAAGTATATCACTACTGTGAATACAAACTTCAAATGCAAATTGACTTAAATATTGGTCAATTGAAGATAGAATTGAAGCATAAATGGAATCATAATCGAAATCAACCTTGAATGCTTGTCGATCGTGGATCGAAGAAGATTCAAAACACAAATAGAAAATCTCAATAGCAGATTCGAAACAAAACCTAAACCGCAATCGTACCAGAGGAAGTCTCAGAACTACAGATCAAAATAGCACAGAGTTGCATGCAAAATCCCTCGATTTCCAACTCGATCGAACTGGAAATCCCTCGATCCTGCTCTGAACACACGAAGTCCACGAACTGGAATGCTTCAAATCCGTAATCGATCTGGATTACTTCAAAAGATTGAGATGAACAACAATCGAAGAACAATCGCAAAATTCGCAGAGACTCAAATTAGCAATTTTGACCTAATATTGAGAAGTAAGAGAAGTTCAATTGAAATTGATTGCGGAAAAGAAAGAGCAAGGTTTTGATACCATGTTAAATATATAATTTACGGATATTGCTTGTTGATTGAGCGCATAACAATTGATTGAGAAAAAGAATTGAGAATTGAGATGAAGGGGAAGAGGAAGAGGGAGAAAGAGATGGAATAGAATGGAAAGAAGGTGCAGAGGAAGAGAGATATTTTGGAGTAAGAGAAATGAATTCTTATTATTCAGATTGTTCATTATATGTGTATTTATACACTTGTCTAGAATACTCCATCTATGAGATATTTATTTCATCTAAACTAACTCGATATATTTCAACAGAGAGTTAACTAATTGTGTCACACCACCAACTGCTTTTGTCAACCGATCTATATTCTTCTCATTCAACTCATCTTTCATATCTTCCTAATTAATTAAATATAATTTTTTTGACTCAACAGTAATAGGAACCAGAGTAGGATGCACCACAACCTATAAGAAAATAAATTGTCAAATAAAACTATAATAGTAAAAACTTTAAAATGAATATTGCACCAAATAACTTAAATATTCCCCTCTTTCTTTTTCATTGTTAATAACACTGTTTAATAATCAGGATGTGTCTTTTTTTATCATATCATTGGAGCAATCTTGGAAGTAGCAAGGGAACTCTATTAATGGATGTTCAAAAGCCTCTCCTAGTATAGAAATTGCTTCGAAAGCCCCCACACCTGTATTGAATACAAAAAAGAGTATTAATAAAATTATTATATAAATATAAGATCAATACATAATTTGTCATGATCAATTAAATTCCAGATTGATAAATAATCTGTCAGACCAATTTAATATCTATCTCATCATAAATAATTTAAATTTACCATAAAAGTTCAAGGGAATCCTTTCAATGTAACCTTTAGATCTGGAATTATTTTTCTTCCATTCTGTAGACTTTTTCTTCAAGTTAACATTTATGAGGAACTCGATTATAATCGAAAACGTCTACCCAAAGATATTGCATTAAAGTAATCCAAGTTTGTCACAATCGGAGTCTTTGTTGCAACAATTTTCTTTTGATCACCTAACACATAAAAAAGAGTGAACAAACCACACCATAATGATCTTCAACTTTATTTGTGCATTAAATCTGTCACTTCTTAGTTTTTTCTTTAAATTATTTTCTGTTAGACTACAATTTTTATTTGTTCAAAAGGCCAATTTCTCGTACTTTCTCAGTGTGCCCCCTTTTTTTCGAGTGTCCCGTCCGGTTCATTGGGTTGTTGTACCAAGCACTTGCCCGCTGCTCCTGCTTCCCGCTTGGCGGGCGGAGCACTTGTTATTCTTACTTTTATCTCTATTGGGGCCCTCCCATTGCTATAGCCATAAGCTATGGCAGCTCCAGCTCGCAACCATAGGGCCTGCCCCGCGAGGCTAGAGTGGGCTCAACGGTCAGCCTCCATTCAAACTATGTTAGAGGGTAACACTAGATCTAAAAAAAAAATTATCTTCTCTTCATCATATAAAGCCTCATCAGTGGGAAATTTTCCACAATTTAGTCTTCTAATCATAACAAACTCCTTCATACCATATCGAATTGGCTTACCATCAATTATGTATCAAATCTCTTTTTTCTTTGAGCTTACAACACGCTGTTGTAGGATATAGTGTACAATGGCTACAAGACCTTTTGTCCAATCCTCTAGGTTCACTTTAATTAAGCAGCCAAAACAACTATTCATAAATTGGTTGTACACTTTTTCCTTCTCCAAGTAATAATGTATACTTTTAACAACATTCCACCATGATAAAATGCTCACAAGTCCATCAAAGTGGTATTTGTTGTCTAATTCCTTAAGCAAACCTTATTAGGAGAGGTCTATTTTGATTTCACGTTCTGGTATCAATAATGTATCATTCTCCTCAGCAGACTCATCCCTAAGTGTTTTAGAAACTGAAAGAAATAATCCATTGATTATTCTTATTAATGAATGGGGTATATATATAAGTTATATATAGGGGAAAAAAATCCTACTATACATCTAAATCCCTATTTTATTTGGATACTAACTATACAATTATGGAAAGACTACAAGACTAATTATACTATAATATATAATTATACATATATTTAACACACCCCCGCAGTTATAGCGGGTGGTCTTCGTAAGCTGAGACTGTCTCTGAAATCTTCAAAAAGGACCGAGGGAAGACCATTTGTAAAGATGTCTGCATTTTGATATTTGAAAGGGACATGATATACGCGTACTTGTCCACGAGCTACCTTCTCTCGAACAAAATGAATATTCATCTCAATATGTTTAGTGCGCTGGTGCTGAACCGGATTCCCAGAAAGGTAGCTCACACTTACATTATCACAATAAACTAATGTAGCTTTCTCAATAGGACAATAAAATTCTAATAGAAGATTACGTAACCAACATGACTCGGAGACCACATTGGCTACCCCTCGATACTCGACCTCTGCACTAGAACGGGATAACGTTGACTGATGTTTTGCAGACCATGAGACCAAGTTATTCTTAAGAAACATACAATAACCAGAGTAGACCGTCTGGTATCAGGACAGCCACCTCAATCAACATCTGTATATGAGACAAGTGCAGACATCGATGAAGGATATAAATGCAGGACATAAATCAAGCGTCCCCTGGATGTACCTAATAATGCGTTTGAGCGCATTCATGTGCTCAATCCTGAAATCATGCATAAACAAACACACATGTTGTACGACATATGTAATATCCGATAGTGTGAACATAAGATACTGAAGAGCCCCTACATGACTGTGATAGCGGGTCAGATCCTCATATGGAGAGCCAGCTGCAGCACCCAACTTGGATTTAGTATCAACTGGAGTGGAAGTGGACTTACAGGATGACATCTCAGCCCTCTCAATGATCTCAATAGCATACTTCCTCTGTGATAAGAACAATCCACCTGCATGACGAGTTACAACAATCCCCAAAAAATAACTCAAGGGTCCCAAATCCTTCATAGCAAACTCAGAACTGAGCATAGTCATGATAGACTGACGTAATGTATTAGATGAAGCAGTCAAGATAATATCATCCACATATAAGAGTATATAAGCCAATGACGAACAACGACGATAAATGAATAACGAATTATCAGACTTGCTGTGAGAGAAACCAATAGTCGACACAAAATCTGCAAACCTTTTATACCAAACCCTCGGGGACTACTTAAGCCCATATAAGGACTTCTTCAATAAACAGACATGATGAGGATATTTGGGATCCCTAAACCCCAAAGGCTGATGCATATAGACTGTCTCCTTGAGATCACCATGTAAGAAAATATTCTTCACATCTAGCTGAAGAATGGGCCATACTTTCGAAAGAGCCAAGCTAAGCACAGTGTAAATGGTAGTCGGTTTGACCACTGGGCTAAATGTCTCACCACAATTTACACCAACCTGTTGAGTCTTACCATCACCTACAAGACGAGCCTTATGCCTCGCAAAAGAACCATCATAATTGTCTTTGTGAGGAAAAATACACATAGACTGAATAATATTAACACCAGATGGACGGGACACTAACTCCCGCGTCTTATTATCAATTAGAGCATTATATTCATCGGTCATAGCAATTTTTTAATTCGGGTCATTCAAAGCAGACACAAGATTATGGGGTAGTGGCGATTTAAGAATATTAGAATTTAAATTAAAATGTCTTTTTGATTTAAAAATACCCCGGTGACTAGACCATGGCTCGGGGCAGAATTGAGCGAATTTTGAAAATTTCCGGGACACGGGACGTGCTGGCTAGTAGGCAGTGGGCCTACTGGCCCAGAACTAGACACGGTACATGCTTTAGTTGGGCCAGAAAGGCCATCGAAAACCGAGGAATTAACTTGGCCAGAACTGGGCTGGGAATATGGCACGGTTGTTGGACCCAGTGACAACGATAAGGTAGGACCAGCGGGCAGTGGGCCTGCTGGCAGATTCGGGGTGCGGGAAGGAATCGATAAATGGTAATTAATAAACGGGGATATATCATCATCCAAAAAATTATACGAACTAGGTACATGACTATTGACCTTAGCAAACGGAAATTGGGATTCATCAAAAATAACATGGTGATTAATGATAATTTTAATAGATAATAAATCAAAACATTTGTAACCACGGTGATTTGACGGATAACCCAAAAACACACAAGGGGTAGAACAGACCTGAAGTTTGTGAATTGTGGCGGACGGAAAAAATGGATAACACAAGCACCCAAAGACCCTAAGATGTGAATACGAATGAGTCTTATTATATAAAATTTGAAGTGGGGATGAATATGTCAAATCTTTGGAAGGAAGAATGTTAAGAATATCTATAGTCATTTGTAGAGCATGATGCCAAAAAAAATAGGGGTACAAAAGCATGGATCAATAAAATACGGATAATGTTATAAATGGTACAAATTTTGCGTTCGGCTTTCCTATTTTGTGAAGACGTATGAGGACAAAAAAAATGAAAATTGATCCCATTTTTAGCACAAAACTCCCGAAACTCCCTATTGTCATATTCTTTCCCATTATCACATTGAATATTTTTTATTTCTCGTTCGAATTGAGTTCTAATGAATGCTCTAAATTTTAAGAAGATGGAAAAAACTTGAGATTTCTTCGCTATTGGAAAAGTCGATAAAAATTTAGAATAATCATCCAAAACTAGAACATAATACCGATGACTAATAGAACTAAGAACAAGAAACGTCCATAAATCACTATGAATAATATCAAATGGCATTAAAGTATGAGAAATAGAGTCTACAAAGGGTAACTTAACAATTTTTTCTAAGGAACAAGAGTTGTGAGCCAAATTTTTAATCAATTTTGGGGCATGCAGGTAGGGCTGCACAAAAGTCGGTCCGGACCGAAAAATTGGACCGGACCGAGAAATTTGATCCGGTCTTCGGTCTTAGTGATTTGAGATTTCGGTTTTTGGTCTGGTCCGGTCCGGTCCAGGTTCGGTCCGGTCCGGACCGAAAATGTTAATTTTTTTTATAATATATATAATTCCTAATATATATTGAATTATATAATTCCTAATATATATAATTCCTAATATATAATATATATAATTCCGGGTCGGGTTTCGGGGCCCAGTTTTTTTTTTTAAATTGAATTTCCAATACTGAAATTGACATTCTCGGACACATTACCACGAAATTTGTACGTTGAAATCTATTGTATATCGCGAGATATTTAGATTTGAAAAAGGGAAAAACGTAACGATTTGGGGGAAAAGTGAAATTGAGGGGCAAGATGGACGTTTTTGGAGAAATCGGTCGAATCAAACCACTTCAGTAGTTTGCCCACCCCCGTATCGAAAAAATATGCGAAATAAAAAAAAGGTAAAACGGACGTCCGAGCGCAAAGTTATGACCATATAAAGTTTGATCAATTTACAACCTATATTTGATATGTCAATACGTCTGGGCTAGCGGGGGGCTAGCTGGGGGGCAAATGCATTCGGTCCGAAAAACCGGACCGGATCGAAAATGACCTGGACGGGACCGAGAAATTCGGTCCGGTATTCGGTCCTAGTAATCTGGGTTTTCGGTCTTCAGTCCGATCCAGTTTTAACCTTTTGTGCACCCCTACATGCAGGGTATTTTTCAAGACAAGTGGTGGATAGGGGGAGACAAAGTTTTATGATCATAATCCTGAATTAGAATTGAATTACCGTTATCAATAATTATACCACGATTACTGCTCAAATTGGAATAAGACGAGAGAGTACCTTGATCGGAGGTCATGTGTGTAGTGGCGCCGGTGTCCATGTACCAATTCGGATCAGGTTGAGTCAATCCAAGTGTGTGCATCACAGCTTCATTGTCATTTTGTGTGGGTCCTACTGCCGAGAATATTTGTGTAGGCTGGGGACCAAGAATTCCACCCTGCTGCCCCGCCCCAGTGTTGTACCGAAACTGCTGGGCCTAGAAGTTGTTGGGCTAACTGCTGGGCCTGGAAGGAGATGGTCCAGCCCACTGTGTGCTGACAGCTAGGCCTGGAAAATAGGGGTTGTTGGGCCACGACCCACTGCCCCATCCCCACTGCCATGGGCTCCACTGCTGTTGGGGCTAGTGGGTCGGGGACCCACTATTTTGGCTACCACCCATTGCTGCCGCGTTTGCCCCTATGATTTTTCCCGTTGTTTTTACGATTATTTTTGCCGCCACCGTGGGTACGATTTTAGCCTGAATTTGTGGAGGACGTCATCATGACAACAGGGCTAGTATCGGTAGCCGCATTCTTAGCCAAAACGACTTCTTCCAACGTAAGCATGGAGCGGGCTTCATAGAATTTCGGAAGAGGGCTACTTTGACGAAAGATCGAAGCAACACCGTTATAGGCTTCGGACAGGACTGCAACCATCTGTAGAACGAGACAACTATTGCTAACAGGAGCACCCACATTGCGAAGTTGATCCGCCCACATTCCATATTGTACATTTTCTAGGTCAAGAACAATAGGAAAAACACTCTTTATGTTAGAAATCATTAGGGCAGGGTGAAATATGTTCTTATCAGTCGTAGTGAAGTGAACAAAATTTGGAAAAGAAATATCGGTTATGGAATGGGAACATGGACTCCTTATATGGACTTAGACAATCATCACTCTACAAACTAGCTTTTGGGGTTGAGTTAGACCCAAGATCGATTCTTACATGGTATCAGAACCAGGCTCATTCCAATTCTTTGTTCAACGATGTTGGGCCCCCAAATTATATTATCCACGCTCCAGTTAACAAGGTCTGATCGTGCGGGGAGTGTTAAGAGTCACACATCGGATATGGAATGGGAACATGGACTCCTTATATAGATTTGGACAATCTTCATTCTACAAGTTATCTTTGGGAGTTGAGTTAGGCCCAAGATCCATTCTTACAACATATATTTAATAGAAACTTGATCCCCATCACTAGATATGTCATGTTTCTGAATAAATTGTAACAAACTTAATGTCAATTAAATAAATAAGGAAAACTCAAGATTGATGTGAATATTTTAAAGGACTGACCGTAAATCGATCCGACTAACTATTAGTGGGTCTATTATATATTTAGAAAATCAGACCGATCTATAGATAAGTTAGATTAATTTACTATCAATCATCTGGTTTGGTAAATAAAATATTTAGTCTTTTGAATGATTTTATAAAACAGACGGATGGTTGATTGAGTAGATCTACTAATAATCGATCACCTAAATACTGATAAATTTTTACTTGATCAGACCTATCTACTAATAATATGTATTTGGCTAAATATTATTTCAAAATAATATGTTAATCACTTAGTGAAACATATAACATTAATGAAACAATAAACGAAAACAGAATCTGTTTTGGAAAAATAATTTCAGAAAGTAATCGAGCCCACTTAGTTCAAAGTGTGTCCTTAAGGAAATTATTCCCCTCACAGTACTCGAGGTTAACGAAATATCGCCTCCCAGGATAGAACGATTATCTTACCAGAATAGTAGTACTCCAAATTCGGAGCAACGAACCACCAACTACAAAGATATCACACAGAATGAAATTTTCGAGTTGAAGAGCAACTTCCGAATTGAATCAGAATTGATTAGAATATGAATTAATAAATTCTTGGAATAATCAAGAATTTATAGGGTTGGAGGTACTGATTCTGAATGGTTGCAACCATTCAGAATAGTCACCTAATTTTGGAGGGAAATTCGAAAGCCGGACGGGTCGATCCGTTTGGATTTGTTTTTAATTAAATAATTAATTAATTAATTTAATTAAAGAAACGTTTGTCCAAAAAGATTATCAATCAATCGATCTTTTTCCAAATCCAAATCAATCGATCTTTTTCCAAATCCAAAGCCGAGCCGAGCGAAATGACGGCGATTTACAGGAGGTCCTTGCCCTCTCAACCCTTTTTAGCGATTAGAGAAGATGTAATGTAATATATACACCTCTCTTTCCTTCTCTTTTTTCGATGTGGGACAAAAAGCCTTTTACCCTCTTTAATTTTCATCCCATCATTTCTCATTCACCAATATCAAAACCCAACAATCCCCCACATGAATGGGGAATGGTTATAAGATAGAAGAATGTACGGACGAGTGTGATATACAAGCGAGAATTGACTGCATCTGGATAAGTAGGTTTCCCTTTGAACTTTCCGTAGTGAACTTATATCGGATATACTCGATCAATCGGTAGATTTGATATCTTTGAACCGTCGAACTTTGTTGTATACCTAGACAACATAAGACACACAATCAACCCTCAACCGTTTATGGTTCTCACGGTTGTGTTCGTTTCAAATGGTGAACATCGCCCTGTCTCATGAGTGCATAGAGAATGGGCCTTTACTGTCATTCCCCTTTAAAGCGGTTTACACTTAACACTCACATAGGTGATTTCTAAACATGTGGTCCTATAGCCACATTATCTGGTCATACATCGCCAGATTTAGATAACCATTAAAAAACCTTAATGTTTTATTAACTCATTAACAAGCCATAAAGTCTTATCCTTATTTCTGAACATTGTCTTCATCCGAGAATGGGTTGAGTTATTTGACAATGTTGAACCGTCAGTCACAACTTTGTTTGATCTCCTTGAACCTAGCTCTTGGGATCTCCACTAGGTAGAGTTACCGCCATGATGACTTGTCCTTGGTCTTAACCCCATTCTCATTGATGATCTACTAACTCCCTCTCTAGATAAGCCTTTTGTAAGCGGATCCGCCACGTTATCTCTTGACTTTACATAATCAATTGTGATAACACCACTAGAGAGGAGTTGTCTAACGGATTGTGTCTCCGTCAGATGTGACGAGATTTTCCGTTATACATTACGCCCCGCCTCTACCTATTGCCGCTGATGTCACAAAGGTATACATATAGGAGCCAAAGGTTCAGCTGAATGGAATATCTTCTAAGAAATTCCGAGCTATTCAAATTTCTTCACCTACTTGTCTAAAGCTATAAATTCTGATTCCATTGTAGAGCGGACGATGCATGTCTGTTTTGATGATTTCCAAGACACTGCTCCTCCGCCAACAGTGAAAACATATCCACTCGTGGATTTAACTTCAAACGATCCGGTGATCCAATTTGCATCACTATATCCTCAAGCATCATGGGATATTTATTATAATGCAAAGCATAGTTTTGGGTGTGTTATAAATATCCCAAGACTCGCTTCATTGCCATCCAACGAGTTTGATTGGGATTACTCGTGAATCGACTCACTGCTTATAGCACATGCTATATCTGGTCGTGTACAATTCATAATGTACATCGACTTCCTAAAACTTCGCAAAGTCCAATTGTGAGTCACTTTCACCTTCATTCTTTGAAGTGCAAAACTTACATCAATCGAGTCTTTGCAACATTGAAATTTAAATACTTGAACTTGTCAAGTACTTTTTCAATATAATGATCGTGATAATGCTAGACCTTGTGGAGTTTTATGGATCCTAATTCCTAAGATCAAATCAGAACCCCTAAGTCTTTCATGTCAAATTTGCTAGCGAGCATACGCTTCGTAGCATTTACATCGACAATATCTTTACTCATTATCAACATGTCATCAACATACAAACAAACAATGACTTCATGATTTGGAGTATTTTTAATGTAAACACATTTGTCACACTCATTAATCTTAAATCCATTTGCCAACATTATTTGGTCAAATTTTGCATGTCATTGTTTGGGTGCTTGTTTAAGTCCATAAAGTGACTTAACAAGTCTGCACACTTTCCTTTCTTTATCAGGAACCACAAAACCCTCAGGTTGTTCCATGTAAATTTCTTCCTCCAATTCTCCATTTAAGAAAGCTGTCTTGACATTCATTTGATGGATTTTAAGACCATATACGGCCGCCAGTGCCACTAACACCCGAATAGATGTTATTCTTGTTACCGGCGAGTATGTGTCAAAGTAATCAAGACCTTCTTTTTGTCTATAACCTTTGACGACAAGTCTTGTCTTATATTTGTCAATAGTACCATCAGCTTTCATTTTCCTTTTAAAGATCCATTTTGATCCTAAAGGTTTATTTCCAGGAGGAAGATCAACTAACTCCCATGTATGATTGTTTAAAATTGATTCAATCTCACTATTGACTGCTTCTTTCCAAAATGTTGAATCAGAAGATGACATTGCTGCTTTAAATGTTTGAGGCTCATTTTCAAGCAAGAATGTTACAAAGTCTGGTCCAAAGGAAGTAGATGTCTTTTGACGTTTGCTACGCCTTAGATCCTATTTGCTTTGTATACTTTCCTTTGGTTCTTCCCGCGGTCGTTTAGATCTTTCACTTGACGACTCACATTCAGTTTTATACGGATAGATGTTTTCAAAGAATTCAAAGATTATCCGATTCAATTACCGTATTAACATGAATTTCGGATTGTCCGATTTGTGAACCAAACCGACAAGCTTTATTGCTTGTAGCATAGCCAATAAAAACACAATCCACGCTTTTGGTCCGATTTTTACCCTTTTGGGCAAAAGAATTTGGACCTTTGCTAAACACCCCACACTTTGAAATATTTCAAGTTGGGTTTTCTTCCTTTCCATGATCATATGGAATAGATTGTGTTTTGTGCGGTACTCATTGAGTATTCGATTAGTAGGATAGCTTCCCCACAAGCTCTACAAGAAACCTAACTAATTAGTAAGGCATTCATCATTTCCTTTAATGTTCGGTTTTTCCTTTCCGCAATTCCCTTTTATTGTGGTGTGTAAGGGCGAGTTTGATGAATAATTCCATATTCCAAACATGTCTCTCGCAAAGGAGATTCGAACTCTCCACCCCTATCACTTCTAATCATTTTGATCTTTTATTCAATTGATTTTCCACTGCTCTTGTATTGCTTAAATGCATTAATTGTTTCATCCTTACTATTAAGCAAATACACATAACAGTATCGAGTGCAATCGTCAATGAAAGTTATAAAATATTTTTTCCCACCACGAGATGGTATTGACTTCATATCACATATATCTGTGTGAATTAAGTCTAAAGGATTTGAATTCCTATTAATAGACTTATATGGATGTTTAACAAACTTAGATTCAACACAAATTTCACATTTTGATTTGTTACACTGAATTTAGGCAATACTTCTAAATTGATCAATTTTCGCATGTTTGTAATCGACATGTCCTAAACGAACATGCCATAAATTATTTGACTCCAATAAGTAAGACGAAGCTGAATTTTCATTAATACTGTCAACAACCATTACATTGAGTTTGAAAAGGCCCTCGGTGAGGTAGCCCTTTCCTATGAACATATCATTCTTACTTATTACAATTTTCTCACTAACCAACACACACTTAAACCCGTTTTTGACGAGTAGTCCTAATAAACTAAATTCTTCCGAATTGTTGGAACGTGCGTAACATTGTTGAGAGTCGACCTTGCCTAAGTCATCTTCGTAAGTATCTTCCCATATCCTTCAACCTCGTTGCAAGATTTTCCATAAACAAGACCTCTTCTGGTCCAATGGAGCATAGGTTGCAAATGCTTCTTTGCATAAGAAACATGTCCGAGTGGCACCGTAATCCAGCCACCACTCCTTCGGGTTTCCAACCAAATTGCACTCGACAAAGATTGCACACGCATCATTTAGATCATCATTCATTTCCACCATATCGCTTGTCTTTTCCCTTGTCTTTTCGAGACGACAACTGGGCTTTTGTGGCCGCCTTTCCCACAATTAAAGCAGCTTGCCCTTGAACTTTTTTCGTTAGAGCCCTTCTCTTTCCGTAAGGCCTCTTTCTTTCTTGTTCATTTTCGAGCAAAGATCTTCAACGATGTTGACCCCTTCAATTGGTGAACTCTTACGATACCTCTTTTCAGCGGTTTTGTTATCTTCCTATATCTTGAGACGAATCACAAGATCCTCCAACTTCATTTCCTTTCTTTTGTGATTAAGATAATTCTTGAAATCTTTCCACGAAGACGGCAATTTCTCAATCATTGCAGCCACTTGGAATGCTTTATTCACTACCATACCTTCAGCAATAAGGTCATGTAAGATATGTTGAAGCTCTTGATCTTGGGTTCAAACAGTTTTCCAATCAACCATTTTATAGTCTAGGAATTTGGCAACCACAAACTTCTTCAAAAGATCTTCTGCCTTGTACTTCTTTCAAGTGCACTCCATAGTTCTTTGGAAGTTTCATCGACCAGTAGACATTGTACAAGTCATCTTCTAAGGCACTTAAAATGTAGCCTTTGCACAAAAATCAGCCTGCTTCCAAGCCTCGAGAACTATGAACCGCCGTTGTCGTGCATATCACGCAGCACGAGGTCCTCATCAGAACTTTTGCAAACCAAGGGTGGTAAGCCAAAAGAACATTCTTTGTTGCCATCCTTTAAAGTTGGCACCAGTGAAATTCGCAGTTTCTCACCTGGTATCGCGTACGGTTGTAGTAGTAATCACGTGCAAGATTTGCAGAGGTAGTTCCAATTTCAATTGCCATTGTTTGTCACTGTCAAATAGACAAACTGTTTTAATTAATAAAACCAAAATAGCAATTAATTCACAGACTTCAACGATGAAGATTTTATTTCTTCAAATCGCAGTCGAATTATAAACTTAAACGATGAAGATTTTATTTCTTCAAATCGTAGTATAATTATGAAACTTTAGTATTCCAACGAAGTTTTTATATCTTCGAGTCGGAATACTAATATTCATATGGAGTAGAAAACTACACAAGTTTTAATCTCCTTAAACAGAACGATGAAGTTTTTATGTTCTTCAAATCGTTATACACAACGGTGAAGATTTTATTTCTTCAAACCGAATCAATTTTGATAGCAACAAATATAATACACAACGGTGAAGATTTTATTTCTTCAAACCGAATCAAAATTGATAGAAACGAAGTGCAATAGATTGTATGTTATATACTTGATGAAGTTTTTATATCTTCAAATCAAGTATCCAAATGAGTAGAAAGTTATGAAAACTTTAATCTCAACCGGAGTAGAAAATCCGAAGATTTTAGTCTCCAAACAACATACAAGAAAAACACTTTTTTTTTCTTCTGAAAAAACACTTTTTTTTCCTTTTGGGAAAACACTTTTTCCTGGACTTTTAATATTCCAACGAAGTTTTTATGTCTTCAAGTTAGAATATGAAATCTCATACGGAGTAGAAAACCACACATGTTTTAATCTCCAAACCAGGATACAGATTAAAATACAATAAAAATAATTTCCTTAAGATTGTTGGTATAATAATCTGTATTTGGCTAAATAATGTTTCAAAACCATATGTTAATCACTTAGTGAAACATATAACATTAATGAAACAATAAACGAAAATAGAATCTGTTTTGGAAAAATAATTTCAGAATTTAATCGAGCCCACTTAGTTCAAAGTGTGTCCTTAAGGAAATTATTCCTTACAAGACTGAGGTTAACTAATATCGCCTCCCAGGATAGAACGATTATCTTACCAGAATAGTAGTACTCCAAATTCCGGTAGCAACGAACCACTCAACGACAATATATCACACAGAATGAAATTTTCGAGTTGAAGAGCAACTTCCGAATTGAATCAGAATTGATTAGAATATGAATTAATAAATTCTTGGAATAATCAAGAATTTATAGGGTTGGAGGTACTGATTCTGAATGGTTGCAACCATTCAGAATAGTCACCTAATTTTGGAGGGAAATTCGAAAAGAGAGGAGAGTTTGACGTCGATCCGTTTGGATTTGTTTTTAATTAAATAATTAATTAATTAATTTAATTAAAGAAACGTTTGTCCAAAAAGATTATCAATCAATCGATTTTTTTCCAAATCCAATCAAGCCGGCGAAGCGACGACGACGGCTGAGGGTCCTTGCCCTCTCAACCCTTTTAGCAGCTAGAGAAGATGTAATGTAATATATACATCTCTCTTTCCTTCTCTTTTTTCGATGTGGGACAAAAAAGCATTTTACCCTCTTTAATTTTCATCCCATCATTTCCCATTCACCAATATCAAAACCCAACAAAACCTACATCACTAAACCCGAAATCATCCAAATTATTCCCACTTCAATCCAAATTCATATAAAACCAATTACCTACCTACATGATGAGCCTACAATACGATATGACTGTTGGTAAAATAATCTGTATATGGCTAAATAATGTTTCAACACAATCTATTAATCACTTAGTGAAACAGATTACATGATATAAACATTACTTAACAATAAATTGTTCATGAAACAATAAACGAAAACAAAATCTATTTTGAAAAATAATTTCAGAATATAATCGAGTCAACTTAGTTCAAAGTGTGTCCTTAAGGAAATTATTCCCCTCACAGTACTCGAGGTTAACGGAATATCGCCTCCCAGGATAGAACGATTATCTTACCAGAATAGTAGTACTCCAAATTCGGTAGCAAATAACCACTCAACTACAAAGATATCACACAGAATGAAATTTTCGAGTTGAAGAGCAAATTCAGAATTGATTGAATGAAAATTCTTGGAATAATCAAGAATTTATAGGTTTGGAGGTACTGATTCTAAATGTTTGCAACCATTCAGAATAGTCACCTAATATTTGGAGGGAAATTCGAAAAAGAGAGGGAGAGTTTGACGGCCTGGTCATGGTCGATCCGTTTGGATTTATTTTTTTAATTAAATAATTAAATTAATTAAAGAAACGTTTGTCCATAAAGATTATCAATCAATTTTTCCTAATCCAAATTCAAATTCAAATTCAAATTCAAATTCAAATTCAAATCCAAATCCAAAGCCGAAGCCGAGCGAGCGACGACGACGGCGCGAAGGGTTCTTGCCCTCTCAACCCTTTTAGCAGCTAGAGAAGGTGTAATGTAATATATACACCTCTCTTTCCTTCTCTTTTTTCGATGTGGGACAAAAGAGCCTTTTACCCCTTTTAATTTTCATCATTTCCTATTCACCAATATCAAAACCCAACAATGACATTCTAGAACTTGAATTGATTATTGTTCAACAAGAATTACAATATGCCGTAGTTGGAAAATTTAGCTATGGTTGGACTGAAATTAATTTCTTAAGAATTTCAATTCCGACACAATGTGAGTTGAAAGGAGGTGGTAAAATTGGTCTTCTATGCAATCGACATGTGTTTGATTAGATGTATATTGTTTGAAGACTATGTCACATTGATGTCCAAGCCAAACTTTTGGATTAAGGAGAAAAGCACTTATTATTCAACCATGGCACTGGCATGTATATCATTTCCAACCTTGGCTCTGAATTGGTTTGGAGAGTCACAATTATTTTCCTTGGAGGCGGCAGTTGGTAAACCACTTACAATGGATGTTGCAACAACAAATAAAACTAGACCTAGTTGTGCTATGGTTAAAGTTGAAGTGAATTTACTTGAGGAACATTCAAAAAGGGTTCAAATTCAAGTTGTTAATTGTAGAGAAGTTAAGTAAAAAATGGATTAAAATAAAAAATGATTTTTTACCAAAATATTGTAAAACTTGCATTTGCATGTCCTAGAAACAACCATTTTAGGAGCACATGTACTTGAACACATTCATATTATTAATAAGATTAATACACCTGACATTTGCAATTATTGAATTATTATTTGATTGTTTATATTATTCATTAATGTGCATCCCTTAAACTTACATTGTCATTAATAGTGTGAGATATTAATAATAGAGTGTAGTTCTTAAAATAACCTAGACTAATGATCATTGAGAATGAGATATCAATAATATGTTATAATTCGACATGTGGTCTGCATCACATTCTTAGAGAATGTAGTATATCTCACTTACTGTTAACAATAGTTGCTAGTGATGGACATATGGATACTCTTAGAGGAGTATTGGCATACCCTGCTGATAAACTATTTGTTATACAAGTCTAGAGTATTATCAGCATGTGGGAGATAGAGGTCCTTAGACTTGAGGTCAATATCACATTTTTTACGGAGCAATGCACTTTGATCATGTCCTACGCTCAAATGCCTTATAGGTTGAGACACAGCTTGTATTGGGTGCATTACGAAGTATATTGAAGGTGGTAGTTGAGCCAAGAATATGATTCATTCCTCGATTGGAATTTCGAGAGAACACTCAGCTTCTCAAAGATGTTAAGTCGATCAAGTCATTGGCCAATGCAAGCGACATATCTAGGATATGGTCTAGTTGTCGACTAATATAGATGAGATAAAGTGATCAAGCCATTTGGATAGACACTTGGCAAATCTTAAGCTAGATCGAGTGTGTCGCGAAGAAAGGAATTTATCATCTCACATAGAGGTCTGTTTAATTGAGTCTTGTAAACGTACTTCACACATTGGGTCCGTCACCGACGCCGTCTAGGAGTTCCGTGTGAACCTTGATTTGATCAAGTGCCGACATGTGAAGGTCTAAAGGGTCACACTAAGTCGATTGTCTTTTCGGTCTAAGGGTATATTGAGAGAATGTAAAATATCGGATTTAGAATCAAGATATTTTATTTAATAATAAATTATGGGATAATTTTCATTTGATGAAAATTAATTAATTAAGTCAAAATTAAATCTTGGATTTAATTAGAACTAAAACGTGCAGAAAATAAATAGAGGAATCAAGATAACAGATGGGCCCAGCCGATCGCCCATCATGATTTGGATTTGGGTCAAGTCTTGAAGCCTGATCCAAATCTGATTTGGTTTAGGATTTCCTCCACTATATATTTGACACTTAACCCATAATTTCAGTGGGCTCTCACTTTTCACTTTCTGAACTCATAGTTCAGAAAATAAAATTCTCTCAAACCTCTGCCAAGATTTCCTAGCTTTCTTGGGCAAAGGAATATACCGAAGCAAAGCTTGCACCCGGATTGACAACCGCGTGCGCTCCCTTTAGTAAAGACTAACAAAGATTAAACTGTAAGTTTTCTTCCTGTCTTTGCAGATTTGAATTATCGCATAATCATACCAGAAACGTTTGTTGGGGCAAGTAAGTTTACTCAAAATTTTAAACTTCCGTTGTGCCTTACTTGTGTGTTTTACACCCAACAAATCCCTATAGTGGTATCAGAGCACATGCCGGTTTAATGATTATACGATAATCCTTAAGAACAATACGTGGGATAATTAATTGTTTTAATTTTTGAAAACTGATTTTCGGGAAAAAAAAATTGGGCAGTGAACAGTGAATTTCGGGATTTTTTTCCCGGTGATTCAATGTGTTCTAACACCGTCTCCACTATTATCGAGAAACCCAATTTTAAAGATGGTCGATAAAGGTGTTG
The DNA here is from genome assembly GCA_029844215.1 of Przewalskia tangutica. NCBI lineage: Eukaryota > Viridiplantae > Streptophyta > Magnoliopsida > Solanales > Solanaceae > Przewalskia > Przewalskia tangutica. Next base: position 44,891,579 of record CM056729.1, read on the forward strand.
AGAGGTAGCGGAACGCGATGAAGTCGCCGGAATGCCGCCGACGGCGGGACTGTTTCCGACCATCACGGGCGACGAAATCATTAAGTAATAATATCATCGTGTTGGTCTCGACGAAAGGAATCTAATGGTAGTAGTGCTGCTCGGCAACGATGACCGGAAAAGAAACACCACCGAAGGTTTTAGAAACCGCCGGCGGTGGCACCAAATCGGTGGTGAAAACCACCGGTGAGTTCGTTCCGATGTGTGTCATCGTTTGGTGGGTTTTAATTCCATCAATTTCGCCCCGAAATCCGAATCCCAAATTTGATTAGGGGTTGGAATTGGTCTTGAAAATTTAAAATAGTTTGAGGACCTTTTTGCAATTAAAATTAGGATTTTAAAATTGAAGATTGGTCCTTAAACAAATCTGAAAATATTTTAAGTTCTTAAAATTACAAATTAGTCCCTGAGATATTTTCTGGAATTTTAAAAGTTTTTAAAATCAGCAGATTCACCGGTCAATCAGAAATTTCGTAAAAGAAGATTTGGTCCTAGGTAAATCAGAATATTTTAAGGTTCTCAAAATTGCGAAATACTCAAAATTAAATTTTAATTTCTGAATTATTAAGGGACTGTTTGGATGAGCAGAAAATTCCGAAAATTGAAAATTGAGTTTAAATTTTGAATTTAAATATTTTCTAAATTGAAACAAATTAATTAACCCACAATTATTATTATTTAACATATTATTTGATAATATGTGCACAAATTAATTGTTTCTCCTAATTGTTTAATTGATTGTCATTTAAATAATTAGAATAGAGTCCGCATATATATGTCTGGGTAGGCGGCGCCCAGTAATTGTTTACTTTCAATGACCGCTATAATTGTCTGGGTAGACGACGCTCAGTATGTGATTAAAACCGTCTTATATCATGCCTATTGGGTTTGATGGTTTTCCATCTAAATGTATTTAGAAATTGCATGATAAGATGTCATATGATGTATGATATAATAGTTGATCTTGGTCATAACCCTGAATTAAAATATTCCCCAAATTTAATACAAGTCTCATTTAAAATGAACGTGTCGTCCGTTATAATTGATTGTGGTGCAAAATTCTTTTCGGCGAGATGAGTATTTATGCCCCAGCATTTGCTTTAAGTCTACGAAGACTCAGACCCTTTCATAGATGCATATAAATGTTGTAGTAGATGATAAACATTCGTGAGTATTTACACCCCAGTGTTTGTTTGATGAAGGTTAAGCCCGCTTAGATGCATAATTGCGATGCATAACTGGTTGACTTGCTAGTCGCTCGCGCGCCCAAAGGTCGGACAGTCGAGGGACGCAGATCGAATTGTTTAGAACATTCGGTCAACCAAGAGTTGCAAATTGTTTGCAATTGGTTTAGAGACCTACCAGATCGTGTTGTTGAAGTTATCACTCAAAGAAACGCGAGACAACATGAGTTTGGATCTTGGCCCATTATGACCGTATTTGATATGAGTCCGTATTCTTTATGGGGTAAAAGAGTATGTTAAAATAGTGGAGCTAATTAAACTAAAGACCATGTTAGTTAGTTAATGAATGTGTTCAATAGAAATTATATTAGAGTATTAATTTCAAGTCTATCTTTTGTTCGCCATAATGTCGAATCTACTTAAAATGTTGGTCAAACGAATGTTGAATGGAGCCAATTTTCCTGACTGGTTAAGAAATCTGCGTTTGGTACTGCGATTAGAAATTATTGAGTATGTATTGGATACATCACTCCCTACAGTCCCTGCTGAAGATTCTGAAGAGTATGCTATGTTTGACAAAGCAACCTATCAGAAATATCTTGATGATGTTGTTGCAGCACAATGTGTTATGCTATCTTCTATGACTCCAGAGTTACAAAGACAACATGAAAATATAGGCCCCAACGAGATGCTAGAACACTTGAAGAGTCTCTATGACTCACGCCTGCATAAACGGAGTATGAACTGTTGAGAGATCTCTTTAAGTGTAAGCTGAACGAAGGGGGTCAGGTGTCACAACATGTTTTGAAGATGATTAGATTAATTGAGAGGTTGGCTTCGATTGGAACGAAGTTGCCTGCAAATGTTTCTGTTAATCTAATCTTGAACTCGCTTCCTGGTTTCTTTGAGAACTTCATTGTGAATTACAACATGAATGGAACAAAAGCAAGTCTCCCAGAACTTCATAATATGTTGAAGACCTTCGAGTCGTCCACCTCCAAGGGTAAAGTTGTGCTCATGGTGAGATCATCTAGCAAGTTCAAACCTAATGGTAAGAATATGCAGAAGAAGAAGGGTAAGTCGGTTGCCGCCAAACCCACAACTATGAAACCTAAAGGAGTTGTTCGAAAGAAGGCCAAGATAGCTGTTGATGTTTGCCTCAATTGTAAGAGAAAGGGACATTGGAAGAATCGTATGACACCCGTGGGGAGACAAGGCACAAGCGTCGCCCCCGGACAAGGTATGTTTGTTATTGAAATAAATATGTCTATAACTAATTCTCACTGTTGGGTATTGGATACCGCTTGTGGCTCATACATTTGTAATAATGTGCAGGGGCTAATTGACAGCAGAAAGGTTGGACCTTGGGAAGTAGATCTACACGTTGGAAATAGAGCTAGAGTTGATGCGGAACGCGTGGGGACTTATAGACTAGATTTATTTTCAGACTTTTGTTTAGAACTTAATAATTGTTATTTTGTTCCGTCTTTGACGAGAAATATTATTTCTATCCCTATGTTAGACATTGAGGGGTTTTCCTCACATATTACCAATGAAAATTATGTTTTATCTTATGATGGTTTTATTTGTGGAAATGTTCCGCTTGTGGATGGATTGTATGTTCTAAACTGTAGCCATGAAATTTTCAATATACAAAATAAAAGAGATAAAATAAGTAATCAAAGAAATCTCACCTGCTTATGGCATTGCAGACTTGGTCACATCAATGAATCAAGGATAGCAAGATTGAGGAAATTAGATTACTTAGAACCATTTGACTTAGAGTCATATGGTGATTGCGAATCTTGCTTAAGAGGAAAGATGACAACCAAATCACTTTCTGGGAAAGGAGTACGTGCCAAAGAGGTGCTTGAGTTAGTCCATACCGATGTATATGGGCCTTTTCCAACTCAAGCTAAGGGAGGCTTTCTGTATTTCATTACTTTTACAGACGATTTCTCAAGGTTTGGGCATGTGTATCTTATGAAACATAAGTCTGAATCTTTTGAGAAATTCATGGAGTACAAGTCAGAAGTAGAGAAGCAACTTGAAACAAGTATTAAAACTCTTCGATCAGATCAAGGAGGTGAGTACTTAAGTAAAGAATTTTTAGATTACTTGAAGCTTCATGGAGTCCATTCAGAATGGACACCTCCCGGAACGCCACAAATGAATGGTGTTGCTGAGAGGAGAAATCGTACCTTATTAGATATGGTTAGATCCATGATGAGCTTCTCATCTCTGCCAACATACCTATGGAGATATGCATTGCAAAGCTCAATCTATATTTTGAATAGAGTTCCATCAAAGTCAGTAGATAAAACTCCATATGAGATATGGAATGGCAAGAAGCCAGCACTTAGACACATGCGACCCTGGGGGTGCCCTGCATATGTAAAGAAGTTGCTCACTGACAAATTGAAATCTAAAAGTGAGAAGTATTATTTTGTAGGGTATCCTAAGGAAACAAGAGGGTACTACTTCTATCTTCCTGAGGAACATAAAGTAATTGTTTCCAGAAATGCAACTTTCCTTGAAGAAGACTATGTCTACAAGGAACAGAGTTGCAACAAGATAGAACTTGAAGAAATTCAAGAAGTACAAAATAATGTAGAGAATGACCCCTTGTCAAATGACCTAGACAAGGATTCAGTTGGAGTATTTGATGATGATTGGTACTTAGAGTACGCCCTTCAGCCAGTGGGAGTGTTGTGAGGGATAATGCAGAAATGCAAGACCCTCATGCACAACCAATAGTAGATGACACAATAGTTGTGCATCATCCTATTCAAAATGATATTCCTGAAAGTTCTCAAGGTGGTGGATTGTCCAACACACAAACATCTTCTCAAAATTAAAATACAGCAAACACTGAAACGCAGAATGTTCAACTCCGTAGGACCACTAGGACTCATCGTGCACTTGAAAGACTTAATCTCCTTGTTGAAATACATAATGATATAGATATTCCTGATGATGATGAACCTACTACCTACAGTGAAGCAATGTTAGACATTGATTCACAGAGATGGCAAGAAGCCATGAAATCTGAAATGGAGTCTATGTACATAAACCAAGTATGAAGCTTGGTTGACTTGCCAACAGAGGTTAGCCCCATAGGATGCATATGAGTCTTCAAGAAGAAGATTGATGCATATGGCAAAGTACAGACTTATAAAGTAAGATTGGTGGCTAAATGTTATAATCAACAGCCTATGGTCGATTATGATGAAACATTTTCACCTGTTGCAAAGATTAAGTCCATTCGGATTTTGCTCGAAATAGTTGCATACTATGATTATGATATTTGGAAAATGGATGTTAAAACTGTCTTCCTCAATGGTAATATAATTGAGGAGGTGTATATGCTACAACCAGAGAGTTTTACATCCAAGACTCAACCCAAAGCAGTATGCAAACTACAAAAGTCAATTTATGGACTTAAGCAAGCCTCAAGGAGTTGGAATATTTGTTTTGACAAAGTAGTCAAATCGTTTGACATTGTTAGAAGCGAAGATGATCCATGTGTTTATAATAAACACAAAGATGAGACTATTGTCTTCATTGTCATATATGTAGATGACATATTGATAATGAGAGATAATAATACATTCTTGCAATCAGTCAAGGAATTGTTATCCAGTACCTTCATGATGAAAGACTTAAGTGAAGCCTGCTAAATTCTTGGAATTAGGATCTACAAGAGATCTTAGTAGATTGTTGGGGCTGTCACAATCTGTATACATAGACAAAGTGATAAGATGTCTCTCTATGGAGAAATCCAAGAAGAGAGATCTTCTTATAGATCAAGGTATCAAGTTATCAAAGAAAGATAGTCTTTCTGCAGTTGCAGAACTTGAACACATGAAAAGAATCTCATATGCCTCAGTTATAGGATAAATCATGTATGTCATGGCCTTTATAAGGCCAGATGAGGCCTGTACACTTAGTATGACAACACTGTTAATTCGACAACTTAAACCAAGTACATTGCTTAATCGAAAGCTTATAAAGAAGCTGTTACGATATCTGAGTTCTTAAAGGAACTAAGGGTTGTTCTAAGTGCCAGATGTGCAATAACGATTTATCAGGCCAACATCAAAAGCGCAAGCTAAGGAACCAAGATCAACAAACAGAAACAAGCATGTACCAAGGGAATACCACATACTTAGAGTGGTGGTAGAGACAGAAGAAATAAAGATAGACTACATTCCCACAGATGAAAATCTAGCAGACCCATTTACTAAACCATTAAGCTTAGTCAAACATAATGGTCATTTCGAAAACATGGGCATTAGATGCATTAGTGATTGGCTCTAGGCCAAGTGGAAGATTGAAAGTATATATGTCATAGAAACAATCATTTTAGGAGCACATATACTTGAACACATTCATATTATTAATAAGATTAATATACTTGGCATTTGCAATTATTGAATTATTATTTGATTGTTTATATTATTCATTAATGTGCATCTCTTAAACTTACATTGTCATTAATAGTGTGAGATATTAATGATAGAGTGTAGTTCTTAAAATAGCCTAGACTAATGATCATTGAGAATGAGCTATCAATGATATGTTATAAGTCGACATGTGGTCTGCATCACATTCTTAGAGAATGTAGTATATCTCACTTACTGCTAGCAATAGTTGTTAGTGATGGACACATGGATACTCTTAGAGGAGTATTGACATACCCTGCTGATAAACTATTTGTTATACATGTCTAGAGTATTATCAGCATGTGGGAGATAGAGGTCCTTAGACTTGAGGTCAATATCACCTTGTTTACGGAGCAATGCACTTTGATCATGTCCTACGCTCAAATGCCTTATAGGTTGAGACACGGCTTGTATTGGGTGCATTACGAAGTAGATTGAAGGTGGTAGTTGAGCCAAGAATATGATTCATTCCTCGATTGGAATTTCGAGAGAACACTCAGCTTCTCAAAGATGTTAAGTCGATCAAGTCATCGTTAACGCAGTTTACATATCTAGGATATGGTCTAGTTGTCGACTAATATAGATGAGATAAAGTGATCAAGCCATTTGGATAGACACTTGGCAAATCTTAAGCTTGATCGAGTGTGTCGCGAAGAAAGGAATTTATCATCTCACATAGAGGTCTGTTTACTTGAGTCTTGTAAATATACTTCACACATTTGGTCCGTCACCGGCGTCGTCTAAGAGTTCCGTGTGAACCTTGATTTGATCAAGTGTCGATATGTGAAGGCCTAAAGGGTCACACTAAGTCGATTGTCTTTTCGGTCTAAGGGTATATTGAGAGAATGTAAAATATCGGATTTAGAATCAAGATATTTTATTTAATAATAAATTATGGGATAATTTTCATTTGATGAAAATTAATTAATTAAGTCAAAATTAAATCTTGGATTTAATTAGAACTAAAACGTGCAGAAAATAAATAGAGGAGCCGCATAACAAATGGGTCGGTTGCATCACGCGACGAGCCGACGCCGCGGTGCCCTACCGCACCCTGCCTGTATACATCAGAGAATAGCAACGGAACATACACAACATAAACACATGTGTAAATAAAAACGTCACAGCTGGCCGATCGCACGCCTTCTATAATATAAACATAATCAAAAGTACAACTCAGTTCTTACAGCCCAACCACATATGTGAATACAGACCTCTAGGAATAACAACTGAACAACTGTGGCGGGACAGGGCCCCGCCATACCCCTGAATATACATGAATCTACTACCTCAGGGAAACCGTACCAAGAGATAAGCCTCCGGAGCAAATGGAGCTTTCTCTCAAAAACTGGACCGAGATCCTAAGAGCAAGGATCACCAACCTGGGTACCTAAAACCTGCGGGCATTTAACGCAACCCCGAAGAAGTCGATAACAACAGTGCAGAATATGGAACAGAAATAACGTCTGAAATGCGGATCATAACTGTACAAAAGAATGACAAGGACAAGTATAAAAAGTACATACCAGATCCTGTCGTGTCATTACCACTTATGAACTTAATTTCACATCAATATCTTTTCCCATTTTCAATAAAGGTTATAGCCACATTCTTACGCACATGATTAGGAAAAATCATTAAGTTCATTTCTATATAACCTACTTATCTTTCATAAGTATAATCCGGCCCTTAAAGGAGGGCACATTTACTACCCGGCCCAATCTGGGACTCGATCAAGTCACACTAATATCAAGCGTGTCCGTGGAATCCCCCATCACTGCCGACAGCTACAAGTGTAAAATATAATCATGTGTCGCGCCCGTGGCATCCCACCTCACTGTCGGCGTACACATTCACAACACATATATATATCTCCTGCCCGTGGAATCCCACATCACTGTCGACAGTCCAGGATATAATAATACACCAATAGGCATACATGAACACCAAGTCCCACCGGTGGTATAGCGTCTTGGGGGTCTACCCCTCACTTATACTCTTACCCTGGAGAAGTTGGTAAAGCAGGTGGTATAGCATCTTGGGGGTCTACCCCTCACTTATACTCTTACCCTGGAGAAGTTGGTAAAGCAGGTGGTATAGCATCTTGGGGGTCTACCCCTCACTTATACTCTTACCCTGGAGAAGGTGGTATAACGTCTTGGGGCTTGCCCCTCATTTATACTCTTACCCTATCTCAACCGACCATTATACAAAGCAAGCAGGGGGTATAATGTCTTGGGGGTTTACCCCTCACTTATACTCTTACCCTGGAGAAGGTGGTATAACGTCTTAGGGCTTGCCCCTCATTTATACTCTTACCCTATCTCAACCGACCATTATACAAAACAGAAGCACTACCATGTCTTCTATAAAAATCCGGGAATTTAACCCAAGTACTACAATTAACGGAAGCATACCCGTGGAATCCCACATCACCGCTTGCATGTCCAAGTACTTACAACAAGACAAATCTCCAACCGAGAGTCGCGCAACGTAATAAAACATAATACTTGCACTCAAAGGCTATCACCAGCACACATAGGCTAATTCTCAATTAACAAGCCAAAGTACTTATCAAGGCACACTTAGACTAATTCTCAATTAATCAAGCCAAAGTACTAATCAAGGCATCACATAGAATAATTCTCATTTAACAAGCCAAAGTACTTATCAAGGCATACTTAGACTAATTCTCAATTAATCAAGCCAAAGTACTTATCAAGGCACACTTAGACTAATTCTCAATTAATCAAGCCAAAGTACTAATCAAGGCATCACATAGAATAATTCTCATTTAACAAGCCAAAGTACTTATCAAGGCATACTTAGACTAATTCTCAATTAATCAAGCCAAAGTACTAATCAAGGCACAAATAGAATAATTCTCATTTAACAAGCCAAAGTACTAATCAAGGCATCACATAGAATAATTCTCATTTAACAAGCCAAAGTACTTATCAAGGCATACTTAGAATAATTCTCATTTAACAAGCCAAAGTACTTATCAAGGCATACTTAGAATAATTCTCATTTAACAAGCCAAAGTACTACGTACGTACATTCTTTTCAAAAGACTCCTTTCCAAATAAAACTTCCCCGATACTAACAACCGTAGTATCAAGTCCTATTCACCTTTCAAGACAAGTCACAATACCTTTTTAGAACTACAATTACCGGCTTCTAAATCAAGTGACTTCTTTATTAAAAACCTTAAGCAATTGGTACCTTTAAACCAATTTGCCCTTCCTTAATACAAGTTATTTCTTTGATTACTTCATTAGAGAAAACCATTCTCTTAACCTTCCATAAAGCCGTTATAACCAACTTCACATAAAGCCGTTATAACCCTTTATGGTTTAGACCAACACGTTCCTTTATAACCAAGAGACTTCTACTTTTTGAAACCAAGTATTATATACTTTCAAATCAATTCTCATAACTTTCAAAAAAAATACAATTAGTCTCTAAACCTTTAGAAAACAAGTGACTCCTTTTATTATAAAACCTTAGGCAATTGATGCCTTAAAAACAAGTTGCCTCTTCACTAAAATCAAGTCATTTATCTTTCCATAAAGCAAATATAACTAACTTCCCATAAAGCCGTTATATTCACCTTATACCTTAGCCAAAAACAATTTCCTATCCAAGGGACTTATACGTTTAAAACGGAACAAGTATCACATACTTTAAAACTCTTCAAGTCCCTTAACTTAAATAAAACTTAAGACATCCTTTATACTTTCAAAGAAGTGAGTAAATCTCCCAACTCACCCGACTTGGCTATTCACACTACTAGTAAAGGATATCAAGGTGTTGTACGTCTACCTTACTACATACGTGTAACTAGTCATGCTCAAAGATAGGAAAAGTTCTACATAGAGTAGATCACACAACTACCTCTTAACTTCTAAGAGTAACAGGAAACATGAAATGATACCACAGGTATATTCCATACATAGAATCATGCCAAAGGAAGGAAGAGGTTCACATACCTCGCGACGATTGTCGACAAGTAGCAAAATGCTCCAAAGTACTTCAACCTTGAGCTATTCCATTCTTCAAGTAGGATACACTATACTTAGTACTTCAACCTATAATGGTCACCATACGTCCATTAACCTCTTATTTCAAACGTAGAATATTCTAAGTGCTAAGTCACTAAATTCTACGGAAAATCGGACAACACCTCCTTTGTTTCTACTAACTTTGCCACCTTTTTCAAGGCCGAAATACAATAACCAAACAGCCCCAATTGGCTCACAACAATATAGAAGGTAGTCCAATACAAATGAATAACTAAACAGCCCCAATTGGCTCACAATTTAGAAGGTAGTCCAATACAAATGAATAACAAACTACAAGTCCAAATTCGGCCACCTTGAGTTCAACCATACCAATTCTTATCCAATTTCCATTTCAATCCAAATTGGTAGCATAATATGATATCAAGTCGCATTTGATTATAATAACCATAATCTTTAAGTAAGTAACATGCGACGATTTCTAAAAACGACCAATTAGTAATCCAATTTTCAAGTGGCTTGCATAACATTTCGGATTTAGCTACAAGCAATCCATAGTACTTATAACTTCTACATATCAACTTCATGCTAGCAACAAGTAAAGCTAACAACAACAATATAAATATATAATCTTGTAACACCTTTAAAAGACAAGATTATACCTTAACGATTTTAATCCAATTTCAAATCCGAAGTCGCTCCTAGTAGTTTAGAGCCTCTCCAAGACACTTCAATCCGCTTGTTGAGACCCTTAGAACAATACCAACAATTTTCCTTCAAACTTCCAATTCAAAACCTAGAAAGCCACTAGGTTTTCACTTTGCGACTAATACGAAAACTCTCTTTTTCCGGGATTTTTCTATTGAGATATGCTTACTATACCCTTAGGTACCTTGGTTTAAAGTGGGGAGACTATTGGACAAAAATTGAAAATTTTCTCTTCAAACCCTTAGCAAAACCGTGAGCTTCACTTAGCACAAGAACAAGATTTCAAAATATTTTCTAAGTGTGGAGAAAGGCAAAGTCTTGCACTACTAGTAAGCTTATATTACACAAGGAAGGGTTAAGATTAAGACACTTGTGTGGTTTGGATGAGATTCATTTAAATATCAAGCTAAGTGGGGTCATTGACTTGGTCAATGTTGTCAAGCTACTACTTGCAAGACTTGTCTTGCTAACCAAGGTCCAATGACCCTCTTGCCCTTGCAAGATTTCGTCCAAGGCATCTTCTAAGGGGGGGTGACACGTGTCGCCCTCCCATTCGTCACAATAGTACATTTTCCGACAATTTCATAATTCCGACAACTTTACAAGTCTCAAATTTTTTTTACACTTGCGAGTTCTTACGTACGTTCTTAAAACATGTCCTGTAAATACGGGGTGTAACAAGTTCGACTGGCCCACTGCGATTTGGATTTGGGCCAGGTCTTGAAGCCTGATCCAAATCTGATTTGGTTTAGGATTTCCTCCACTATATATTTGACACTTAACCCATAATTTCAGTGGGCTCTCACTTTTCACTTTCTGAACTCATAGTTCAGAAAATAAAATTCTCTCAAACCTCTACCAAGATTTCCTAGCTTTCTTGGTCAAAAGAATATACCGAAGCAAGGCTTGCACCCGGATTGACAATCGCGTGCGCTCCCTTTAGTAAAGACTAACAAAGATTAAAATGTAAGTTTTCTTCCTGTCTTTGCAGATTTGAATTATCGCATAATCATACCAGAAACGTTTGTTGAGGCAAGTAAGTTTACTCAAAATTTTAAACTTCCGTTGTGCCTTAATTGTGTGTTTTACACCCAATAAATCCCTACAAATTCATCTAGAGTTGTTGCCGGAAAAGGGGAAGGAAGAAGACGAAAATGGCGAGGATGGAAAAACACATAATAATGTTGTGGCTGTCGTACAAGGCAATGAAGAATTGAAGAACCCTAACCCTACCCATGCACCTCAGCATGCAAACTCTATCAAGAATTTACAAAGTGGAAAAGTGGCGGGCAATGTCGAAGATATATATAGCTGGAAAACTGTCAAAAATATCAAGAACAATGATCAAGTTCAGAAACAACTGCAAAAAACAATTGGCAACACAGTAAAAACTAATGGAACAGTAAACCCTATCCGATAAAACCTAACCCTAACCCTAAACCAATAAACCCTAACCCTAATCCCTATGCTTTGTTTGGGAATGGTAAGGATTCTATGGGAGAAGGAGAGGGGGTTATGAAGAAGATGTGTAATGAATTGATAGAGGTGGATATGGTAGGAAAGAAATTGATCATTACATCATAAGCACAACCGACAGTTTCATTAACTGCATATGGTGAAGATAATGTTGAATGTGTTGTAGTTGTTGATAATGTTGCTGCTATAAACACACACGCAAAACTTACAATAATAGTTTCGACCAAACAATGGGTGTATAAGGTTTTTTCTGGAACTGCTGACACTGTAGATCCTAGTCCGGTAGGGTTTAATGTTGCATTGAATCAAGAATGTACTGAGTTACCTTCGACTATATATGGGACTACAAAGAAGGCTAGAAGAATATGGAGTGATGATGTTGAAGAGGAAGAAGAGGAGGGAGAAATTCCTAGTTTTGGACATAAATAATTCAATCACTTCTTCACAACAAATGAATGAGATGTTTGAGGCGGCTGTAGAAGTTGAAGTTGAGCAGGTTGTTAAGGCAATCGAGAATGGTGTTAAGTCACAAGAATTATCAAAAGAAAGAGTTACAGAGGGTAAGGAGAGACAAAGGAAGCCAGGGTTATGATTAAGGACAATGATAATATGCAATACAATGATCCTAAAACTATGGAGAAGAATAAGAATATGGTTGTCAAGGTTTAACAATAAAAAAATACAGGCAACATTAACTCTAAACTGAAAGCACATGGAACACAAGCTAAGCCTAATTCATTGGCTAAGGTGTCTGGAAGAGAGCAACAAGTTGCACTGCTTGACAAGATGAAAATAAGACTTGATCTTGATGAAGAATCCACATCTCAGAATTTTCTTACTGCAGCAAGGGATGGTGATTTATCACCTAAGCAGATTGAAAAGGGCCTGGGAAAAACAAGGAGAAAAGAAATAGATAGAATATTTCATCTCAACATATAGGGGTGCAAACAAGGAGGAACATTGTTTCTCAATCCAACATGTAGTGATTCAGGCACTAATTTGGAATATAAGATCAGTGAACACAAAGAAAGCTTTTAAGAGGATTTTGATAATGCATAATAAACATAGATTTTTTCTTATTGGCTTGATGGAACCTTATCAACATGCCTTTAAGTTGGAATCATATAGGAGGAGACTTGGCTTAGAAACTGCCAAATGTAATATATCTAGCAAGATTTGGGCCTTTGTTGATGAAGAATGGAAAGTGACAACACTGATAGATAGTTTCCAGCAGCTTACTTTGAAGTTATTTAATTGGGATATGGATATGGAGATGGTGATCACTTTGGTGTATGCAAAGTGTGACAGAACTGAGAGAATTGAATTGTGGGATTATTTCTACAATTTAGCATCTGACATGACTTCTTCTTGGCTTGTTGGTGGTGACTTTAATGTTATTGTTGATGAAGAAGAGAAGTATGGAGGGTCGCTAGTATCCCTAACAAAAGTTAAAGACTTTAGACATTGTATTCAACTTGTAACTTAAGTGACTTGGGCTACAAATGGAGCATTTATACATGGTAGAATGGAAGAGAGGGTGAAGAATGTATTTTCAAGAGGCTTGATAGGTTCTTAGGCAACCTAGAATTACAACAGTTAATTCCAGGTCTGGAGGTCAGCCATTTGATCAAACTAGGCTCAGATCACTCACTTATGTTGTTGGAGTTCAAACAAGAAGTCCAGCAGTATATGAAGCCATTTAAATTCCTTAATTTCTGGACAAAAAATGACAAATTATTGAAAGTGGTTAAGGATAATTGTGATATACAAATTGAGGGCAACTCTTTCTCGAAGTTCAACATGAAACTGAAGAATATGAAAAATGTATTGGCTAAAGGGAGCAGAAACACATTTGATGACATTTTTAAGAAGATTACAAATATGGAAGAGATTATCAAGATTCATGAAGCTAATTTTGAGGCAGATCTTTCTTATGGGAATAAAGAAAAGCTTATGAAAGTGAATGTTGAATTGACACAGGCACATGCATTGCACATTGAAGAAGAATTTTGGAAACAAAAACTGGTATGTCTTGGTTTCAGGATGGGGATAAAAACTCAAAATTCTTTCATGCGCATGTAATGGTAGAAGGAAGATATTGCAGCTTAGAAAAATTAAAAATAATGATGGAGTATGGCTAGACTCTGATCAAGATAATGCTGAAGAGACTGTAAAATATTGTCAAGAACAATTTCAATAAATTGTCTATTCTATTCAGTTTGATACATTGCATCATGTACATATAATGATCTCCAGGGTAAAAAATCAACAACTTGTCCAAATGCCTACCAAAGAAGAAGTTAAGGAGGCGATTTTTGGACTCAGTCCAACAAGTGCATGAGGGCCAGATGGATACAATAGTTTGTTTTTCCGAACCTGTTGGGATATAGTTGATGATGATATGTTTAGTATGGTATTTACATTCTTTAATGACAAAAAATTTCCAAGGTATGTTACTCACACAAACCTTGACAAGCCTAAGACAAATGAGGTACAAACCTTTGGTGATATGATGCCCATACATCTGAGCAACTTTATCAATAAAGTGTTTTTAAGGGTGGTCACAACAGATTAACAACCTTTCTGTCTGACTTGATCTCACAGAATCAAGCAGGATTTATGAGATGAAGAAGTATAGTGGAGAACATATTAATGACACAAGAAATTATAACAGACATAAGGCTTAGAACAAAAAGGAGTAATCATCAATTAGTCCCTAATGTGGTGATGAAGTTGGATATGACAAAGGCCTATGATAGGTTATCTTAGGGTTTTCTCACGAGTGTACTAAGGAAGATGGAGTTTTGTGAAACATTCATTGGCCACATATATGAGTTGGTTGCAAATAATTGATATTCAGTGCTGGTGAATGGCCAACCACATAGTTTCTTCCACTCTACTAGAGGTGTTAAACAAGGTGACCATTTATCACCTACCATATTTATCCTTGCTGCATAAGTTCTTTCGAGGGTCTTGAACTCCTTACATGATGATCAAGAATTCTGTGGATTTGGTTTTCCAAAATGGAGTCCAAGAATCAATCATTTATGTTATGGAGATGATACAATCATATTTGCCTCAGCATGTCAAATATCTTTGCAAATGATCATGGATGTATTGGGTAATTTTGAGAGGGCATCAGGGTAGTTGATTAACAAGAATAAGAATGCAATATACTTGCATCACAGAGTGGCTGAGACAGAATTCCAGAAGGTGGAAAGGGTGACATGTATGGAAAGATAATCATTCCCTATCATGTATTTGGGACGTCCTATACATTACATCAGGGCTTAATTTTATTCAGAACTAATTACAAAGGTACGGAATAGACTACAAGGGTGGAAAGGAAAGTTATTATCCTGTGGTGGTAGGACTGTTTTGTTGAATCATGTACTGCATGCTATGCATATGCATCTTCTTTCTGCAGTTGATCCTCCTGCATTTGTAATTGAAAAATTGAATAAGATTTTTGCTCAATTCTCTTGGAGCAATATAGTGAGAGAATGGAGAAGACATTGGGCAAAATGGAACACTGTCTTACTGCCACAAGATGAAGGTGGACTGGGATTTCGAGCATTAAAAGACAGTTCATGGCCTTATTTGCAAAGTTTTGGTGGAACTTCAGAACCAAACCATCTTTGTGGAGTGCATTCATGAGCAACAAATACCTTAAAAGAATAATCCTAGTGCCATGAAAGGAAGGACCACGTGTGTGGAGGAAGATGTTGCAAGCTAGATATCACATTGATTATCATATTTGGTGGTAGCTGAGAATAGGATCATCTCTCTTTTGGTTTGACAACTGGACAAGACTTGGTCCATTGTATTTTCTCACACCTAGTGATTTCTATTGTAATTAATACATATAGAATGTTAAGGATGTGGTAATAGAAAGAAGGTGGCAGGAGATAACTATAAAAGACAACTTACCCGAGGACCTAGTAGACTACATTATTCAAGAAGTCAAGCCATCTGCAAGAGAAGAAAAATTGGACAAACCTTGGTGGATGCTAGAACCTAAATGTGAGTTCACTATTAAATCAGCTTGGGACTTGGTAAGAAGCAAGGTAGAAAATAAAAAGGCATATAACAAGATGTAGGTGAAAGGGCTGCCTTTCAAGATAACATTCATTTTGTGGAGGGTGTGGCATTTCAAAGTGCCACTAGATGATGTAGTGAGGAGTTGGAGTTATCACATGCCTTTTAAGTGTACATGTTATTCTAAACCTAAGCAAAAATCTATTACACATGTATTCCTAAAGAGTGAAGTAGCACCAAAGGTATGGTCTTACATTTCTTTGGTTGCAGGTTTGAATATCACAGGTATGCATCTGCATCAGGTGATCATGACATGGTGGAATGTAGAAGTATTGCCAAGATTTAAGCCTTTATTCTATGCAATACCTGCTATCATAATCTAGAAATTGCGGAAGAAAATAAATTGTGATATACATAACGGGACGGTATCATATAGTAGGGTGATATATCAAGTCTCAACAACCATACAAAACATGGTGAAACTGAGGAAACCTGACATAAGGAATGTTATACCCCGTAGTTGCAGGGTATGTATGTGAGGACGTACGTACGAGAGTACGGCAGAAAATTTTGAAAAGAAAGAAAGATGTGAGTTTTCGACGGAAAAGTTTCCGGTTATTTGTGAAGAAAAAGGTTCGTTAATGGGAATTGGATTCCCAGATTTGGTATTTGGACTTCATAGATTATATTAGAATTTTGAGATTTTATTTTCGGAAATGGTCACGTGGGGCCCACGGGAGAAATTTACGGTTTTGTGGAGCCCGCTTTGTTTTTGAGATGTCCGGTATTTTGGATATTTTCGGAAGACGAAATATTCTGGGCGACCAATCGACACGTGTCACCCCCATGGCACCCGCCGAAATATTTTTTTTTGTGCACAACACCCGACATAGTCGTTTTTACGAAACGCTTTACTAAGCTTGCGAAGGAAAATTCCTATGTCATTTAGTATTTTTGCGAATTTTTCCGGAGGCGGAACGTTTTGGACCAACGAGGGCAACACTTGGCACCCTCGTTGGTGGACTGAAAGGCGGTAGGGCGATTGGATGGGCAAGTTGTGGTAGATATTTGTGTAGATATTTGTGAGGGATTTGTGGAGTAGGGTTAGGGTGCACTTGGCTTGATCTTGGCCTTACACTTGTGTAGCACTTGGCTAGATCTTGGCCATTGGTTGGCCTTTGGCTTTGCTATAAATACCCCTCCCTTGTGAAGACTTATTCATTCACCTCACTTTGTCTAAGTCTTGAAATCCCTCCTCTCCACTTGTTGTTGCTCTCGCCCAACTCCTTCACCCCAGAAAGAGGCCATGGCGAGAACACCCCCTCACTGCTAGTTGTGCTAGCCGAGCCTACCCTTGGTAGAAAGTTGTCTTCCAGTATTGTTATAATGCCCAAAATACCTTAGCACTTGTACCTTGTAGTATTCCAAAGATACCTCTTTACGTAGAGTCCGAAATACTACCTTTTGTCCTTTAGTCTCAAACCGAAACCCTAAGGAAATCTTCATAGTTGGTTGAAGTATGTGAGTAGAAGTTGGTTAGAACTTCTAAGGGTTGTTTGGAGTGGTTTGGAGCGCGTGGAGTGGAGCTAAACCTTGCTCAGGAGCGACATTAAACTCGGATAATTTTGGGCTTATCGAGGTAATTATCTTATCCCTCTATTGTAATTGGAAATTACATGTTTGTTAGGATATATAGTTGAAGTATACTATATATGGAACTATACTTAGTATTCGGCAATGTCTTTTGACTTAAGCCTGAAGAACCGAATCGAATCGTATTTACATGGGTCGTATTGCGAGACTTGTGTAGAATTGTACACGCCCGTCAGGTTAGGCGTGTAAACCCCTGGTTGGGTTGGTAGCCGACCTCGATAGAGGAGGAGATTTACGCTGCGGGGAGTCTTTGTAGAATTTTCTATTGAAAGATAGAAAACTTGTGTTTTGGGGTTAATAGACGTTTGTGACCTTTATAGGTGAAAGTACTAAGAGTAGCGTATTCTACTCGAGGAGTGGAAAGGGCTAGCAAGGTTGTAGTACTTGGAGCATTTTGCTTATTGTCGATAAATCGTCGCGAGGTATGTGAACCTCTTCCTATCTCTTCTAGCATGATATGTGTGAACTATGTAGTACGGTAGACGTACATGTGCTAAGTGATTTGGTTGGTTTAAAACATAGGGTGTTATAATAGCTTTATGGGAAGTTAGTTATAACGACCTTATGTAGGTGAAAATGGTTTACTGATGTTAGAAGTTAAGAGACTTGATCTTATAAGATAAGAGACTTAACTTATTTGTTTTAATGTGAATGTTGTGTGAAACCTCATTCGTGAGTAATGAGTACTTGGTTTTTAAAGGAATAATGTTTTACTGATTTCGGAAATCAGAATGTGTATCGACAGACCTGCGGCGTTAATAAAGGAAAATGTATTGAATAATGATGTGTTGTATTAAAACCGATGAAACCTCCATCCGCATGAAGCTAAGATGAGACAAAATGATATTACATTTTCTAGATCATGGCTGTTGTAATAAGATCGTTATAAACAAGAATAAACTACTCACATATATGACATATGTTACTTAATTGTTCTAAAAAGGAATCAAGTGATTAAGTTTGGGAACTATGAAACCATTTGAAAATAAGAAGCTTGAGTAATTGAAACTAGGCAAAGCGGAACTTAGGAAAGGAATGTTGTTACTTGATTTTGAAAAGGAAGATGGGTTGGTCATTCTAATACTACGTATCGGGTGACTTTTATAAAAGTAATGGATCTCTTTTAAAAGAACTTAACGTATGTAGTACTTTGGGGTTAAAAACCGGACTTTGGCATAAAATGAAAGTACTTTGAGTTGTGTGAAACTTGCCTATGCTTGTTGTTGTGAAACTTGCCTATCTTGTTGTTGTGAAACTTGTATGCTTGTGATGATAGTCTTTATTGTACAAGCGTTGTGTTTCGTATTACCGCGTCTCGATGCAGGTTGGCCGATCGTTGAGAACTTACTTGGACGCGCTTACATGACGAGAAATTCCACGCACGTTCTCGCTGATAGTATTATTGTTGTTAATCGCTTTGGACATACCGACACGATGCGTGGCGCACGTATGCTTCCATTTTGGTTAAGGTCTTGTGGTTAATCGCTTTGGATATATCGACACGACGCGTAGCGCACGGGTATGTTTCCATTTTGATTATCGCCAGTGATTTCCCTTTGGACATACCGACACGATCGTGGCGCACGTATCGTCCATTTGGAATGTTGTCTTATTGTTTCTTGGACATACCGACACGATCGTGGCGCACGTATGCGCCCATTTGGAATGTTGTCTTATTGTTTCCCTTTGGACATACCGACACGATGCGTAGCGCACGTATGCTTCCATTTGGATTGCCGTCTTGTTGTTGAGGTCACATGGACATGTCTACACCGGCGCAGAATTCCGCATGTGGCCATGGGACATTGGTCTTATTGTTGCATCATGGACATGTCTACACCGATGCAGTATTCCGGGGGCATGCGGCCATAATGCGAACCTGATTGATGTGGTGGCGTGAGACCCATAGTTATATTGGAGTGATGATCGCTTTATGTTGTGAATCGTAGTTTGGTTATCATACATGTCTCCCGCTTTATATAGACTAGTATGATTTCATTTACGATTGCATGCTTCACATACTGGTACTTGTCATCGACTTTCGGGCCGCGTTCACGCCGCAGTAGGTACATCGCAGTGGATCCTCGCCATGTGATCACGCCAACAGATTGAAGCTCCGTTTCTCCGAGGCTTATCTTTTGTAGTGTTCCACGAGTTGTAGGTTCTTGTACATTCGTGGTATGGCGCCCTGCCCCGTCATAGTCATCAGTATATCTTAGAGGTCCAGTAATCTTGTTGTGGCGGGGTTGTAAAAGGATTAAACTGCTCGAGTTTTATGATATACCAAGGCAATCGCTTTTGGTTGCTGTTTATTTATTATATCTGTTGTTAAAATGACTCATGTTTTATGTTCCGCTGATTTTCTCTCGATGTATGTATCACTAGGGTGCCCGGTAAGGCACGATGCGCCCCGAACGGTCGTTACAAAAGTGGTATCGAGCGATTAATCCTCGGAAAGTGTCTACAGCACCGTGTCTAGTAGTCTTGATTATCGATGTGTTGTGCACCACATCTATAATCGTGAGGCTGCAGGACATTTAGGATTGGTTTCATTCTTCTCATTCCGAGATCGTGCCATGTAGTCAGAAATTGAAGTTGTACCTCCGACGATCTCGTTTTACGATTATGCCTCAAGGCAACCAGAGCCCGAAGCAAGGCAAGCGAGGGTGCCGCTAGTGAGATACGAGGAGTACGAGGCGCAGCCCGCATAAGACTGAGGTCAGGCTTCAGACGGCGGGTTCGCGACGCCAAAGACCAAAGCAGAGCTAGAGCCGCAGCATGGGCGATGAGACTACAAGACTGAGCCTCCAGTCCCGATGCGGAGGCGGGGAGATGGGTCACGCGAGATGGCCCGATTATTGGCCGTGGTCAGGCCGATATATGGAGACAGCCGACGCAGCAGCTCGGTCCCAGAGCACCAGATGGTTCACCCCGAGCAGATAGTTTGAGGCTACGGACTTTCTCGAGTTAGAGCCCGCCGAGTTTTATGGGTCGAGGCACGAGGATGATCCGCAGGAGTTCATCCGGCGATTCTGACGGATCACGCGGGTGATCAAGGCCGTAAACCGAGTCGTGACCTTTGTTCGTGACGCACGCGTGATACCGCAATCGATTGGTTTGATTCATGGAGCTTTCCGGGAGAGCATGCACTCCAGCAAGATGGGATGAGTTTTCGAGGGCTTTCTCACGCACTTCTTGCCTCCGCAGATGGCGAGGGCACGCCGGCGATTTTTGTTACTAAGACAGAGGGCGACCGTCGGAGTACAATGTCGAGTTCGATTCTTTGGCTCGATATGTCCTCGCGCTAGTTGCAGATATGGAGGATAGGTGCATCGCTACGCCACCGCTTGATGATTATATGGCGAATCTTGTGCGGGTGTTTCTCTTCACCGGCATGGACATTGCCCGCACGCAGCTCATGCACTAGGATGTGAGGCACGGAGGGGTCGACGAATGACTGGATCGCGAGAAGAGGCGGCCAGACGGCAGGTCCTTTGGTGGCTTTCGAGGCGGACCGCCTCAAGAAGAGCTAGTTATATACCCCACCGCATGCAGTGGTCCTCCACCGCCTTCGTGAGCAGTCGTGGCTCGAGGTTCAGATTTTGGCAGAGCGGGGTGTTAACGGTGAAGCCACCCCTACCGTTGTGACCATTGTGGTAGACTCCATTTTGGAGAGTGTCGTGCTAGATTGGGAGTTTGTTTTGCATGCGGCAGGCCATTTTGCAGGAATCGTCCACCAAGGGAAGCGCGGATGTTACGACTCACCTTCGGGATCTGCTGGTCGTTCATCACCTTCTACGGTATGCGCCGTAGGCGTGCCTATGATTAGAGTGGAGCGGTAGCTTGGTATATCCTTAACCCTCTAGAGTTTTGGTATCTTTGGTTATGATGGTCTCATTATTGTGTGCTATGTACGGATAGCATTGTGATATGTGTGAGTTAGAATGTATGGTTAGTTGGGAGGATACGTATGGGGCGTGGTAAGTGTGAACCTTAGACTATGTCACGATCGAGACCTTAGGGGTAAGGTCGTCTTGAGTTAAAGATTTATTTTTGACCCTTATCGAGTAGTAGTATACGTGGGATTTATTTGTGTGATAAGTCCGTGGGTAGTGTGAGATGGAAGTGGTAGCTTTCATGACGTGAATTAGTAAGATTGTTAGGATCGGGAACAAGAGTTTGGCACGGTTGGGGTCGGGTTTAGGACCATTTATGGTCAACCCAGTAACCCGGTTTGGGGTGGGGTCAGTTAGGTGGTCCCGCCGGTGGTAGGGTCACGAGGATGCTAGGCCCAAGTTTGTATGATCATCGTATGAGTTCGTGGACGCGTTCGACCGAGCGGTTCGTAAAGGCCGGAATGGCCTTAGGAAGTTTGAGGTTAGTAAGATGACCAAGTTTGGAGGTAGTGACTCGCAGATTTTCGAACAAGTAATGGTGAAGTATGGTACGTCTTGGGAGAGTTCTAGTGTTCGAGAAGGGTACAACGAGTAAGGGAGGAAGATAACGTGTGTTATTTCGTGGCTGGTGTGGCGTTGACAACTTGTTAGAGGAACTTCATCGATATCCGTCTTGAGAAGGAACATTCGGACGAATGTTTCTAAGGCGAGGAGAATGTTATACCCGTAGTTTCGTGGTATGTATGTGAGGGCGCACGTCTGAGTACGGCAGAAAATTTTGAAAAGAAAGAAAGATGTGAGTTTTCGACTAAAAGTTTCGGTTATTTGTGAAGAAAAAGGTTCGTTAATGGGAATTGGATTCCCAGTTTGGTATTTGGACTTCATAGATTATATTAGAATTTTGAGATTTTATTTTCTGAAATGGTCACGTGGGGCCACGGAGAAATTTACTGGTTGTGGAGCCCGCTTTGTTTTTGAGATGTCCAGATTTTGGATATTTTCTAAGACGAAATATTCAGGCGAATCGGGCGACACGTGTCACCCCATGTGGCACCCTTTGGCCGAAATATTTTTGTGCACAACACCCGACAGAGTCGTTTTCGACGAAACGCTTTACTAAGCTTGCGAAGGAAAATTCGCTATGTCATTTAGTATTTTTGCGAATTTTTCCGAGGCGGAACGTTTTGGACCAACGAGAGGGCAACACTTGGCACCCTCTCGTTGGTGGACTTCGCGCGCTAGGCCGATTGGATGGGCAAGTTGTGGTAGATATTTGTGTAGATATTTGTGAGGATTTGTGGAGTAGGGTTAGGGTGCACTTGGCTTGATCTTGGCCTTACACTTGTGTAGCACTTGGCTAGATCTTGGCCATCGTCGCCTTTGGCTTTGCTATAAATACCCTCCTCGTAAGACTTATTCATTCACCTCACTTTGTCTAAGTCTTGAAATCCCTCCCTCTCCCTTGTTGTTGCTCTCGCCCAACTCCCTTCACCCTTAGAAAGAGGCCTTGGCCGAGAACACCCCTCCCCTAGCCTAGTTGTGCTAGCCGAGCCTACCCCCTTGGTAGAAAGTTGTCTTCCAAGTATTGTTATAATGCCCAAAATACCTTAGCCTTGTACCTTGTAGTATTCCAAAGATACCTCTTACGTAGAGTCCTAAATACTACCTTTTGTCCTTTTAGTCTCAAACCGAAACCCTAAGGAAATCTTCATAGTTGGTTGAAGTATGTGAGTAGAAGTTGGTTAGAACTTCTAAGGGTTGTTTGGAGTGGTTTGGAGCGCGTGGAGTGGAGCTAAACCTTGCTC
This sequence comes from Przewalskia tangutica, assembly GCA_029844215.1. Classification (NCBI taxonomy): domain Eukaryota; kingdom Viridiplantae; phylum Streptophyta; class Magnoliopsida; order Solanales; family Solanaceae; genus Przewalskia; species Przewalskia tangutica. The sequence continues at coordinate 44,914,845 of CM056729.1, forward strand.
AGGAGCGACATTAAACTCGGATAATTTTGGGCTTATCGAGGTAATTATCTTATCCCTCTATTGTAATTGGAAATTACATGTTTGTTAGGATATATAGTTGAAGTATACTATATATGGAACTATACTTAGTATTCGGCAATGTCTTTTGACTTAAGCCTGAAGAATCGAATCAATCAGTATTTACATGATCAGGTGTATTGCAGAGACTTGTGTAGAATTGTACACGTCCGGTTAGGCGTGTAAACCCCCAGTTGGCTTGGTAGCCGGCCTCGATAGAGAGGAGATTTACGCTTGCGGGGAGAGTCTTTAGAATTTTCTATTGAAAGATAGAAAACTTGTGTTTTGGGGTTAATAGGCGTTTGTGACCTTTATAGGTGAAAGTACTAAGAGTAGCGTATTCTACTCGGAGTGGAAAGGGCTAGTGCGTTGTAGTACTTGGAGCATTTTGCTTATTGTCGATAAATCGTCGCGAGGTATGTGAACCTCTTCCTATCTCTTCTAGCATGATATGTGTGAACTATGTAGTGCGGTACGCATACGTGCTAAGTGATTTGGTTGGTTTAAAACATAGGGTGTTATAATAGCTTTATGGGAAGTTAGTTATAACGACCTTATGTAGTGAAAATGGTTTCTTGATGTTAGAAGTTAAGAGACTTGATCTTATAAGATAAGAGACTTAACTTATTTGTTTTAATGTGAATGTTGTGTGAAACCTCATTCGTGAGTAATGAGTACTTGGTTTTAAAGGAATAATGTTTCTTGATTTCTAAATCGAATGTATCGACAGCACCAATGCGGCGTTAATAAAGGAAAATGTATTGAATAATGATGTGTTGTATTAAAACCGGTAGAAACCTCCATCTGCATAGAAGCTAAGATGAGACAAAATGATATTACATTTTCTAGATCATGGCTGTTGTAATAAGATCGTTATAAACAAGAATAAACTACTCACATATATGACATATGTTACTTAATTGTTCTAAAAAGGAATCAAGTGATTAAGTTTGGGAACTATGAAACCATTTGAAAATAAGGCTTGAGTAATGAAACTAGGCAAACCGAACTTAGGAAAGGAATGTTGTTACTTGATTTTGAAAAGGAAGATGGGTTGGTCATTCTAATACTACGGTATCGGGTGACTTTTATAAAAGTAATGGATCTCTTTTAAAAGAACTTAACGTATGTAGTACTTTGGGGTTAAAAACCCGGACTTTGGCATAAAATGAAAGTACTTTGAGTTGTGTGAAACTTGCCTATGCTTGTTGTTGTGAAACTTGCCTATGCTTGTTGTTGTGAAACTTGCCTATGCTTGTGATGATAGTCTTTATTGTACAAACGCGTTGTGTTTACGTATTCTGGCGTCTCGATGTAGGTCGGTTGGTAGTTGAGAACTTACTTGGACGCGGCGGTGACGAGAAATTCCACGCACGTTCTCGCTGATAGTATTATTGTTGTTAATCGCTTTGGACATATCGACACAATGCGTAGCGCACGTATGCTTCCATTTTGGTTAAGGTCTTGTGGTTAATCGCTTTGGATATATCGACACGATGCGTGGCGCACGTATGTTTCCATTTTGATTATCGCCAGGATTTCTTGGACATACCGACACGACGCGTAGCGCACGGGTATCGTCCATTTGGAATGTTGTCTTATTGTTTCCCTTTGGACATACCGACACGATGCGTGGCCTTGCGGGTATCGTCCATTTGGAATGTTGTCTTATTGTTTCCACTTTGGACATACCGACCGCGATCGTGGCGCACGTATGCTTCCATTTGGATTCTTTGTCTTGTTGTTGAGGTCACGTGGACATGTCTACACCGGCGAATTCCGGGCATGTGGCCATGGGACATTGGTATTATTGTTGCATCATGGACATGTCTACACCGATGCACGATTCGGGCATGCGCCATAATGCGAACTCGATTGATGTGGTGGGCGTGAGACCCATAGTTATATTGGAGTGATCGCTTTATGTTGTGAATCGTAGTTTGGTTATCATACATGTCTCCGCTTTATATAGACTAGTATGATTTCATTTACTGATGATTGCAGTTTCACATACTTGGTACTGTTATCGACCTCGCCGCTGCGTCATGCCGCAGGTAGAGGTACATCAGTAGTGGATCCTCGCTCATAGGATCACAGTTCAGCGCATTTGAAGCTCCGTTTCTCCGGAGGCTTATCTTTTGGTAGGTGTTCCCTGAGTTGTAGGTTCTTGTACATTCAGGGGTATGGCGGGGCCCTGTCCCGTCATAGTCATTGTATATCTTAAGTGCAGTAATCTTGTTGTGGCGGGGTTGTAAAAGGATTAAACTGTTCAGGTTTTATGTATATACTGAAGGCAACTGTTTTTGGTTGGCCTGTTTATTTATTATATCTGTTGTTAAAATGACTCATGTTTTATGTTCCGCTGATTTTCTCTGATGTATGTATCACTAGGGTGCCCGGGGTAAGGCACCAGTAACGGGCCCCGGAACGGGTCGTTACAAGGAATGTGCCTCATAGATGGTCTGAAATGCTGAAAGTGCTGGAGCAATTTGTCCCTACATTACATGTTACTAAGGTGTCATGGAAATTACCTTCATAAGGCTGGTGGAAGTGTAATACAGATGGGGCAACAATAGGTAATCCATGTAGGAGTGCATACATGCATTTTGCGTGAGAGATGTTGCAGGTGATTTAGTGTATGCAAGGGCTAAGAAAATGAATGAGGCTACAAATACAGAATCTGAGGCATTGGCATTGCTTGAGGTTGCTAAATATTATTTGGCTCAACACCAGTATTCCTTCATATTAAAAAAAGACTCATTATTGATGAAAAATATACTAACTAGGGAATGAAGGCCACCTTGGAATATTGCAGTTATGATGAAAGAACTGTTGGACATAATTGATAATGCACAGGTGGAGGTACTACATATACTTAGGGAAGGAAATTAATTAGCATACACCTAGCTAACATATCAATTGATGTTGTAGAGGTAGTAGCTAATGCATTTGCAGACCTGTATTCAAAAGGAGGGAATATTCTCAACAGTGATAAGTTACTATATCCTTATTTGAGAATTAGAACTCATAGGAAGTATTGAGGAAGATAGAGTTGGGTGTGAGGAGAAGGAGGAACATATGTCAATATACTCAAATCCATGTGGAGGAGAGTATAGAGACAATGTTTTCTACTAATCTTGTTTTATGTTTTGCAGGTTTCAGGATACTGAAAGGGGAAGAAAACACTCACACAAGACCTATAACACTATCATATGATGCATGTGGAAAAAATCCAATACATGGATGGGAGTTGAGACATACATTGGCAACATGAGAACTGCCTACTGTTCCATTAATCCCAGATGCACATGAGAGGATATGGTAACAATTTATAGGGTGCAACTCATATTATATAGGTCCTATACATACTATGGGAACTGGATCTCTACTGGTATGGATCTTTATACCAAAACATATATGATCGATGTATTGACTGCGTTGAAGTGTGTGGTATTAGCAATTTCTGCTCAGTTTGCTGCAACTGTGACAATACATGGAGAATATAGAGTAACTAGAATAGAATATTATTATGTACAACAATGGAGGGCAATTCAGAACAACAGAGAAAGCAGGCAGGAATCCAAAAGACAAAAAACCTAGAAACCACACACAAGGGTACAATACATAAGAGAACAAACTTGTGATATGCATACCATTCAACTATGCAGATATTCAGAATCAAGAATACACTTCATGCTAGGATTAGACAAGAGAGGACATCATAGATGTAGACTTGTAGGATTGAAATGGACAAATAATGCACATAGGGATCAAACTGGGGACATTACTTCGCTATACAGGATTGTAACTGATTTTCTCAGTCCTTACATCAAGCATCAACAAGAGTATGAGTGTATACAAGATGGTGCATCAAGGTTTCAAACTTGGGACATCTTCTTGTGTAACACAACATCTACATATGCTGAACAAGACTTGGAGCAATCAGTACATGGATCACACAACAACACTATTGGAGATATGAAGATTGTGCTTTGGAGCTTCACTTCACCAGATTTAGTCTTATGATGCCTTTATTTTATTATTACATTAGCTTATAGATGTTATACCCCGTAGTTCAGGCCATGCGTATGAGAACGTACGAAAAGGGTTAAGACTTAAAATTTTAGAAAGATAGGTTGATGGATTGTTTCGGACAGATTTTTAGTCAACTTTGAGGCGGTTTATGTCCAGTTGCATTATGAGTTCCTAGGTGTTTCAAAGGCCTAATACGTAGTTCGTTGAGTCTAGTTCCCAACGCAACCAACCGTTCGTCGATAGGACATTGGAGTAGAAAGTTACGGAGGTTACAAGTTCGGTCTTGTGATGACGTAAAAGTATTTCGGCATGAGCCACGTGGCCGCGCGGAAAGCGCGCGCCGTAAGATCCGAGTTGGCAGAGGTTTTAGCGCCGTGGCTCCGGCTGCAGGGCCGCGCGCGCGAGGCTTCTGCGAGGGTGGAAAAATCTGAACTGTTTTGTTTTAGAAAAGGTCATGGGAGGGTGACAAGTGTCCCCCCCCCATCTGATTTTGCATGTCCTATTTATTGACCAAGTCTTGAAGACTTGGTCATTCTTCAAGCTCTTCTCTCTCTCTAAAAATTACAAGCTCTCCCTTCTCTCTAGAAAATCAAGAGGAAATCAAGGCTTGAGAAAAATCTGAAAAAGGTGACAAGAAGAAAACTTGTTGGCAAGCTTGTAGGAGTTTTTGTGGTGGTGATTGTGGAAAGGAGGCTAGTGAATTTGTTGGATTATTTTGGGTAAGCTCTAAGGTAACAATTCTTTCTCTTTTTGATAGTTTTTGGTGTTGCATGTGAAGAAGAAAGAACTTGTAGTGGTAAATATTGCTCTTAGATACATTGCATGTAGGAAATATGGTTTGGATATGAAAGGATTGGATAAGAATGATATGTAAGCATGTTATAGCCTAGATATTACCTTTAGCTTATTGATTTTGTTAAATATGCATTGTGGGGCAGAATTTTACACATCCAAGATTAGGTGTGTAATCCCCTTTGTATTGATTGGATTGTTGGGCCTTAAAGGTGGCGTTTGGATGTTGAATTCGGCCTTGGAAAAGGTGGCAAAGTATGTAGAAACAAAGGAAATGCTGTCCGATTTTCCGTAGAATTTAGTGACTTTGCACTTGGAATATTCTACGTTGAAACTAGAGGTTAATAAACGTACTATGGTCATTATAGGTTGACGTACTACGTGCGGTATATTGGACTTAGCAAGTGGATTGTCCCGAAGAGGTATGTGGAACTTTCCTATCTCTTGAGCATGAATAGATTTACCTATATAGTACGGTAGACGTACAAGGTTTTGATATCCCTTACTTGTTTTAAGGATGACCAAGTTTGGTGAGTAAGGGGGATTAACTCATTTCTTTAAACGTATTAAGGATGTCTTGAGTTTTCAAAGTTAAGGGACTTGATGTGTTTAAGTATATGATTCTTGTTTCTTTTTAAAAGTGTAAGTCCCTTGGGTTTAGGGAAATGTATTTGACTAATGTATAATGTTAATATAATGACTTTATGGGAAGTTGGTTATATTAGCTTTATGGAAGGTTAACAAAGGAAGATTTACTCTAAGTAAAATGAGTACGGATAAATGATTTGAAGTTGTGAAATGCAAATTGATTTTTAAGGCATTAATTGCCTAAGGTTTTAAAAGAGTAGAAGTACATAGTACTTTGGGTTAAATTCCCGGATTTCATAAAGACATGTTAGTGCCTTAAGTAAACTAAAATGGGAATGTATGTGAACAAGACTAATAAGAAGTTAGGGTATTTCTTAACTTGCTTATATTATGTATGATAGCCAGTTTGTGATAGTGATATATTATTATTTATTACGGGGTCATTCCCCGGGTTGTGGCATTTGCATATTCCGTGGATTTGCTACCCACGATGCGGGGAATACCTCATGCGAGTCCGTAGGGCTCATGCGGGTGAAATAGTCTCATGCGGGCGGGTACAACCTATGCGAGGAATACCTCATGCGGGTCCACACGACCCATGAAGGTGAAATAGTCCCAGGAGTAGGATTGCTTAATGATACTGCGGGCGGATGACCTTGCTTTGATCATGAGCTTCCTATTTTCACGCAGATAGTATATGCTTGATATTCTCATTATTAGTAAGGCACGGTGTTACGTAAATTGATTATCATACATGTTTCGCTATTTTAGACTTATGAGGTATTTTCGGTATTTTTCGCCACATACTTAGTACATATCATGTGTCACCCCGCTTCGAAATTTGCGTTCATGCCGCAGTAGGTGGTAGCGGTGGTGGATCCTCATTCTTAGGATCACCGTCCGGTGTCGAGCTCCATTCCTCGAGGCTTGTTTTGTTAGTGCACGTTTTTTCCACGCTATAGGTATTATGTACATTCGTGGTATGACGGCCCGTCCCGCCATAGTTGTTCCTAAGTGCAGTAGTCACGTTTGTGGTTTGGGTGTAAGAACAAAGTTATCGCATTACTTTTGATTAAGTATATTCTATGAAAGGCGGCCTTGTCGGCTAGCCAGTGATGTTTACTATCTACGGGTTTATGTGTTATGTATGTTCCGCTGCTATTCTCTGATATAAACACCTGACGGGGTGCCCCGGTAGGGCACCAGTCGCGGCCCCCGGGGTCGGGTCGTGACAATAGCAATGTAGGATACTTAGCTCCTATATTGCTCATTAATTTATTTCTTGCATTTCATAACCTTTTGGCTAGGGGTGAGGGGTCCGGGTACCCTAACTTTTTTGAACTACCCAGACCCTACCTGTAAAAGATAGGTTTCTAAATTTACTATCCGAAACCTATCCGTAGCAATCATTACCCGGAACCTATTCGGACCCTGCGATTCCGGGTAGATTCCGGATACCCCGTAAATTTTTGTGTTCCCGACTTCGAAACAGTTGGAGTTGTTTATATGATCCCCTATTGTTATGGTGTGAAAGTTCACTAGAGTAGTTGTGGTATATTTCCTCTTATCATGGTTTAAAGGTAAAATAATATGATTTTATTACAATTTTAGACCAAGTCCAGTATTAAACATATGTCGAACCAAGTCTACTTTACTAATAGTTATCGTAATTTTAGTTTTTGTAGGATTTTGAAGTCACATGTTTGTATGAAACAAGAGCATCCTATCATCTTAGAAATAATATTATAAGTGGTATGACTTTTTTTTTTATTAACTAAAAAATAATGGAATTAAAAAAGTAAAAATATTTAATATTTCATAGGTTTCGGGTACCTGTCTCTATTTGTCGGAAGTAGAACCGGACCCGACAATAATCGGTTCCTAATTTTACTGCCCGGACCCTATCCGTTATTATAATATATCTACTCGGAACCTACCCGTTATTGTCGATTCCGATCGAGTATATGGTCATACGGATACACTGTACCCGTGCTCACCCCTACTTTTGGCTACTATGTAAAGACTCTTTATTTTTGTATTTAGAAAATTAATAAAATAACCTTAGGTCACAAGCATAGATTTAGTGCCGGTTTGGTATGACTTTCTTAAAGGCCAAAAGTGTTTTTGGAGAGCCAAAAACACTTTTGGCTTTTAATTGGAGTGTTTGATTGTGGAATCCAAAATTACTTTTGGGTTCCAAAAACACTTTTGGAAGAAGCTCAAAATTTAGGCTTTTTGAGTAGAGCTTAATTTGACTTCTGCTTTTTTGTTTTTTATATAATTTTTTTTTTTTATTGACAATCAAACACATAACCATTTTTTGATAAAAATATTTGTACTCCTAAAAGCTCTTTTTAATAAAAGCTCTTTTTAATAAGTTGTAGTTTATTTTTTTTTAGGTGTGACGAAATTATGTCAAACATAAAGGTGAAGTTGTATTTTGAGGTATATAAAGAACCCAAAACACACACATTTTTTATTTGCTGACCCATTCAGCGATAAATGCTATGAACCCCAGTACGGTGGAAGAATTCGAGAAGAAGGTAGTGATTTCGGAGAGCATGGAGGAGCAAGGTAAGGAAATAGTCGCAGTTCTTCGAAGATTTCTTGCTGTCCAGCAACGCAGAGCCCAAGCTTATGCCACCCTCAAAAGGTAAGGAATACAAGATTCTTTCTACCTTATCATTATCTTGGAAAAATAAGCCCAATTTCGTTACTTTCTATGTTTTTGGTATCGAAAGAGTATTCCCTATCTATTTCTATTGGTTTTAGGAGTTGTTTGGTTCGAAAACAAATTATGCTAGGGATAAGAGTGTGTTTGGATTAGCGGTGGACAAAATTGATTTATGTTTGGATGTATGCAACAATGTAAAAGTGATTCTTATAATTGATTTATGTTTGGATAGTTTTGATTTTGAATGTAGAATTACCAAAATGGACATACATATAAATATAAATATACATATAAATAGAGGGAAGTATGTAAATAAAAATTACAAATAGATAATAGAATTTAAAGTGCAATATAGTACTTAAATATTAGTAGAATATTATTACAATACTAATTTAAAGTGCAAATAGTATTTAAATATTATTACAATACTAATTTTGTATATATAATACATTATAAATATAATACATTATAGAAAAAGGAATAATATTATACTTAATAGTTATTTTAAAAAGTACCTTGGAATCAGTTTTCAGTTAAAATTGTAGAGCACATTTTGCCGCATTTCTCGGAACTAGCTTCATTTAAAATTCTTGGACTAGCTTCATTTATATTAATAATACATTATAGAAAAAGAAATAATATTATACTTAATAGTTATTTTAAAAAGTACCTTGGAATTAGTTTTCAGTTAAAATTGTAGAGCACATTTTTCTGCATTTAAAATATTAATAATATTCGGAGTATTTGAAAAAAGACAATAGAAAAAGGAGAAGGATAATCCTAAGTATGAGAAAGGTCCTAAAATTAACAATAACATACTCAAAACAGAACATGAGTAGTATATTTGATTTTTTTAGTAATTATTTCTAGATATTTAAAGAGGGTAATGAAAGTTGTATATTTGAATGTTTTTTTAGTAATTATTTCTAGATATTTAAAGAGGATAATGAAAGTTGTATATTTGAATTTTTTTTATTAATTATTTCTAGATATTTAAAGAGAGAAATGAAAGTGGATAGAATTGTTGATGAAAATTAAAGAGGGTAATAAAGGAAAGGGTAAAATTCAAATTGAAATTAATGGCAAAATTGATTCTGCTAGAATCAACTGGCAGAATTGATTTTGGCCAGCCAAACATGTCAATTTTCTGATTTTCACGAAAATAGGTACCCAGAATTGATTCTGAGTACCCAAAAGCTAATCCAAACATGCACTAAGTTATCCTGGAATTATTTCGTATTGACTGTTTGATATGTTACATTGCATAATTTCTAAAAAGAAAGAAGTTTCTTTACAATCCAGTGATAGCTTATTCCACCCTATGACATGTGTAAGTTATCCCAGTATTTTTTTTTTCTTCGGATAACTTATCCCAGGATTAGTAATCAAACAAGGGATAAAGAACAGGATTAGTAACCAAACAACGGATAAAGAATTTCTAATTCTTATCCCAAGATTATTTTTGCTTATCCTTCGTACCAAACGACCCCTTAGAGTTATGTATCGACGTATAAGTTAAATTTTTCATTTATGATACCGTTGGCTCTTGAGTTATGGCTTGCAGAACTCTTTTATTTATTTGCTTTTTGGGTTTTCAAAACCGAGTAATACCCCGCAAGCACTGCAAAACCCAATAACAGAATAAATCAGCAAAACACGGCTTTGGCTATGCCAAACTTATATATAATGATGAAAGAATAAATTGACTTAATAAGGGCATAGGGAAACTGGAAAATCATATACCCTGCTTGTGTGTTGCAAATACATTTCAACTTTAGTTCCATCTTATGATCTTCAAGTTACTATGTTACCTACCTAAGGTTTAGCTGTGTTGTTATGTCCCTTAACCCTCTTCGGTAAATTGGAAGTAGCACCTAGCTAGTTATCAGTTAAGTGAAAGAGACTTCAAGATAGACCCTTCATCCTTGTTTTTCATAAAAGGGGAATCCCCCCCCCCCCCCCCCTATTTTTTTATTCGTACCCAGTTCTACCATTTACTGTCATGTTAAGTTTGCGAAAGAATGCTCTAGCTTGGTCAACCTCTGAGGACATACTAACATCTCCTCATATCAAATTTATGGAATATTTGGACCAAGGATGACAACGACATGCATTGCGGACAATGCTTATAAAATTCGGATGCTTATCGTCCTTTATCCTGGACTTCTTCATTGCCCAACTCCTCGGAACAGGAGCACACAACCTAATCTTAATTAGTACTCCTTCCATCCCAAATTTTATGTGGTGATACTCGGATTTCAAAAGTCAAAGAAATTTTATGACTGATTCTTTCATATGCCTTTTAAAATATTTTACTCCCTCCGTCCCAAATTAAGTGTCTTACTTTTCTTTTTGGTCTGTCCCAAAAAGAGTGTCTTTCTATATTTTGTAAGTTGACAATTCAAACATCCTATGTGGCAAGTTTATAAACACAAGATTCAAAAGTCTCTCTTTATTTCTTAAACTTCGTGCCTAGTCAAACTAAAACACTTAAATTGGGATGGAGGGAGTAGATTGTTAATAATCAAAGGATGTTTGAATTGTCAACTTACTAAGACACATTTTTTTGTCAGACCAAAAAGGAAAGTAAGACTTAATTTTGGACGAGTAAAATATTTTAAAAGGCATACGAAAAGTGGGTTGAGCACCATGAGGTCTCAGGTTCAATCTCAAACAGAGACAAAAACACTACGTGATTTCTTTTCATCTGTTCTAGTCTTGGTGGACAGATTGTTGCTATTGGGAGGTGGTAGGTATCCCGTGAAATTAGTCAAGGTGTGTGTAAGCTAGCCCGGACACCACTATTATCTAAAAAAAAGAATCAGTCAAATAAAATTTCTTTGACTCTCGAAATCCGAGTACCACCACATAAATTGGGATGGAGGGCGTACTAATTAAGTTTAGGCTGCGTACTTCTATCCTGATTAAATGTTGTAATAAAACTTGTAACTCAAATTTGATACAACAATGTAGAGTAACAAAATGAAGATGAAGAAAGAAGTAATCAAGAATATAAAACTAGAATATGTAATTTCGGTAGAAAAAGATAAATAAATAGTCCTAGAAAAGGGTAGGAAGTAGGTCCTGCTTAGTCGAGTCTAGTGTAATACTCCCTCCGTCCCAATTTATATGGGCACAGATTTTAAGAAATAAAGAAAGACTTTGTTACGTTTACTAATTTGCCCTTACTTTAGTGCCTACTTTTGTGGACTTCTTCACAATAAGTACATCTTTAAAATTAAATGGGACCCAACAAGGGTACAATAGGGATGGTGCCATTAAATAGTTGCGAAATAAGGAAAAGTGACATTCTTTTTGGTACAAACTAAAAAGGAAATGATACCACGTAAACTGGGACGGAGGGAGTAATTAAGTTTAGGCTGACAGATAAAGACAAGACCAAAATCACGCATCTTAATTATTTGTTAAGTTTTCTGTCAATCTCCGCTTTCCATTCCATCACTTTCCATTCAGCTTCTTCCTTTTCTCTTGAAGTGTTCGTCACTACAGGTTTTCTCCTTCACTCCAAAATCACGCGCCTAAACATTTCAGTAAATCAATTCCACGTCTTCTTCTCTCTTCAGTTCCTTAACGGCTTAACCTCTTCATTCTCTCTTCCATCCAAACCTTAGGTTTGTGTCTTGTTTTCTCCGTCACTCCAAACAAAAATGGCCTCTCCCTCTGACAGAGCACAAATGTTTCCAAGAGAAAAACAACATTGCAAAAAGGACGAGTCTAAACTTTTGCCTTTTTCAAAAGAATGGAGCAATTAAGATGAGATCTCCATGCTCAGAGGCATTATTAAGTTCCATGAAGAAAAAGGGCTTGATGTACAAACAAATATGATTGCATTCCATACTTATGTCATCGACTCTCTTTCTATAAACACCTTTTTTCTCAAGGATAGTGAAGTTTGGTCCATCTGTTTACTCCTTTGATTAGTTGCTTGACTAGATGAATCTTGGATGGGTTCTCTACCGTGGGGTAGTGATGAGATTGAAGATTGAATTGCAAATATTTTTTTCCCGTTGGGGATTTTCTCTAGATTTGGTTTTTTTAGAGTGGAGGAGAGTTGAAGAAGGTAATGGCCATGGAGGCCAGCGGTGAAGGAGAGGAAAATGGTGGAGGTCCAGACTGATTGGTGTGTTAAAATAAGGTGGTTATGATAGATTGTTGTGGTGTGATCATTTTGGAAGAGAAAGAAGAAAATTTTTGCATGAAGAAATGGTCTAGCAAAGAGGAAAAACGGATGGGAGAAAAGAGGTGATGTTCTCCGCCGCTAGTGTTTTTGTTGCTGGTGACTATAGGCAGCGCTGATCAATATTTTTTTTCAAACTGGTGATTAAATGAGAGAAAATTTATTAGAACTAGCTACCAGAAATTGTAATATTCATCTAAACTAGGAGCAAAACAGATGATGCCCTTAACAGATACATCCTATTGACAAGAAAACAGCATAGTAGGTGGTGATTGACTGTTTTCTCGGGAAAACAAGGAAAAAAATAGTGAAAGAAAAGAAAGAGGAAGAGAACAAAGATGTCAGTTCAACAAATAATGATAATTAATTAAGAGTAAATAAGTGTGACATATCCAATAAAAATGATGTGTTAATCAGTTTTAAACTTATTTTCCCCATCCACATGCTTATAAGAGAGTGAGCACACTTTCTGTGCCACATAATCGATCAAGAGTGTATTTATTCTGTTTTTAGAAAGTCTAGGAGGGTAATAGGGCTCCCACAAAGTATAAATGTGTAACTGGAAATTCAAGACAAGTTCAGGGATGTTTTTATGGATTTTCCCTTTTTTTACCGACTCATGTAAATACAACAACAACATACCCAATGAAAATCCCACAAAGTGGTGTCCGGGGAGGGGAGGATAGAGTGTACGCAGACCTTACTTCTGGAGGTTGTAAATATAATATGAAATTTATGAATAACAAAAAGATAGCTATGAGTTCAGAAAATATTTTTATATAATGAATAGAAAACAAAACTAGTAACATACAACTTTCTTTTAGCATGTGTTCCTCATAAAATCAATTCTCATAACAAATATTTATATGCAATTCTATCTAATTGCTCTAGCATTAGATATTGAGCTATTATTTTTAAACTATTATAATAATGAACCAAAATTGATCGAATTAAATATTCATTTCGACAAATATAATAAAGAATATAAGATACATTTAAACATACAAACTCATACGGAATGTAATAGCAACAAATGCAACACATCTTTAGAAGATGAGAAAAAAAAGAAATGGAAGAGAAGAGTGTTAAAAGAATAATATATTTGATAGAGAAAACTAAAAGAGAATTTGAAAAGTCAACTTGTAATAACAACTGGCAATTCTTACCTCTCCCTTATGAATTGAAGAGTGTGATTGTTCCCCCTCAATTACACCCATGGAACCCAATTCCATGTTGACCAAGTAATTAATTGGCCAGCCAAACACATCAAAACCTTTGGGGAAATGACTTCCCTACCTATATTCAAGTAAAGAAATAGAAGCTGCTAGGAAGTTCGCACACCATGCACAGACTTATGTGTTCTCAGATATTTCTTTTTTCTTTTTGGGTATAAACATAGATATGTGAAAGGTATAGATTATTATATGGACTGTTTTTCTCTTCGGAGTTGATTTTTTTTCCATTTACAAATCATGTAGCACCTCCTTGGTTCTTCTATTTAAATGAAAACAAATTTTTGCTGATCAGAAGAAAGGATCTTTTTTTCTTTGCCAACTTCGAGTGATCGTCTTTGAAACCACATTATCCTCACCCTGAATTGACTAAAAAGAAAAAGAAAACGAGGTAAGAGAACAACCATGGAAGATGAGGGAGATAGGTAATTGATATGGCATTCAAGCTTTATAATATTCATTACTTACTGAAATGATGTTAAGTATTTTTTTTGAGAAGGAAGCTATAGATCATTATTTCTGTTTCTCATTCCTATTTTGCATCATCTGTGGACAGAAACCAATATGATATGATTATCTTAATTGTAGCTTCTTTCATGTCAATTCTGATTGCTATGACTTGAGGTTTGTTTTCTGTTTTAGAGCATAAAGAGGTATGATCTTTCTTTTATCTTTTAATCTGGATGTGTTGCAGTTCTAAATGGTCTGCTCATGCCCTTTGACTTACAGAGGTTTTGAAGATTATATGGCTTCGGGAGTAGAATCAACTTACCAAAAGCTATGCAGTGAGATCACAGTTGAATTTAATGATTGTTCAAAACAGGTTAGTATGATGGTGCATCATGCAGATATTAATCCAGCTTCTGGTTTGATTTCGAAGGAGGGGGAGACAGGATCGTTGTTTTAGCAAAAATCAACAGGAAAGGGGGGGGGGGGGGTAATAAAACCCTCCTTCCGGTAGGGATGAAAAGTTCATCTTTGACCCTTTCCCTCCGGCTGACCCACTCCAAGCTCTGCCACTTCCGACTAATATGTATAAATTTTCTTAGTATGTATAATGTTGTACAAAGACTGATTATACAAGTATCCAGAGGTAGACAATCTCAGCTACCATCCTACATTTAATGCATAACCAAACATGAGATAAAGTTTATCCATCCCATCCACGAGCTCCTTAATAAGACTCTATCATGATCCCTTCACTATCATCATTCACTATACCCCAACTCCTCCATCATTCACTATACCCCAACTCCTCCAGTGGTGTTATAATCCTACTTTCTGCTGTTCATAACTGTGGATTGGCTTCTAGCTCTGAACAATGGCATCTTTTTTGCAATTTCTGAGCATCTTCACCACTCCAGGTCCTTGAAATGGAGTCTCAGTTTCTAACTGCCCATTGCTTCCGAGAGGATCTGGCTCAACTTTTGAAATCTGTTCAAAATCAGGAAAAGACGAAGCTGCAACTGGTATGTCTCTATCACTGAATTTGCCGTTAGTTATTATAGATATTACCTGTGCATTAGTAAGTGTTTTGTTTGAAGTTTTGTTTCTGTGCATCAGTCGCTCTTCTTAATGTAGTTAAAACATACAAATTTTATGTTTGCATGCTTAATGCTCAAAAGATTTACATGTCCTAATCTTAAATTATTTTTTGAGCCATGCATGGCTTAACCCTCAATTATCTTTGTGCTTGTGTTGGTACATTTGTTGCTTCTATTTGGTTAGATAGATAGATTAGCTTGTTTAGGTTTCATGACAAGTGAGATTATTTTCCGTATATTTTAAAACATTTGTTTGAAATGAGAAAGACTGGCGCATCTGAATTTTATTAGTCGTAACATTGGTGGAGTTGTTAATAATCTACAACAACATGCCCAGTATAGTCCCACAAGTGGGGTATGAGGAGGATAGGATGTACGCAGACCTTACCCCTATTTTTTTTTTTTTAAAAAGACTGGCCCATCTGAATTTTGTTAGTCATAACATTGGTGGACTTGTTAATAATCTACAACAACAACATACCCAGTGTAGTCCCACAAGTGAGGCCTGAGAGGATAGGATGTACGCAGACCTTACGCCTTACCTTTGTTGGGTAGAGAGGCGGTCTCCGATAGGCCCTCAGCTCGAAATAAAAGAAAAAAATTTGAAGCATGGTATCGACAAAAATATGACACCAAAATAGCTAGATAAAGCAACAGATAGTAATACATAATGCAAAAAAGAAACTACACAATTACTAACTAATACTACTAATAAGGAGAATACTCGGCTACCTACTAACCTTCTAGCCTAATCTTCGACCTCCACACCTCCTTATCTAGGGTCATGTCCTCAGTAAGCTGAATTTGTGTTATGTCTTGTCTAATCACCACCCCCAGTTCTTCGTCGGCCTTCCTCTACCTCTCCTAACTCCTGTTATAGCCAACTCTCACACCTCCTTACTGGCGCATCCACACACCTCCTCTTCACATGCCCAAACCATCTTAGGGATGTTCATAATAATCCGATCGATCCGATCCGAAAAATCAGATATCCGATCCACTTTTTGAGTTTCGGATATTTCAGATCGAATATCCGAAAAAATCAGATCGGATACGAATCACAATTTCTTTACGTTCAGATATCCGAAATTTCCGATTTTTTTATTTTTTATTTTTTATTTTCTTTTTTAGTTTTTGGTTTCTAATTTTTAAAAAGAATGACCTTTTTTAAAAATAAGAAATAATTTAAATTGAATTGTAATTTCTATTTTATCTTAATAATACGCTAATATTGTAACACATTTAAACTAAGAACTTTAAAAGATAATATGTTATATGGTTGATCTTATAAAAAGACTAAATAGTTATATAACTAATGTAGCATTTGCTTAGCATTATTAAAAATAGTAATATAAGATAATACAAAAATTTATAATATCAATTAATGTGGAATCTACTGTCGAATGAGAATATGCATATCAACAATACATAGATCATATTATTTTAAGAAGAAATATCCTTTTAGAGCAAGTAATTCTCGCATAATAATTATACTTATCATTATTATTATTACATAATAATTCTTTAATTATTAGTTATCATATTTGTGCATTATAAATTTATAATCCAAAGGAGTCCAATGTCCAACATCCAAATTTCGGATATCCGGTTATCCGATCCGAAAATTTCGGATATCCGATTTTTTCTGGATTGGATTCGGATAATCTGAAATGAACAGCCCTAAACTATCCTAGTCTCGCTTCTTTCCTCTTGTCCACCATGGGCCACTTCCATCTTACCCCGTATAACTTTATTCCTAATCATATCACTACTAGACTACTAGTATGCCCACACATCTATCTGAGCATCCTCATCTCCACTATACTCATCTTCTGGACGTGGGCGTTCTTAATTGGCCAATACTCTGCTCCATACAACAAAGTCGATCTAACCACCACTCTGTAGAATTTACCTTTAAGCCTTGGCGACACATTCTTATCGCACAGTACCCCGGATGCGAGCCTCCATTTCATCCACCCGTCCCAATACAATGTACGACATCATCATCAATCTACCATTCTACCACTGGCCATGTTATTTTAGCATTAGCTAGTAAAACAGGTATTCCATCTATCTCAATTTGTTCAACACTGTTTCTTTTTTTTTTCCCTCGCATAAATAGTGATACATTTTTATACTTACAAACTTGTCAAAATTACGTTTCACTTTTGCCCTGTTGAGATGCTTTTTAAGGAGTTGACATGATTTGTGTGGACCTTATAAAGTACTTTCCATTTTTTATGCATTGAGATTATATGTCAAAATCCTCTTTATTTCTTAAACACATATGTGGTAGAACATGGGTCTGAGGGAATACTAGTTAATTGCCAAAATTTGTATCATTTTGGATTCACAATCGGGTTTCTTATTAGAATGAAAACAATGTCTGAAAGTTTCGGAAAATACTTTGGAAATTCTCATAGCTTGTCAAGGACACTGTCCTTAAGGATATTTCACCGGTGAAGGTGTATTCCCCCGGATTCAACCAACTTTTCTAGTATAAACTAAGACCAGGAACAACAAAGATTAAAAAGAGAAGTAAAACCAGCACAATAGAATATAGGAGGAAAGGTTTTTCTTTGTATGTTATCTACCTTCCAAAAGAAAAGACTTGAATATATATAGATAAAAGGGAAAAGGGTCAAATATACCCCTCTACTTTGTTTTATTAGCCAACTTTATCCTCCGTTAGTGATTGTGAACAAATATACCCGGCCGTTTACAAAGTTTACACCTGTCCCCTATTCGGATGGAAAATTCCAAATCCTAATAAATCACCCAATTTCAATTAAAATTACCCGACCCACCTCTTTTAACCGACCCGTGACCCTATAATTTTTAGGAATAGTAGTGCATTTACCTGAATGATATTGGGATTTGTGGCCAAAGATTATACAGTCTTCGATCTTCAGGGAACACTTTGAGTAAGAGATAGTCAGACCAATCAAGGGACTGACCTTGTTCTGGAACGGGGTCAGCTCCATAACCTTGAAAATCAACAACTGTTTTAGCGTACTTGATCTTCTCTTCCATTGGCTGTTTAAAGAACTCTCTTAAAAGTTGGCGGATCTTGTCTAGGGAAGAAGCTGAAATTCCACGTCCTATTCCCTGTCTATTCAGATACAGTAGTTGAATGTCCTAAACCTAAAAACAACCCCATGAAGATAGAGCTGATCGAAGTTTCGTAAAATCTTGTTCGCGTTCTTTATCTGATGTTGTTGAAGAAGACAGGCGGTTTAGATCAGTTATAGGATTCGAAGAAGTATCCATGATGTCTTTTTCTTCAACATCTTTACCACTTCTGCAAATATAAGGTCCTAGTGGTAATGGAAAACTAGAGCTCAGTATATTATAGGTAGTGGTGTTCCAGCGAGAAATAGTGGCACTTCGCGGGGAGGGGTTCGTGGTGATGTTTCGTCGGGGTTACCTGCAAAACAACAACAAAACGTTAGTGGGAAAGAGGAAGCATCAGTGATGTGATGGTGGTGGTGGCCGGAGCTCCGGTGTCACGAGCTCGCCGGCAGTGGAGCAAGCGATAGTGAGGGAGAGGAGATGGAAAAGTCCCAGGGTCATGGGTTGGGTAATTTTAATTGAAATCGGGTAATTTATTAGGATTTGGGTTTTCCATCCAGATAGGGGTATGAGTATAAACTTTGTAACGGCAGGGGTATATTTGTTCACAATTACTAACGGAAGATAAAGTTGACTAATAAAATAAAGTAGAGGGGTATATTTGACCCTTTTCCCTAGATAAAAAACCATCTCATAAGAATGGGTAAAGAGGCTCCAACGGTTATGAGTTGATTAATGGCAAAAAAGAGGATTATTAGCCAATCATGAAGCACAGGGTCTGTTACTAATAGTAACTTACTATTGCAAGCCAACCATTATCTGTTCAAAAGAATTAACCTATTAAAACCCATTAAAATGATATTAAGAGAAGGAACATGACAAGAATTTGAACACTTCTTTTTGAGATACCTTTAACATTTTTTCAACAAAAAATAAAAAGCTGGAAAAGGAAAACATTCATAGGTATAAAGCGGCTTGGTGACATAAGCTTCCTGAAATAAACTCCTACAAATTTGTTCATTGTTGATGACATTTCGTTACTAACATTAGAATTGACAAAAAGTATTCACAGGTAACAAGATGCCATGAACACGATCAAATTGTATTAATCTGGTTTCATATATCTCCACCCTTGATATTTCTGGTCACTCTTAAGTGGGTCAAAAACCTTACGGCAAATAAATCCTTATTCATGGCATATCATCAAAGCCACAACGTAAGATCTACAAAGGTTGCACATCTTAAGAAGCATTGATGAGATGCCATGAACAGGATCTATTTGGAGTGGTTCTGAATTCTGATGGATGTTTTTAGTGTTGCTTAAGGATCTTTATATAGGCGATTTGGAAGCCCTGGCAAGAAAATACATTTAATTTAGCATTGACCGAATTGGGTATCTTATTTAAATTTAGGATTGACTAAATAATGCAAGAATGGGTTCAGTTTGTTGGCATAATGCATATGGAAATTAATACAACTCCATCCATTCATTTTCAAAATCTACTCTATAGATTGCAAAATATTTACTACTAATTAACTTAATGAAGTTGTTTGACAAGAGTGGGAACCGGGCCGGATCTAGGGTATTGGGTGTGGGTTCTTGGGAATTGGAAACCCAATAACTTTTGCACAAGACCCTGTATTTATATTGAGAAGTCCATTAAATGTATAAGATTTATTAGTTGGGAACCCAATAACAAAGCAGGATGTTGGTGCCATGGCAGAAATGGAACCTGCTTAAGCTTTGCTGCCCTCCTCAATGAGGGTTCGATTCCACTCAGGCGCATGCCTTTATTTTCTCTCTCTTTTTCTTTTAAATTTGACATGTTGGAACCCATAAACTTCAAATCCTGGATCCGCCTCTGAGGGGAACGGAAGGAGAGGAATGGATCTTGTAGATAAAAACAATTGTGCAAAAAAAAAAAGGGGGTAAAAATGAGATATCTATAAGTTTGCGAACTAAAATTGAAACTAATAAAATCAAAGGAATTGGAATACTTCTTGTCAAGGAGATTATAATGAACACCAAACTGAAAACAAAAGAACTGATTCTTGATTTTGAAAAATAGATTGTGAGAGTTCTCAATATTGTTGATGTCCTATTGGAAAGTGGAAGAATTGTTACAAATGGTACTTCAAATTGGATGGGGAGGCACATCTACAACGCTTCAAAAAATTGTTGTACCATAAATATGCAAGCGATAACTATTTGGTCAGGTCCTTGGGTTGCTTGCTTGTAACATATCTGAGATATGTTTATAGGCACTTATTGAGCCTACCAATCTGCCCATCAGATTAGCGGTAGAATGATATGCTTGGGTTGATCTATGCTTATAAAGCAGTGAGCTCCCTCCCTCCAGAATAAGCTAAGAAAATTCTGATCTTTATCAGGTACTCCCTCCGTTTCAAAATGTTTGTCTGGTTTTGACTTGACACAAAGCTTAAGAAAGTAGAGAAGACTTTTGAATCTTGTGGTCTTAAATTAAAGATGTTTAGAATGTACCAAAATGATCTTTAATCTTGAGGTCTTAAACATGTCATGTGGAAAGTTGGAAGTAAAGTGTTGCCAATAAAGAAAAAGACATTCATTTTGAAACAAACTAAAAAGGAAAGTAAGACAAACATTTTGAAACGGAGGGAGTATTTGTGCCAAAGATAGTCTTCGATCAGCGATCACAAGGGGTGTCCACAAATATATGTAATGCTCTCTAAATGACTGACTTTATAAATCTATTTTCAGGGTAAGATCAGGTTTGGAGGCTGATTTTTCTCCTTCTTTCTTATTTACTCTGAAAGCAGAACTCTGGGAATTCAGCCAATCTCCTTAATCGTTAATCTTTACAATCTTGCTTCTCTTGAAGTTTTTTATTCTTTTGCATTTTTGAGCAGATTTTCATCATCTAAAGACTGTCGAAGATATCTACAAAGCAGTTACCCCTACTTCCTAGTACTCCAAGGTTTCCATTTCATTATTTTTGGAACAACTTCTAACATATGAGAACAAAAAAAGCTGCTTTATGGACCAAGATACTTGAAACTATCTTTCTTGGGTAGGACTTGTCCATCGATCTTCACTTCCACCTCCGCCTCCTTCTTCACGTCACTAAACTTGCACTCTAGTTACTCTGCTTTAGTCCTGCTTAAATTGAAACCTTTAGACTCTAAGGTCTGTCGTCAAACTTTCAGCTTATCGTTAACTCCATCACACATCTCGTCAATCAGTACTATGTCATTTGTGAATAGCATACACCACGGCACCTCCCCTTGAATATGTCGTGTCAATTCATCCATCATTAAGACAGATAGGAACGGGCGAATGGCTGATCCCTAGTGCAACCCCATCATGACCGGAATGTTCCAAGTCACTCCCCATTGTTCTAACCCGGGTTTTGACGGCATCGTACATGTTTAATTGTCCTAATGTAAACGACAGGTACACCTTTGGAAGCTTATGACCACCTACAAAAGTTGGCATTTAATTATTACAAGCATTAGATGTGCTAGTTTCGTTGATGTTCGAAATAGTTTTAAGTGTTGTATTCTTAATCAAATACTGAATAGAAAACCTATATATCTGTAATCATGGTACCAATTAGGAGCTTGAGAGAAAGTAACCGAGATTTAATTGCTTAGACTGTGTATATCTTAAGTTACACTCCGTAGAGGTGGAGTTTAGAAAATAACATAAAAGATTAGCTGTGCTAGTTTCTTTGATGTTCGAAATAATTTCACTGTCCAAGTGTTGTATTTGTAATCAAATAGGAGTACCAAATTTTTAAAAAAGTGTTAAGTCTGTAAACATAGTTGTGAAATTACGCAACAAACTTGAATGAGAGCTTTCTCTTCTTGTAGATGCTTCGCATCATCGAATATCCACAGTATTTTCAGGATTTGACTGGTATTTGTTGGCAATTTCTTCATAATTCACGCTTCTAGTTTTGTTTGACAATGAGGTTATGCATTAGGTATTGCTTCCAGATCACTAATAAAGGAATAAATTACGTAGAACTTTGAGATAGCATTTTGGAAACGTGCTCAAAGCCTCAAAACCCAAAACTTGAGATGCTGGATGAAACTTTGCTGAGCAGTTACATGGATTAGATTTTTATCAATTTTTAGTAGCCTAGCTCTGACCAAAGCAAAAAATTTCAGAAAGTTCTCCAGAAGCTTTCAAAAAACGTTTGACAGAAAATA
The DNA here is from genome assembly GCA_029844215.1 of Przewalskia tangutica. Taxonomy (NCBI): domain Eukaryota; kingdom Viridiplantae; phylum Streptophyta; class Magnoliopsida; order Solanales; family Solanaceae; genus Przewalskia; species Przewalskia tangutica. The sequence goes on from CM056729.1 coordinate 44,937,231, forward strand.
AAGCCTAAGCTAATGGTAGCTTCAACTAATAAACATAATGACGATGATGATTAATGTGTTATTAAGAACATTATAATATAATGATGATAATGCACATATATTTAGACTTCTAAGAATTACAATGTGTATTTTCGATGGCGGTGTTTGGCTGGACACGACTTTAAGAAAGAAAGACAGACGTTTTATAGATAACCTTAATTTATTTGAAAACGAGAAGTACCCTTAGGATCAAATGATCTTAAGCTTGTGTGTCACTTCCTTTAAGAGCATGTCTTTAAGGGGAAAATGGAGATGTAATAACTTTGGTGTTTCTAAATGTAGAAAGATGTCAATCTCTTAGGAACGAAGGGAAGAGTCCTATAAAATGGAATAGAGTGAGTATATTTTATCCTCTCCTAATCCTTGCCCAAACTATCTTCCCATGATTAGCTTTTCTCTTCCTATTTATCCTAGTTTCAAAAGTTGGTCCAAATTTTCAATGTTCAGAGTGCTGAGATGTTTTTTGTCTGTATTTGAGACAACATGGCAAGATTCCATTGCTTTTCTATAATTTTGCTTGATGTATCCTCGCAATTTGTCTGGCAGACCGCCACAATACAAGTCTTGAAAAGAGCTGGCCGCCCCTCAGAGCGTCTGGTGAGTCATGAAAATTGTAGATTCAGTAAGCCAACTGGACATGAATGCGTGCACATCCAGAAGATAACCGAAGCTTCAGGCACTGAAGAAGCAGAAGCTGATGCAGAATTTGATAATGCTCTCAAGGAGGCTATCAAAGGTGTTCAAGATGCAGTAACGGCAATAAATGAACATTTGGAAGAAGTTAGGTACGAGATTGCAGCACTTGAAGACTAAAATGTGACTTTGCCTTTTAAGTTCTTAAGGGCTCATTGCCATGAAAAGTCACCCCATAAATTCCAGGGTAAGTTTCAAGGATTATCATGTACATTGTTCATCATAACAGTTTTTAATCCATTTAGTTACAAACATTTTATTCTTGATTGTGGTCACGGCGAGGTGATGTATGTATTGCATTGAGAACCTCTACTTGACAGTTTATCCTTGTGAAATTTGCATGTGAAATGCAATTTCCAAACTGGCTTGGTCTGGAATGGTAGAAGCTAAGTTCTATCTCTAACTAAGCTTTCAAAATTTGCTGCTGGGTTTTATCATAAAGAACCTGGCCATTGTTAAAACTTATGTATCTTGAACTTTCTTCTCACTGTATATAGTAAGAGAGATAAATAAGCAGACTCATTGTGAGTCAGTCTTACAATCTAATAAGAGGGAAATAGCACACTTCTCCATCAACATGATTGCCTTTATAGGGTGCACTGTTTAGTCTAGGACTGTTTTTTTCGCTGTGTTGATTGAAAAATCAAGATTCTGTCTTCTAATTCCCATTGCACCCTCGTGCTGGTAATTGATTGGGTTGAACTTTGAAGTAACAGCAAAAGAGTACTATCCATCCTTCAGTTCGCTGCACAGAACCTCCGCTCTATGTGGTAAAGTGCTGCAAATTTACCAGTTAGAAAAATATTCAATGTGTAATCCACTTGTCTATTGATTTGCTTTCTTATCTCCATACATAGTCGTTTGGTTTCAATTCATTCTGGGTTGCTACTTTCGTGAAAATGAGCAAAATTGGGGTGTTTGAATTTCCTCTTCAAAGTCTTTGTTTTATCATAAAAATACTATATTGCACTTTAAATTAGTATTGTAATAATATTATACTAATATTTAAGTACTATATTGCAATTTAAATTCTATTATCTATTTGTAATTTTTATATACATACTTCCATTTTAGTAATTTTTATTTATATGTGTTTGACTAAATGTCCATTTTGGTAATTCTACATTCAAAAACAATTTTGATCAAAACTATCCAAACATCACGGATTGATAACAATTACTTTTACATTGTTGCATTCAAACATAAATCAATTATTGTCAAAATCAATTCTGTTAAAATCAATTCTGTCAAAATTAATTCTTTCAAAATTAATTCGGTTAAGAAAAGGCTCCTTTTCGGATGATGAGTTTTTTTCTATTTTTATAAATAAGGTAATTAAGCTTTAAAAAAAATTAGTATTTTAGTAATTTAACTTTCAAGTTACGGAGTTCATTCTTTTAATATAACTAGTCTCTATAAAAACATAATAGAGACTAACAACGAGAAATATGATATAAAAAATATAGACTAACATTGCGGATTGTTTGTGTTTTTGTTTAATTTATTTATGTTCATTGCAAAATATAAACATACTTGAAAATATGTTAGGGGTATGTAAAAAGATATTATTCATTACTTGGAGGCAAAAGGAAAATTATGAGGATCGAACATAATTAAAAGTAGTATGTCGCTCCTTATTATATTTAAATTTTTATTGAAACAAACATTGTCATGTTAAAAATTTAAAGGAACTTTTGTCTAGTTATATTCTTAAAATTCAAAGAATTAATTGTTTTGATTGAAGTTACATGGTAATAAGTAGGAATTATTGCTGCCTAGTGATTCTAGAGAGGCTTCAGGCAAAAGTCCTAAGCAACCCAACCATCTAGTCTCTAGCAAGCTTCAGCTTCCCTACCGTTGTGAAAGAAATTAGGGTCAATGGAATAATACATGGGTTTTATGATAAAACAAAGACTTCTTGCCTGTGTTTGACAGCTTATTCTTTTATCAAGCTTGGCAAAAATAAGGTGCCATATCTTTTTGTTGGATGAAATTCTTTCATCTGAAATTTTATTTGAGAGACAGATTTGGTATAATTACTATATTCTCCATTGTCTGCATATGTCTAAAGAAGGGGACCTTGACGTAACTGTTAAAGTTGTTGCCAACCAGCAGGTCACGGGTTCGAGCTGTGGCAACAACCTCTTGCAGAAATGCACAGGTAAGGCTGTGTACAAATCCTTGTGGTCCAGCCGTTCTCCATACCTCGCACATAGCGGGAGCTTAGTGCATCGGACTGCCATTTTTGTCTGCATATGTCTAATGTCGAACTAGCAAGTAAAAATAACTTTTTCTTGTGTATCTTGTGAAAATATATTTATGTCCTAGAGCCAATCTGTAATAGGACAAATGTACTTTATACACACTTATTATTATTAATGAAAATTAATATTATAGCATTTGCAATTATTAAATTATTAGTTGATTGTTTATAATATTCTATAATATGCATCCCTAGAGGTTACATGATTATTAATAATGTGAGTTATTAATATTATAACGTAACCCTTAAAATAGTCTCGACTAATGATCATCGAGAATGGAATATCGATGATATGTGATAAGTCGACATGTGGTCTGCATCATATCCTTAGAGGATGTAGTATGTCTCACCTGCTACGAGTTACAAATACTCGTGATGAAAACATGGATACTTTGGAAGTATTGGTATACCCTGCTGATATACTGTTTGTTATACAATGTATAAGGTATGATCATCGTGTGAGAGATATAAGTCCTTAGACTTGAGGTCGATACTCACCTTGTCCACAAAGTAATGTACTTTGATCATGTCCTAACCTCAAATGTCTTATAGGTTGAGATACGACTTGTATTGGGTACATTACGGTGTGGATTAAAGGTGGTAGTTGAGCCAATATTAGGATTCATTCCTCGAATGTATTCGAGAGAACACTCAGATTATCATATGATATTAGGTTGACTAAGTCGTTGGCCAACGCAGTAGTCATATCTAGGATATGTCTTGTTGTCAACTAATATAAATGAGATATAATGATCAAGCTATTTGGATAGACACTTGACATATCCTAAGCTTGATCGAGTGTATCGTGAATGAAAGGATTTTATCTTTCCACATAGAGGTTCAGTTTACCAGATTCGTGTAGCTATACTTCACATATTGAGTTCGTCTTCCGACGCCGTCTAGGAGTTCCGTGTAGACCCTAATGTGATTAGTGTCGATATGTGAAGCTGTAGGGTAACACTAAGTCAATTGTTCCGTCGATCTAAGGATGTAATGAGAGAATATAAATGTTCGATTTATGATCGATACATTTGAATGAATAATGATTATTTAATCAAGTCGAGATTGGATTTCGAATTTAATTAAAATTAAAATGAGGCAAAATTGGACTAGGGCCGCGACGCCACCCATTTAGCATCGCGGCGCTGCCAAGGTAGTGGGCATGTCAGGCTAACCCACTGTTCCTCGTTTTCTGGGCCAGGCCCACGTGTTAGGTTTAAAACACAGCTATAAATACATGCCTTATATCATTATTCTACTCACTTGATTCCAAAATCATTCTAAGTCTTTGAGATTTAGTCTTACAATATTCTTCCGAACCTCTGCCGAATTTTCTAGTTGTTCGAAGGAGGAATTACATCGAAGTTTTGGAAATTGCAATCGAGGAACCATTGTGTGCTCACCCTCGGAAGTAATACTAAAAGATTTCAGATTATTGAAACCGTAAGTTTTCTGTCGAAGTATTACGGTTACATTACATGTATGTTTCATGTGTTTTATTAGTGCATAATCATCTTGCAGTTCGTCGTTTGTTGGGTTTGAAACTAATTTTTTTAAATTCCACTGCGTACACGAACCCAACAAAACTCTACATTGGTATCAGAGTCTGGTCTGTTTTGTGTGATTATGTAATAATTATTAATGATAATATGGGTTAGGGTTTGTTTAAATCTAATTTTTATGTCGTTTAGAAGCTTTGAAACCTAATGTCTTAAGAACGCATAATCCTTGTCTCCTGAACTGTTAAACAATGATGTAATCGAGGAAGTCATTCCAATCTAACTCTTCTAAGTTGATGTGCGTAACTTGTTCATTACGAACATGGTGCACTGAAGCGAAGAAGGAGAAGGGATTGGATGATGGTCGATGAACGTGTTGTTTGATAGTAAAGGATGACGAGGATGGATCTGCAAATCTGACCATAAACTAGTTTTAGGGTTTCAGAAATACAGATTTTGTGTTACTGGGAGTGAGGCGCCGCGACTCCATGATGGATCACCGCAGTGTTGCCTAGGGTTTGACAAGAGTGTCGCGACACTGTTCATCCAGAAGCTAATTTTGGTCACTGCCTCTGAGGCGCCGCGACGTAACCCAATTAGGGCCGCGGCGCCGGGGCTCCAGATTAAAAAAAATTCAAAATCAGAAACTGAAGTTTTAAAGATTTCTAATTCTGAAGTTAAAAGTTTCAGAATCTGAAATTAAAACTTTTTAAAATAGGTAGATTTGGTCATTTAGGGAAAATCTGTAATTAAATAAAGTTTCTAAAAATATAGAAATTACAGACAGGTCCCTGAAATCTGAAAATATTTTCTGAAAATTAAAATTAGATTTTCTGAATTTAAAGGGGTTCAAATTAAAATTTTAAATTCTTAAGGGACTAAACTATAAATTCTGAAAAGTTTGGAATTTACAGAAATAGCCTGAAAATCATTTTTTTTGAAATAAAGATAATGTTTATAGGACTGTTTGACATATACATAGATTTTAGAGTTTAGACAAATTAACACATGATTATTATTAATTGTATATTATTAAGTAATATACAAACTATATGCTAAATGGTTTAAATGCGTACGTTTAAATGTTTGCATATTATCCGTTATAACTGTCTGGGTAGGCGGCACCTAGTAATTAATCAAAATCATTTTATATCATGCCTATTGGGTTGATGGTTCCCAACTAAATGTGATTTAAAAATTGCATGATTGGATGTCGTATTGAATATGACATGAATGTTGATCTTGGTTGAAATCCCCAAAACTGAAATGTTCCCCAAATTTTAAATACCTGTCTAAATTAGAACGCGTCATCCATTATAATTGTTAGAGTGCAAAATTCTTTTCGGCGATACGGGTATTTCTGTCAAAGCATTTGCTCTAAGTCTACACGGACTCAGGCTCTTTCATAGATGCGTTTTAATGTAAAAGTAGATAATAAACTTTTGTGGGTATTTACACCAAAGTGTTTGCTCACAAATGCCAAGTTTACTTAGATACATAAACACAGTCGTGTAATAGGGTTGACTTGCTTATACAAATCTTGGCGTCAAAGTGTCGGACTAATCTAAGGATGCAAGATTAAAATGAATTTTTAATCAAGCAAGAGTTGCAAGTAAGTTTTGCAATTGGTTTAGAACCTACCAAGATATGTTATTGAAGTTATCAGCCAAAGCAAACGTGGAGATAACATAGGCTTGGATCTTGGCCCATTATGACCTTGAAATAAATCTAGGTCCGTATTCTACCACGGGGTCTTAGAAGTATGCTAAAATAGTGGGAGCTAATTAAACGTAAGACCATGTTAATTAGCCTAAACGAATGTGTATAATAGGAAATAATTTTGATTGTAGTTTCCTGTCTATCTAACTCTTCAGATTGTCGAAATGTCGAGCACATTAAATGTTGATGGAAATGAACAAACTCACCAGACCAAATTATCTTGATTGGCTTAGGAATCTAAGGATTGTCATAAGGAAATAAAGAATTGAATATGTAGTTGGACAAAGTTTTCCCCGAAGTCCGTGCTGAAGATTCTGTGGAATATGCCTCATTTGATAAGACAACCTATCAGAAACATCTAGATGAAGCAACTTCTGCACAATGCGTTATGTTATCTTCCATGTCAGTGGAACTACAGAGGCAACATGAGAACATGGGCCCTAACGATATGCTAGAACATTTGAAGAGTCTCTATGACTCTCAGTCCCAGACAATGGAATATGAGCTGGTAATAAAGCTCTTCCAATGTAAGCTGATTGAAGGGGGCCAAGTGTATCAACACGTGATGAAGATGATAGGGCTGATAGAAAAGCTGACCTCAATTGGTATAAAACTGCATAATCCCGTTGCTTCCACACTCATCCTAAACTCTCTCCCTCATTCGTTCGAGAACTTTATTGTAAACTTCAACATGAACGGAAGGAAGACGAGTTTGCCAGAGTTGCACAACATGCTCAAGACCTTTAAAACTTAAACTACCAAAGGCAAAATTGTGCTCATGGTGAGCTCTTCTATCCAGCCCAAGCCGAAAGGCAAGGAATGGCAGAAGAAGGGCAAAACAGTCGATGCGCCCTCAACTACAAATCCTAAGGAAGACGTGAAGAAGAAGAAGGTAATTCCGGCCAAGGATGTATGCCTCAACTGTTGTTACACCCCGAAATTCCAGGACATGTATATGAGAATAGACGGGGGAATACAAGACTTAAAAATTTGAATGTAAGAAAGAGTTGTAAATTCTAAGGAAAATCTTCCGAACCCCGGGAAGGAAAAAAATTGTTCGTTAATGGGAATTGGGTTCCCTAATTTGTTATTTAAGGCTTTTAAGAGTTTATCGGAACTATGGAAGTTTATTTACAGAGTTGAATACGTGTGGCCCACCCGAGAAATTTTACGTTTTTGTGGGGCCCACGAGGTTTCCGATATTTTGACAAATTATGAAAATGTCGGAAAACGAAACATTATGGACGAATGAGAGGGTGACACGTGTCACCCCCACACTCTATTGGGCTTGGACGAATTGGATAAGGCCCAACTTGTCAAGTCTTGCAATGCCAAGGCTTGACATTGTTGACCAAGTCAAGAAGCCCACTTAAGTCTTGATATTTAAAGTTCCCTCATCCTATACCAACAAGTGTCTTGATCTCAACCCTCCATTCAATTATATAGTCATCCTTGTTGCAAGACTAGTCTCAAACACTTAGAAAAAAAATTAGAAACTTGAGAAGAGGAGAGGGTGCTCTCGGCTTTGAGCCTCATTTGGAAGAAATTTTTTTCGTTTGTGGTTCCATAATCCCAATACTTTAACCCAAGGTTCCTAGGGTTATTGTAAGGATATCTCAATAGAAATATCCCGGAAAAACGACGTTTTCACGTTAGTCGCAAGGCGAAAACTTAAGGTGTTCTTCAACTTTGAAGTTGGAAATTGAAGAGAAGTTGGTTATGAGCTTCTAAGGAGTGGTTGGAGCGGATTGGAACATAAGAAGATGAGCTAAAAGTTGCTAAGGATCGACTTGAAGTCTTGGATAATATTGGGGCTTATTTGAGGTATAAATCTTCATCTTGCTATTGTAATTGAAGATTCCATGTTATGATAAGTTAGAAATGATCATGTGATATGTATTATGAAGATTGATAAGTGTTATGGAATTTTGGAAGCCTAAAATCTGAAACTAGCATGATTTGCCTTTAAGATTGTAATTCAATTTAGTTATTAGTTTTAGTCGTCGCATGTTATATAAAGAGGAGATTATAGTCGTTAAAGTTGGTTGCAACTATATAACATGTTGGAACGACAATATGGATTGAAAAAGAATTGGAATAGACTTTGCATTGTTGCTTATATTAGCCGAGAATGGCATTGACTATTGGACTGTTTTGTATAAATTGTGGGGCAGAATTTTACACGTCCTGTTAAGGCGTGTAATCCCCTTTGAATTGCTGAATTGTTGAGCCTTAAATGTGGCTTTTGGTTATTGATTTTCGGGCCTTGAAAAAGGTGGAAAAGTATGTAGAAACAAAGGAGGTGCTGTCCGATTTTCCTTAGAATTAAGCGACTTTAAACTTAGAATATTCTACGTTTGAAACTAGAAGTTGATAGACGTATTATGGTCATTATAGGTTGACATACTACGTACGGCGTATTCAACTTGGCAAGTGGATTAAGTCGAAGAGGTATGTGGAACTTTTCTTATCTCTTGAGCATGAGTAACTATAAATGTATAGTACGTTGGACGTACGAGATTTAATAGGAATTTAATTTCATTTGGTATCCTTGACTTGTTTAAGAATGTCCAAGTTGGTTGAGTTAGAGAATTAATTCACTTATTTTAAAGGTTAAGATGTCTTAGTTTCTAAAGCATAAAGTTAGTATAACAACATTACGGGAAGTTAAAAGAATGGTTTATTCTAAAAAGGGTAAACAAAGATTTCTTGACTTGGAAACTTATAGAATACTTGGTTTGGGAAGTATTGATTACTTGAAGTATTCTGAAATTTATGAAACTTGATTTCTAAAGTTAAGAGACTTGAAGTATTCTGAAAGTTATGAAACTTGGTTTTAAAAGTATAAGTCTCTTGGTTTCAAAAAGAATGTAATTATCTAAAACATAAAGAGTTATAACGGCTTTATGAGAAGTTAGTTATAACGGCTTTATGGAAAGTTAAGAAAGTGTCTACTTGATTTATAGGTATGAGTTGCCTAGGTTGTGAATGTAGAAGTTACTTAGTGTCAAAACCTTGAAATGAATTTCTAAAGGTGTAGTAACTTGTTTTGAAAAGTAGACAAGCCTTGATACTACGGGTGTTAGTATCTTGGGGGGTTTTTATATAAAAAGGGTTCTCTTTTTCTAAAGGAACGGAAGTACGTAGTACTTTGGGTTAAATTTCCGGATTTCTAATAACATGTTAGTGCCTTAAGTTAACTAAAATGAGAGTACATGATAATTAAGGCTAATAAGAAGTTAGGGGATGTCTTAACTTGCTTATGATAATTATGATAAGCCGGCGATACTTATGTTATGTATGATATGCCGGTAGTGCTTATGTTATGTATGATAGCCGGTTGTGCTAGTGATATATTGTTCATTACGGGGTCATTCCCCGGGTTTGTGGCATTTGCATATTCCATGGATTTGCTACCCATGATGCGAGGAATACCTCATGCGAGTCCGTAGGGCTCATGCGGGTGAAATAGTCCTATGCGGGGCGGACCAGTCCTATGCGAGGAGATTACCTCATGCGGGTCCATACGACCTATGCGGGCGGATACAATCTATGCGAGGAAATTACCTCATGCGGCTCCATACGGCCTATGCGGGTGAAATAGTCCCAGGAGTAGGATTGCAGAATGATACTACGGGCGGATGGCCCTAGGTTAATCATGAGCTTCATGTTTTAAAACCGGCAAAGTTTATTCCTGTCCACTCTCATTGTTAGTAAGGCATAGTGTACTGTTAATGTGGTTATCATACATGTCCCCAGCTTTATTTTTAGACTATTATGATTTCATTAATGTACTTTTTCGCACATACTTGGTACCGACCTCTCGCCTCGAATGCGTTCATGCAGTAGAGTTATACAGGTTGCTGATCCTTACTCTTAGGATCATTGTTCAGCTGTTGAAAAGCTCCATTACTTCAGAGGCTTATCTTTGGTCCAGATCCCTGGTATTGTCGGTTATTGTACATTCAGGGGTATGGCGGGGCCCTGTCCCGTCACAGTTGTTATATAAATTCTTAGAGGTCTGTAGTTATATCTTGTGGATTGAGTTGTAAGAACAAGGATGTATATTTTTTTCGGAAGGTAGCCTTATCGTCTAGCCTGTTGATATTTACTGTCTAGTATTTTATGAGTTTATGTATGTTCTGCTGCTATTCTCTGATGTATACCTGTAAGGGGTGCCCAGGTAGGGCACGATCGCCCGGCCGGGTCGTGACAAAAGTGGTATCAGAGCAGTTAGTCCTCGGAAAGTGTCTACAGACCGTGTCTAGTAGAGTCTTGATTATCGGTTTGTTGTGCACCACATCTATAATCAGGAGGCTGCAGGACATTTAGGATTGGTTTCTATTCTTTTCACTCTGAGATCGTGCGACAGAGCTATGTTGTTAGGGTCGTCTCTCCCTAACAAATTATGTTGATTGCAGCTATGAGAAGGGCAGCAGTGACCCAGGAAGGATTATGTGGATTGCGTATCCAGGTTGGTAATACTTGTTGTATAGTTGGTATAATGACGTACAACTATACAGATTTATGTATGAGGGTCAGATGCATATTGCCTTGAATGATTTTGGATTACATAGAATTGGTAAGGACTAAATAGATACCGGGAAGGTATGAAACAGTTTAATGAATTCTCATCAAAGTTTTACGTGCTAATTTGAGAAATTAGGAGATGATGAGTCGTCTGAAAGGGTAATGAACCCTTAAGAAGTCAGGTTTAAGAGACTTAATGGAAGACTATGTTAGTAAATTAAGCTACATAGTATGCTTAAGAAAAATTGTATGAATGAGATCCGTAAAGAGTAAGTAATGGTTCTTGTGATCAAGACAACACGATTATGGTTTTATGATAAGTTATTGTACCCGTTTACGGGGGGACTGATAAGGTAGGCTTGGAGCATGGAAATTGCGAGCCTAAGAATATTGATAACTGCCGAGACCTTAGGTATATAAGTCCTTCTCGGGCAATAAGTTTTAATTCAGACTAAGGGTAAGAGTTAAGTACGATGGTGGGTCGGGTTATGGACCTATTACGGGTCGCCCCGTAACCTAAAATGGATTGGGATCAAATGGTAGTAGTGCCGCTATGTGACAGGGTCACGAGAGTGCAAGGCCCAAGTCTAGTTAATCGTTTTACGGGTTTGTGGACACGTTCCACCGAAACCAGGTTGTGAAAGCCAGAAATGGCCTTAAATTGTTCGATGTAAGTAACTCCAAAGATTGAAGGCCAGAATTAGTATGGAAGTTATGTACGTATACCATTATAAGTTTGGAAGTACGGGAAGAGTACAACCAGTAAGAAAGAGAGCAAACAAGTGTAAAAGAATAAAGCCTGAATCCATGAGAACCTTTCGAGGTAGCCACACCAGTGGGTGTTTGGGTTGTAACTGAGTGGGTACATAAGGATTGCCCGGTGATGATATACAATTGACAGACTTGATTTTAGTAAGTCTATGTGACTTGTTCGGTTGAAGTAAATAAACTGATGTTGAAAGTATGTAGTACGTGAATTTAAAAGCTAAGAAACAGAGATAAGAACGTACGATCATTGAAGGATTTTATGTTAAGTTCCCTTGGAGGTGCTTGGAGTTGTCTAGTGTGGCGGTCAGGGCCACGACTTCCCGAATAATTTCACGAAAATGCGCAATGCAAGAATGAGATAAGTACGAGTGCTGCCTGCGGAAAACCGAAGACATCATTGGTGGTTTTTGAAAATCTTTACGATTATAAGGCGGCGCTTGATGACTAAGACTATGAAAGGAAGGTAAGCTCTCTCCCCCACGTAACATGATAGTTGTACATATTATTGAGGTTTATGCGTACCCATATTATTAGGCGATGGATATGAGACTAGTAAAGTCTTCAGTTTCGTCATACAATAGGTTACAATTTTAGATAACCGTGGGAAAAGTATTGTGTTGGGGTAATTGAGAACGACATTAGGAAATGGTCGAGGATGTGTCTTAAGGATATTAATGCTGGTAATAAGCATAAATGGAAATGTATGACCCATGAGCGATGTAGAAATATTTTGGGTTAGTAATTTGTATGATGAAGGGTTATGAACAGAATAATAAGGAAAATGCAATTACAGTTATGAAGGTTTTCCAAGGCATAATTACCCAGACTAGTGCAAAGACCATTAGAAATGATGGGCAGTTAGGAACAACTCGACGAAAGGTGGCAAACTTGTATGACGGGCCAGACCGTATATATACGGGGAGGTAAGAGACCCCAGGACAACTTGAAAGGAAAAAAATAAAGGTAAGACGAGTTGACACTCGAACGATAAGAAATCTTGACAAGCTATTGGATTATGTAATACTATGAATTGAGGTTGAACACCTGACTATAAGCTCTATGAGCTGGAAGAGAATAATAGGATTACTACTTGACGAGATCAAGGAAGTCCCCCACTAAATTGTGATTGGCAGGAAGTCTTAGCCATGAGATAAGCAAAGGAGTCGAATCTAAGTATAGTGACCAAGTTTGGTTGCAACAGAGAGATGGAAATAGGAATCATAATTGAGATTATATCCCCGAATATTTCAGAAGTATGAGACAGGCTTCCAGTTATGGGAAGATAAGATGACTACGACTACAGTTCTAACCCCTCATGATGCCTGAAGGACTAGAGGGTTAGGTTATTATGGTAACACTTTGAGTGTTTGGCTGGGTTGTGTGCGGATGCAATGCGATAAGGTAACAACCTATATTTTCTCGGCAGCTACGGGAACACGATAGTGGAGCTCAGATTCGAGAGATTGCCGAGTCTGCCCTTGTTGAGGAGGTGAAGAGGCGACAGTAGAAGGATCCAATTCTAGTGCGAAAACTGAGATACGGCTCTCTAAGAAGAGAAGGACCCGTTTGGGTAGCACCGGATAGGGTGCTGTGATATGAGGATAGATTGGGTATGCCCGATGCTGCAGGACTTGTCAGCAGATTTTAGGGGAGGCACGCAATGTTTATTGCTCTATTTGTTCGGGGTCGACCAAGTTGTGTCGTGACCTCAGATGTATGTATTGGTAAGATGGCCTGAAGAGGGACGTAGTAGAGTTTGTTGCTTAGTGTCTGAATTAGTAGCAGGTCAGGGTTGAGCACCAGAAACCCAGTGGGCTATTACAGGCGATTGAGATCCGGACTTAGAAATGAGAGGTGATTGATATGGATTTTGTTACATGGTTGCATCGTACTCGGAGGAAGTGCGACTCCCGGAGGGTCATAGTAAGCAGGCTGACGAAATCAGTCCATGTTCTTCCGGTCAGGACCATTCACTCGACTGAGGATTACGATAGATTATATATCAGAAAGAGTATGAGACTGTACGGGGTTCCTATATTTATGATGTCAGGCGGATGAGCTCAGTTTACGGATAATTTCTGGAGGTTTTCCAGAAGAGATTAGGGACACATGTGAGTCTCAGTGTTGCATTTCACCCTCAGACCGACGGACATGCAGAACGTACTATCCAGGCACTTGAGGATGGGTTGCGGGCCTGTTTTCTTAATTTCAGAGATAGCTGAGAGGATTAATTGCCTCTTGTTGAGTTTGCGTATAACAAAAGCTACCATTCCAGTATTCAGATGGCCCTGTATGAGGCCTTGTATGAAAGAAAGTGTAGATCGCCGGTTAGTTGGTTCGACGTAGGCGAGGTTCAGTTAATTGGCCCAGACTTGATTCATCGGGCTGTGGATAAGGCGAAGCTTATCCAGGAAAGATTATTAGCAAGCTCAGAGTCGATAGAAGCTTTATGCAAATAACCGACATCGACACTTGGAGTTCAGGTCGACGTTTTGGCATAAGTATTGTTATGTGGCCATGTGTGGCAAGTGTGATTATGTTGGGGGTAGTCAAAGGACTATGCCAATATCCGTTTAGATGGAACCTCGAAGGAACATTCGGGGACGAATGTTTCTAAGGAGGGGAGAATGTTACACCCCGAAATTCCAGGACATGTATATGAGAATAGGCGGGGGAATACAAGACTTAAAAATTTGAACGTAAAAAAGAGTTGTAAATTCTAAGGAAAATCTTCCGAACCCCGGGAAAGAAAATTGTTCGTTAATGGGAATTGGGTTCCCGAATTTGTTATTTAAGGCTTTTAAGATTTCATCGGAACTATGGAAGTTTATTTATAGAGTTGGATACGTGTGGCCCACCCGAGAAATTTTACGTTTTTGTGGGGCCCACGAGGTTTCCGATATTTTGACCAATTATGGAAATATCGGAAAACGAAACATTATGGACGAATGAGAGGGTGACACGTGTCACCCCCACTCTATTGGGCTTGGACGAATTGGATAAGGCCCAACTAGTCAAGTCTTGCAATGCCAAGGCTTGACATTGTTGACCAAGTCAAGAAGCCCACTTAAGTCTTGATATTTAAAGTTCCCTCATCCTATACCCACAAGTGTCTTGATATCAACCCTCCATTCTATTATATAGTCATCCTTGTTGCAAGACTAGTCTCAAACACTTAGAAAAAAAATTAGAAACTTGAGAAGAGAAGAGGGTGCTCTCGGCTTTGAGCCTCATTTGGAAGAAAAAAATTTCGTTTGTCGTTCAATAATCCCAATACTTTAACCCAAGGTTCCTAGGGGTATTGTAAGGATATCTCAATAGAAAGATCCCGGAAAAACGACGTTTTCACGTTAGTCGCAAGGCGAAAACCTAAGGTGTTCTTCAACTTTGAAGTTGGAAATTGAAGAGAAGTTGGTTATGGGCTTCTAAGGAGTGCTTGGAGCAGATTGGAACATAAGAAGAGGAGCTAAAAGTTGCTAAGGATCGACTTGAAGTCTTGGATAATATTTGGGCTTATTTGAGGTATAAATCTTCATCTTGCTATTGTAATTGAAGATTCCATGTTATGATAAGTTAGAAATGATCATGTGATATGTATTATGAAGATTGATAAGTGTTATGGAATTTTGGAAGCCTAAAATCCGAAACTAGCATGATTTGCCTTTAAGATTGTAATTCAATTTAGTTATTAGTTTTAGTCGTCGCATGTTATATAAAGAGGAGATTATAGTTGTTAAAGTTGGTTGCGACTATATAACATGTTGGAACGACAATATGGATTGAAAAAGAGTTGGAATAGACTTTGCATTGTTGCTTATATTAGCCGAGAATGGCATTGACTATTGGACTATTTTGTATAAATTGTGGGACAGAATTTTACACGTCCTGTTAAGGCGTGTAATCCCCTTTGAATTGCTGAATTGTTGAGCCTTAAATGTGGCATTTGGTTATTGATTTTCGGGCCTTGAAAAAGGTGGAAAAGTATGTAGAAACAAAGGAAGTGTTGTCCGATTTTCCGTAGAATTAAGCGACTTTACACTTAGAATATTCTACGTTTGAAACTAGAAGTTGATAGACGTATTATGGTCATTATAGGTTGACATACTACGTACGTCGTATTCAACTTGGCAAGTGGATTAAGTATAAGAGGTATGTGAAACTTTTCTTATCTCTTGAGCATGAGTAACTATAAATGTATAGTACGGTGGACGTACGAGATTTAAATGAATTTAATTTCATTTGGTATCCTTGACTTGTTTAAGAATGTCCAAGTTGGTTGAGTTAGAGAATTAACTCACTTGTTTTAAAGGTTAAGATGTCTTAGTTTCTAAAGCATAAAGTTAGTATAACAACTTTACGGAAAGTTAAAAGAATGGTTTATTCTAAAAAGGGTAAACAAAAATTTCTTGACTTGGAAATTTATAGAATACTTGGTTTGGGAAGTATTGATTACTTGAAGTATTCTGAAAGTTATGAAACTTGATTTCTAAAGTTAAGAGACTTGAAGTATTCTGAAAGTTATGAAACTTGGTTTTAAAAGTATAAGTCTCTTGGTTTCAAAAAGAATGTAATTGTCTAAAACATAAAGAGTTATAACGACTTTATGGGAAATTAGTTATAACGGCTTTATGGAAGGTTAATAAAGTGTCTACTTGATTTATAGGCATGAGTTGCCTAGGTTGTGAATGTAGAAGTTACTTAGTGTCAAAACCTTGAAATGAATTTCTAAAGGTGTAGTAACTTGTTTTGAAAAGTAGACAAGCCTTGATACTACGGGTGTTAGTATCTTGGGGGTTTTTATATAAAAAGTGTTCTCTTTTTCTAAAGGAACGGAAGTACGTAGTACTTTGGGTTAAATTCCCGGATTTCTAATAATATGTTAGTGCCTTAAGTTAACTAAAATGAGAGTACATGATAATTAAGGCTAATAAGAAGTTAGGGGATGTCTTAACTTGCTTATGATAATTATGATAAGCCGGTGGTGCTTATGTTATGTATGATAAGCCGGTAGTGCTTATGTTATGTATGATAGCCGGTTGTGCTAGTGATATATTGTTCATTACGGGGTCATTCCCCGGGTTTGTGGCATTTGCATATTTCGTGGATTTGCTACCCATGATGCGAGGAATACCTCATGCGAGTCCGTAGGGCTCATGCGGGTGAAATAGTCCTATGCGGGGCGGACCAGTCCTATGCGAGGAGATTACCTCATGCGGGTCCATACGACCTATGCAGGCGGATACAATCTATGCGAGGAAATTACCTCATGCGGGTCCATACGGCCTATGCGGGTGAAATAGTCCCAGGAGTAGAATTGCAGAATGATACTACGGGCGGATGACCCTAGGTTAATCATGTGTTTCCTGTTTTAAAACCGGCAAAGTTTATTCTTGTCCACTTTCATTGTTAGTAAGGCATAATGTACTGTTAATGTGGTTATCATACATGTCCCCAGCTTTATTTTTAGACTATTATGATTTCATTCTGATGCTTTGATTTCACATACTTGGTACTGTTATCGACCTCCTTGGGTGCATTCATGCCGCAGGTAGAGTTATACAGGTTGCTGATCCTCACTCTTAGGATCATTATTCAGTTGTTGAGAAGCTCCATTACTCCGGAGGCTTATCTTTGGTCCAGATCCCTGGTATTGTCGGTTGTTGTACATTCAGTGTCACACCCCGAAATCCGGGCCCGTGACTGGTGCCTTACCCCGGGCACCCTAGTGATACAACATCAGAGAAAATCAGCGGAACATACAACATGAACATGAAATAAGAGATAATATAAATAAACCGGCCAACCAAAACAGTTGCCTTCTGCATATACATAAAAAAAAAACCCGAACAGTTATCCTTTTACAAACCCTGCCCACAACAGTGCTACAGACCTCTAAGAGAGAATAACAACCTATGACGGGACAGGCCGCATACCCCTGAATGTACAAGAACCTACAACTCAGGGAAACCTACCAAAGATAAGCCTCCGAAGGAACGGAGCTTCCCAAAACGCTGAAACGTGATCCTACAAGCGGGGATCGACAGCCAATGTACTTCTACCTGCGGCATGAACGCGCGGCCCAAGGAGGTCGACAGGTACCAAGTATGTGAAACTGTAAAATACTGTAAATGAAATCATAATGGCCTATAAAGCAGGAGACAGGTATGATAACCAAAATACAGTACGCAACATAAAAGCAGTCAGGTCAGGGACTCACGCCCTCAAAGTCACCACTCAAATATAACTATGGGTCTCATGCCCACGACATCCATCATGTTCGCATCACGCCACATGCCCGAATCGTGCATCGGTGTAGACATGTCCATGATGCAACACAATAACAAGCGCGTGGCCACGCCCGCCGAATCGCGCCGGTGTAGACATGCCCATGTAACCTCAACAATATATCTTGGGTGGTCAACCGCCAGTATGGCCACATGCCCGGAATATCGCGACGGTGTAGACCGCCCATGTAACGAATAACCATATATCGGGTAATCAACCCGCGCGTAGCCACATGCCCCGAATCTTGCGACGGTGTAGACACGCCCATGTAATAATAACCATATATCGGGTAATCAACCCCGACGCGTAGCCACATGCCCCGGAATCGTGCGTCGGTGTAGACATGTCCATGTAACCACAATAACAATACATCACACAACCAGCTATCACAAGCAAGCTCAAGCAAAATACCATACTTATAGACTTTCATAAAAGATCCATTCTTTCTCAAGAAGTCACGATATCAACACTTGCACAACAAATGATATCACAACAAGCATAAAGCGAGTTACACAACAACAAGCATAGGCAAGTTATACACAACTCAAGGTACTTCCACTTTATATCAACGTCCGGTTTTAACCCTAAAGTACTACGTGACGTTAAGTCCTTTTAAAAGAGATACATTCCTTTTATAAAAGTCACCCGATACCGTAGTATAAAACTAGAGTGATTCACATTATTAAGTAAAACCAGAACACTTTCCTTTTAAAATCAAGTAACAACATTCTTTTCCTAAGTTCGGTTTGCCTACTTTCAATTATTCAAGCCTCTTACTTTAGAAAGGTTTCATAGTTCATAGTTTTAATCCCTTAAAACATACGCTAACATGAGAGTAGTTTATTCGATTTATAACATTCTTACTATAGCGAATGATCTAGAAAATGTAATATCATTTTGTCTCATCTTAGTTTCTATGCGGATGGAGGTTCCTGGTTTTAATAATACAATTATTAGTCAATACATTTTCCTTTATTAACGCCTGCGGTGGTTTGTCGATACACATCCCGATTTCCAAATCAAGAACACATTCTTAAGCCGTTATACCTAACTTCCCATAAAGCTAGTATAACTCTTAAGTTTCTCAAAACCAAGTACTACTCTTTCTTTCAAAAGCGATTTACAAATCTTTTGAAATACTTCAACTTTTTCAAGCGCTTATAATCAAATCGGTTATCTTTCAAAACCACAACCCATTTCTTACCTACATAAAGTCGTTATAACCAACTTCCCATAAAGCCGTTATAACACTTTATGTTTTAAAACAATCAAACCCAGTTAACACATGTACGTCTACCGTACTACATAGTTCACACATATCATGCTAGAAGAGATAGGAAGAGGTTCACATACCTCGCGACGATTATCGACAATAAGCAAAATGCTCCAAGTACTACAACGCACTAGCCCTTTCCACTCCTCGAGTAGAATACGCTACTCTTAGTACTTTCACCTATAAAGGTCACAAACGTCTATTAACCCCAAAACACAAGTTTATTTTTTTGACAGAAAATTCGGCAAAGACTTCCCGCAATGGCAGAAATCTCCTCCTTTATCGAGGCCACTACAAGCCAACCAGGAAGTCTTACGCCTAACCTGACGTGTACAACTCTACTGATAATACTACACAAGTCTGCAATACGATCCTATGTAAATACATTCGATTCTTTTCTTTATTCTTCAGCTTAAGTCAAAAGACATTGCGAATACTAAGTATAGTTCTATATATAGTATACTTCAACTATATATTCAACAAACATGTAATTTCCAATTACAATAGAGGACAAGATAATTACCTCGATGAGCCCATAATTATCCAAGTTAAATGTCGATCCTTAGCGTTAGCTCCAACTCGGTGCTCCATCCCGCTCGAACAACCCTTAGAAGTTCTAACCAACTTCTACTCAAATCCTTCAACTAACAATGAAGATTTCCTTAGGGTTTCGGTTTGAGACTAAAGGACAAAAGGTAGTATTTAGGACTCTACGCATAGAGGTAACTTTGGAATACTACAAGGTGTAAGGCTAAGGTATTTGGGCATTATAACAATACTTGGAGGAGTTTTTCAATACCACAAAGGGGGGTGTATTATCCGAAACAACTAGGCTAGGGGTACCCACTACCAGACCTCACAAGGGGAGGAGACCTCACGGCCAAAGGCCACTTTCAAGGAGAGGAGCTCTTGGGCGAGTCAACAAGAGGAGGAGGATTCAAGACTTGGAAACATTTGTGGATGAATGAAGTCTTCACAAAGGGGGGGTATTTATAGCAAACCCAAATGCCAACCAATGGCCAAGATCAAGCCATGTGCAAGGCAAGTGTAAGGCCTTGATCAAGCCAAGTGCACCCTAACCCCTACTCCACAAAACATGGCACAAGACAAGCCACAAAACAAGGCCAAAACAAGGCACAAAACAAGGAACCAATAGGGCCAAAAACGTGAGCCACAATATCAATCCAATTCGTGAACCAATCGTCCACTTGGACGCCCACAAGCTTCCAATGTGAGGGTGACACATGTCACCCTCCCGTTGGTCCAAAATGTTTCGTCTCTCGGAAAAATCCGAAAAAAATAAAAAGGACATAGCCGGAATTTTCCCTACGAAAGCTGTGGAAACGTTTCGTCGGAAAACGACTCTAGTCGGCACTTGTGCCCAAATTTCGAACCAAAGCCTAACTTAAGGCTCAAATTAACATACGTACGCCCTCACGTACATACTCTGGAAATACGGGGTATAACATTCTCCCCTCCTTAGAAACATTCGTCCCGAATGTTCCTTCTAGGTCTCAAGACAAACATGCGCCAAATACTTAAATCCAGGCTAACTAGGAATCACCTCGACGATGCAAAACAATACAAATTCTCACTCACGGTCCAAGGAACACGCCCTCGCATCTTCACTTCACAAAAGAAACGATCACACACGCCCACTTCTCCCTATCTCGTTGTACCCTTCTCGAACACTCGAACTCTTACTAGTATCCGTACCACATTTTCGCCAATGCTCGCTTCCAACCCTCGAGTCACTACCTCAAACTTGGTCAACTTACTAACCTCGATTCTTCCTTAAGGCCATTCCGGCCTTCACGATCCGCTTCGTCGAACATATCCACGAACTCATACGATGGTCATCTAATCTTGGGCTAGCACCCTCGTGACCACCTGCCACTGGCGGGACCACTGAGCGACCCACCCGAGCGAGCCGCGGGTTGGCCCGCAACATGGCCCCAACCCGACCCACTGTCGCGCCAACTCTTTCTCCTCGACACGGAACAATCTTGCTAAACACATTGTCACGACCCGACCCCGGGGCCGCGACTAGTACCCTACCGGGGTACCCTGTCAGGTATACATCAGAGAATAGCAGCGGAACATACATAAAACAAATCTGTATAAGGTAAACATCACTAGCAAGCCGATAAGGCCGCCTTTCATAAAATAACTTAACCGATAGTGAAGCAAGATAACTTTATTCTTACGGCCCAAACCACAAACGTGACTACGCACTTCTAAGAATAACAAGCGTGGCGGGACGGGGCCCGCCATACCCCCTGAATGTACAAAAGTCTATAACCTCGTGGAATCATACAAAAGACAAAGCCTCGGGAGGATGGAGCTTTCGAAGTGAGCGGTGATCAAGAGTGCGGACCAAAGCTACGATCTCGACTGCGGCGTGACGCAACCCGAAGGAGGTCGATCTGGCAGTACCAAGTATGTGAAGCGAAAATCGTAATGAATTCATAATAGCATATATATAAAGCGGAGACACGTATGATAGCCAAACTACGATTACCAACATATACGCGCCATGTCAAGTCGTGACTCACGCCTAAGTCATCACTCAAATATAACCATAGGTCTCATGCCCATAATATCAATCGTGCGTGGAATTCCTTCCTCACCGCGATCTATGATATAACAACACTAAAGTACATATGAATACTAGATCCCACGTATCATAAGAACGTCGAGGCAAATGCGAAGGCATAGCTACGAATCCACCTGCATCCTCAATCGATCGGCAATGAAAGCCGGCTACGAGATCCACCGTGCAACAATACTAATACCTGAAATCACGAAGCTGACCGGGGCAAGTGCGATAGCCTCTACCAGATCCACCCTGCGTCACATCGCTGACCGGGGCAAGTACGTAGGCTAACCACCAGGTCCACCCTGCATCACACCACTTCGCCCTAACACGGCCAAGGCGAAAGCCAACTACGGATCCACTGCATCACGTCTCGGCCGGCAAGTACGAGGCTAACTACTAGATCCACCTGCGTGATGAACCTCATGGAGAGCTAATCCATGGAACAAAATACTGTCAACAGGGAAACGAACCCTCATCATGGCCGCCTACCCGTGGAATCCTCCATCACTGACGGTACGCCCAAATAACTCATAACTACATGCTTTTAATTCGAATTTCAATATCATGCCTTTACATAAACCAAGACAATTACCATGCCTTCTTTTCACATAAACCAAGAGAATTCTTATTTAAGCAAGCCAAAGTACTTATCAAGGCACCCATAGAATAATTCTCAATTGAACAAGCCCAAAACACTATCAAGGCACAAACAGAATAATTCTCTTTTAACAAGCCAAAGTACTACGTACGTACATCCTTTCCAAGAGATTCCTTTTTATGCAAAATCCAAGATACTAACACGTAGTATCGGGCGTCTATTTTTTCAACGTAAGTTACTACACCTTTAGAAAACTCATTTCAAAGCTTGAAACCAAGTAACTTCAATTTTTCACAATCTAGACAACTTATGCTCATTAATCAAAATAGACAACTTTCATAACCTTCCATAAAGTTATTATAACCAACTTCCCATAAAGCCGTTATACTAACTTTATGCTTTAGAAATTCGACATCCTTATCCATTCATAAGGCGTTATAACTAACTTCCCATAAAGCCGTTATAACTCCTTATGAACCATTTCGTTCTTTTACTATCCAAGAGGCTTATACTTCAAACAAATTCATACAATTTTCAAAAATACTTCAAGCCTCTTATCTTTAGAATAATTCAATACTCAATACTTTCACACCAAGTACTCTATACTTTTGTAACATCATACTTTTCCCTTAACCAGGGACTTATACTTCTTAAAACAAACAAGTCTTTGTTTATACTTAAACAAGTAAAAATACTAAATCTTGTCGTCTACCGTACTACATAGATACAAATACTCATGCTCGAGGATAGGAAAGCTTCACATACCTCTTGGTCAATCCACTTGCTAAGTCCAAACTACATGAGTAATATGTCAACCTAAAATAACCATGATACGTTTATTAACCTCTAATTTCAATGTAGAATAATCTAAACTCAAAGCCACTAAATTCTATGGAAAATTGGGCAGCATTTCCTTTGTTTCTACTCACTTTGCCACCTTTCTCAAGGCCGAATTTACCATCAAAACACCACATTGTAAGGCTCGATCAATCCAACAATTTAAAGGGGATTACACACAAAATTCTGTCCCATAAGTTTACAATAATTCACTTAACAATTCTAGGGTAGTTTTAGGCTACAACATGCTCATAATCTCTTCTTAACCCATTCTTCATAACCAAACCACATTTCTAGCATGCAATGACTCTAAGAGCATTATTTACTACCACAAGTTCTTTCTTCTTAACATGCAACACTATAAACTAAATCTAAAGGAAGAATCATTACCTTAAAGTTTTAGCCAAAACTTATTCCAAGTATTGCTAGCTTCCTTGCCAAGAACACCACAACAATGCCAACAAGCTAGCTCTGACTTCCTTTTTGGTTCTTAACTATTCAGATTTTTCTAAGGGTTTTAGAGAGAAGGGGAGCAATTTGAGAGAGAGAGAGAAGGTGAAAGATAGAAAATGTCCAAGTCTTGGTCAATATATTGCATGCAACAGAAAATCAGATGGGGGGACACTTGTCACCTCCCATGGTCTCTTTTAAAACAAAAATCGGACTTTCTAAGTTTTTCGCCCAAAAATCCGCCTCGGCGCGCCGCGCGGCCATGTGGCGTAACCTCCGAGCTCTCGATCTTTCGGCGCGGCCCCTGCTATTCGGCGCGGCGCTGCAACTTCAGCGACCCTTGAACTTTAGGCGCGGCACCGTCCGGCCCGCGCGCATCGCCGCGCGAAACACATTTACGTCATTGCGCGCGAACTTGTAACCCTCATAACTTTCTACTCCGACGTCCTATCGACGAACGGTTGGTTGCGTTGGAATCTAGACTCAACGAACTACGCCCCCAGGCCTTTGAAACACTTATGAACTCTCAATGTACCGGGTCATAACCCGCCTTAAAGTTGACTAAAACCCATCCGGAACAACCCATCAACCTATCTTCTGAAAATTTTAAGTCTTACTCCCTTTCGTACGCCCTCATGCGCATGACCTGAACTACGGGGTGTAACATTCTCCCCCCCTTAGAAACATTCGTCCCCGAATGTTCTTTTGGAGCCAATCTAATATTCCTCGGTACCTCCTCGTACCTTACACTAATGGAACTTTACTATGCCACTTGTGACCATAAGATATCGCACATGCTTAATCATTCCTCATAAATCAAACAGGAAAACGAGTCCAAAGTATGAACCATTACCACTACTCGTTCACGGCCTATGATTTTCCGTTCGAATTTACCACTCATTCTATCACGTGTACGCCTCAATATCCTCTGTTCATAACACTAACTCATACAACAATCCTATCATGCATACTAATCTCTACAGGGTCAAAGACATACCTGTAATTATTGCTTCACATTCCCCTTGTCGTTCTAATCATGATCACACTGTGCAGCGCATAACAAAAGAAGCGATGAACGACCACCGATCCTGAAGGTGAATCTCTACATCCGTGCTATCTCTGGTGACGGTTCCTCGCATAATGGCCTGTTGGCGTGCATAGCAATTACCCAAACTAGCACTCCACATAATGGGTGTTACACATCGGCTACACCGAGGTAGAGGTGGCTTCCTCGGACTAACACCGCCTCTCCAAACACGAACCGCCGGAGCCATCACGCTCCCGAATCTCGGACGTCACGAAGGCGTGGTGGAGTACTCCGTCTTGGTGAGGCATAACTAACTTTCTTCGAGGCGGTCCGCCTCGAAAACCCGAGATCCTGCTGTCACAGCCTCTTGGTGGCTTTGAGTCAAGTCGGCCCTCGCTCTCTCATCCACTGCGCATATGCTCGCATCTGGCGATATCCATACAGGTGAAGAGCCACTCCCAAGCACGCATAATCATATGACGGTCTAGCCCCATCACATAGCGATGAACTTTGTCTGCCATATTGGCTACAATAGTGTGCGCATACCTGGCCAATGAGTCAAACTCCAGGCTGTACTTTCTGATGGTCCTCCCATTCTGCCTCAAGGTCAAAAATCTATCCACCCGGGCTCTCCTCAACTCAGGAGGCAAGAAGTGATCCAGGAAGGCCTCTGTGAACTCCTCCCAACCTTTGGAAGAGCACCTCCTCTAGACAATTCCCGACTCAAACAGTTCAACGCAATATCGCGTAACTGTAGAAGCTAACACAACGGACTCGTCTCAGGCCCTAAGCACTGCGTGGTCGCGCCTTTGTCGAATAAACTCCGAGGATCCTCGCCGGACCTCGAACCATAGAACTCGGGTGGATTACAACTCGAAAGTCCGAATCCTTAAAGCTTCGGCCACAGGGTTAGCTACGGCCACAGCGTCTTTGCCGCCACGATGCTAGTCAACAACCGATCGCTCTCGTAATCCTATACTGCGCCCGCCGCGGGCTGGGGCTCGGTGCCGGAACCTCTGGAGCTCGCGCTCTCGGCTCTCTGTCTTGCGTGGCGTGTGAACTCGCCGACCCGCCATCGCCTCGGGCATAGTTTGTGCCGAGTCACGGTAACTCTCTGCGTACCACTAGCGACTCTGCTGATGCCTTGCCCTTCGGGCTCGTCGCTCCGTGGAGGCATAATCGTACATAAGAATAGGTCGGAGAGGACTCAACCTACTATGGCGGCTCTGCTGCGATCTCGAGAGAGAAGAATGGAAACTAACCCTAAATGTCCTGCGACCTCACGATTATAGATGTGGTGCACAACACCGATAATCAAGACTCTACTAGACACGGTCGTAGACACTTTCCGAGACTAAGCGCTCACGATACCACTTTTGTCACGACCCGACCGGGGCGCGACTAGTACCTGCAAGGTACCATCGGTATACATCGAGAGAATAGCGGAACATACATAAAACAAATCGTATAAGGTAAACATCACTAGCAAGCCGATAAGGCGCCTTTCATAAAATAACTTAAGCAGATGGTGAAGCAAGATAACTTTATTCTTACGGCCAAACCACAAACGTGACTACGGACCTCAGAATAACAAGCGTGGCGGGACGGGGCCGCCATACCACTGAATGTACAAAAGTCTATAACCTCGGGAATCATACCAAAGACAAAGCCTCCGGAGATGGAGCTTTCGAAGTGAGCAGTGATCCAGAGTGCGGACCCGAAGCTCGTATCTCGACTGCGGCGTGAACGCAACCCCGAAGGAGGTCGATCTGACAGTACCAGTATGTGGCCCGAAAATCAGTAATGAATTCATAATAGCATATATATAAAGCGGGAGACACGTATGATAGCCAAACTACGATTACCTGACATATACGCGACCATGTCAAGTCGTGACTCACGCCTCTAAGTCATCACTCAAATATAACCATAGGTCTCATGCCCATAATATCAATCGTGCGTGGAATTCGCTCATCACCTGCGATCTATGATATAACAACACTAAGGAGTACATATGAATACTAGATCCCACTGTATCATAAGAACGTGAGCAGAAATGCGAAGGCATAGCTACGAATCCACTGCATCCTCGGCCGGGGCAAACGAAAGCCGGCTACGGATCCACGCGTGCAACAATACTAATACACGAAATCACGGTGGCCGGCGGAAGTGCGATAGCCTCTACGAGATCCACCTGCGTCACATCGCGGCCAGGCAATCGTAGGCTAACCACGAGTCCACTGCATCACACCACGCCCTAACACGGCCGGCAAGTCGAAAGCAACTACGGATCCACCTGCGTCACGTCTCGACGGCAAGTACGAGGGCTAACTACTAGATCCACCCCGTGATGAGACCTCATGGAGAGCTAATCCATGGAACAAAATCATCAGCGAAAGCGAACCCTCATCATGGCGCTGCGTGGAATCCTCCATCACGATGCGCCCAAATAACTCATAACTACATGCTTTTAATTCGAATTTCAATAGCATGCCTTTACATAAACCAAGACAATTACCATGCCTTCTTTTCACATAAACCAAGAGAATTCTTATTTAAGCAAGCCAAAGTACTTATCAAGGCACCCATAGAATAATTCTCAATTGAACCAGCCCAAAACACTCGCAAGGCACAAAGCAGAATAATTCTCTTTTAACAAGCCAAAGTACTACGTCGTCATCCTTTCCAAGAGATTCCTTTTATGCAAAATCCAAGATACTAACACCGTAGTATCGGAGCGTCTATTTTTTTCAACGTAAGTTACTACACCTTTAGAAAACTCATTTCAAAGCTTGAAACCAAGTAACTTCAATTTTTCACAATCTAGACAACTTATGCTCATTAATCAAAATAGACAACTTTCATAACCTTCCATAAAGTTATTATAACCAACTTCCCATAAAGCCGTTATACTAACTTTATGCTTTAGAAATTCGACATCCTTATCCATTCATAAGGCCGTTATAACTAACTTCCCATAAAGCGTTATAACTCTTATGAACCATTTCGTTCTTTTACTATCCAAGAGGCTTATACTTCAAACAAATTCATACAATTTTCAAAAATACTTCAAGCCTCTTATCTTTAGAATAATTCAATACTCAATACTTTCACACCAAGTACTCTATACTTTGTAACATCATACTTTTCCTTAACCAAGGGACTTATACTTCTTAAAACAAACAAGTCTTTGTTTATACTTAAACAAGTAAAAATACTAAATCTTGTCGTCTACCGTACTACATAGATACAAATACTCATGCTCAAGGATAGGAAAGCTTCACATACCTCTTGGTCAATCCACACTAAGTCAAACTACAAGTAATATGTCAACCTAAAATAACCATGATACGTTTATTAACCTCTAATTTCAATGTAGAATAATCTAAACTCAAAGCCACTAAATTCTATGGAAAATTGGGCAGCATTTCCTTTGTTTCTACTCACTTTGCCACCTTTCTCAAGGTCGAATTTACCATCAAAACACCACATTGTAAGGCTCAATCAATCCAACAATTTAAAGGGGATTACACACCCAAAATTCTGTCCCATAAGTTTACAATAATTCACTTAACAATTCTAGGGTAGTTTTTAGGCTACAACATGCTCATAATCTCTTCTTAACCCATTCTTCATAACCAAACCACATTTCTCGCATGATGACTCTAAGAGCATTATTTACTACCACAAGTTCTTTCTTCTTAACATGCAACACTATAAACTAAATCTAAAGGAAGAATCATTACCTTAAAGTTTTAGCCAAAACTTATTCCAAGTATTGCTAGCTTCCTTGCCAAGAACACCACCACAACAATGCCAACAAGCTAGCTCTGACTTCCTTTTGGTTCTTAACTATTCAGATTTTTCTAAGGGTTTTAGAGAGAAGGGAGCAATTTGAGAGAGAGAGAAGGTGAAAGATAGAAAATGTCCAAGTCTTGGTCAATATATTGCATGCAACAGAAAATCAGATGGGGGGACACTTGTCACCTCCCATGGTCTCTTTTAAAACAAAAATCGACTTTCTAAGTTTTTTCGCCCAAAAATCCGCCTCGGCGAGCTCTGCGATCTTTGGTAGCGCGGCCTGCTGTCCGGCGCGGCCGCTGCAACTTCAGCGACCCTTCAGAACTTTGGCGCGCGACCCTGCATCCGGCCGCGCCACATCGCGCCGCGAAACACATTTACGTCATTGCGCCCGAACTTGTAACCCTCATAACTTTCTACTCCGACGTCCTATCGACGAACGGTTGGTTGCGTTGGAATCTAGACTCAACGAACTACGCCCCCAGGCCTTTGAAACACTTATGAACTCTCAATGTACCGGGTCATAACCCGCCTTAAAGTTGACTAAAACCCATCCGGAACAACCCATCAACCTATCTTCTGAAAATTTTAAGTCTTACTCCCTTTCGTACGCCCTCATGCGCATGACCTGAACTACGGGGTGTAACACACATCATGAAAGCTACCACTTCCATCTCACATTACCCATGGACTTATCACATAAACATAACCCACGTATACTACGCACTCTGATAAGGGTCAAACATAAAATGCATCTTTTACTCAAGACGACCTTACCTCTAAGGTCTCAATCGTGAAATAGCCTAAGGTTCATCACTTCCTCACCCCCAGACTTATCCCTTTTCACTAACCAAGCTTCTAAATCACATTTTAGCACAAAGCTATCCGAACATAACACTAAACACATCATCATAACATCAATACATACAAGTCTCTAGAGGGTTAAGGATATACCTGAAACTAGGCGGTTCAAGGACCGCTAAACTGGGAACTTCCGCCGCGACCTCTGCCGTGGCCTGTCGGTGTATGAACATCCTGTCTAGCTATGGAAGGTGAAGAACCCGCAATCGCTCACAGTAGTCTGTGCTATCCTACCAGCGCTACCACAGTGAACGATCTCGTCATATGGCCCTGTTGGCGCAAGAATAACAAGCTCCCAGTACTACGACACTCCCGAAATGCGGTCTACCACATCGACCACAGAGGTAGGGGTGCATCCGCCAACACCTACTCCCGAACATCTGAAACACAGGAGCCACGACCGCTCGAATATCCCGAGGTCGAAGGCTGCGGAGGACCACTCAGAATGGCGGAGGTACAAAACTAGTATCTTCTTGGCGGTCCGCCTCGAAGGTCGCTAAAATATCCGGCCGTCTTGGCCTTCTTCTGGCGGTCCGCTGCGACGATCTCTGCGCTCGCACGCAGTGCATGAGCACGAATGCGGCAATGTCCATGCCCGGTGAAGAAACACCCGCGAACTTCGGCCATATAATCATCTAGCGTGGCGTAGCGATGCACCTTATCTTCCATATCTGCAACTAGAGCGGGGACATATCGAGCCAAAGAATCGAACTCGACATTGTACTCCACGACGGTCGCCTCTCTGTCTCGATAACAAAAATCACCGGCCCGTGCCCTCGCCGTGCGGAGGCAAGAAGTGCGTGAAAAGCCACGAAAACTCATCCCATACTGGAGTGCATGCTCTCCCGAAAGCTCCGAATCAAACCAATCGATCATTGCGGTATCACGCGGCCGATGCGAACAAAGGTCACGGACTCGGTCTGAAGCCTTGATCACCCGCGTGATCCGTTGTAGGCGACGGATGAACTCCTGCGGATCATCCTCGTGCCTCGACCGTAAAACTCGGCGGGCTACAACTCATAAAATCTCGTAGCCTCAAACTATCTGCTCTCGGGTGCACCACAGGTGCCGCTGGAACTGCTGCCGCGTCCGGCTGCCATGCTCGGCCACGACCACGGCAATAATCGGGCCATCTCGCGTGACCCATCTCCCTGCTCCGGTGTGGGGACGGGAGGCTCAGTGCATAGTCTCATCGCCCACGGCCGCGGCTCTAAACCTCTTTGGTCTTTGGCGGCGTCACGAAACTTCGCCGTCGGAGCACTGCTCAGTCTTGGCCAGGGCTGCGCCTCGGACTCTCTGTATCTCAGCGACTCCTCGGCTGCCTTGCCCACTGGGCGGGTTGCTGCGCGAGGCATAATCGGTAAAAGCGAGACACGTCGGAGGGTCCAACTTATAACACAATCTAAGGCACGATCTCGGAATGAGAAAAATAGAAACCAATCCTAAATGTCCTATAGCCTCACGATTATAGATGTGGTGCGCCACACCGATAATCAAGACTCTACTGAACACGGTCTGTAGACACTTTCAGGACTAATCGCTCACGATACCACTATGTCACACCGAAATCGGGCGTGGATCGTGCCTTACCCGGGAACCCTAGTGATACAACATCGAGAAAATCAGCGGAACATCTGACATGAACATGAAATAAGAGATAATATAAATAAACCGCCAACCAAAAATTGCCTTACTGCGTATACATAAAAAAAAACCCGAGCAGTTATCCTTTTACAAACCACGCCACAGCGATTGCTCTGAACTCTAGAGAGAATAACAACCTATGACGGACAGGCCCCACCATACCACAGATACAAGAACCTACAACTCGGAAACTACAAAGATAAGCCTCAGAAGGAACGGAGCTTCCAAAACGCTAAACGTGATCCTACTGGCGGGGATCGACAACGATGTACTTCTACCTGCGGCGTGAGCGGCCCCGGGAGGTCGATGCAGTACCAGTATGTGAAATCGTAAAATCGTAAATGAAATCATAATGGCCTATAAAGCGGGAGCGGTATGATAACCAAAATCTGATGACGCAACATAAAAGCGGTCGTGGACTCACGCCTCAAAGTCACCACTCAAATATAACTATGGGTCTCATGCCCACGACATCCATCATGTTCGCATCATGGCACATGCCCGAATCTGCATCGGTGTAGACATGTCCATGATGCAACAATAATAACACGCGTGGCGTACCGGAATCTGCGTCGGTGTAGACATGCCCATGTAACCTCAACAACAATATCTGGGTGGTCAACCTGCCGTATGGCCACATGCCCGGAATCAGCGTGGTGTAGACACGTCCATGTAAAGAATAACCATATATCGGGTAATCAACCCGGCGCGTACATGCCCGAATCTGCGTCGGTGTGAACCGCCCATGTATAGCAGAATAACCATATATCGGGTAATCAACGGCGTACGCATGCCACATGCCCCGAATCGTGCATCGGTGTAGACATGTCCATGTAACCACAATAACAATACATCACACACAACCAGCTATCACAAGCAAGCTCAAGCAAAATACCATACTTATAGACTTTCATAAAAAGATCCATTCTTTCTCAAGAAGTCACCTGATATCAACACTTGCACAACAAATGATATCACAACAAGCATAGGCGAGTTACACAACAACAAGCATAGGCAAGTTATACACAACTCAAGGTACTTCCACTTTATATCAACGTCCGGGTTTTAACCCTAAAGTACTACGTACGTTAAGTCCTTTTTAAAAGAGATACATTCCTTTTATAAAAGTCACCCGATACCCGTAGTATAAAACTAGAGTGATTCACATTATTAAGTAAACCAGAACACTTTCCTTTTAAAATCAAGTAACAACATTCTTTTCCTAAGTTCCAGTTTGCCTACTTTCAATTATTCAAGCCTCTTACTTTAGAAAGGTTTCATAGTTCATAGTTTTAATCCCTTAAAACATACGCCTAACATGAGAGTAGTTTATTCTGATTTATAACATTCTTACTATAGCAGCCATGATCTAGAAAATGTAATATCATTTTGTCTCATCTTAGTTTCTATGCAGATGGAGGTTCCTACTGGTTTTAATAATACAATTATTAGTCAATACATTTTCCTTTATTAACGCTGCAGTGGTTTGTCGATACACATCCTGATTTCCGAAATCAGTAACACATTCTTAAGCCGTTATACCTAACTTCCCATAAAGCTAGTATAACTCTTAAGTTTCTCAAAAACCAAGTACTACTCTTTCTTTCAAAACGATTTACAAATCTTTTGAAATACTTCAACTTTTTCAAGCCAGTTATCTTTCGAAAAACCACAACCCATTTTCTTACCTACATAAAGCTGTTATAACCAACTTCCCATAAAGCCGTTATAACACTTTATGTTTTAAAACAATCAAACCGGTTAACACGTATGCGTCTGCGTACTACATAGTTCACACATATCATGCTAGAAGAGATAGGAAGAGGTTCACATACCTCGCGACGATTATCGACAATAAGCAAAATGCTCCAAGTACTACAACCTTGCTAGCCCTTTCCACTCCTCGAGTAGAATACGCTACTCTTAGTACTTTCACCTATAAAGGTCACAAACGTCTATTAACCCCAAAACACAAGTTTATTTTTGTGAGAAAATTCGCGACTCTCCCCCAACAGCGTAAATCTCCTCCTTTATCGAGGCCGGCTACCAAGCCAACCGGGGGTCTTACACGCCTAACCTGACGTGTACAACTCTACTCGATACTACACAAGTCTCTACTGCAATACATCTATGTAAATCTGATTCGATTCTTTTCTTTATTCTTCAGCTTAAGTCAAAAGACATTGCGAATACTAAGTATAGTTCTATATATAGTATACTTCAACTATATATTCAACAAACATGTCATTTCCAATTACAATAGAGGGACAAGATAATTACCTCGATGAGCCCATAATTATCCAAGTTAAATGTCGATCCTTAGCAACGTTAGCTCAACTCCGGTGCTCCATCCCGCTCCAAACAACCCTTAGAAGTTCTAACTAACTTCTACTCAAATCCTTCAACTAACAATGAAGATTTCCTTAGGGTTTCGGTTTGAGACTAAAAGGACAAAAGGTAGTATTTAGGACTCTACGCATGAGGTAACTTTGGAATACTACAAGGTGTAAGGCTAAGGTATTTGGGCATTATAACAATACTTGGAGGAGTTTTTCAATACCACAAAGGGGGGTGTATTATACGAAACAACTAGGCTGGGGTACCCAGGCTAGACCTCACAAGGAGGAGGAGACCTCGGCCAAAGGCCACTTTCAAGGGGAGAGGAGCTCTTGGGCGAGTCAACAAGAGGAGGGATTCAAGACTTGGAAACATTTGTGGATGAATGAAGTCTTCACAAAGGGGGGGTATTTATAGCAAACCCAAATGCCAACCAATGGCCAAGATCAAGCCATGTGCAAGGCAAGTGTAAGGCCTTGATCAAGCCAAGTGCACCCTAACCCCTACTCCACAAAACATGGCACAAGACAAGCCACAAAACAAGGCCAAAACAAGGCACAAAACAAGGAACCAATAGGGCCAAAAACGTGAGCCACAATATCAATCCAATTCGTGAACCAATCGTCCACTTGGACGCCCACAAGCTTCCAATGTGAGGGTGACACATGTCACCCTCCCGTTGGTCCAAAATGTTTCGTCTCTCGGAAAAATCCGCAAAAATACAAAACGACATAGCCGGAATTTTCCCTACGAAAGCTGTGGAAACGTTTCGTCGGAAAACGACTCTAGTCGGCACTTGTGCCCAAATTTCGAACCAAAGCCTAACTTAAGGCTCAAATTAACATACGTACGCCCTCACGTACATACTCTGGAAATACGGGGTATAACATTCAGGGGTATGGCGGGGCCCTGTCCCGTCACAGTTGTTATATAAATTCTTAGAGGTCTGTAGTCATATCTTGTGGATTGAGTTGTAAGAACAAGGATGTATATTTTTTTTCAGAAGGTAGCCTTATCGGCTAGCCTGTTGATATTTATTGTCTAGTATTTTATGAGTTTATGTATGTTCCGCTGCTATTCTCTGATGTATACCTGTAAGGGGTGTCCAGGTAGGGCACCAGTCGCGGGCCCGGGGTCGGGTCGTGACAACTGTAATAGGAAGGGGCATTGGAAGAGGGAATACACTGCTCCAGGAGGAGGAAATGCACCAGGTGCTCCTGCCTCTAATGGACAAGGTATGTACGTCATTGAAATAAATTTATCTATAAACAACTCTCATTGCTGGGTATTGGATACTGCTTGTGGCTCACACATTTGTACAAATGTGCAGGGGCTAACTGACAGCAAGGAGGTTGGATCAAGAGAGGTGGACCTACGCGTTGGAAATGGAGCACGAGTAGATGCTGAGCGCGTAGGAACTTATAGATTAAATTTTCCTTCTGGCCATCGTTTAGTGTTGAATAATTGTTTTTATGTACCCTCGTTAACGAGGAACATCATTTCTATCCCTATTTTAGACATGGAGGATTTTTACTCATATATATTTAATGGAAGTCAAGTACTGTCTTTTGATAATGTTATATATGGAACTGCGCCTTTTGTGGATGGATTATATACACTAAACTGTAGTCGAGAAATTTTTAATGTACAAAACAAACAAGCTAAAATTAGTAATAGAAACTTTACCTACCTTTGTCATTGTAGACTTGGTCATATCAATCAAACAAGGATAGCAAGGTTAAGGAAACTTGACTACCTCGAACCATTTGACTTGGAGTCTTATGGTAACTGCGAATCCTGTTTGAAAGGTAAGATGACCAACAAGCCCCTTTCTGGGAAAGGTGTGCGAGCCAATGAGGTGCTTGAGTTGGTACATACTGACGTATGTGGACCATTTTCGACTCAAGCTAGATGAGGTTTCCCTTACTTCATCACTTTTACTAACGACTTGACAAGGTATGGATATGTGTATCTTATGAAACATAAATCCGATGCCTTCGAAAAGTTTAAGGAGTACAAGTCTGAAGTTGAGAAACAACTCGCAAAAAGTATCAAGACCCTTCGATTTGATCGAGGAGGTGAATACTTAAGCAAAGAGTTTCTAGATTACTTAAAGATACATGGAGTTCATTCAGAATGGACACCTCCTGGAACACCACAGATGAATGGTGTTGCCGAAAGGAGAAACCGAACCCTATTGGATATGGTTCGATCCATGATGAACTTCTCAGCTCTACCAACATACCTTTGGGGACATGCTATACAAACCTCAATATATGTTCTGAACAGGGTTCCTTCCAAATCAGTAGAAAAGACCTCATATGAGATATGGTGTGGCAAGAAACCATCTCTTAAACATATGAGACCCTGGGGGTGCCCTGCATATGTTAAGAAAATTCTCACTGATAAGTTGGAATCCAAAAGTGAGAAATGTTACTTCGTGGTGTATCCAAAGGAAACTAAGGGATACTACTTCTATCTTCCTGGCGAACATAAGGTTATTGTTTCCAGAAACACAACCTTTCTTGAAGAAGAATATGTCTACAAGTAACAGAGTTGCACAGAGATATAACTTGAAGAAATTCAAGAACCACGAGATAACATAGAGTTTGAATCCTTGCCGAATGACCAAGACAAGAATTCAGTGGGAGCATTTGGAGAAGATTGGGTAGTACGAGTACGCCCTTCATCCAGTGGGAGTGTTGCGATGAACAATGCAAAAATGAAAGATCCTCACACACAGCCCTTGGGAGCGAATGAAATGGCTGCACCTCCTCCCATTCAAGAAAGACATGAAAATGATATTTCTGAAAGCTCTCGAGTCGGTGAATTAACCAACACACAATAACCCTCTCACAGTCAGAACATACCTAGTAATGAATTGCAAAACAATCAACTCCGTAGGTACACTAGGACTCATTGTCCTCCTGAAAGACTAAACCTACTTGTGGAAATACACAATGAGATAGATATTCCCGATGATGATGAGCCTACAACCTATAGCGAAGCAATGTTGGACATTGATTCGAAGAGATGTAAAGTAGCCATGAAATCCGAAATGGAATCTATATACGTCAATCAAATATGGAACTTGGTTGATTTGCCAAGTGGGGTTAAACCCATAGGATGCAAATGAGTCTTCAAGAAGAAGATTGATGCATTTGGCAAGGTACAAACTTATAACGCAAGACTGGTGGCTAAAGGTTATAATCAACAGCATGGGGTCGATTATGATAAAACCTTTTCACATGTTGCTAAGATTAAGTCCATTCGGATTTTGTTTGCAATAGCTGCACATTATGACTATGACATTTTACAGATGGATATCAAAACTGCTTTCTTCAATGGTAATCTAATTGAGGAAGTGTATATGAAACAACCCGAGGATTTTTCATCGGAGTCCAAACCAAATGCTGTATGCAAGCTACAGAAGTTCATTTATGGGCTTAAGCAAGCCTCAAGGAGTTGGAACATTTGCTTTGACAAGGCTATCAAGTCATTTGATTTCGTTAGAAGCAAAGAAGACCCTTGTGTTTATAGTAAACGCAATGATGAGAGTATTGCCTTCATTATTGTATATGTTGACGACATATTGATAATGAGAGACAATACGATTCTCATTCAATCAGTGAATGAGTGTTTGTCCAGTACCTCCATGATGAAGGATTTCGGTGAAGCCTGCTACATTCTGAGAATTAGGATCTATAGAGATAGACCTAATAGTTTATTGGGGCTGTCACAGTCGGTCTAAATAGACAAAGTGCTTGGGTGTTTTTCTATGGAGAATTCCAAGAAAGACGTCTATGTATGGGTCAAGACATTAAGTTATCTAAGAAGGATAGTCCTTCTAATGTTGTAGAACTTGAGCGCATGAAGAGGATCCCATATGCTTCAGCTATAGGATCGATCATGTATGCCATGACCTATACTAGGCCAGATGTGGCATTTGCACTTAATATGACTTTCAAATTCCAGCAGAATCCTGGGGATAAACACTGGAAAATAGTCAAGAGTATTCTTAAGTATCTTAGACGAACTAAAGATTACTTCTTGGTCTATGGTGGAGAAGAAAAGCTAGCTGCTACTAGGTACACTGATTCTAGTTTTCAGACAGATATTGATGACTTCAAATCTTAGTCTGGTTACACGTTCATTTTCAATGGTGGAGCAGTGAGCTGGAAAATTTGCAAACAAGCTACAACTACTGATTCGACAACTAAAGTTGAGTACATTGCTGGATCGGAAACTGGTAAAGAAACTGTCGCGATTTCTAAGTTCCTGAAGGAACTAGGGGTAGTTTTGAGTGCTAGTTGTCCAATAACTATTTATTGTGACAACACTAGTGCGATTGCACAGGCTAAGGAACCAAGATCAACAAACAGAAATAATCATGTACCAAAGAAGTACCACATACTCAGAGAGATGGTGGAGACTGAAGAGATTAGATTAGACTATATTCCCACAGACGATAATCTAGCTGACCCATTCACTAAACCATTAAGCTTTGTTAAGCATAATGATCATTTTGAGAATATGAGCATTAGATATGTTGGAGATTGTCTCTAGGCTAAGTGGGGGATTGAAAGTATATTTATGTCCTAGAGACAATCTGTATTAGGAAAAATGTACTTTATACACATTCTTATTATTAATAATGGAAATTAATATTATGACATTTGCAATTATTAAATTATTAGTTGATTGTTTATAATATTCAATAATATGCATCCCTAGAGGTTATGTGGTTATTAATAATGTGAGTTATTAATATTATAACGTAACTCTTAAAATAGCCTCGACTAATGATCATCGAGAATGGGGTATCGATGATATGCGATAAGTCGACATGTGGTCTGCATCATATCCTTGAGGATATAGTATGTATCACATGCTACGAGTTACGTAAACTCGTGATGGACACATGTATACTTTAGAAGTACTGATATACTGTTTGTTATACAATATCTAAAGTATGATCAATGTGTGGGAGATAGAAGTCCTTAGACTTGAGGTCGATACACACCTTGTCCACAGAGTAATGTACTTTGATCCTGTCCTAAGCTCAAATGTCTTATAGGTTGAGATACGGCTTGTATTGGGTACATTACAATGTGGATTAAAGGTGGTAGTTGAGCCAAAATTAGAATTCATTCCTCGAATGTATATTCGAGAGAACACTCAAATTCTCATATGATATTAGGTTGACTAAGTCGCTGGCCAACGCAGTAGACATATCTAGGATATGGTCTTGTTATCAACTAATATAAATGAGATATAATGATCAAGCTATTTGGATAGACAATTGGCAGATCCTAAGCTTGATCGAGTGTATCGTGAATGAAATGATTTTATCTTTTCACATAGAGGTTCAGTTTACCAGATTCGTGTAGCTATACTTCACATATTGAGTTCGTCTTCCGACGCCGTCTAGGAGTTCCGTGTAGATCCTAATGTGATTAGTGTCGATATGTGAAGGCCTGTAAACACTAAGTCAATTGTTCCGTCGATCTAAGGATGTAATGAGAGAATATAAATGTTCGATTTATGATCGAGACATTTTAATGAATAATGATTATTTAATTAAGTCGAGATTGGATTACAAATTTATTTAAATTAAAACGAGGAAAAATTGGACTAGGGCCGTGGCGCATGGGACCTAGGGCCGCGACGCCACCCATTTAGCGCCACGGCGCCGCCAAGGCAGCGGGCCAGTCAGGCTGACCCACTGCGCCTCATTTTCTGGGCCAGGCCCACATGTAACCCTAACTGCGTTTTAGGTTTAAAACGTAGCTATAAATACATGCCTTATATTATTATTCAACTCACTTGATTCCAAAGTCATTCTAAGTCTTTGAGATTTAGTCTTACAATATTCCTCCGAACCTCTGCCGAATTTCCTAGCTGTTCGAAGGAGGAATTACATCGAAGTTTTGGAACTTGCAATCGACGAACAGTTGCGTGATCACTCTCGGAAGCAATAATAAAAGATTCCAGATTATTCAAATCGTAAGTTTTCTGTCGAAGTATTACAGTTACATTACATGTATGTTTCATGTGTTTTATTAGTGCATAACCATCCAGCAGTTCGTCGTTTGTTGAGTTTGAAACTAAAATTTTCAAATTCCACTGCGTATAAGAACCCAACAAAACCCTACATCTTGTTGCCTCACCAATAATTTACTTGAAAAAACCCTGTTGTTTAAAAACTTTTTCTTGAAAAACCTGTTGGTTAACTACTATATTCTCAATTGGTGGCGTTATCCAACGTAAAAAGGAAACAATAGTACATACAAAAATTGGACAGCTTTTCTAACTACAAATATTTTACATTTTGGCACAGTACATTGATTTCATTAGAGAAGTACAAACTTTTATGTTGCCTTCAGTGTTGTGTTAATATTTGAGGCAACACTCGATAAAACAATGATAAATCTTAAAGAGTAAATACAGTGGAAAAAGTAAAAGACACAAGGTTTATATTTTCAAGGGTATATATAAATATAGCCCTTGATGGTCAATGGCTGAAGTAATGTATATATTATATACAATTACAATTGAATTTATTTTTACAATTTGTAGAAATAAAATAAAAAGAAATTACAAAAACGAAGTCGTAGATGACTTCATCCTAAAGACAAAACATCTATAAAGAAACATACAACATCTTCATTACAATTGGTTCAACAATAAGCTTAATCTAGAATCTGGACAACAATAGTAATGTGAGACTAGATGTTGTTATATTACTTTAGGCAGTGGTGTTTGATCCAGTTTCTAGAGTGAATTTCCGAGAGCTCTCTTGGTGATTCTTTTCTTTGTAATCTGAATACCGATACTCTGAAGTTCCTCCTCTATTTCTGTGTGCAACTTCCTTGAAATTTTCACTGGTTGGTTGCGAAAGTTGAGAGAAAATAGGTAGCAGCTTGGACCGATTCAACCTCCATGAAATCCTCAACTACATTGACTTGATATTCACGTCGATTTCCTTCTAAGCTTGACTTCTTATTTTCTCACGTTTTAAACACAACTTCCTAGTTAGTTTGCCTATGTCATTTTAACCTCACAGTAACACTCACTGTTTTGGCCGAAAGAATATGCAAAATCGTTTATAGAGATGTTGTCTATGATGTTGACATAACACTGCAGGCAACATCCTTACGTTCATAAGCGATATTGTCCTGATTGATTACTCATGTTGTCACAACACTCATCCAACATCAACAATCTCCCCCTTTTTGCTTATCCCTCTTTGGGGTCTTAAACCCTTGATTGAGTAAGATTTGATAGATTAAGGAGGGATATGGAAGGACATAGTTATTTTTCCTTTCTGCCAGATTGGCAACATGATCAAATATGATAGTTCCTAAATCAACTCTGTCATTCTTTCCTATTTTATACAGTAGTGTTGCTTGCTCTAAAGTCACTACAGTCTCTTTTAGAGAAGGTAGCCAGTTAAATATGACAAGCTTGTGCAGAGTTGTGAACAAAACAGTCAGTTTGGATACATGGCTCTGAGGTTCCCAGACTATGATCAAATTCCCAGTAAGGAATTTAATCATAGAATTTAGCTCCTCAGTAGTGGGATTATGCCGAGTAGTTTTCTCATCTGTGGCTATCCCAAAAGTGGTGTTGATGATTTCTGGTGTAAAATTATATACCTTGTTGTATAAGTACACTTTCCAAAATTTCTTTGAGTTTTTGTATTTAACATGTGATAGATTAGCATAAAACACTCTAATCACTTTATCACAATAGGGGTTTTTCCCAGTTACAGAACTCAATAAATTTCTACTTCTAAAAAAATCAACTAGGCCATTGTCAGAGAATGAATTAAGGTCAATGAATCTCTCTGATCCAATCATTCTATTTTTAACCACTTCCAGTTATCAGCAAATGATTTAGTTTGGAAAATGAGAGAGTAATCCATTACCTCAGAATATGATTCAGATTCTGGATTGCTGTCATCTATTGAGGTATGTGCAGGTGTTGTCTGGGATGTTGGGCAATATAGTCTGGGTCCACTGGTGAATCTTTTCTTGTTGCCTTTGAAGTTGAGGCAACATTCGATGAAACATTTCTGTATGATCTTCGGACTCGCTTTGGAAGAAACCTGCTTAGAGGTGTGTTCTCAGACACCTCATTATCATCACCTTTATGTGTAACTGGTGGATTATCTGTGGATGTTGTTCCAGGAATGTCATACTGATGCACGATTTATGCACATGCTTACGCAAGTGCACGTGTCGTGTCAAGTAATATAGTCTTAGAAGACCGAGTTATCGTCCTCAGGGACTGGTTTTCAAGTACCGATTATCTATCCTATGGTATCTATTTGGTTAACGTCAATTGAATTGGAATTCTAAACTAATAATGCAGGAAATAAACTAATTATAAAAATACTTTGATTTAAATCAGTTATGATGGAGAATTAGGGCTTCCAAGATCATCAACTATCCACTCTATTCAATCCTTAATACAATTAGACTAACTTCTTCTTCTACGTTAAGATAGCAGGTTAACTAGACCGTTTTATACTCCTATTAAGGTTATATAAACACTCAACCCTAGTATAGCACCTTTCTACCTTTCGGTGATAAGATTGACTATAGAGGAGGATTAAGAGCAGTAACCTATTAAGCTACACAAGTATCGGGGTACTTTCGTCCACGATTTAACCTATGTTTATTCAACTATAGCATATTCACAATCTTCCCTTTCGGCTTTCGATTAGAAATCATATAAGTTATGATAATTAGTGGTCAATTAATTACCAAGCAATCAAAACAACTATTGAATAAATCTTAAATAAGTGAAGAAGAAACCAAACTAATATATTAATTCATGAATAAAGTTTCAAGTGAATCACAAGGAAATCCCTAACAAAATAATTAGCTCCTAGCCATTGTCACGCTAAGAACTAACATAATCTCCATACATGAACTGAAATAAACAAAGCAAAAAGAAAGAAAAGAAAATACTCAAGAACGAGTCTCCAAGCCTTCTAGCATCCAAGGATTGTGTTGTGGAATATTTACAAGATGGATTGGTGGATGGATGGATGTAGAATGGTGAATGGTGGTGAATCCATTCTTCTAATGATGTAGAGACTATTTATAGACCAAGAATCCTTTAGGTGAAGGGTTAAGGATTATGTAGGTAGGAGAAGTTATTAGAATCCTTTTAGGCAAGGGTTTTAAGGTAGGAAAAGTTATCCCTTTAGGACTCTGAAAACATGTTAAATTCGGCCCAGAACTTCATAAATCCCGCCGCGCCGCGTTCGCAGATCAGCCAGCGCGCCTGAAAATCAGCAACTTTCAGAACATTGGGCGCCGCGGCGCCTGAGGCATTTTTCTGGCGGATTTTCGTTTCGTCGTCCTTTTTTCATCCGGACTTCGTCTGATCTCCTCTATAATTCCCGGAACTTCTTAGACTTCATTTCTTGGCCCTTTTTGTGTGTAATTCTGTTATACCCCGTATTCTCAGGGTATGTATGCGAGGACGTACGTACGAGAGCACGACAGAAAAATTGGAAAGGAAGAAAGAGGTGATTCTTCCACGGAAAAAGTTTCCGGTTTTTGTAAGGAAAAATGTTCGTTGAAGGGAATTGGGTTCCCAGATTTGGAATTTGGGCTTCTTAGATTATATTAGAATTTTGAGATTTTATTTTCAGAAATGGTCACGTGGGGCCCAAGGGAGAAATTTACGGTTTTGTGGGGCCCGCTTTGATTTTGAGATTTTGGCCATTTTGGATATTTTCGGAAGATGAATTATTTTGGACAAGTAGGAGGGCGACACGTGCACCCCCCCCCTAGGTGGCTTGGCCGAATTACCTTTGGGCACAAGTGCCGATTAGAGTCGTTTTTCGACGAAACGTTTCCACAACTTTCGTAGGGAAAATTCCGGCTATGTCATTTATAATTTTTTCGGATTTTTACGAGAGAAGAAACATTTTTGAACAAACGGAGGGTGACATGTGTCACCTCACATTGGAAGCGCGCGGCAACCTCGACGAATTGGTTCACGTTTTCGCCAATCGCTCCTTGTTTTGGCCTTGTTTTGTGGCTTGTTTGGTGCCATGTTTTGTGCATTGTTTTGTGGAGTAGGGGCTAGGGTGCACTTGGCT
Source organism: Przewalskia tangutica (assembly GCA_029844215.1). Taxonomy (NCBI): domain Eukaryota; kingdom Viridiplantae; phylum Streptophyta; class Magnoliopsida; order Solanales; family Solanaceae; genus Przewalskia; species Przewalskia tangutica. The sequence continues at coordinate 44,980,577 of CM056729.1, forward strand.
TGATCAAGGCCTTACACTTGCCTTGCACATGGCTTGATCTTGGCCATTGGTTGGCTTTTGGTTTTGCTATAAATACCCCAAGCTTGCAGACTTCAGTCATCCCAAACTACCAAGTCTTGAAACCCTCTCCTCCCCAATTGTGAGCTCTTAGCCGAGAGCCTTCCCCCTCCCCCTGTTCGTGTGTCCTTTGGCCGAGGGGTTCCCCTTCCCCTGTGGTGCTAGCCATGGGTACCACTCCCTATCCTAGTTGTTTTCGTATAATACCCCTCCCTTGTGGTATTGAAATACTTCTCCTAGTATTGTTATAATGCCCAAAATACCTTAGCCTTTACCTTGTTGTGTTCCAAAAGTTACCTCTATACGTAGAGCCCGGAAATACTACCTTTTGTCCTTTTAGTCTCAAACCGAAACCCTAAGGAAATCTTCATAGTTGGTTGAAGTATTTGAGTAGAAGTTGGTTAGAACTTCTAAGGGTTGTTTGGAGCGGATTGGAGCGCACAGAGTAGGAGCTAAACCTTGCTCAGGATCAACATTATAAACTTGGATAATTTTGGGCTTCGAGGTAAATATTCTTGTCCCCTTATTGTAATTGGAGATTACATGTTGTAGGAATATATAGTTGAGGTATACTATATATAGAACTGAACATTATTGTGCGGCAATGTCTTTTGACTTAAGTCTGAATTTAAAGAAGAGAACTGAACTGTAATTACATAGGTGTATCAGACATGAGACTTGTGTAGCATTGTTGTGTAGTAGAATGGTACACGTCGGGTTAGAAGTGTAAACCCCCCCCCCCGGGTTGGCTTGGTAGCCGGCCTCGATAGAGGTGTAGATTTACGCTGCATGGGAGGTCTCCGAATTTTCTGTAGAACATGGAACCATGCGGTTAGAAGTTAATAGACGTTTGTGGCCTTATAGGTGGAAGTACTACGAGTAGCGTATTCTACCTGAAGAGTGGAAACGGCTAGCCAGGTTACAGTACTGTGGAGCGTTTTGCTTATTGTCGATACTCGTCGCGAGGTATGTGAACCTCTTCCTACCCTTCGAGCATGATGTTTTGTAAACTATGTAGTACCAGACGCGTACGTGCTAAATGAGTTGGTTGGTTTAAAACATAGGGTGTTATAATAGCTTTATGGGAAGTTAGTTATAACGACCTTATGTAGGTAAGAATGGTTTATTGATTGTAAAAGTTAAGAGACTTGATCTTGAAAGATAAGAGACTTAACTTGTTTTACTTGGTAATTAACTTTTTGTTAAAAGTGTTGTGAAATCTCATTCGCGAGTAATGAGTACTTGGTTTTAAAAAGAGTTAATGTACGTAGTACTTTAGGGTTAAAACCCAGACTTTGATACAAAATGGAAGTACCTTGAGTTGTGTATAACTGGCCTATGCTTGTTGTTGTGTAACTCGCCTATGCTTGTTATGATAGCCTTTGTTGTGCAAATGTTGATATCAGGTGACTTCGTGAGAAAGAGTAGATCTTTTTATAAAAGTCTAGAAGTATGGTAACTTGCTTGAGCTTGTTTGTGATAGCCTGGTTGTGTGGTATATTGTTGTTGATGTCACATGGACATGTCTACACCGAGGTAGAATTCCGGGGGCATGTGGCCATGCGGCAGGGTTGATTACCCGATATATTGTTATTGTGGTTACATGGACATGTCTACACCGAGGTAGAATTCCGGGGGCATGTGGCCATGCGGCAGGGTTGATCACCCAGTATATTGTTGTTGATGTCACATGGACGTGTCTACACCGAGGTAGAATTCCGGGGGCATGTGGCCATGGGGCATTGTTATTATTGTTGCATCGTGGGCATGTCTACACCGATGCAGAATTCCGGCACGCGCCATGACGCGAACACGATTGATGTTGTGGGCGTGAGACCCATAGTTATATTTGAGTGATGACTTGAGGGCGTGAGTCCCTGACTTGACATGACTGCTTTTATGTTGTGAACTGTAGTTTTGTTATCATACATGTCTCCTGTTCTTATATAGACTGTTATGATTTCATTTACGATTTTTACGATTTCACATACTTGGTACTGTTGTAGATCGACCTCCGGGGCCGCGTTCATGCCGCAGGAGTACATCGGTAGTGGATCCTCGCTCATAGGATCACGCAACAGATTGAAAGCTCCGCTTTCCGAGGCTTATTCTTTGTATGTGTTCCCGAGTTGTAGGTTCTTGTTCATTCGTGGTATGGCGGGCCCTGTCCGTCATAGTCATTGTAAATCTTAAGTGCAGTAATCTTGTTGTGGCGGGGTTGTAAAAGGATTAAACTGTTCGGTTTTATGTATATACTTGAAGGCAAGCTGTTTTGGTTGCTTTGTTTATTTATTATATCTCTTGTTTCATGACTCATGTTTTGTTTTCCGGTTTTCTCGATGTTGTATCACTAGGGTGCCGGGGTAAGGCACGATCCACGGGCCGTCGGGGTGTGACATAGTGGTATCGAGCGATTAGTCCTCGGAAAGTGTCTGACCGTGTCTAGTAGAGTCTTGATTATCGGTGTGTTGTGCACCACATCTATAATCGTGAGGCTATAGGACATTTAGGATTGGTTTCCATTCTTCTCATTCCGAGATCGTGCCTTAGAGGCATGTTGTAAGTTGGACCCCTCGACGTATTTCATTTTACGATTATGCCTCGCAAGGCAACTCGCCCCGAGAAAGGCAAGCGTAGGAGGCGCTAGTGAGATACTGAGAGAATGCGAGCGCGAGCCGGTCGAAGACTGAGATTGTGTTTGACGGCGAGTTTTGTGATGCCGCCCGGCCCAGCGAGTTTAGAGCGCGGCGATGGCTGCTAAGACCACAAGACTGAGCCTCCAGTCCACGGCTGGAGCGAGATGAGATAAGTACAAGGAGATGGCCGATTCTTTGGCGAGTCGTGGCCGATATGAGATAAATTTGGATCTGGCGATTCCAGTTCAATAGCACCATGGTTCGCCCCGGCGAATAGTTTGAGGCTACGGGACTTTACGAGTTGTAGCCCGCGAGTTTTATGGGTCGAGGCACGAGGATGATCCGCAGGAGTTCATCCGGCGATTCTGGTCATGAGTGATCAAGGCCGGAGACCGAGTCGGTGGTCTTAGGTTCGCATCGGCTGCGTGATACCGCGATCGATCGTTTGATTCGTGGAGCCGTCGGGAGAGAATGCACTTCCGGCCGTTTGGGACGAGTTTTGAGGGGCCTTCGGCACATTTCTTGCCTCGCGGATGAGAGAGGGCTCGGTAAACCAGTTTTTGATGTTGAGGCGAGCGAGCGTCTGATTCGGGAGTACAACGTGGAGTTTGACTCGTTGGCTCGGTATGTCCCGCTTTAGTGGCAACCATGGAGGATAGAGTGCACCGCTACGCCACCGGATTAGATGATTGCTTGAGAGGCTTGTTCAAGTGTAGCTCTTCACCGGGCATGGACATTGCCGCACGCAGCTCATGCTGGGATGTGAGGCACGGAGAGGTCGACGGAATGACGAATCGGCGAAGAGGCGAGAACAACGAGGTCCTTTGGTGACTTTCGAGGCGGACGCCTCGAAAGATACTAGTTTTGTACCTCCGCCCGGTCAGAGTGGCCTCCACAACCTTCGTAACATCCAGTATTCGGAGCGGTCGAGCTCGAGGTTCGAGTTTCGAGGAAGTAAGGGTGTTGGCGGATCGGTCACCCTACCTCGGTGTGGTCGATGTGGTAGACCGCATTTGAGGAGTGTCGTGGTGCCAAGGAGCTTGATATTTTTGCGGCCAGCGGGGCCATTTGCGAAGGCTGTCCGACCAAAGGGTACGGATGTTACGACTCGACGCCAGATCGATGGCGCGTTCATCACCGCTAGCTATGCGCCTGCGGTGGGTGTGATTAGAAAAGCGGTAGAGACAGGTATATCCTTAACCCTCTAGAGTTTTGTATGCTTGTTATGTTAATGTGTTTAGTGTTATGTTCGGATAGCTTTGTGCTAAAATGTGATTTAGGAACATGGTTAGTTGGAAGGATAAGTATGGAGGCATGGTAAGTGTGAACCTTAGAATATTTCACGATTGAGACCTTAGAGGTAAGGTCGTCTTGTGTAAAAGATTTATTTTATGTTTGACCTTTATCAGAGTGCGTAGTATACGTGGGTTTTATTTGTGTGATAAGTCCATGGGTAGTGTGAGATGGAAGTGGTAGCTTTCATGACGTATGTTGGTAAGATTGTTCCGTATCAGGGAACAAGGGTTTGGCGCGATTGTGGGGTCGGGTTGAGGACCATTTGCGGGTCAACCCGTAGCCCGGTTTTAGGTGGGGTCAGTTCTGGGTGGTCCCGCCAGTTGGTAGGGTCACGAGGGTGCTAGGCCCCAGTTTAGTTAATCATCGTATGAGTTCGTGGACGCGTTCGACCAGAAGCGGTTCGTAAAGGCCGGGAATGGCCTTAAGGAAGTTTGAGGTTAGTAAGATGACCAAGTTTGGAGGTAGTGACTCCAGAGATTTTTGGGAACGGAAGTAATGACTGAAGTATGGTACGTACTGGGAGAGTTCAAGTGTTCGAGAAGGGAACGACGAGTAAGGAAGGAAGAGAGAGCGTGTGTTATTTCGTGGCAAGGCGTTGACAACTTGTTAGAGGAACTTCATCGATATCCGTCTTGAGAAGGAACATTCGGGACGAATGTTTCTAAGGAGGGGAGAATGTTATACCCCGTATTCTCAGGGTATGTATGCGAGGACGTACGTACGAGAGCACGACAGAAAAATTGGAAAGGAAGAAAGAGGTGATTCTTCCACGGAAAAAGTTTCCGGTTTTGTAAGGAAAATGTTCGTTGAAGGGAATTGGGTTCCCAGTTTGGAATTTGGGCTTCTTAGATTATATTAGAATTTTGAGATTTTATTTTGAAATGGTCACGTGGGCCCACGGAGAAATTCTACGGTTTTGTGGGGCCGCTTTGATTTTGAGATTTTGGCCATTTTGGATATTTTCGAAGATGAATTATTTTGGACAAGTAGGAGGCGACACGTGTCACCCCCAGGTGGCTTGGCCGACTACCTTTGGGCGCAGTGCGATTAGAGTCGTTTTTCGACGAAACGTTTCCACAGCTTTCGTAGGGAAAATTCCGGCTATGTCATTTATAATTTTTGCGGATTTTTCCGAGAGACGAAACATTTTGGACCAACGGGAGGGTGACATGTGTCACCCTCACATTGGAAGCAAGGGGCGGCAACCCTTGGACGAATTGGTTCACGTTTTCTTGGCCAATTGGCTCCTTGTTTTGGCCTTGTTTTGTGGCTTGTTTGGTGCCATGTTTTGTGCATTGTTTTGTGGAGTAGGGGCTAGGGTGCACTTGGCTTGATCAAGGCCTTACACTTGCCTTGCACATGGCTTGATCTTGGCCATTGGTTGGCTTTTGGTTTTGCTATAAATACCCCCCTAAGCTTGAAGACTTCATTCATCCAAAACTTCCAAGTCTTGAAACCCTCTCCTCCCCCTTTGTGAGCTCTTAGCCGAGAGCCTTCCCCTCCACCGTGTGGCCTTTGGCGAGGGTTCCCTTCCCCTTTGTGGTGCTAGCAGTAGGGTACCCACTGCTAGTTGTTTCGTATAATACCCTCCTTGTGGTATTGCAATCCTTCTCCTAGTATTGTGAGCAGGCCCAAAATACCTTAGCCTTTACCTTGTTGTGTGCCAAAAGGTACCTCTATCGTAGAGCAGGAAATACTACCTTTTGTCCTTTTAGTCTCAAACCAAAACCCTAAGGAAATCTTCATAGTTGGTTGAAGTATTTGAGTAAGTTAGTTAGAACTTCTAAGGGTTGTTTGGAGCGGATTGGAGCGCACGTAGGAGCTAAACCTTGCTCGGGATCGACATTATAAACTTGGATAATTTTGGGCTTGTCGAGGTAAATATTCTTGTCCTTATTGTAATTGGAGATTACATGTTGTAGGAATATATAGTTGAGGTATACTATATATAGAACTCAACATTATTGTGCGGCAATGTCTTTTGACTTAAGCACGAATTTAAAGAAGAAAGCTGATCGTAATTACATGGGGCGTATTCTGATGAGACTTGTGTAGCATTGTTGTGTAGTAGAAAGGTACACGTCCAGGTTAGGCGTGTAAACCCCACTCGTTGGCTTGGTAGCGGCCTCGATAGAGGAGGAGATTTACTGTTGTTGCGTGGGGAGGTCTTTGCCGAATTTTACGTAGAACATGGAACCATGCGGTTAGAAGTTAATAGGCGTTTGTGGCCTTATAGGTGGAAGTACTACGAGTAGCGTATTCTACGAAGAGTGGAAAGCGGCCAGCGGTCTGATCTTGTGGAGCGTTTTGCTTATTGTCGATACTCGTCGCGGTATGTGAACCTCTTCCTACCCTTCGAGCATGATGTTTTGTAAACTATGTAGTACGGTGACGCGTACGTGTGCTAAATGAGTTGGTTGGTTTTAAAACATAGGGTGTTATAATAGCTTTATGGGAAGTTAGTTATAACGACCTTATGTAGTAAGAATGGTTTATTGATTGTAAAAGTTAAGAGACTTGATCTTGAAAGATAAGAGACTTAACTTGTTTTACTTGTAATTAACTTTTGTTAAAAGTGTTGTGAAATCTCATTCGCGAGTAATGAGTACTTGGTTTTAAAAGAGTTAATGTCGTAGTACTTTAGGGTTAAACCCAGACTTTGATACAAAATGGAAGTACCTTGAGTTGTGTATAACTGGCCTATGCTTGTTGTTGTGTAACTCGCCTATGCTTGTTATGATAGCCTTTGTTGTGCAAATGTTGATATCAGGTGACTTCGTGAGAAAGAGTAGATCTTTTTATAAAAGTCTAGAAGTATGGTAACTTGCTTGAGCTTGTTTGTGATAGCCTGGTTGTGTGGTATATTGTTGTTGATGTCACATGGACATGTCTACACCGAGGTAGAATTCCGGGGGCATGTGGCCATGCGGCAGGGTTGATTACCCGATATATTGTTATTGTGGTTACATGGACATGTCTACACCGAGGTAGAATTCCGGGGGCATGTGGCCATGCGGCAGGGTTGATCACCCAGTATATTGTTGTTGATGTCACATGGACGTGTCTACACCGAGGTAGAATTCCGGGGGCATGTGGCCATGGGGCATTGTTATTATTGTTGCATCATGGGCATGTCTACACCGATCACGAGTCGGGCATGCGGCCATGATGCGAACACGATTGATGTTGTGGGCGTGAGACCCATAGTTATATTTGAGTGATGACTTGAGGGCGTGAGTCCCTGACTTGACATGACTGCTTTTATGTTGTGAACTGTAGTTTTGTTATCATACATGTCTCCTGTTCTTATATAGACTGTTATGATTTCATTTCTGATATTTTCTGATTTCACATACTTGGTACTGTTGTCTTGACCTCCTTCGGCTGCGTTCATCTGCGCGGTAGGAGTACATCGGTAGTGAATCCTCGCCATAGGATCACGATTCGCGTATTGGGAAGCTCCGTTTCTCGGAGGCTTATTCTTTGGTATGTGTTCCCGAGTTGTAGGTTCTTGTTCATTCGTGGTATGGCGGGGCCTGTCCGTCATAGTCATGTAAATCTTAAGTGCATGTAATCTTGTTGTGGGCAGGGTTGTAAAAGGATTAAACTGTTCGGGTTTTATGTATATACTGAAGGCAACTGTTTTGGTTGACCTGTTTATTTATTATATCTCTTGTTTCATGACTCATGTTTTGTTTTCCGCTGGTTTTCTCTGATGTTGTATCACTAGGGTGCCCGGGGTAAGGCACCAGTCACGGGCCCGAATTCGGGGTGTGACAAATTCCATCTCATTTATGCTCATTTCATCTCCTTTTCGCCATTTCTCCATTTCTGACCGCTGTGACACAAAAGAAAGGAAAACGACCCTAATACTATACTAAACATAAATGAAATGAGTAAAATACTAACTAAAAATGACTCAAAATGTGTATATAAAATACACCGATCAAACACCCCAAAACTTAACCTTTGCTCGCCCTCGAGCAAAGATAAAAAATATAAACAAAGACACGAAAGAAAATAAAATAAAATGACTCAACGACATTGATCAAATTGATGTGTAATTGTCACTTAGAAAAGCATGAAAGTTAGTAGGATAATATGTAGGAACATATAGCATGGATTTTTAGCATTCTAAACACTCAAGTCAGATATTTCGCAAATTCAATTTAATCATACTCAATGGAAGTAAGAATACCTAACTATGCATGTTAATTTCAAAATCCTATGACATGTTTACTTGCTATTCTCCACTAATCATGGATACACATATTAGAGATCTTCAGGGCTTTTCAGGGTTGTAATGTAGGCTTAGGCAGGGGTAGGTAAAAATAGGCATTTAGGCTCAATTTACGTACCATGCTCTTTTCTTTCAACTCTTCCCTTTTCTTTTGATTCTCTTTTTCACTTCATACCTATCTTTCCCCTCTTTTGTTTTGAGAGAATGAGGTGTATGATGAATAGCAGACACCCCCAAACTTAGGCTTTTGCCTATTTATTATTACTTTTTTCATTGGGGTGCATCAAAATTGTTTACTCTCTTTTGTCTCTTTTTCAACACTTTATATTCCAAACATCTCAATTTTTCACTTATGTCACAAGTATGGAATTATAGGGTGTCAAAGAAAGGTCTTATTTTTAGGCTCAAAGGGGCTGACTAGGGATATAATTTGATTGTCAGGGATAGGCAAAGAATGGTAAGAAAGGGCTAATAAAGAAATGCCTGAGTCATCTCCCTAACATGCATATCCTAACTATTTCGCCTCAAATAGCAAGCAAACAGACACATAGGTTTAATCACTAACAATGCATACATCAAGCAAGATACCCCAAATAGTTCGATTTCATGAATTTTTGGCATGTCTATCCTAAGTGTTCAGATGGTTGCTTCTAATTCCACTACATTATTCTACTTTACTTTACTAGGCGTTTCAAGTAACTACAGCATGCATGATCTTAAAAAAAAAATTATGACTCAAAGAAAATACTCAAAAATACCAAAACAAATCAAAAAGACTCAAAAACAATAAAACATCCCCCCAAACTTAAATCACACATTGTCCCCAATGTGTGCAAGACTAAAAAAAAATAGGGACAACTTACTGACACAACACAGCGGTCATAACGGAGGTCTAAGAGAAAAAATTCTGGAATTTGCACGGAATATGACTCTCTGAAGTTCCGGCGCCGCGATCCTGAGATTCGACGTCGCGGCGCCCCAAGTACTGTGGCTCTCTGAAGTTCCGGCGCCACGGCGCTGATTCAAGCCGCCAGTGACGAGCGCTTTTCCTTTTTGGCGTTTTGCTCCTTTTTCCTCAGATTTAGCTTTCAGTCCACCTGTTATCCAACAACACAAAACAAGAACCCAAGACCGTGAGACTGTTCAAGACAAAATAAAACAAACCAAAAATAAAATAAAAATAAAAATAACATAATTAAAAATATTGGGTTGCCTCCCAACAAGCGCTGTCTTTAACGTCTTTTAGCCGGACGCAATTAACCTTTACGAGTGCCCATTGGATCCTTCTGCGAACTGCTTGCAATACGCATAGTTATTGTTGCAGGTCTCACTTCAACTACAACAATTGCTTCAAACAAGGGCCTCAAATATACGATTATCCCCTAAGTAAACAAGACATGCTTGTCTTTTAGACTCTCTATAATGTAAGGATCAGTGAATCTCCCTACATCTCTCAACTCTAGGGGGTGCCCTTGATGGTATGGACTTCCTATTTGGGGATCAACAGTGACAGATGGTGGTGTTTCTTCTGCAATAGGTACAGGAAAAAGAATTTCCACAGAATCCAAAAAGGTGAATAATTGGATCTCAGTAATCTTTTCCTTCTCTACACCAACTATCTCGCCAAATTCCTCAACAACTGGGTGTGGTTCATGCTCCTGAATTTGCTTATCACTTCCCATAATGGTGTCGCTAGGCAAATTTGCTTGAGGTGTATTGCTCATCCTTTCCATTAGTTGCCCTATTTGTGTCTCCAAATTTCTGAGGGACACTCTTGTCTCAGCCATAAACTGAGTCTGGCACTTGGTGAGCCTGAGTATGCCTGCCTGCAACTCATCTAGATCTTCCTCTAGAACCTGTGGGTTAAGCTGCTGTTGATGACTCCACTGTCTCTGATAGTAGTAGTCCATGTGTCCTGAATTTATTTTTTTTCATTTTTTTTCTTCGAATTTAACCTGCAAAATAAGAAAACAACAAAAGGTGATAAAAAGATGCTCGCAGAACAAGTTAGAAACTTGTTCTTGGAGCTACCAAATTAGAAATAAGAATAAATAAATCGATATTGAAAGTACGCCAATCCCCGGCAACGGCGCCAAAAACTTGATGCGCGATTTATGCACACACTTACGCAAGTGCACGTGTCGTGTCAAGTAATATAGTCTTAGAAGACCGAGTTATCGTCCTCAGGGACTGGTTTTCAAGTACCGATTATCTATCCTATGGTATCTATTTGGTTAACGTCAATTGAATTGAAATTCTAAACTAATAATGCAGGAAATAAACTAATTATAAAAATACTTTGATTTAAATCAGTTATGATGGAGAATTAGGGCTTCCAAGATCATCAACTATCCACTCTATTCAATCCTTAATACAATTAGACTAACTTCTTCTTCTACGTTAAGATAGCAGGTTAACTAGACCGTTTTATACTCCTGTTAAGGTTATATAAACACTCAACCCCAGTATAGCACCTTTCTACCTTTCGGTGATAAGATTGACTATAGAGGAGGATTAAGAGCAGTAACCTATTAAGCTACACAAGTATCGGGGTACTTTCGTCCACGATTTAACCTATGTTTATTCAACTATAGCATATTCACAATCTCCCCTTTCGGCTTTCGATTAGAAATCATATAAGTTATGATAATTAGTGATAAATTAATTACCAAGCAATCAAAATAACTATTGAATAAATCTTAAATAAGTGAAGAAGAAACCAAACTAATATATTAATTCATGAATAAAGTTTCAAGTGAATCACAAGGAAATCCCTAACAAAATAATTAGCTCCTAGCCATTGTCACGCTAAGAACTAACATGATCTCCATACATGAACTGAAATAAACAAAGCAAAAAGAAAGAAAAGAAAATACTCAAGAACGAGTCTCCAAGCCTTCTAGCATCCAAGGATTGTGTTGTGGAATATTTACAAGATAGATTAGTGGATGGATGTATGTAGAATGGTGAATGGTGGTGAATCCATTCTTCTAATGATGTAGAGACTATTTATAGACCAAGAATCCTTTAGGTGAAGGGTTAAGGATTATGTAGGTAGCAAAAGTTATTAGAATCCTTTTAGGCAAGGGTTTTAAGGTAGGAAAAGTTATCCCTTTAGGTAGGAAAAGTTATCCCTTTAGGACTCTGAAAACATGTCAAATTCGGCCCAGAACTTCATAAATCCCGCGTCGTGTAGCTCCTATGATGGCGCGCGGCACTGAAAATCAGCAACTTTGAACATTCGAACATTGGCGCGCCTGCTAAGCGCCTGAGGCGTTTTTCTGGCGGATTTTCGTTTCGTCGTCCTTTTTTCGTCCGGACTTCGTCTGATCTCCTCTATAATTCCCGAAACTTCTTAGACTTCATTTCTTGGCCCTTTTTGTGTGTAATTCCATCTCATTTATGCTCATTTCATCTCCTTTTCGCAATTTCTCCATTTCTGACCGCTGTGACACAAAAGAAAGGAAAACGACCCTAATACTATACTAAACATAAATGAAATGAGTAAAATACTAACTAAAAATGACTCAAAATGTGTATATAAAATACACCGATCACATACATATTGAAATCAGAGTCAGTACTGCTACTGCTGCTTGAGACAACAGGGAAAGTCGACTCAACTCTGGATTTCTTAGCAGACTGGTTTTCACGAATAATGCTTTCGAAAACCCTTTTCGACCTTCTAGATGGAAATATCGATGTTGAATGTCAAGTACCTAGGTTTGAACAGTTTGATGTTGCATCAACATCAATAGTATTGTCATTGTCACCTGGGTAGCTCATATCTAATGGTTCATACGAACCTATAAGAATCATTGCTCGTGAAAAATCTTCTGGGTCGGGTTTTTGGTTATTAATTGGTACATAATGTTTGTATACCATTTTCTTCTGTGATGGGCTGATCGACATTGGAGTGTTTTCTTTTGTGTTTGAGGATTTTGGAGAAATGAGCATAGGAGAGGGTTTAGAAGAGTTAGGGGTTTTATGGAAGATTTGATTTGAAAAGGATGTTTTTGATCTTTGCTTCCATTGATTTGAACCAGTGGTGACTTGATGTGACTAAGAGAAAGCAAGTGCGATGTTTCATAATTATGACACACTTTATACACATTACAACTTCTTCCCCCTTAAACTTAGGTAGTGTATATGAATTGAATCTCTTTACACCTAACACAAAGGGATAACATAGCACACAACATCATTCAATTTTGAAATTTTAAAAAACAAAACTACCACAATCCAGATTTGTTGGGATTTTGACGTTACAACAGAATGAATAAAAAAAGACATAAAAAATGATCAATATACTAGATGGTGATGTTGTTAGTAATGTTGACAACATTTTGAACAACACAAGTAATATGAAACTTTAAGGACTTACGGATTTGGCAGTCATATTCTGTATATATTCCCTATGAGGTTGATCCCTGGACCAATGTTATATTGTCCCATCATGATCTTAATCAACTTAGTTGACCACATATAAAATTATTTTATAAAAATTGAAAATAATTTTTGAGGTATTTTCAACCTTCTTTGAAGCACATGGTACTCCTATAAAATATGAACGATACCAACTTTAGAGCTTCGCTCTTTTTGCAATACAATCAAATTTTATGTAGAGGCTTTGCCTTCTTATGATACTCCCTTTTTATGCTATATAATTGATTTATATATACCATCACAGAGAACAATATCGTATTCAGAACCTGTCCTTATGGAATCATACTTGAGTGATCAAAACTATGCACAATCCTACAACATCTACCATGTATATTGACACAACAGTAAATATTACCCAGAATGTTGAGATAATATCTACCTAAACTGTCTTATTTTTAGAGAAAACATAGACCAAAATATTTCTTCAAACTAGAAAATCTCTCATGATATAGAGCGTTGGTAAAAATGTTAGCTAGTTGATGAATTGTATCAACATGTTCAATCTGAACTAGCTATTTTTCCACTAGGTCTCTTAAAAAATGATGTAGTATATCTATGTGTTTTGTACGTGAATGTTGGACAGGATTTTTTGAAATATTAATTGCACTCAGATTATCGCAATACAAACTCCTAGAGTTGCTTGATAGGCCATAGTCATCTAGCATGTGTCGTAGCCAAATCAATTGAGCACAACAACTTCCGACTGTCACATATTCAGATTCGGCTATCTAAAGGGAGACACAATTTTGTTTTCGACTATACCAAGTGTTACACCCCGTATTTACAGGACATGTTTTAAGAACGTACGTAAGAACTCATAAGTGTCAAGATTAGAGACTTGTAGGAATTTATAGGAATTATGAAATTGTCGGAAAACGTTTTGTTGTGACGAACGGGAGGGCGACACGTGTCACCCCCCCTTATGATGCCTTGGACGATTTAGGCATGGCCAATATGGTCATTGACCATAGTCTTGGATGACAAAGTCTTGCAAGTAGTGAAGCTTGACAATCTTGACCAAAGTCAAAGGTCCCACAAGCCTTGATATTTAAGTAAAGCTCATCCAAACCACCCATTTGTTTGCATCTTGACCCTCCAATGTGTTTTATAATACTACTAGTAGTGAGACTTAGTCCAACACTTAGAAAAAATTGAAGAGAATTGGATGAACTCCACATTGAGCTCTCGGGTTTGAGAGGGACCAAGGAGAGAAAAAATTCGTTTGTTGTCTATTAAGCTCCACTTTAAACCAAGGTTCATGAGTGTTATGTAAGTGTATCTCAATAGAAAAATCCCGAGAAAAAGAGAGTTTTATTAGTCGCAAAGTGAAAACCTAGTGGCTTTCTAGGTTTTGGATTGGAGGTTTGAAGGAAAGTTGTTGGTATTGTTCTAAGGGTCTCAAGTAGCGGATTGAAGTGTCTTGAAGAGGCTCTAAGTTGCTAAGGAAGCGACTTGGTTGGAAGTTAGATTGAGATTCGTTGAGGTATAATTTTGTTCTCTTTAAATTATTCTGAATTATGTATGGTTGTTAGCCTTACATTTTACTAGCATGAAGCATATGTGTTGAAGTTTATAAGGATTATAGATCGATTGTAGTCTTTGAAATTCGAAATGAAATGTAGGCCATGTTAAGTTGGATTACAATTTGATCGTTGTTAGAATCGTCGCATGTTATTGACTTGAAGCTTATGGTAGTACTAACCAAATGCGACTTGATATCTTATTATGCTACCATTTTGGTTTGAAATGGAAATTGGATAAGAATTAGTTTGGTTGAACTCAGGTGGCGATTTTGGACTTGTAGTTTGTAGTAGTTGGTTAGTCATTTGTATTGGACTATCTTACATTTAATTGTGAGCCAATTGGGGTTGTTTAGTTAGTCATTTGTATTGGACTATCTTCTATTTAATTGTGAGCCAATTGGGAACATTTAGTTATTCATTTGTATTGGACTATCTTATACTTAATTGTGAGCCAATTGGGGCTGTTTGGTTATTGTATTCGACCTTGAAAAAGGTGGCAAAGTTAGTAGAAACAAAGGAGGTCTTTGTCAGATTTTCCGTAGGATTAGTGACTTAGCACTTAGAATGATTCTGCGTTGGAAGTAAAAGGTTAATGGACATATTGTGACCATTATAGGTTGAAGTACTAAGTATAGCGTATCCTACTTGGAGAATGGAATAGCTATCAAGGTTGAAGTACTTTGGAGCATTTTGCTATTTGTCGAATGATAAATCGCGAGGTATGTGAACCTCTTCCTTCCTTTGGCATGATTCTATGTATGGAATATACTTGTGGTATCCTTTCATGTTTCCTTCACTCTTAGAAGTTAAAAGGTAGTTATGTGAATTACCACATGTAGAACTTTTCCTATCTTTTGAGCATGACTAGTTGCGTATGTAGTACGGTAGACATACTGAACTATGACATTCTTTACTTGTTTTATGTGATGCCAAGTCGGGTGGGTTAGAGATTAACTCACTTCTTTGAAAATAGTAAGGATGTCTTAAGTTGATTTTAAAGTTAAAGGGACTTGAAGAGTTTTAAAGTATGTGATACTTGTCGTTTTAAGCGTATAAGTCCCTTGGATAGGAAATTGTTTATGGCTAAGGTATAAAGTGAATATAACGGCTTTATGGGAAGTTAGTTATATTTGCCTTATGGAAAGATAAATGACTTGACTATGTAAAAAGGCAACTTGATTTCTGGCATCAATTGCCTAAGGTTTTATATAAAAAGGAGTCGAGTTGATTTGGCTAATTTACGGCACAAATGAGTATAAGTATCGAATAAGCCACTGCGGCGTTAATAAAGGAAAATGTAATGACAATCCATTATGTTAAAACAAGTAGAAATCCTCCATCTGCATAGAAGCTAAGATAAGACAAAATTGTATTACATTTTCTAGATCATGGCTACTTGAATAAGATCGTTATAAATAAGTATAACTTATTCACGACGCACCAAAGATTTGTTACAAATTTTAAAAGAGTTTACGTATGAAGATTTTAAGACTTTGAAACTTGTTTTCTAAAAAGTTAAGAGACTTGATGTATTTTGAAAGTTAAGAGATTTGATTTGAAAGTATAAATCTCTTAGTTATAAAAGGAATGAGTTTGTCTAAAACCATAAAGGGTTATAACGGCTTTATGGGAAGTGGGTTATAACGGCTTTATGGAAGGATAAGAGAATGGTTTTCTCTAATAACGTAATCAAAGGAATAACTTGTATTAAGGAACGGAAAATTGGTTTAAAGGTACCAATTGCTTAAGGCTTTTAATAAAAGAAGTCACTTGTTTTAGAAGCCGGTGTTTGTATTTCTAAAAAAGGTATTGTGACTTGTCTTGAAAGGTGAATAGGACTTGATACTACGGTGTTAGTATCTTGGAGCTTTACATAGAAAGAGTCTTTTATAAAAGAATATGCATTATGTAGTACTTTGACTTGTTAAAGAGAATTATTCTATGTATGCCTTGATTAGTACTTTGGCTTGATAAAATGAGAATTATCCTATGTGTGCCTTGATAAGTACTTTGGCTTGGTTAATTGAGAACTTGCCTATATGTCTTTGGTAATAGCCTTTGAGTGCAAGTATTATGTTTTATTAAGTTGTCGCGACTCTCGGTTGAAGGTCGGATGTCTTGTTGTAAGATTCTTGGGGCGTCAAGCGGTGATGTGGGGTTCACGGGTATCTTCCGTTATTTGTAGCACTTGGGTTAAATTCGGATTTTATAAAAGACATGGTAGTGCTTATGTCTTGTTTGATGGTCGGTCGAGATAGGGTAAGAGTATAAATGAGGCAAGCCCAGACGTTATACCACCTTCTCCCGGGTAAGAGTATAAATGAGGGTAAACCCAGACATTGTACCACACTTTATGTGTTGTTTGTGGCCAAATTCGAGATAGGGTAAGAGTATAAATGAGGGCAAGCCCCAGGCGTTATACCTTCTCGGGGTAAGAGTATAAGTGAGGGTAGACCCCAGATGCTATACCACTGCTTTACCATACTCGGGGTAAGAGTATAAGTGAGGGTAGACCCCAAGACGCTATACCACCGGTGGGACTTGGTGTTCATGTATGCCTATTGGTGTATTATTATACCACTGGTGTCGGCGGTGATGTGGGATTCCAGGCGGGATATATATATATGTATTGTGTATGTATGCGAAGCGGTGAGGTGGGATGCCACGGGCGCGTCACGTGGTTATATTTTACACTAATAGTATCGGCGGTGATGGGGATTCCACGGGCATGCTTTGATATTAGTGTGACTTGATCGCGTCCCACGTTGGTAAGGCGTTATATGTGTCCTCCGTAGTGGGCGGACTATGTTATGAAAGATAAGTAAGTTATATGGTAATGAACTTAATGATTCTTTTTCTAAATAATGTGCGTAAGAATGTGACTATAACTTTTATTGGGAATGGAAAGGATAGTAAGGTACGATTAAGTTCATAAGTGGTAATGACACGGCGGGATCCGTAAGTATTTTTATACTTGTCCTTGTCATTCTTTTATGCGATTATGATTTGTTTCTTGTCACGTTATATTATGTTCCATATTAAATTTTTGTTATCTGACCCCGCCGAGTGCGTTAAATGCGCGAGTTTAGGTACGATTGTGGATCCATGACTTAGGATCCGGTTCAGCAAGTTGAGATGGCTCGGTGTTTGGAGTTGTCACATTTATGTGTATTCGAAGTGCGGCGGGGCCTTGTCCATACGATTGTTATGTCAAAACTCTTAGAGTCTGTATTCACATTTTGTGGGTCGATTTGTAAAGAAATGAGACAAGCTGCCGGTTGTATTTATATATGTTCGGAAGGTAGCCTGTCGGCTAACTTTGTTGTTTTACTTACGATGTTTTATTTTTAAGTTTCATGTATGTTCCGCTGATTTTCTCTGATGATTACCTGAAAGGGTGCCCAGGTAGGGCGCCAGTCGCGGTCCCGGGGTCGGGTCGTGACACCAAGAAACTAAGTTGTTGCCTAGATAGAAACAACCACCACTAGTGCGTTTTGTATCATCTACATCACCGGTCCAATCCGAATCACTATATCCTATTAGGTTAGGATTAGTATCCTTGGTGTACCAAATACCCAACTCACTTGTGCCAGAGACATATCTAATGATACATTTTACGACATTTAGGTGGGATAATTTGGGACAGGCTTGGAACCTAGAACAAACACACACGCTAAACATAATGTCAGGGCGACTAGTTGTAAGGTATAGAAGACTACCTATCATTGATCGATATAATATTGGGTCAACATCCTTATCAACATTGTCTTTTCATACCTGTTGTGTAGAGCCCATTGATGTCCTCATATGTTTTGAATTTTCAAGTCCAAATTTTCAAACCAGATTCTTGGCATACTTGTTTTAAGATACAAAGATCCCATCTTCAGTCTGTTTTATCTGCAGGCCTAAGAAAAAAGTTAGTTCCACAATCATGCTCATCTCAAACGTTGTCGACATTGCTTCAACAAATGACTCTAGATAAGATTTTAAAGTCGATCTAAAAACAATGTCGTCAACACAGATTTGAGCAATCACTACATCTAAAGGGTGATGTAGTAGTGTCCATATGTAGGTTTATTTCCTATCATAAGGCCAGAAAGATAATCTCCAAGGTGTATATTTATCATTTAGTTCGTGTCAGGGATACAAATACCCAGGACCCAACTCTTCAATCCGTATCAGTCGTTAATGAGTTTCCGAAAGTGTTTCCAGAAAATCTTCCTGGAGTTCCTCCTAATAGGGAGATTGAATTTGGCTAAATTTTCTTTTTTGGCACAAAACGGATATTGATTCTGCCATACAAAATGGCTACAATAGAGTTGAAAGAATTAGAAGCTCAATTTGAAGACCTTCTTGATAAAGGATTCATGTCACGACCCAAACCGGAGGGCCATGACGGACACCCAGACCCTAATTGCTGAGTACCACTAATAATACAGTTAACATCTAATCATAATTAGTTATGGCCCCAATGGCCGTCACAAAGTGCCTTGCTAACACATAAAAATGACAAATCAGAAAGAAACTATGTAAAATCTTACCAACAGAAGGACTCAACCCATACATATAGACATACTAAGGCCGAGAAGGCCATACCTGACTTTTATACATAAGACACTATCTACAAGCCTCTAAAGAGTACGCAATATCATAAGGTCAGGATAGGGACCCATCATATCCATATGTACATGCAAAAATATTATACCGCGATTAGAATTCCACTCCGAAACAAGGAGAGTGCTTCAATATCCACTGAGTCAACAACCTACTAATGCGGATCATTGCCTTGCCTACGTGATCATGCGGGTATGAAACGCAACATCCCTCGACAAATGGGATGTTAGTATGACTATGTCAGGCATGAAAATAGCACAATAGAAACCTTAATGTAACATGAGACAAGAAACAACCAACCAGTAGAGAATGCCTCTGAGGGCCATATTATGCATAAGTATCATGACTGTGCAGAATGCCTCTGAGGCCATAATATGCCTAAATTCCATGCACAATGCATTCATGCATATACATCTGCGTATATAACGCCATTAAGTATCTGTGGGCAAAATCATTATCGTGGATATCTGTACCAGCGACATGTGGTGTGTGTATATAACGACTTTCTTTTTCCCATTCCCAATACATATATAATGCATACATATGGTAGAGTATATAACTCATTTGAGGTCAAGGTATGTCCATGAATATAATGCATGAATGATATGATAATAAGATACTATAAGTTTGTCGGAGTGACGTGAAGTCGTTTCACCTCCAATTAACATGATGAATACGGACATCTTTTTCATGTATCTCAATAAGGATTTATGAATATATTTAGACATTCATTGAACATAGGAATGAATAATATGCATATCTTAAACTACTAAGAGTAGAATCATTTATGAGACTATATTACATTTGCGTTTCGTACTTAAAACATGGCAAAAAAAAGAGAGGATTTATCTTTACATACACGTGTCGAGTTGACTAACAACACAATTTACGCAACTTGTCTAGTACCTCCACCTTATCCTTCAATCTAATTCACTAAATTTCTATTTTTGCTCATGTATTCCCAAAACAAAACTCTTCTGTCGTCAATATTTTACTCCCTTTATAAATCACTTAACTATCTCAAATTGAATAATAATATATACTAACGATGATTAAATTGTGCCACTTATGGATTGTGGGGTCCATACCCCTATCCATTATTTTGGATAAATGATTGCAAATATGCCACCACTTAACACAAAAAGAAATACTCACTAATACTCTCCTCGATTTGAGCTCTATAATAGTAATCAAAGATGAACTTTTTGATTCTCTAACTTAGGACAAACCCAAAAATTCGGACCCCTGAAACATAACTCAAATGGTTGATTTTATACCCAAACTCCGAAACAACCCCCCCCCCCCCCCATTCAAAATTTGAATTAAAGGGAGCAAAATAATCGTGGTAGGAGGTGATGGGATTTCAGCTTTTCAGGTTTGATTTGGTGGAATAGAGGCGTTTGGGGTTAATGCATGTTTATTTGATGGGTAAAAGGAAGGTGTGAAGGAGATTGGGATTTGTTCTATGTGCAAAAGGGTGTATGAAAGTGATGGGTGATGGTATAGCTTCTGCCATAACTATACTAGGGGTGAGGGGTAAAGGTGAGGTGTCAACTGGTTCGATTTAGACATGGATGAAGTCGATGGTTTTTTTGGTTCGGTTCGCTCAAGCTGTTGGTTTTGGACGAGGAGATGGTGTTGAAGAAATAAGAGGTTTTGGGTCGGGTCGGTGTAATATTGGGCCGAGATATGTTGAATTTGTGTGCTGATTTCGGGAATTAGAAGGAATGGGGAGTTGGGTAGAAAATTAAGTGTAGGATTTAATAAAAGGAAAATAGGTCGTAGTATAAGAAGATTAAAAATATAAATTGTGTGATAAAAATACTAATGTGATATAATATAATCTTTAAGAAATGTTTGATGCTTAATATAACATGCGATGTCGTTTGTAAATAAAATGGAATATTATGATTTATGATATAAAAATGCAAAAATGAGGACAAAAATGATGTGTCCAAAATACTTAATTGCAATAAATAATTAAAAAGATGGGACAAAATTGAGTGTCAACAGCTTGTCCCTCTTTGACTGAAGACGATAAAAGAGTTTTCGGACAAAGACGTTGACTTGTAGCCAATTTTGTCCTGATCGTCAAGGATTAGAAAATGCATGGGTAAATGGAGTTTTCAAGAAGGAAAGGAGATTTCTGATGCTAGGAATTCAAGCGCAAAGCTGATGCAGATTAAAAATTTATCCAGTGTCGAATTATGATGACACTGAGTTGCTGTGATGTTAGAAAATTAAAGGCAAGACGGATGCAGATTCAAAATTTGTCCCATTATCGAATTATGATGACATTGGGTTGCTGCGATACTGGAAAATAAAAGACGATGTCGATGCAGATTCAGAATTTGTCCAGTATCGAATTATGATAACACTGAGTTGATGTGATGCTAGAAAAATAAGGGCTGAGCGGATGCAGATTTAAAATTGTCCCAGTGTCGAATTATGATGACACTGGATTGTTGCGATATTAGAAAATTTAGGACAAGGCTAACGCAGATTTTAAAATTTTGTCCTAGTATCGAATTATGATGACACTGGGGCCATTGGTGTTGCGGGAAGCTGGAGGAGAGTGAATCGACGTTCGAGGTACAAATTGTCTCGATTCACCATAAGAGATAGTTTCACGTTGTGTTTCTGCTCCTTTAAATTAAGGTTCCTACATGCTAAAGCTCAAGAAAAGTCAGTGCATAACTGCTAAGCATGAATATATAAGAAATGCGATCATGTGAATAGGAGTATCATCCTGTGTAATGTGATGACGATGTTGTTGATAGCGTCTTTGTTGATGTGATGCTGCAAATGCTGAGATGTCGTCCTTGCACATACTTGCTGAATGATGCAACTGCTGAGATGACATCTTTTCCCAGATGTGCTGAATGCCGAGATGTTGTCCTTACACAGACGTACCGCAACTGTTCTTGTAAATTGGGGACCCTGTAGGCTAAATCTTGAGAAAAAATTAGTGCATAACTGTTGAGACGACAAAAATGATAAAGCATGAATATAAGAAATGTGATCATGTGAGTCGGTCTTGTGTATACATAATGTGTTGAAGTTGTTGCATTGGCGTAATGAAATAACGTCGTTTCTGGACGTAATGCATATAGCGTCATTTCCGGACGTACAACAGATGTTAGCCGCATGGCTGCTACTGTCCTTCCGGTTACTATTAATATGAAAACTTGTCTTATCAAGGCAAACAAATGAGTGTATTTCATTACATGCAAAATAAAGAGCATAATTTTTCAATGGTGTTTGGGGACAAATGTGTTTAAATACCTCTAAGGGTGTTTGTTCCCTGAGGTCGAAGATGTAGATGATATCATTGTGTTGATGTAATGATAGCGTCATATTGTTGACCCGATGCAGATGATGTCATTGTGTTAACGTAATGATGTCGTCATTGTGTTGATCCGATGCAGATGACGTCATTGTATTGACGTAATGATGGCGTCATTGTGTTGACCCAATGCAGATGACGTCATTGTGTTGATGTGATGTAGATGATATCATTGTGTTGATGTAATGATGAAGTCATATTGTTGACCCGATGCAGATGATGTCATTGTGTTAACGTAATGATGTCGTCATTGTGTTGACCCAATGCAGATAACGTCATTGTGTTGACGTGATGCAGATGACATCATTGTGTTGACGTAATGATGACGTCATTGTGTTGACAATTTTGAGGGTGTCATTGTGTTGACAGTTTTTATGGTGTCATTTTGTTGACGATTTTGAGGGTATCATTATGTTGACAGTTTTGATGGTGTCATTGTATTGACGATTTTGAGGGTTTCATTATGTTGACAATTCTGTAGATATCGTCGTCGCATAGACGAAATATAAATGAAGTCTGCTGCATAGGCAGAATAAAATAATGTCATTGAGTAGACACGATATAGATGTCGTTATTGCAATATAATATAGGTGGAGCCGTTGTATGGGCATAATAACGTCATTGAGTAGACGCGATGTAGATGTCGTTGTTGCAAGACGAAATATAGATGAGGCCGCTGCACAAGCATAATAAAATGACATCGTTGAGTAGACGCGATGTGGAGGTCGTCGTTGCACATACGAAATCTAATTGAGGTCGTTGCACATACATAATAAAATGACGTCATTGAGTAGACGTGTTATAGATATCGTCGTTGAGAAGATGAAATATAGATAATGTCATTGTATACACATAATAAAATGAGTCGACGTGTTGTAGATATCGTCATTGACTAGACGAAATATAGATAATGCCGTTGCACTGACATAATAAAATGACGTCATTAGGTAGACGTATTGTAGATATCGTCGTTGAGTAGACGAAATATATATAATGTCATTGCATAGGCATAATAAAATGACGTCGTTAAGTAGATGTATTGTAGATATCATCGTTGAGTAGACGAAATATAGATAATGTTGTTGCACTGACATAATAAAATGATGTCATTGAGTAGACGCGTTGTAGATGTCGTCGTTGAGTAGACGAAATATAGATAATGTTAATAACTGTATTAGGAGAAACGTCGTTGTGCGGACGTAATAAGAAGACATCGTTGATAGACGTAATAAGATGATTTTGCCCGGTGGGCCAGGCTACTATGATGAAATTACCTACAGAATATAAATCGAATAAAATAGTTAGAGCCGTAAAGTGATTAGGAAATAAGGATAAGAGTGTGGCCCCGTGAGCCAAATGACATCTTGATAGAAGCGTGCGATTGTGGCCTTGCGGGCTGAGCTGCTATGCAGAATTTTCTACCAAACCAAAGATAGATGAAATAGTTAGTGCAGGGATATATAGATATGTGAAATGAATGAATGAGGATAAGAATGTGGCCCTGTGAGCCGAAATATCATCCTTGTGCAAACATAATGTCCTTGGACCATGTAGGTCAATTTTGCGTAGCCGCCTAATAGGAGCGTGATCCCTATGGGCTGAATTGCGATGCAGAAATTCCTCGGAATTAGGACACTTTTAAATGTAACATAGAATACTACAAATTATCTCCACTTAATGGTCTGCGAAACTTATAAGATTCTAGGTAAGGGTTCTTTATTATCATAGAGGGAAGGGATTAAACATCCTCTAAGATCCGCTAACTTGCGGTTGTACGGTCAAACTTAGGTTGGTATTATTGTGCTAAATGTATTATGCAATTCTAAGGGTGTTCTAACTAAGAAAATATTTAAAACTAGACATGTAAATATTTAAATAAGATGTGCATCTAACAAGATTATAACGAAAGCAAAAATCATATAAAGAGGGAATGAAGAGAACTTAGCGGTATTACGCTTTTATTTTCCTTTTTCTGCGAATGCTTCAACTCCGGGATGCGCCTCCGGGTACCTGCAAAAACACTTAGTAAAATAGTTAGTAAATAAATAAATGCGGGTAAAACCTTCGGATCCGTACCAAAACTATAGGAGTTTTAATTACGAAAGGCTCAGATCTATATTTTGTAAAGGGACATCTCAAGCAAGTCATGGGTGTGTCCTAGTGACTTGTCAGTCAATCTAGTCACCCCCAAGCATGTTGGTATCCGGTATATATGAAAAATCCATAAGTGTCATCATCGCCTTTTTCGAAGGAAAGCAAACCGAGGGACAACCTTTTCGGGAGGGGCATGTAGTATCATGTTCAAATCAATATTATACCGAAACCGAAGGGACATGTCCTCAATTTCAATTTCATTGGCCTAAGTGTAGTATCTGTGTTCAAATAAGTAAGTAACCCAAAACCGAAGGGACATGGCCTCAATTTCAATTTCATTGTCCTACAAGTGTAGTATCTTGTTTGTATCAGTAAATGATATTTTACAAATATCGGAATCTGTCTTTCAAGAATGTAGCAGCAGCTATTATTTTCAAGTATAACATCTGATATCAAAATTATAGCCTTGAGCCTTGAAAAATCACCACAATTGCTTAATGATCTAGCAACACTTTAATCCCAATTAAAATGCAGCAGTAATGTTCCCAAAAGGAAATGGAAATGGCCAAGATTGTAGTAGCCAGTTATAACAGCCCATTAATCAAAGTACAACACCATGAAAATTTCATAAATGCAATAGTTGTTTCGATCAACAAATTATACCTGAGGGTCTGCCCAATCAAGTTGCAATGCACTATTTAAAGTTTGCAACAACAAATTCGTTCACAACCAAAACTCATTTGCCTCATCAAGTGTAGCCAATTGTTCCCAACAGTAGAGCAGTAGCAGATAAATAGCCAAGCCAGAAGCAACATCTCGACAAATATGACAAATCAGTATAATATACGTTCACTTGAGACTGCAGCAAAAGGAAATAGCACAGGACAGACACAACCAATGGAAGTAAAGTCGACATTATAGGAAAGTTTCTTGAGCACGACAATGGTTTAAATCGCAAGAATGTCGGCCATGGCCTTCCTTCTAGTTCATCAACAGAGTAGCACAATTTCAAGTTCACCAGCAGCTCAAGGACACTCGACATTTTCCCGAATTCATGCAAAGAAAGAAGGAGGAAAAGGGTGAATATCCAGAATTAGACCAAATAGACTTCAAGGACATGCTTAGGCTTAAAACTTGGTTAGAAAGCAAACATGCATCCTATATTAAGGCCTCCAGAACTGACGCAGATTCGTTTGTTCTGATTAAAAGCTTATTCAAATCAGATACCCAACTTTTCCACCGATTCAAGTCATTTCAGTACCAAACTCTACCCCCTATATGCTTACTAAAGATAATGAGTTAAATGATGGGATACAAACCAATAATAACTAAGTATGGCACAAACTAAACCAAACATGTATAAAATATTGGTATAGGGGCTGTTTAAAGGATGCATCAGATAAATTATGACACAAAGATAGCTTGTGAAATGTAAAATCTGATATGAACACACATAGAAATTAATGAGTTCAAGATGGGGCTAAGGGATGTGGAAACTGTTATGCCCCGTAGTTCTGGAGTACGTATGTGAGGACGTACGTACGAATTTATAGGCCCTAATTAGGGTAAGAATGATAGAATTGTTTTCCGACGAAAGTTATTTCGAACCTTGTGAAGGAATTTACGCTTTCAATATGTTTACGACTATGGAATTTTTCCGAAAGATAAAATATTTTGGACCAATAGGAGGGCGACATGTGTCACCCATGGATTGGTCCAAGTGGACGAAAATGGGTGGACAGCTTGGCAAGACAAGTGGCCAACAAGTCTTGCCAAGTTGGCATGGCTTGGACGACAAAATGGAAGGATTTGGGCAAGTCTTGCTTAGTCAAGACTTGCCTAACTTTTGTAAGACAAGTGTGGGAAGGCTCTTACACACTTCATCTCCACCCTACACTTGTGTTAATCCCCTCCCTTGGTTGTGCTATATAAACCCCCAAAGTAGATGAAATCATCCACACTTAAACATTACAAGTCTTGGAAAATATTTTCCTCTCCCTTCATCCCTAGTTGATCTCGTCTAAACAGCCCCCTCCCCTACCTAAATTTGTCCAAAAACTCTTAAACTTATAAGTGTTCTTCCTTAGTATGTTAGGAAGATCACCAACCAAGAGTTAGATAAGATTTTCACACCCATAGCCTCTAAAACACCACCAAAACCGAAACTGGACAGTTTTGAAGACTAAGTGTTCTTCACCTTTTGGAGTCAAATTCTTGAATAGAAGTTGGTTGGAACTTCTAAGGGTAAACTATGGTGAGTTGGAACATAAGAAATTGGAGCTAAAACACAAAGTTTTGGAGCTAAGACTTGCTTTGAAACGGCTTTAAAATCTTGGATATTGTTGGGCTAGTATTAAGGTAATGCGCCTTAAACTCTTTGTGAATTTGATTGTTATGTATATATGATATTATACATATATTGGAAGTATTTTACGGACTTGTTACTTTGGACTTCTTTTACTTATTGTTATTTTGAAGGCGAGATAGTAAACCGCGTTACCGTTTGGGCGCGTAATCCCCTTCTTTTACTTATTGTTATTTTGAAGGCGAGATAGTAAACCGCATTACCATTTGGGCGCGTGATCGGTGTATTTTATATACACCTTTTGAGTCAGTTTTAGTTAATCTTTTGTCCCATTTTGCACATATAAGTGTCGTATTAGGATAGTTTTTCTTTCTTTTGAGTCAAAGTGGTTAAAATGGCCAAATGGCGGAAAAGGAGCAAAAAGAGGGTAAAAAAGGAGATGCTAGAGCTGGAAACAGAGAAAGTGGCGAACGAGGGTAAAATCCAGACCAGCGCATGGCCTCCTGCACTGCGAGCGGGCGGCGCCACTATTCAGAGGCTGCAGAAGATCCAGTGGCCGCCGGCGCTCGAGCCAGATGCAGGCGCGCGCCTAAACATCCGAGAAGCTACAGGAGTTCCAGCGCGGCGCCTCGTGACAGCGAGACATCGAGGCCGCGCGCCCAAACACCCGACGGATTGCAGAACTTTCGGCGCCGCGGCGCCGGTCTGCAGGGCCGCGGCGCCGACGCGGAAAAATTAGGTCTTTTGACGAAATTCTGGGCCAGGCCTGAAGGAAAAGAGGGAGGCGGTTTTCAGCCTATAAAAGGAGAACCCTAGGCAGTTTTTAAGGGTTCCCCTTCTTGCACAACTCAAGACTTTTTCTTGGAGATTGGATACCATTAGTTTAGTAATTTCTTTTCCCTTTCTTGTTCTTTATTTCAGTTTTGTATGATGAACTTTGAATTAGTTCTTGTCATGTCTATGGCTAGGAACTAATTCTCTTATAGGGCTTTCCATGTTGAATTGCTAGAAACTTATGTTATAAATTAATGCATGCTTATGGTTATTTTTCTTATTGTGAGATCTATCCAATAATTGAGTTGCATTCTTGGTAATTAATTGACAACTAATTATCACTATATGATTTCTAATCAGATTCCGAAAGGGGGGGATTGTGAATATGCTGTAAGTTGGGTAGACATTCTTGGATTGGGGATGAAAATACCTCAATTATTTATGTAGCGTTGATGAGAGGCTTAACAACCCTAATTTTGCGCATTGTGCGTGACGGTCAACTAGGTTTTTGCTCTTAATCCTCCTATAAAGTTATCCTTATCACCGAAAGGTAGGTAAGGTGCGATACTGGGGTTGAGTGTTTATATAACCCTAACGGGAGTATAAAACGATTTCGTAAACCTGCTTTCTCCAAAAGAAGAATACCATAAGTTAATGCATTAGTACGTAGCATAAGCGGATAGTAAGGATACATGGAAGCCCTATTCTCATCACACCTGAAGTAAATCTTTATATTTAGATAGCTTTCATAATTCTTAGTTATAAACAACCAATCATTTATCAAGGCGCCAAATAGATACTAGAAAATAGATAGTTGGTACTTGAACCCTAATCCTTGAGGACGATATTCGGTCTTATCAAGACTATACTACTTGTCACGATAACGTGCACTTGCGTTTAAAGTGTGTGCATCTTACCGCGCATCAAGTTTTTGGCGCCGTTGCCGGGGATTAGGCATAGTTCAATATCAAATTTGTCTATTTTTAATTTCTAATTTGGTTTTTAACTTTTCTTTTAATTTTTAATTTTTACGTTTTTTCTTTTGAAAATTCGAGGTGCCGTGATTTGTTGTCTGTTTTTGATCTATTTCAGGAAGTCAGTTTATGCGAAGGAGAAGAGGAGCAGACACTCTTGTTCCCTTCAATCCAGAAATTGAAAAAACCTGCAAACAGAACAGAAAGAATCAGCGGATTGCAACCTTGTTAGAGATGAACGGCGTTCAGAACAACAACGGGATGGGAGAAGGGTTAGGAGAGAATCAACCCCATCCAGGAATACCTAGGCAAGCGCCAATAGACGTGGAAGAGAGAGTCCAAGTCCAGCCAGAATGAAGTTTGGGAGACTATGTGTTGCCAAGAGTAAATGGAGCACAGACATGCATTAGGCTCCCGCACAGAGCTAACAACTTCGAGATAAACCGCACTCGAGTACGGTACAACACACACGCAATTCGAGGATCGCTGTCGGAGGATCCACATATGCACATAGCTAATTTCTTGGAGCTATGTGCAACGTTCAGGTATAACGACGTTACTGATGATGCCATCAGATTGAGGCTCTTTCCCTTCTCACTTAGGGATAGAGCAAAAGTATGGTTGAATTCCTTGCCGGCCGATTCGATTTTTACATGGCAATAGCTGGCACAGAAATTCCTTGCCAAGTTCTTTCCCCCGTGTAAAGCAGGAAAATTGAGAGGGGAGTTGAACAACTTTTACTAAGCAGATGGAGAGTCCTTATATGAAGCTTGGGAAAGGTTCAAAGATCTACAGAGAAAGTGCCCACACCATTGCATTGAGTTGTGGAACTTGGTCCACATCTTCTACAACGGGCTGAGCAGTACAACCAGAACCATCATAGATGCAGCAGCGGGTGGAGCATTCATGAGGAAAACAACCCACGACGCTCATGAGTTATTAGAAGATATGGCCACTAACAACCATGTCTCGGAAGAGAGGTCGACAAATGGGAGAAGAACAGTGGGAATCCACGAAATAGATGCTATTGCTGCCTTGAATGCCCAAGTGGCCCTTCTAGCGAAAACAATTGCAAAGAACATACAAATGTCGATAAATGCGTGCAGATGCCTAAAAGTCGAGATATGTGGTGGCCAACATACATTTGATAGGTGTCCTTCAATGATCCCAACAATATACCCATGGAAGCAGAGTGTCGTGCCATAGGTAATTATCGAGGCAACAGAACAACCCTACTCCAACACTTATAATCCGTGGAGGAACCACCCAAATTTTCATGAGAGTGTCACACCCCGAACCGGGCAGGATCGGTGCCCTACCTGGGCACCCTTCTACCTTAACAATACAAGTAAACTGCGGAAATTAAATAACACCTCATTTTTTTTAAAGCAACCGTACATGCAAGGGCAAAGCCGACAAGGCCGCCATATATACATAAACAAAAGACACTACACCGTACATGAGTCCAATCCCACATATGAATACAGACCTCTAGGAGTTTAACTGAAATATGACGGGACAAGGCCCCGCCGTACCCAAAACTGTACAAAAGCCTGTACTGAAAGAACTTATACCAAAAAGATAACTCCCAATGTAAGGAGCTATCCAAAACTCGAAAGGTCCAACACTGCCGATCATCAAACAACAGACCTAAACTCATGCAGATGAACGCACTTCAAGGAGGTCAAGAAGAATGTACCAAGTATGTGAACAATAAATCGTAATAAAATCATAAATCTAAACAAAACAGAGACATGTATGATAGCCAACCTACAAGATCATATAACACATAAGCAGTCATATCAAGTCAGGGACGCAGGCCCTCAAAGTCACTACTCAAATATAACTATGGGTCTCACGCCCATAATATCAATCATGCCCGTGGAATCCTTCCTCACTGCCGGCAGTCCATGATATAATAACACCAATAAGGATACATGAACACCAAGTCCCACATGTGTCCTAAATACCTCGTGGTCTCATGCCCCGGAATCCCACATCGTAAAAGCATGACCCTAGGGTGACACAAACAACCGGGACATATATGATAATCAAATTACAACACACTGTGCCTTACTAACAATGAGAGTAAACAGTAGTATCCTTACAATATAAAATAGGAATCTCACGATCAAAGCAGGACCACCCGCCCGCAGTATCATTTAGCAATCCTTCTCCTGGGACTATTTCACCCACATAGGTCACGTGGACCCGCGTGAGGTATTCCTCGCATGGGACTATTTCACGCACATAAGCCCTTACGGACTCGCATGAGGTATTCCTCGTATAGGCTGGACCCGCCCGCATGGGACTATTTCACCCGCATAAGTCCTTACGGACCCGCATGAGGTATTCCTCGCATCGTGGGTAGCAATTCCACGGAATCTGCAAATGCCACAAACCCGGGGAATGACCCCGAAACGATTGATATTCCAATAACACACAACCGGCTATTTCCAGCACACATAGGCAATTCTCAACTAATCAGGCCAAGTACTTATCAAGGCACACATGGAATAATTCTCAATTTATCAGGCCAAAGTACTTATCAGGGCACAAATAGAATAATTCTCATTTAACAAGCCAAAGTACTTATCAGGGCACAAATAGAATAATCCTCATTTAACAAGCCAAAGTACTTATCAGGGCACAAATAGAATAATCCTCATTTAACAAGCCAAAGTACTTATCAGGGCACAAATAGAATAATTCTCATTTAACAAGCCAAAGTACTTATCAGGGCACAAATAGAATAATTCTCATTTAACAAGCCAAAGTACTTATCAGGGCACAAATAGAATAATCCTCATTTAACAAGCCAAAGTACTTATCAAGGCACTCTTAGACAAATTCTCAATTTATCAAGCCAAAGTACTAATCAAGGCATCACATAGAATTATTCTCAATTAAACAGGCCAAAGTACTACGTACGTACATTCTTTTCAAAAGACTCCTTTTTATGTAAAATCCCAAGATACTAACACCCGTAGTATCAAGGCATGTCTATTTTCCAAAGTAAGTTACTATACGTTTTGAAACTCATTTCAAATCTTGAAACCAAGTAACTTCAAATTTTCACAAACTAGGCAACTTATGCCGATTAATCAAAATAGACAACTTTCTAAACCTTCCATAAAGCCGTTATAACCAACTTCCCATAAAGCCGTTATAACCCTTTATGGTTTTAGACATATCCATACCTTTTATAACCAAGAGACTTATACTATTAAAACCAAGTATCACGTACTTACAAATCAAGTTCTTAACCTTCAAAACACTTCAAGTCTCTTATTATATAGAAAACAAGTTTCTTCTACTTTTAAACCTCAAGTAACTCACTCCTTTAAAACAAGTTACTTCTCTTAAATCATGTCATTTCTCCTCTTTTAAAACAATTAAGTAAATCACTCCTTTGACTCCCCTAAAGTCATTATAATGACCTTTAGGATTTTGGGACTAAGGCACTAGCCCAAAAGATTTGGAAACCACTTCCTTTTCAAGACTCTATGTACTTTAAGTAAAATACTTTCACTTTTAAGAATCCAAACTTCACTAAGAAAATGGATTTTACAACTTACAATTTAAACATCAAAGTACAATCAAGGAAGTACATAGAACAAATTCTATTCTAGGCAATCCAATTACAACCAAGGAATGGATCATTTAAGGAGTAGAACATACTTTCTTAATCTTAAGGAATCATGCTAGAAGAGGAGATAATTCACATACCTTTTCGGCTAAATCCACAAGCTAAGCCGAATACGCCGTACGTAGAAGTGTCAACCTATAATGGTCACAACAAGACTATCAACTTCTAGCCTCTAACGTAGAATAATACTAAGTATACGGTCTCTAATTCTACGGAAAATCGGGCAGCACTTCCTTTGTTTCTACTCACTTTGCCACCTTTTTCAAGGCCGAATACAATAACCAAACATGCCACATTTAAGGCTTCAAACAACAACCAACCAAAAAGGGGATTACACGCCTTACAATACGTGTAAAATTCCGCCCCACAATTCATACCAAGTAGTTTAAAACTCCAAGCCATTCTCGGCCAACTACAACTAACAATTCAAAGTCTTTTCCAATCCTTTTCCAATTCCAAGTTCTAGGGTCTAACATGTTATATAGTCATAAACAACTTCAACAACTACAATTTCCTTCCTACACAACATGCGACGACTTAAACGAATAATCGACTTGAATTGAAATCTTAAGGCTAAACGTGCTAGTTTTCGGATTAGGGGTCCAATAGCCAATATAATAATCAAACTTCGTAATATATAACTCATGCTTGCTAATAACCATAGCTACAATCAATAAGTAAACTTAATTGCTAAAACGACAAAATTAATACCTTTCCAAGCCTTTAAAATTTCCAAGATTCAAAGTCGCGCCTTAGCAATTCTTAGCTCCTTTCCTTAGGTTCCAATCCGCTCCAAGCACTCCTTAGAGGCCTATGAAGAACCAATCTTCAAGTTCCAACTTCAAAGTTGAAGAACTCCTCAAGTTTTCGCCTTGCGACTAATACGAAAAAGCCATTTTTCCGAAATCTTTCTATTGAGATATCCTTACAACACCCTTAGGGACATTGGGTTAAAGTCTTGTGGCTAATGGATCAAAACTACAAAATTTTCTAGTGGGAAAATGGTGTAACCCGAGAGCACTCTAAGAGAGACAACAATGAGTGATTTTTTTCTAAGTGTTCAAGACCTTGTCTTGCACTAGTAGCAAGCTTATATAACACATTGGAGGGCTTAGATTACAACAAATGTGTGGTTTGGATGTGTTTCACTAGGATCAAGCCCATGTGGGCAAGTTGACCTTGGTCAACATTATCAAGCTTAGAAGACTTATCATCTACTTAGGTCAAATGACCATCCAACCCTTACTAATTTCGTCCAACACCATATGTGGGAGTGCCACGTGTCGCCCTCTCATTCATCCATAAAATTCCGTAACCCTCGTGGGCCCCACTAAAATGTAAAATTCCTCGGGTGGGCCCCACGTGACCAAATCCGTAAAAATAAATTTCCATAGTGATAATAAGTTCCATACTTTACAAATATTGTCTTTTGAGAATCCAATTCTCAACAACGAGCATTTTCCTTTCCGTCGTCCGAAAGATTTTCCGTCGGAAAAACAATTCTTCCTTTCGTACTAATTTCCAAGTCTTGTTTCCTTACGTACATTCTCTTATACATGTCCCTGGACTTACGGGGTGTAACAGAGAGGAGACCAGGGGCAGCAGAACCAGCAGACCGCATCAAGCGGCAGCAGACCGCACTATGGGCAAGATAACCGTGATAGGCCGATGCGAACCAGCAGAGCGTAATCAAGAACCCTTCATTCAAGCCCCACACTCAGCGATTCAATGCACCGGTTCAAAGAAGAAAAGCCGATGAGCTAAAGTACCAGGATAAAGACTTGCCAACGCCCAGATGCAGTTCATGACAGAAGCTAGATCCTCGTTCAGAAACTTGGAGACACAGGTGGGTCAGCTAGCAAAACAGGCAAACAGCAGGCCACAGGGGACATTGCCAAGCAATACAGAGGTAAATCCGAGGGAGCAGTGTCAGGCAGTGCAGTTGAGAAGTGGAAGACAGTTGGAGCAGCAGTCACCTCACCAAGAGTTGAGAAGAAAGCGAGTTAGAAAAGAGAAGGTGATTGAGCCTAGCCCAACAAGAGAGAAAACTCGGAGAAGGAGTATACAGAGAATATCCTTTTCCCACAGAGACTACAACGAAAGGCGGTTGATAAACAATTCTCCAAATTTTTGGAGACATTCAGAAAGCTGCATATCAACATACCTTTCATAGAAGCATTAGAGCAGATGCCCTCCTATTTCAAGTTTATGAAGGAGATTTTGGGGAAGAAGAAAAAGCTGGCAGAGTATGAAATAGTAGCACTAACAGAAGAGTGTAGTGCTATCTTGCAGAAAAAGTTGCCACCAAAGCTAAAGGATCCTGGAAGCTTTACACTACCTTGCACAAGGCGGTGACTTGCAACAGAGCCTTGTGATTTGTGGCAGTATAAATCTGATGCCCTTATCGCTTTTAAAAGATTAGAGTCATGAGGCCAAACCAACCACAAGAAGCCACAACCGCCGACAGGACAATAGTTCATCCACGAGGCAAGATTGAAGACGTGATTGTGAAAGTAGGAAAATTCTTCTTTCCTGCAGATTTCCTCATTCTTGATATGGAAGAAGATGCGAAAATACCTATCATATTGGGGAGGCCATTCCTAGCAACGGGAAGAGCTTTGATTGATGTTGAAAGAGGAGAATTAACACTAAGGGTGGAGTGCAAGAAATGGTGTTTAAAGTTTTTAAACACGTCATTGAGCCACCAACAATGAGTGGGTGCTTTGCAATCAGCACCATCAAACCCCCATGCGAGCCAATACAAGTCAACCAAAGAGCGATGAGCCCAAGAAAGCAGGCATGGTTTGCTGAAATGCCACTAAAGGAGGTAAGTTTTCCTGAACTCCCTCTTACTGATAATGCTAAGAAGAAAAGAAGAAAAAGAAAACGCCAAATGTGGAGGAAATGGATAGGTTGGGGGCTTAATCCACCCCAGGGTTATTAAGGCTAAGGAACTTGCGTCCGGCTAAAAGACGTTAAAGACAGCGCTACTTGGGAGGCAACCCAACGTTTTCAATTATGTTATTTTAATTTCTGTCTTTAGTTTATTTTATTTTGTCTAAGAACAGTCTCACGGTCTTGGGGTCTTGTGTTTGTGCTGTGATTGACAGGTACAGGGAAATAAACTGAAGAAAAGCAAGAATTTCCAGAAAAGCGGGTAAGCGCCGCGGCGCCAAAAGAACTGAACAGGCGCAGAAGTTTAAGCGCCGCCAGCAGAGTGGCATGCGCTAAAAATTCCAGAAAATTTGCCAAATTTAGCCATACGCTTTCAGAATGAAGCCGCGCGCAGAAAGTCCCGGGCGAGCGCAGAGTTGGGCACCGCGCGCCAAAAGCGAGCCGCGGTCGGCGAATCCAGAACTTTAAACGCCCAAAAATCAGATTTTTCCCAATTCCAAATTCAAAAACCTAACCTTCCCTCTCCAAAAACCCACGAAATTCCAGAAATTTGCCCACAAATCCTCCACAAATCCAACCCAACCACAACCTAAACTCTTAAATTCCCAAAAACCCTTAGCCATCTCAACCAACAAAGCTCCATTCCATAGCCTCAAACCACCAATTGAAACAAGAACAAGCTTGAAGCTTCTCATAAAAAGGTAATCTTTTTCTGTTCTTGAATCCTTTACTGAAGTCACAGGAGGTAGTAGTTCGAAGGAGTATTGTAGTTGAAGTAATTGGGTACTGAAAAGTTGATTGTGAAGTTTAGAGAAAAGAGTAGAAAAGGAGTGTGGGTATTGGGTAGAAAAGTTGAAGTTTGGGGGTGTTGTGTTCGCTGCTAGTTGTCAATTGTGTAGGAAACATTTGTGCCACTAAATTGTAAGCTCCAGAAACTGTTTTAACCATGGCCACCAGGAAAAGAAGAGGCTCCACATCCACCCCAACCCCACAATACGATGAAAATAGGTTTGTGAGCTACCAAGCCTACCAAAGATACAAAAAACTTGATACCAGACCCTTAATACCAGAAAGGGGAATGGACTACGAGGAGTCATATGGGAAGAAGATGTTTATGAGCCCATTCGGGCGATGATTGAGTTAAGGGATTGGAGGAAATTTGTGAATCAGGAGAAGATAGCACCAAAGAAACACAACAATAGTGCGTGAATTTTATGCCAATTTTCCGAGAAGGTGGAAAGGGGATGCTTTGTAAGGGACGTTATGTGCATGACAGAGGATATAAATATACAATTGAAAGCGATTGATGTTGAAGAAAGAAGTGATTGGAATCACTTTAGAACATGGTCTGAAGCATTGACCACATCGACCGAATGCCGCCAGCAGACACCGTGAGCTACCATGGGGCTGTTTTGATATTGGAAGAAATGGGTCAAGAGCAATCAACAAAGCAATTCAACAAAGTAGCCAAAGGTTGGCTATATTTCATCGGCCGATGATTCCATCCACGCACTTCACCAGAGTGCGGAGGATAGGATTAAACCGATATATGGAATTATGAGGTTGGCGATTGATGTGGGAAAGAAATAGTGCAGAGCATTGAGGAAATCAGCGGGTTGGTAACAACAGCGGATTAGGACATGGCTCGATTATCACCAAGCTATGTCACATGAGTGCGTCCTAAAACTACCCATCGACACTCATGAGAGAAACCAATCGCCGTGTCCTATGGGATAGTGCACTCTTTCCTGCACCCAAGCCCCCAAAGCCAGACGGAGAGTACAACCAGCAAGAACAGCGCAGAGGCCGCCATGGACGAAGATGAGCACGAAATAGGGCTCAATATGAGGCAGGACCTAGCCACCGGCCAACCACAGGAGCAGAACCTCTAACGCCCACGATGGAGCAATTGTATCAAAATCAGGTGAGGATGATGCAGACCTTGGACACAGTAGTACAAGGACAACAAGAAACAAGGCAACAAATCAACGAGTTGAGTTCCTTGTTCAACCAATGGTCGATGCATTATCCACCGCCACCACCACCATTTTAGCCAAAGTTTGTAAGTGTCTTATTTCTTTTACTGTCTTTGAGTCTACACACATTGGGGACAATGTGTGATTTAAGTTTGGGGGTGTTTTATTTTCTTTGTGTCATGTTATGTGTTACTTAAGTCTTTTTGATTGTTTTTATGTTTATTTTGAGTCACCAATTTTTTTTGAATTTTGAGTCATAATTGTCTGTCAAAGATCATGTATGCTGTAGTTGCTAGAAACACCTAGTGAAGTAAGGTGGAATAATGTAACGGAATTGAAGCAACTATCTAAACACCTAAGTTAGATATGCCAAAAACTCACAGAATCTGTCTATTTGGAGTTTCTTGCTTGAGTTATGCATGCTAAATGATAAATAATTATGTGTTATGATTGCTTGCTATTTGAGGCGAAATAGTTAGGATATGCATGTTAGGGAGATGACTCAGGCATTTCTTTGATAGCCAATTCTTACCATTCTTTTTTATCCCGTACTTTAAAAAACATATCCCTAGTCAGCCCCATTGAGCCTAAATTTGAAACTTCTTCTTTGACACCCTATATTCCCACAAATTGTACCATAAGTGAAAATATGAAATAGTGGAATACATTGTGTTAAAAAAGAGACAAAAAGAGTGAATAAGTCTGTTGCACCCCAATACAAAAGTAATAAGAAATAGGCAAAAGCCTAAGTTTGGGGGTGCTTGTCATTATATACTTCACTCTCCCAAAACAAAAGAGGGGAAAGATATAATCGAAATGAAGAAAAGAACAAAAAGAAAAAAAAAGGGAATACTGAAAAGCTGAAGAGCTTATGGTACACGAAATGAGCCTAAATTGCCTATTTTTACCTACCTATACCTAAGCCTACATTACAACCCTTAAAGTCCTGAAGATCTCTTTTATGCATATCCAGAATTAGTGGAGAATAGCAAGTAAGCATGCCATAGGAATTCTTGAATTTATATGCATGGTTTAGTATATTGACTTCCATTAAGCATGATGAATATGAGTTTGCGAAATATTTAGCTTCATGTGTTTAGTGTGCCGAAATTTCATGCTATATGTTCCTGCATATTATTTTGCTAACCTTCATGTTTTTCTAGTTAACACTAATGCAGCAAAAGTGATCAATGGCAGTGAGTCTTTTATTTTTCGTTCCTTTGAGTCTTTTATTTTATTTCTTTCTATCTTTGCTCGAGGGCGAGCAAAGGTTAAGTTTGGGGGTATTTGATCAGTGTATTTTATATACACCTTTTGAGTCAGTTTTAGTTAATCTTTTGTCCCATTTTGCACATATAAGTGTCGTATTAGGATAGTTTTTCTTTCTTTTGAGTCAAAGTGGTTAAAATGGCCAAATGGCGGAAAAGGAGCAAAAAGAGGGCAAAAGAGGAGATGCCAGAGCTGGAAACAGAGAAAGTGGCGAACGAGGGTAAAATCTGACCACGGTGCGCGCGCTCGCACTGTGCGAGGCCGCGGCGTCCACTATTCAGAGAGGTCGCAGAAGATCCAGTACGCGCGCTCGCCAGACGCAGGCCGCGCGCCTAAACATCCGAGAAGCTACA
Organism: Przewalskia tangutica; assembly: GCA_029844215.1. NCBI lineage: Eukaryota > Viridiplantae > Streptophyta > Magnoliopsida > Solanales > Solanaceae > Przewalskia > Przewalskia tangutica. The sequence goes on from CM056729.1 coordinate 45,019,024, forward strand.
GAGTTTCAGTGGCCGCGCGCTCGCATACAGACATCGTGGTCGCGGCGCCAAAACACCCGACGGATTGCAGAACTTTCGCCAGCGCGCCTGTCATGCGCGCACGCAGAAAAAATTAGGTCTTTTGACGAAATTCTGGGCCAGGCCTGAAGGTATAATACCCCCCTTTGTGGTGTAGAAATACTCTCAAAAGTATTGTTATAATGCCCAAATTACCTTAGCCGAATACCTTGTAGTATTCTAAGGTTATACCTATATGAAAAGCCCAGAAATACTATGATACTTCCCGTCAGTCACAAAACCGAAACCCTAGGAAAATCTCCATAGTCCGTTGGAGTATTGTGTCGAAGTTGGTTAGAACTTCTAAGGGTGGTTTAGAGCGGGTTGGGCGCCGAGTTGAGCTAAACGATTGCCCGGATGGACTTTATACTTGGATAATTATGGGCTTATCGAGGTAAATATCTTGTCCTCTATTGTAATTGGAAATTACATGATTGTTAGACTATAGTTGAAGTATACTATATGTAGAATCGAGCGTTGTTGTCGGCAATGTCTTTTGACTTAAGCTGAATAATAAGAAACCTTTTCGAAAGAAGAGTCGAATCGTTTTTACATAGGACATTACGATGACTTGTATAGCTTTTCTCGTGAGGTAGAATTGTGCACGTCCGGTTAGATGTATGAACCCCGGTTGGCTTGATAGCCAGCCCGATAGAGGAGGAGATTTACGCTGCATGCGGGGGAGTCGCCGAATTTTCGTAGAATGTTCTACGAAGGGATCTAAATGTTAATAAGCGCCTTGTGGCCTTATAGGTTGAAGTACTACGTATGGCGCGATCTCAAGCTAAGGAGTAGCCGACGGTTTGAAGTACTTGGAGCGTTTTGCTATTAGTCGATACTGCCGCGAGGTATGTGAACCTCTTCCTATCTCTTCTAGCATGATATGTGTTAACTATGTAGTGCGGTGACGTACGTGCTAAATGTATTTGATTGGTGTAAAACATAAAGTGTTATAACGGCTTTATGGGAAGTTGGTTATATGACTTTATGTTGGTAAGAAAATACATGTTTTTTTTTAAGGTAATCGTTTGAACTATAAGCGGCTTGTTATGTGTTAATAAAGAACTTGAAGTATTTCAAAAGATTTTTGAATCATTTTGAAAGAAGAAGTAATACTTGGTTTTTGAAAACTTAAGAGTTATACTAGCTTTATGGGAAGTTAGGTATAACGGCTTAAGAATGTTTTCTTGATTCGAAATCGAATGTGTATCGACAAACCACTGCAGCGTTAATAAAAGGAAATGTTTTGACTAATTAAGTGTTAATAAAACCAGTAGAAACCTCCATCTGCATAGAAGCTAAGATGAGACAAAATGATATTTCGTAGATCATGGCTGCAGTAATAAGATTTTTATAAACAAGAATATCCTACTCACATATAAGGCTTATGTTTCTCAGATGGTTTAAAAGAGAATGATAGTCTTAAGTGATTAATACTATGAACTACGAAACCTTTCTAAAATGAGAAACCTGAACATTGGAAATTAGGCAAACTTGATCATTGGAAAAGAATGATTGCTACTTGATTTTACAAAGAGAAGTAATTGATTTACTTTAAAAGGATAGTCACTCTATTTTTATACTACGGGTATTGTGTGACATTGTGAAAGTAACGTATCTTTTAAAGAGTTAATGTATGAAGTACTTTGGGGATAAAACCCCGAACTGGTTGGCATATAGTAGAAAGTACCTTGTGTGTATAACTTGATTGTGTTGGTTTGTGATAGCCTGGTAATACTTTCTTGTTGATTGATAAGTAAACATGCTAGGATGCTACGTGTGTTAGTATCTTGTGATGTTGCGTAAAGGGGTTTCCTTTGTTGTGCTTATGTTGCTTAACGATAAGCTGTTGTGTTAGTATTTTACATCACTCATCTCTTGAGATGATTCCGGGGGTTAAGCTGCCCTCCGATGCGGGGTAGACTCAGGCGGGTCGATGGACCTATGATTCGAGAATACCTCATGCAGGTCCCAGGGGCCTATGCGGAGCTACGAGAGTTCCAGGTTAGTGTGCGTCCTTTATGGGCATGCGGTCCATGTGGCCATGCGGACTGCGAAGTCCAGGACGATGCCGGGGAGTAGCTACCCTCGATGCGGGGAATACCTCATGCGGGCCGATGAGATTGGCCTATGCGGAGCTGCGGAAAGTTCCAGGGCTAGACGCGCACATTAGATACTGCGGGCAAGTGGCCAGCTTTGATCATGTGACGGTCTAGACAGATCTTATGATACAGTTCATGACCTTGTTGGTACTGTGGGTGTTAGTAGTCGGCTATGCCTTCGTACTTACCCCGTACGGTGTTATTATGGCACAGGTGGGACCTGGTGTTCATGTGTGTTCCTTGGTGCTTTTATATCATAAACTGCCGGCAGTGAGGAAGGTATTCCACGGGCATGATTGATGTTGTGGGCGTGAGACCCATAGTTATTATTGAGTGATGACTTTGAGGGCGTGAGTCCCTGGCTTGACATGACTGCTTATTTATTTTAAACTGTAGTTTGGTTATCATACATGTCTCCTGCTTTGTATAGACTACTATGATTTCATTTACGATTTATTTTCGATTTCACATACTCTGACTGCCAGATCGACCTCCTTCGGGGCCGTTCATGCCGCAGTAAAGGTACACCGCCATTGATCCTCGCTCTAGGGTCACAGTTCAGCTGGGAAAGCTCCATTTCTCGAGGCTTATCATGGTATAGTCCCTGTTGTTGTAGGTGTTTACATTGTGGGTATATGGGCCCTGTCCCGCCATTGTTGTTGTATAATTTCTTAGAGGTCTGTAGTACTGTTGTGGGCAGGGTTTGTAAAAGGGATTAAACTGTTCATTTGTAAGAGTTGTTATTTATATATATGCCGAAAGGCAAGTTTTCCTCAGACATCGTTTTGTACTTCATTTGTTTCATGTATGTGTTTTATGTTCGATTACTCGATGTTGTATCACTAGGGTGCCCGGTAAGGCACGATCACGCCCAGTTCGGTCGTGACAAAAGTGGTATCGAGCGATTAATCCTCGGAAAGTGTCTACGCATCGTATCCATGAAGTCTTGATTATCGGTGTGTTGTGCACCACACCAATAATCAGGAGGCTATAGGATATTTAGGATTGGTTTCTATTCTTCTCACTCTGAGATCGTGCCTTAGAGCTGTGTTGTAAGTTGGACCCTCTAACGTATTTCTTTCCCTTACCGATATGCCTCCGCGTAGGGCAAAACCCGGGCCCAGGAGGGCAAGGCAGCCGAGGGAGCTGCGAGTAGAGTTCAGAGGGTTACGTGGGCACAGGCCCAATCATTACCTAGGGTAATGCTTCATTCGGGGATTTCTGCGACGTCACTAGCCCCAGCAGAGTTTAAGCACGGCGACGGCAGTTCCTACTGCGGCCATGATATGTGAACCTTCAGTTCCACGACCGGGAACAGAGAATATAGATTTCAAGGAGGCGACCCTGTTACTAACTATGGATTTGACTACCAGAGAGTATACCGATGTACCGCGAGTCTTGATGAATATCAACGAAAAGGTTGTGCAAGAGTAAGTTCTTGATTGAAGCGAGCATGGCACGTATGCGGGCTTTTGCGTGCAGCCGAGACGCAGTAGATCGACGGGTTAACGAACGAACGTAGAAGAGGGCCAGAGCAGCAAGGTCCTTTGGTAACTTTCGAGGCGAGTCGCCTCACCAGCAGATTAGATTTGCACATCCACCAGTGCAGAGTGGTCTTCCACGGATTTCAGGACGTTCGGGGTATGCAGGAGTTGGTTAGAACTCCAGGGCTTCCGGTTCACAGTTTGACAGACGTCATCCCGGGGAATGTCGTCTTTTAGTTGGTACTTGTTGTACCTATGACCGTCAGGGTCTGATGTCGAAAGAGTGTCCTGGTAGAAGGACTTAGCCTTCAGGATCGGTGGGTAGTTCGTCACCTTCCTTAGCTATGCGCCCTACGGGGCAGATTTGATTAGAACGACTAGGAGTGAAGCGAGATTCATGCATATCCTTAACCCTCTAGAGTTCAGTATGTGTGATAAGATGGGTATATCATAAGTGCTATGTTTTGATAGCAGTGTGTTAATATTGTGATTAGAAATCTTGGTTAGTTAACCAAGTAAGATTTGGGGGATAGAGAAGGTGTGAGCCTTAGAGTTTTATACGTAGAGACCTTAGAGGTGAGGCCATCTCGAGAAAAGGTGTAGTGTTATGTTTGATCCGTATCGGAAGTGCATAGTGCACGTGAGCTACGTTTGGGATAGGTCCCTAAGTAGTGTGGAATGAAAGGGGGTAGTTGAGCTAAGAAGACCGCTAGGTTTTCGTAGCGTGATTAGTGAGAGTTTTCCTTCGTGGAGCTAGCATTGTGCGCGTTGCCGGGTCGGGTTGAGGCCACGTTGCGGGTCAACCCGCGGCAGGTTTGGTGGTGGGGTCAGTTTGTGGTGGTCCCGTCTTGTGTTAGGGTCACGAGGGTGTTAGGCCCAAGTTTAGTTGACCAGCGTACGAGTTCGTGGATGCGTTCGACCAGTGGTTGGGCCGATGGGGGCAGCCCATCGTGTTCTTCGGTCGGGACCGTTCACTCGGCAGTGTTGTTTTAACAGAAAGGTTGTAAGGCTGCACGGGGTGCCTACCTTCACCTTATGGCGCATGGAGCCAGTGGTACGCTGTTTTGTTTCGTAAGTTTTACCAAACATGTGTTAAGAACTCAGTGAGTCTCAGACCGCATTCGCCTCGCCGGTGCTTGGATTTCGAGGATAGTTGGGGATTGTTGTCTCCTGTGGAGGGAGTGTTTAGGCTACCATTTCAGTGTTCGGATGTCACCTTTTGAAGCCTTAGGGGCGGAAGTGTAAAGTTGCCGGTCGATTGGTTCGATGTTGGCAAGGTTCGCATACTAGTTCAGCTTGTTCCACAGATCGTGGATAGTGTGAAGCTTGTCTAGAAGAAGTTCTGGCAGCTCAGAGGAATCGTGCGGATAATCGGCGACGACGCTTAGAGTTCAGGTTGACGGTCGGTCTTCTTGAAAGTACCACCCCGGACAGGGTGTGACGAGCTTTGGAAAACAGAGGAAACTTAGCCCGAGTTACTTTGGGCCTTTGAGAGTTCATGTGAAGAATAGGCCAGGTTGCCTATATGTTAGCATTTGCCGTCCGACTTAGGAGGCAGGACGTCCGGTCTTTCGTATTGTTATGTTCGGGAAAGTATCGAAGATCCATCCAGAATGTTCCCAGTTAATGATGCCCACGTAAAGAGATAGTAACCCCGAGTTTTGGAAACTAAAGCAGTATCAGAAATGTGGTAAGGGTTCGAGTGTACGACAGCTTCAGTGATCGCATGCAGCCCGGTACCATTTGTTGGGTCGTCGGAGCAAGGCTCGCGACAAAGTGACAAAAGTGGTATCTTTTTGGTGATGTTAGAGGTGTTTCCTCGTGGACTTGGATGTAAGTTTTTATGTGCGCGGGTGTTTCGTGGCGGATGTGGCGAGTTGGTTCGCGTACGTATAGTAGTGAAGAATATACTGGCGCACGTTGTTTTGAGACTTAGACGGAACATTCGGGACGAATGTTTCTAAGGAGGGTAGAATGTTATACCCCGTATTTCCGCAGTATGTACGTGGGGCGTGCGTAGAAATTTGAACTTGTGATTTAGGCTTGGCGAATTCTTTTGTTCACAACACCCGATTTGAGTCGTTTTTTCGACTAAACGTTTCCACGACTTTCGTAGGGAATTTCCGCTATGTCATTTTTAATTTTTGCGGATTTTTCCGAGAGACGAAACATTTTGGACCAACGGAGGGTGACATGTGTCACCCTCACATCGAAGCAAGGCGGCAACCCTTGGCCGAATTGGGCTACTTTATGGCCTTGATTTGTGCCTTGTTTTGTGCCTTGTTTGTGGAGTGTTTTGTGGAGTAGGTGTCACGACCACCCCGATCGCGATCGGTGCCCTACCCGGGCACCCTTACGAAACATCGAGAAAATCAGCGAACATACATGAAACTTATAAAATAAAAACAACAAGAATAAAACAACAAAGTTAGCCGATAGGGCTACCTTCCCGAACGTACATACATAAACGAAGCAGATGCCTCCGTTCCTTTACAAACTGACCCACAATATGTGACTACAGTCCTCTAAGAGGTTTGACCTAACTCCTGTGGCGGGACAAGGCCCCGCCGCACTTGAATAAACATAAACGTGACAACTCCGAACACCGGAGCCATCTCAACTTGCCAACCGATCCTAAGCTCGCGGATCCACAATCGCAGACCTAAACTCGGGCATGAACGCAAAGACTGGCGGGGCCGCATAACAAAATTTAATATGGAATGTAAATAACGTCATAAGAAATGTATCACAATCAGATAAAAGAATGACAAGGACAAGTATAAAAATACATACCAGATCCTGCCGTGTCATTATCACTTATGAACTTAATCGTACCTTATTATCTTTTCCATTCCCAATAAAAGTTATAGTCACATTCTTACGTACATTATTAGAAAAAGAATCATTAAGTTCATTACCATATAACTTACTTATCTTTCATAACATAGTCCGGCCCATTACGGAGGGACACATATACTACCCGGCCCAATCTGGGACGCGATCAAGTCACACTAATATCAAAGCATGCCCGTGGAATCCCCCATCACTGTCGACAGCTAAAAGTGTAAAACATAACCATGTGACGCGCCCGTGGCATCCCACCTCACTGTCGGCGTACACATACACCATACCTACATATATCTCCTGCCCGTGGAATCCCACATCACTGTCGACAGCTATAAGTGTAGAACATAACCATGGGTCTCACGCCCATAATATCAATCAAAACAGGTGGTATAACGCCTCGGCTTGCCTCATTTATACTCTTACCCCGAGAAGGTGGTAAGCGGGGTATAACGCCTGGGGCTTGCCCTCATTTATACTCTTACCCGGAGAAGGTGGTACAACGCCTGGGCTTGCCCTCATTTATACTCTTACCCTATCTCAACCGGCCGACAATCAACACATAAAGCAGGTGGTACAGCGTCTTGGGGGTTTACCCCTCACTTATACTCTTACCCTGGAGAAGGTGGTACAACGTCTTGGGGCTTGCCCCTCATTTATACTCTTACCCTATTTCGACCGACCATCAAACAAGACATAAGCACTAACATGTCTTTTTATAAAAATCCGGGAATTTAACCCAAGTACTCCAAATAACGGAAGCATACCCGTGGAATCCCACATCACCGCTTAGACGTCCCAAGAATCTTACAACAAGACAAACCGCTTCAACCGAGAGTCGCGACAACTTAATAAAACATAATACTTGCACTCAAAGGCTATTACTAGCACATATAGGCAAGTTCTCAATTAACCAAGCCAAAGTACTTATCAAGGCACACATAGGATAATTCTCATTTAACAAGCCAAAGTACTTATCAGGACACAAATAGAATAAATTCTCATTTAACAAGTCAAAGTACTTATCAAGGCACACTTAGACAAATTCTCAATTTATCAAGCCAAAGTACTAATCAAGGCATACATAGAATAATTCTCTTTTAACAAGTCAAAGTACTTATCAAGGCACACTTAGACAAATTCTCAATTTATCAAGCCAAAGTACTAATCAAGGCATACATAGAATAATTCTCTTTAACAAGTCAAAGTACTTATCAAGGCACACTTAGACAAATTCTCAATTTATCAAGCCAAAGTACTAATCAAGGCATACATAGAATAATTCTCTTTTAACGAGTCAAAGTACTTATCAAGGCACACTTATACAAATTCTCAATTTATCAAGCCAAAGTACTACGTACGTACATTCTTTTATAAAAGACTCTTTCTATGTAAAGCCCCAAGATACTAACAACCGTAGTATCAAGTCCTATTCACCTTTCAAGACAAGTCACAATACCTTTTAGAAATACAAATACCGCTTCTAAATCAAGTGACTTCTTTTATTAAAACCTTAAGCAATTGGTACCTTTGAACCAATTTGCCGCTCCTTAATACAAGTTATTTCTTTGATTACTTTATTAGAAAACTATTCTCTTAACCTTCCATAAAGCCGTTATAACCAACTTCCCATAAAGCCGTTATAACCCTTTATGGTTTAGACCAACACGTTCCTTTTATAACCAAGAGACTTCTACTTTTGAAACCAAGTATTAAATACTTTCAAATCAATTCTCATACCTTTCAAAAATACTACTAGTCTCTTAACCTTTAGAAAACAAGCGACTCATTTTATATAACACCTTAGGCAATTAATGCCTTAAAACAAGTTGCCTTTTCACTAAAATCAAGTCATTTATCTTTCCATAAAGCAAATATAACTAACTTCCCATAAAGCCGTTATATTCACTTTATACCTTAGCCAAAAACAATTTCCTATCCAAGGGACTTATACGTTTAAAACGGAACAAGTATCACATACTTTAAAACTCTTCAAGTCCCTTAACTTAATAAAACTCAAGACATCCTTTATTCTTTCAAAGAAGTGAGTTAATCTCCTAACTCACCCGACCGCTATTCATAAAATTAGTAAAGGATATCAAGGTGTTATCGTCTACCGTACTACATACGCGCAACTAGTCATGCTCAAAGATAGGAAAAGTTCTACATAGAGTAGATCACACAACTACCTCTTAACTTCTAAGAGTAGAAGGAAACATGAAATGATACCACAAGTATATTCCATACATAGAATCATGCCAAAGGAAGGAAGAGGTTCACATACCGCGACGATTGTCGACAAGTAGCAAAATGCTCCAAAGTACTTCAACCTATAATGGTCACAATATGTCCATTAACCTCTTACTTCAACGTAGAATATCCTAGGTGCTAAGTCACTAAATTCTACGGGAATCGGACAAAGACCTCCTTTGTTTCTACTTACTTTGCCACCTTTTCAAGGTCGAATACAATAACCAAACAGCCCCAATTGGCTCACAATTTATATAGCGGTAGTCCAATACAAATGACTAACTAAAATGCCCCAATTGGCTCACAATTTATACAAAGAGTAGTCGATACAAGTGACTAACTAAACAGCCCCAATTGGCTCACAATTTATATTTCAACCCAAATTTGTAGCATAACATGATATCAAGTCGCATTTGATTATAATAACCATAATCCTTAAGTCAATGACATGCGACGGTTCTAACAACGATTAAATTGTAATCCAACTTAACATGGCTTATATGTCATTTCGGATTTTAGGCTACAACAATCCATAATACTTATAAAACTTCAACACAAATACTTCATGCTAGTAAAATGTAAGGCTAACAACAAAATACATAATCTTGTAACACTTAAAGAGAACAAGATTATACCTCCACGAATCTCAATCTAACTTCCAACCAAATCGCTCCTTAGTAGTTTAGAACCTCTCCAAGACACTTCAATCCGCTTGTTGAGACCCCTAGAACAACACCAACAATTTCCTTCAAGCTTCCAATCCAAAACCTAGAAAGCAACTAGGTTTTCACTTTGCGACTAACCCGAAAACTATCTTTTTCCGAGATTTTTCTATTGAGATACACTTACAACACCCTCATGAACCTTGGTTTAAAGTGTGGAGCTTATTGGACAAAAATTGGCAATTTTCCTTCTTGAAAATTCTCAAAGCCGTGAGCTCCCTTAAGAGCAAGAACAAGTTTTTTCAATTTTTTTCTCTAAGTGTAGAATGACAAAGTCTTGCTACTAGTATACTTAAATAACACAAGGAAGGGTCAAGATTAAAACAAATGGGTGGCTTGGATGCATTTTAATTAAATATCAAGCTAAGTGGGGTCATTGACTTGGTCAATGTTGTCAAGCTCTAAGCCTTGCAAGACTTCATCATAAATTATGGTCAAATGACCATTCCACCCATGAAATTTCGTCCATGTCCATTAAGGGGGGGGGACACGTGTCGCCCTCCCGTTCGTCGCAATAATTCGTTTTCCGACAAATTTCAAATTTCCGATAAATTTTACAAGTCTCAAATCTTAACAATGTGAGTTCTTACGTACGTTCTTAAAACATGTCCTGTAAATACGGGGTGTAACATTCTTCCCCCCTTAGAAACATTCGTCCTCGAATGTTCTTTCCGAGTCAATCTTTATAATTAGCGACATAGTTCCCTTTCACAACCCCGACATACTAATAATGCCACACATGGCCCTAATACCTCGCACACGCACATCCGTCCATCATAAGCCCAAAAGAGATTACCTTTTCGTACTTCCAACTCCTTCTAACATACATACATAACTTCCATACCAATTTTGGCCTCTAATCTTTGGAGTCACTCTATAAGACAATATACGACCATTTCCGGCTTTCACGACCTGGTTCCGGTGGAACGCGTCCACGAACCCATAAAACAATTAACTAGACTTGGGCCTTGCACCCTCGTGACTCGCCACGAGCTTTAACTGCTACCAACTGATCCCACTCCATTCCAGGCCATGGGGAGACCCGCAACAGGTCCTCAACCCGACTCAACATCGCACTTAACTCTTATTCTTGGTCTATAATAAATCTTATTGCCAGAGAAAGCCTTATATACCTAAGGTCTCAGAAGAATCAATATTCTTAGGCTCGCAATTTCCATGCTCCAAGCCTACCTTATCAATCCCCCAGTAAACGGGTACAAAAACTTCTCATAAAACCATAACCATGTTGTCTCGATCACAACAACCATCACTTACTCTATACGGACCTCATCCGTACAATTCTCTTAAGCCTACTACGCAGCTTAATCTATTAACATGACATTCCGTTAGGTTCCTTAATATGGCTTCTTAAGGGTTCACTACCCTATCAGACAGCTCATCCTTTCCCAATTATCTCGAAATAAAACACAAAACCTTGGCGAAAATTCATTAACTATTCCATACCTTCCAGATCTAGTTAGTCTTTACCAATTCCTGGTAATCTAAAATCATTCTAGGCAACACGCGTCTGACCCTCATACATAACTCTGTATAGATGTATATCACAATACCAACTATACTGTAATCACTACCAACCTGGATGCGCAATCCACATAGTCATTCCTGGGTCACTGCTGCCTTTCTCGTAGCTGCAATCAACATAACTCGTTAGGGAGGACGACTAACAATACAAACTCTATCGCACGATCTCGATCGAGAAGAATGAAACCAATCCTAAATGTCCTGCAGCCTCCGATTATAGATGTGGTGCACAACACACCGATAATCAAGACTCTACTAGACACGGTCTCAGACACTTTCCGAGACTAAGCGCTCGATACCACTTTTGTCACGACCGACCGGGATCGCGATCGTGCCCTACACAGGCACCCTTACGTAAACATCGAGAGAAAATCAGCGAACATACATGAAACTTATAAAATAAAAACAACAAGAATAAAACAACAAAGTTAGCCGATAGGGCTACCTTCCCGAACGTCATACATAAACGGTTGCCTCCTTTCCTTTACAAACCGACCCACAATATGTGACTACAGCACTTCAAGAGTTTTGACCTAACTCTTTGGCGGACAAGGCCCCGCCGTACTTCAATAAACATAAACGTGACAACTCCTAACACCGAGCCATCTCAACTTCTGTGACCGATCCTAAGCTCGCGGATCCACAATCACAGACCTAAACTCGCGGCATGAACGCAGCTTCGGAAGGGGCCGATAACAAAAATTTAATATGGAACAGAAATAACGTACAGTAAACAGATCACAACTGTACAAAAGAATGACAAGGACAAGTATAAAAATACATACCAGATCCTGCCGTGTCATTATCACTTATGAACTTAATCGTACCTTATTATCTTTTCCATTCCCAATAAAAGTTATAGTCACATTCTTACGTACATTATTAGAAAAAGAATCATTAAGTTCATTACCATATAACTTACTTATCTTTCATAACATAGTCCGGCCCATTACGGAGGGACACATATACTACCCGGCCCAATCTGGGACGCGATCAAGTCACACTAATATCAAAGCATGCCCGTGGAATCCCCCATCACTGTCGACAGCTAAAAGTGTAAAACATAACCATGTGACGCGCCCGTGGCATCCCACCTCACTGTCGGCGTACACATACACCATACCTACATATATCTCCTGCCCGTGGAATCCCACATCACTGTCGACAGCTATAAGTGTAGAACATAACCATGGGTCTCACGCCCATAATATCAATCAAAACAGGTGGTATAACGTCTTGGGGCTTGCCCCTCATTTATACTCTTACCCTGGAGAAGGTGGTAAAGCAGGGGGTATAACGTCTTGGGGCTTGCCCCTCATTTATACTCTTACCCTGGAGAAGGTGGTACAACGTCTTGGGGCTTGCCCCTCATTTATACTCTTACCCTATCTCAACCGGCCGACAATCAACACATAAAGCAGGTGGTACATCGTCTTGGGGGTTTACCCCTCACTTATACTCTTACCCTGGAGAAGGTGGTACAACGTCTTGGGGCTTGCCCCTCATTTATACTCTTACCCTATTTCGACCGACCATCAAACAAGACATAAGCACTAACATGTCTTTTTATAAAAATCCGGGAATTTAACCCAAGTACTCCAAATAACGGAAGCATACCCGTGGAATCCCACATCACCGCTTCAGACGCCCCAAGAACTTACAACAAGACAAACACCCTTCAACCGAGAGTCGCGAACTTAATAAAACATAATACTTGCACTCAAAGGCTATTACCAGCACATATAGGCAAGTTCTCAATTAACCAAGCCAAAGTACTTATCAAGGCACACATAGGATAATTCTCATTTAACAAGCCAAAGTACTTATCAGGACACAAATAGAATAAATTCTCATTTAACAAGTCAAAGTACTTATCAAGGCACACTTAGACAAATTCTCAATTTATCAAGCCAAAGTACTAATCAAGGCATACATAGAATAATTCTCTTTTAACAAGTCAAAGTACTTATCAAGGCACACTTAGACAAATTCTCAATTTATCAAGCCAAAGTACTAATCAAGGCATACATAGAATAATTCTCTTTTAACAAGTCAAAGTACTTATCAAGGCACACTTAGACAAATTCTCAATTTATCAAGCCAAAGTACTAATCAAGGCATACATAGAATAATTCTCTTTTAACGAGTCAAAGTACTTATCAAGGCACACTTATACAAATTCTCAATTTATCAAGCCAAAGTACTACGTACGTACATTCTTTTATAAAAGACTCCTTTCTATGTAAAGCCCCAAGATACTAACAACCGTAGTATCAAGTCCTATTCACCTTTCAAGACAAGTCACAATACCTTTTTAGAAATACAAATACCGGCTTCTAAATCAAGTGACTTCTTTTATTAAAAACCTTAAGCAATTGGTACCTTTGAACCAATTTGCCGTTCCTTAATACAAGTTATTTCTTTGATTACTTTATTAGAGAAAACGATTCTCTTAACCTTCCATAAAGCCGTTATAACTAACTTCCCATAAAGCCGTTATAACCCTTTATGGTTTAGACCAACACGTTCCTTTTATAACCAAGAGACTTCTACTTTTTGAAACCAAGTATTAAATACTTTCAAATCAATTCTCATACCTTTCAAAAATACTACTAGTCTCTTAACCTTTAGAAAACAAGCGACTCATTTTATATAACACCTTAGGCAATTAATGCCTTAAAAACAAGTTGCCTTTTCACTAAAATCAAGTCATTTATCTTTCCATAAAGCAAATATAACTAACTTCCCATAAAGCCGTTATATTCACTTTATACCTTAGCCAAAAACAATTTCCTATCCAAGGGACTTATACGTTTAAAACGGAACAAGTATCACATACTTTAAAACTCTTCAAGTCCCTTAACTTAATAAAACTCAAGACATCCTTTATTCTTTCAAAGAAGTGAGTTAATCTCCTAACTCACCCGACTTGGCTATTCATAAAATTAGTAAAGGATATCAAGGTGTTATACGTCTACCGTACTACATACGCGCAACTAGTCATGCTCAAAGATAGGAAAAGTTCTACATCACACAACTACCTCTTAACTTCTAAGAGTAGAAGGAAACATGAAATGATACCACAAGTATATTCCATACATAGAATCATGCCAAAGGAAGGAAGAGGTTCACATACCTCGCGACGATTGTCGACAAGTAGCAAAATGCTCCAAAGTACTTCAACCTATAATGGTCACAATATGTCCATTAACCTCTTACTTCAACGTAGAATATCCTAGGTGCTAAGTCACTAAATTCTACGGGGAATCGGACAGAACCTCCTTTGTTTCTACTTACTTTGCCACCTTTTCAAGGTCGAATACAATAACCAAACCCCCAATTGGCTCACAATTTATATAGCAGTAGTCCAATACAAATGACTAACTAAATGTTCCAATTGGCTCACAATTTATACAAAGCAGTAGTCGATACAAGTGACTAACTAAACAGCCCCAATTGGCTCACAATTTATATTTCAACCCAAATTTGTAGCATAACATGATATCAAGTCGCATTTGATTATAATAACCATAATCCTTAAGTCAATGACATGCGACGGTTCTAACAACGATTAAATTGTAATCCAACTTAACATGGCTTATATGTCATTTCGGATTTTAGGCTACAACAATCCATAATACTTATAAAACTTCAACACAAATACTTCATGCTAGTAAAATGTAAGGCTAACAACAAAATACATAATCTTGTAACACTTAAAGAGAACAAGATTATACCTCCACGAATCTCAATCTAACTTCCAATCCAAATCGCTCCTTAGTAGTTTAGAACCTCTCCAAGACACTTCAATCCGCTTTTTGAGACCCCTAGAACAACACCAACAATTTCCTTCAAGCTTCCAATCCAAAACCTAGAAAGCAACTAGGTTTTCACTTTGCGACTAACCCGAAAACTATATTTTTCCGAGATTTTTCTATTGAGATACACTTACAACACCCTCATGAACCTTGGTTTAAAGTGTGGAGCTTATTGGACAAAAATTGGCAATTTTCCTTCTTGAAAATTCTCAAAGCCGTGAGCTCCCTTAAGAGCAAGAACAAGTTTTTTCAATTTTTTTCTCTAAGTGTAGAATGACAAAGTCTTGCTACTAGTATACTTAAATAACACAAGGAAGGGTCAAGATTAAAACAAATGGGTGGCTTGGATGCATTTTAATTAAATATCAAGCTAAGTGGGGTCATTGACTTGGTCAATGTTGTCAAGCTCTAAGCCTTGCAAGACTTCATCATAAATTATGGTCAAATGACCATTCCACCCATGAAATTTCGTCCATGTCCATTAAGGGGGACACGTCGCCTCCCGTTCGTCGCAATAATTCGTTTTCCGACAAATTTCAAATTTCCGATAAATTTTACAAGTCTCAAATCTTAACAATGTGAGTTCTTACGTACGTTCTTAAAATATGTCCTGTAAATACGGGGTGTAACATAGGGTTAGGGTGCACATGGCTTGATCTTGGCCCTACACTTGCTATGCACTTGGCAAGATCTTGGCCATTGGTTAGCCTTGGCTTGTGCTATAAATACCCCTCTCCCTTTGATGAATTCTTCATCCTTTCCACAAATATTCTAAGTGTTAAAATCCCTCCCTCTCCCCTCTTGTTGACTCTCGTCCAAGAGCCCCTCTCCCCCTTTGAAAGGCCCCCTTGGCCGAGAGCCCTCCTCTCCAGTGGTCGGCCGAGAACCCCCTAGCCGAGTTGCTTTCGGATAATACCCCCCCGTTGTGGTGTAGAAATACTCTCAAAAGTATTGTTATAATGCCCAAATTACCTTAGCCGTATACCTTGTAGTATTCTAAGGTTATACCTATACGAAAAGCCCAGAAATACTATTATACTTCCCGTCAGTCACAAAACCGAAACCCTAGGAAAATCTCCATAGTCCGTTGGAGTATTGTGTAGAAGTTGGTTAGAACTTCTAAGGGTGGTTTAGAGCGGTTGGAGCGCTCAGAGTTGGAGCTAAACGATTGCCCAGGATCGACTTTATACTTGGATAATTATGGGCTTATCGAGGTAAATATCTTGTCCCTCTATTGTAATTGGAAATTACATGATTGTTAGACTATAGTTGAAGTATACTATATGTAGAACTGAACGTTGTTGTCGCAATGTCTTTTGACTTAAGCCCAATAATAAGAAACCTTTCGAAAGAAGAGTCTCGAATCGCTTTTTACATAGGGTATCTGACATGAGACTTGTGTAGCTTTTCTGTGAGGTAAAATTGTGCACGTCCGGTTAGATGTATGAACCCCCCCCCCTGGTTGGCTTGATAGCCGGCCCCGATAGAGGAGGAGATTTACGCCATGCGGGGAGGTGCCGAATTTTCTCAGAGAATGTTCTACGGCGGATCTAAATGTTAATAAGCGCTGTGGCCTTATAGGTTGAAGTACTACGTATGGCGCGATCACGGCTAAGGAGAGTAGCCGACGGTTTGAAGTACTTGAAGCGTTTTGCTATTAGTCGATACTCGTCGCGAGGTATGTGAACCTCTTCCTATCTCTTCTAGCATGATATGTGTGAACTATGTAGTACGGTAGACGTACATGTGCTAAATGTATTTGATTGGTGTAAAACATAAAGTGTTATAACGGCTTTATGGGAAGTTGGTTATAACAGCTTTATGTTGGTAAGAAAATACATGTGGTTTTTTTAAGGTAACTGGTTTGAACTATAACTGGCTTGTTATGTGTTAATAAAGAACTTGAAGTATTTCAAAAGATTTTTGAATCATTTTGAAAGAAGAAGTAATACTTGGTTTTTGAAAACTTAAGAGTTATACTAGCTTTATGGGAAGTTAGGTATAACGGCTTAAGAATGTTTTGCTGATTCGGAAATCAGAATGTGTATCGACAAACCACTGCAGCGTTAATAAAAGGAAATGTTTTGACTAATTAAGTATTAATAAAACCAGTAGAAACCTCCATCTGCATAGAAGCTAAGATGAGACAAAATGATATTTCCTAGATCATGGCTGCAGTTAATAAGATTTTTATAAACAAGAATATCCTACTCACATATAAGGCTTATGTTTCTCAGATGGTTTAAAAGAGAATGATAGTCTTAAGTGATTAATACTATGAACTACGAAACCTTTCTAAAATGAGAAACCTGAACATTGGAAATTAGGCAAACTTGATCATTGGAAAAGAATGATTGCTACTTGATTTTACAAAGAGAAGTAATTGATTTACTTTAAAAGGATAGTCACTCTATTTTTATACTACGGGTATTGTGTGACATTGTGAAAGTAACGTATCTTTTAAAGAGTTAATGTATGAAGTACTTTGGGGATAAAACCCCGAACTGGTTGGCATATAGTAGAAAGTACCTTGTGTGTATAACTTGATTGTGTTGGTTTGTGATAGCCTGGTAATACTTTCTTGTTGATTGATAAGTAAACATGCTAGGATGCTACGTGTGTTAGTATCTTGTGATGCGTAAAGGGGTTTCCTTTGTTGTGCTTATGTTGCTTAACGATAAGTCGTTGTGTTAGTATTTTACATCACTCATCTCGAGATGATTCCGGTTAAGCCGCCTCCACGTAGGGTAGACTCAGCGGTCGATGGACCTATGATTCGAGAATACCTCACGCAGTCCCGGGGGCCTGCGCGAGCTACGAGAGTTCCAGGTTAGTGTGCGTCCTTTATGGGCATGCGGTCCATGTGGCCATGCGGACTGCGAAGTCCAGGACGATGCCGGGGAGTAGCTACCCTCGATGCGGGGAATACCTCATGTGGCCGATGAGATTGGCCTATGCGGAGCTGCGGAAAGTTCCAGGGCTAGACGCGCATTAGATCTGCGGGCAAGTGGCCGCTTTGATCATGTGACGTCTAGACAGATCTTATGATACGATTCATGACCTTGTTGGTACTGCTGGTGTTAGTAGTCGGCTATGCCTTCGCATTTACCTGCGGTGTTATTATGGCACAGTGGGACTGGTGTTCATGTGTGTTCCTTGGTGCTTTTATATCATAAAGCACGTGCAGCGGAAGGTATTCCACGGGCATGATTGATGTGGGCGTGAGACCCATAGTTATTATTGAGTGATGACTTTGAGGCGTGAGTCCCCGCTTGACATGATCGCTTATTTATTTTAAATCGTAGTTTGGTTATCATACATGTCTCCCGCTTTGTATAGACTACTATGATTTCATTTACGATTTATTTTCGCCACATACTCTGCACTGATGCGACCTCCGGGGCCGCGTCATGCCGCAGTAAAGGTACACCGCCATCGATCCTCGCTCTTAGGGTCACAGCGTTTGGGAAAGCTCCGTTTCTCCGAGGCTTATCGTGGTATAGTCCCCTGTTGTAGGTGTTTACATTCAGGTATGGGCCCTGTCCCGCCATTGTTGTTGTATAATTTCTTAGAGGTCTGTAGTACTATTGTGGGCAGGGTTTGTAAAAGGGATTAAACTGTTCATTTGTAAGAGTTGTTATTTATATATATGCCGAAAGGAAAGTTTTCCTCAGACATCGTTTTGTACTTCATTTGTTTCATGTATGTGTTTTATGTTCCGTGATTACTCGATGTTGTATCACTAGGGTGCCCGGTAAGGCACCACCACGGCCCAGTTCGGTCGTGATGTCTTTGCCCGATTTTCCGTAAACTAAGAGAAGTCTCACTTAGAAGAATTCCACGAAAAACTAGAAGTTAATAGTCATGTTTTGACTATTATAGGTTGAAACTCTGCACGCGACATATCCGACTTGGCAAGTGGATTTAGCCGAGGAGGTATGTTATTCTTCCTATCCCTTTGAGCATGATATTTTCCAAATATATATATAGTACGGTAGACGTACGGGTGTTAGATTGAACTTGGTTTTACTTTGATATCTTTGGACTGGAGTTCTAAATAATAAGAATCTTGAATATTTCAAAAAGAGTTATGAATCATTTTCGGAAGAAAAGTAATACTGGGTTTTACAAAAAGCTTAAGGGTTATACTAGCTTTGTGGGAAGTTAAGTATAACGACTTAAAAGATAAGAAACGGTTTTTATTATTTGTTTATCAAATGCTTGAAATATTGTCTGAAGGTATGGTAAGTTGGTTTGATAGACATGTTATGATACCTCGTGTGTTAGTATCTTGTGACGCCTACGTAAGGAGGTTATTCTTGTTATGCATATATTGTTCAACGATTAGTCGTTGTGCTCGATTATTGTGATGATTGCATAAAGAGGTTATTCTTATTGTGCTTATGTTGTTTAACGATAAGCCGTTATGCTAGTATTGTACCACCCACCTCTTGACATGTTATACCGGGGGTTAAGCTGCCCCCCGATGCGAGGAATGCCTCATGCGGGTCCGGGGACCTATGCGGAGCTACGGGAGTTCCAGGTTAGTGTGCGAGGAATACCTCATGCGGTCTATGTGGCCATGCGGACTACGAGAGTCCAGGACGATGCCGAGGAGTAGCTACCCTCGATGCGAGAAATACCTCATGCGGGCCTAGGTGGCCTATGCGGACTGCGGGAGTCCAAGATTAGGCATGCATAATGATACTATGGGCGATTGGCCTTGCTTCGATCATTCGCGGCCTAGAAAAGACCTGTTACAGTATACCTATTATTGCTCTTGGTTGTGATGTGGCACTATGTGCAGTTAACTCGGTTGTTTTCATACATACTTGTGAATTGGTTTTAAAAATGTTATGGTTTTATATATGTGTATATATCTGTGCTTTACAGTTTCACATACTTGGTACCTGTTGTACTGACCTCCTTCGGGGGGCTGCGTTCATGCCGCAGGTAAAGGGAAGCAGGTAGCGGATCCTCAGTCTTAGGATCTTTACTCTGGTGTCAGGAGCTCCATTTTTCCGGAGGCTCGACTTTTGGTATGGTTTTCCCTGGTGTTGTAGATGTTTTGTACATTCAGGGGTATGACGGGGCCCTGTCCCGTCGTAGTGTTTACATTTCCTTAGAGGTCTGTAGTCCTGTCGCATTTTGGGATTGTAACTGTTCACTATTGGGTAATGATATATATATGCCGAAAGGCAACTTTTCCTTGGATAGACTATTCTTACTTTTATTATTTCATGTATTGGTTATGTTCCGCTGGTTACTCTGATGTTTAGCTACTTGGGTGTCCGGGTAAGGCACCAGTCACGGGCCCGGGAACGGGTCGTGACAGAAACATCTCATAAAACAGTACAATATGTCAGAAAAGTAACATTTTTACCCAAATGCATTAACCAAGTTCAGCTTTAAGACTTACATATAACCAACTACTTATTATATGTTGCCTCATACTCCAATAGGCATAGAATGGACACAATTTAATAGGTTTCAAACAAGGCCTTCTAGAAAGTACACACACAAAAATCCACTGTTTGACTGATTACATCTAAGTATAAGTTTAAAGAAAATGTAATACCATATGATTGGCTCAACCGGTAACCATACTGGTGAAACAAGGACATGGTTATCCTTCATAGATTATGCTAGACAGTTCATAACCTTTATTAGCTTAAACTGATGGATTTAGGGGATCACATAATTTTTACAGCCTAGATTTAGCTAAAACACATTATAACTTTCATACTAAACTAATATTCACATAAGCAGATTGCACATGGCTAAATAGACCTCGAATAGATTTCAAGTCAAATAGATAGTTCATATATGAACATGATCTGTTCTTAAACCAACACAGGTATTTATCTAAACAAACAGTCAACTACTAATTATTAAAACCAGTTTTAAACACATTAAATTAATTCATAGGCAAATTAGTCATCAGTAGCAGAACTCGATAGAGTCATAATTGATTAAATTAAGCTCAAACTAACAAGATAAAACATAACAGACTTCAATAGGAACACATGTGAATGAAAATGCTTAATAACATACTAAATAATCTTAGTAGCCATCATTAAACCAAAATATAATTAGTAAACAGTTGGAACAAACACAGACAAGAACTACCGTCAATTAGACATGTTATCAGGCATACAAATACATCACAGAGATCATATTAGGCAAAGTAAACCAGAAACTAAAGCTGGAATCGTATTTACCTTCTCCGGGTGGCGAATCGAGGCGTCATCTCGAGTCGTCGAGTCCGCTCGGAGGTGTTTTTTATTTGTGCGACCGAAGTGAAACTAGACTCAGTGTTTCCAATCCTTGTTGAATCAATTACTAAAAAATCAGAATTGGTTTTGCGGTCTATTTTCAGAAAAAATGTTTATTTTTTTGGATTTGAGCTCTATAATAGTAATCAAAGATGAAATTTTTGGTTGTCAAACTTAGGCCAAACTCGAAAATTCGGACCCCTGAAACACAACCCAAATGGTTGCTTTTATACCCAAACTCCGAACCCCTCCCCCAATTCGAAATTTGAATTATAGGGAGCAAAATAATCGTGGCAGGAGGTGATGGGATTTCAACTTTTCAGGTTTGATTTGGTGGAATAGAGCAGTTTGAGGTTAATACATGTTTATTTGATGGGTAAAAGGAAGGTTTGAAGGTGATTGTGATTTGTTCTATGTGCAAAAGGGTGTGTGAAAGTGATGGGTGATGGTATAGCTTCTGCCATAGCTATACTAGGGGTGAGGGATTGAGGTGAGGCATCGACTGGTTCGATTTGGACATGGATGAAGTCGATGGTTTTTCTGGTTTGGTTCGCTCAAGCTGTTGGTTTTGGACGAGGAGATGGTGTTACACCCCGTAAATTGCAGGACATGTTTATAAGAACGTAGGTAAGAACTCAAAAATGTTAAGATTTGACAATAGTAAAAATTTATCAGAATTTTGGATTTTGTCGGAAAACAAAATATTGCGACGAATGGGAGGTAGACACGTGTCACCCCCCCTTAGTGGTCTTGGATGAAATGGACATGGCTAAAATGGTCATTTGACCAATAAAGTGATGACCAAGTCTTGCTAAGGGCTAAAGCTTGACATTGTTGACTTAGTCAAGAGCCACTTGGCTTGATCCTTGTGAATTGCATCTAAACCATCCATTTGTTTTAATCTTGACCCTCCATGTTTCTATATAATAACACTACTAGCAAGACAAGTTCTCATACTTAGAGAAAAATTTGAAAAATCTTGAAGAACACAAAGGGAGCTCTTGGCTTTGAGAGGGTTTCAAGAAGAATTTTTTTTGTTTGTTGTCCAATAAGCTCCACACTTTAAACCAAGGTTCCTAAGTGTATTGTAAGGGTATCTCAATAGAAAGATCCCGGAAAAGTGGCGTTTTTGTATTAGTCGCAAGGTGAAAACCTAGTCACTTTCCTAGGTTTGGATTGGGAACTTAAGGAAAGTTGTTTGTGATCTTCTAAGGGATTCAAGTGGCGGATTGGAGTGTCAAGGAGAGGCTTTAAGTTGCTAGGGAGCGACTTCGGATCTTGAAGTGGATTAAGGCTCACTAAGGTAACAATCTTGTTCTCTTAAGTGTATAAGATTACATATTGTTGTAGCCTTACATTTTAACTAGCATGAAGTATATGTATATAAGTTTGATAAGTGTTATGGATATTGGAAGCCTAAAATACGAAATGACATTGATTAGCCATTTGAAATTGAAATACAATTTGGTCGCTAACTAGAATCGTCACATGTTATCTACTTGAAGATTATAGTTGTTATAATCGATTGCGGCTTTATAACATGTTATACTAAACAACTTGGATTGAAAAGGAATTGGAAAAGACTATGTATTGTTGTCCCTCAAATTGCCGAATGTAACATTGTATGTTGGACTAGTTTGATATCAATTGTGGGGCAGAATTTTACACGTCCTGTTAAGGCGTGTAATCCCCTTTGTATTGTTGAATTGTTGGGCCTTAAATATGGCGTTTGGTTATTGATTTTTGGACCTTGAAAAAGGTGGAAAAGTATGTAGAAACAAAGGAAGTGTTGTCCGATTTTCCGTAGAATTTAGTGACTTTGCACTTAGAATATTCTACATTTGAAGTAAGAAGTTAATAGACGTATTATGGTCATTATAGGTTGACATACTACGTACGACATATTGGACTTAGCAAGTGGATTGAACCGAAGAGGTATGTGGAACTTTCCTATCTCTTGAGCATGAATAATTGTAAATATATAGTACGGTAGACGTACACGATTTTGACGAATCTAGTTCATTTGATATCCTTGGCTTATTTTAAGAATGTCCAAGTTGGTTGAGTTAGGGAATTAACTCACTTGTTTAAAATATTTAGGATATCTTAGTTTCTAAATGTCACGACCGACCGGTTCGGATGGTGTCACCCAAGTAGACATACATCGAGTAATCATGGAACAAACACAACCATATGAGATAACGTATATAAAACAATAATCTGGAAAACTTGCCTTTCGTATATATAAATGACAACTTTTAACATTTAATCTTTTACAAACCATGCCCAGAATGATATGACAACAATGGCGACAGTGGCCGAATGTAAACACTTACTACGGGGACTACATAAGCCTCCGAGAAACGGAGCTTCCCAACCTGGACGAGCTAGGATCAACGAGTATGTGAAACTAAAAATCGCGAAATGAAATCATAATAGTCTATAAAGCGTATGATGACCAAACTACGCTTTACAATAACTATATCAAGTCGTGACTCACGCCAGTCATCACCAAAGAACATGGTCTCACGCCCATAACATCAATCGTGCGTGGGACACATTCTCACCGCTGCAGCTTATGATATAAAAGTTCCAAGGAACACACATGAACACCGTGTCCCACTGCCATAATAACAGTAAGTACGGCATAGCCGTCTACTAACACCTACAAGGTCATAAGATCCATGATCAAAGCCGCCACTTGCCCGCAGATCTAATGTGCGCGTCTAGTCATGGAACTTCCCGCATAGGCCAATCTCATCGCCCGCATGAGGCATCCCCGCGTCGGTAATCGCCCCGACTTCGCCGCATGCCCGTAAAGGACGACACTAACCGAACTCTCGTAGTTGACCCGCATGAGGTATTCTCGAATCATGGTCCAGTCTACCCTAATCATCTCGAGATGAATGCCACAATACTATCATAACGGATAGTTTAATAAGCACAATCAGAAACCCCTTACACAAACATCACAAGATACTAACACACGTAGCGTCCTAACACGCTTACTTATCAAGGCAACAAGAAAGTATTACAAGGCTATCACAAACCAATACAATCAAGTTATTCACACAAGGTACTTTCTACTAACAAGTTCGTATCTATCCCCAAAGTACTTCACACATTTAAAAATCTTAAAAAGATCATTTCTTTTCACATAAGTCACACAATACCCGTAGTATAAAATAGAGTTTTAAGAAACCTAAAACTCTTACCTTTGTAAAATCAAGTAACAACATTATTTTCCAAATGTCCAAGTTTGCCTAATTTCAAATGTTCACGTTTCTTATTTTAGAAAGGTTCCGTAGTTCATAGTCTTATTCATTTAAGAATATAATTCTCTTTTAAACAAGAAACATAAGCCTTATGTGTGAGTAGGATATTCTTGTTTATAACAATCTTATTACAGCAGCCATGATCTAGGAAATATCATTTTGTCTCATCTTAGCTTCTATGCAGATGGAAGTTTCTACTGGTTTTCATAATACTTAATTATTCAAAACATTTCCTTTTATTAACGCTGCAGTTGGTTTGTCGATACACATTCGATTTAATCAAGAAAGCATTCTTAAGCCGTTATACCTAACTTCCCATAAAGCTAGTATAACGCTTAAGTTTTCAAACACCAAGTATTACTTCTCCTTTCAAAATGATTCAAAAATCTTTTGAAAATACTTCAAGTTCTTTCTTATCATATAACAAGCCAGTTATAGTTCAAATCGCCGGTTTTTAAAAACCACATGTATTTTCTTACTAACATAAATATAACCAACTTCCCATAAAGCCGTTATAACACTTTATGTTTTAAACCATTCAAACACATTTAGCACTACATAGTTCACACATATCATGCTAGAGAGATAGGAAGAGGTTCACATACCTCGCGACGATTATCGACTAATAGCAAAATGCCAAGTAGAACGCGCCACACGTAGTACTTCAACCTATAAGGCCAGCGCTATTAACATTCAGTCTCATCGTAGAACTTTCTACGTAAATTTCGGCAGACTCCCCGCAACAGAAACCTCCTCCTCTAACGAGGCAGCCAACCGGGGTTATACATCTAACCCACTCCACTGTACTACTACACAAGTCATAATACGCCCCTATGTAATTACAAGACTATATATAGTATACTTCTACTATACAATCTAACAACATGTAATTTCCAATTACAATAGGGGACAAGATAATTACCTCGATAAGCCCATAATTATCCGAGTTTAAAGTCGATCTGGGCAATCGCTTAGCTCCAACTCCGAAGGCCTAACTCCGCTAAACCACCCTTAGAAGTTCTAACCAACTTCTACACAATACTCCAACCGACTACGAGATTTTCCTGTGGTTTCGGTTTGTCACCGACGGAAGTATAATAGTATAACTGGCTTTTTGTAAAGGTATAACCTTAGAATACTACAAGGTATATGGCTAAGGTAATTGGGCATTATAACAATACTTTGAGAGTATTTCTACCAAGAGGGGGTATTATATGAAAACAAACTAGCAGTGTGGTACCCCACACCACGGTGGCTACCGGGAACTCGGGCCTCACGAAAAGGGAAGGCTCTCAAGACTTAGGCATTTTGGATGAAGTTCATCAAAGGAGAGGGTATTTATAGCAAGCCAAGGCCAACCAATGGCCAAGATCTAGCCAAGTGCCTAGCAAGTAGGGCCAAGATTCACCCAAGTGTCCTAGCCAACTTGCACACAAAATATCTACCAAAAATATCTCCCACTTGCCCTCCCCAAACCCACTTTGCCCACCAATGAGAGGTGCCGCGCTCTCGTTGGTCCAAATGTTAGTCTCTCGGAAAAATCCGCAAAATACTTAATGACATAGCCGAAATTCCCTACGACTCTAACCACAAACATATTTGGTGACACGTGTCAAATATTTCGCCTTCCAAATATCCAAAACGCCAAAATCTCAAAATCAAAGCGGGCCCACAAAAGAATTTCTCCCGTGGCCCCACGTGACCATTTTCAAAATAAAATTCCATAATTCTCTAATATTCCAGAAGTCCGATACCAAATCGGGAATCCAATTCCATAAACGAACCTTTTTCCTTCACAAAACCGAAACTTTTCCGTGGAAAATTCACCTCTTTCTTCCTTTCCAATCTTTCTGTCGATTCTCGACGCCCTGCATACATACCGAACTACGGGTATAACATTCTTCCTTAGAAACATTCGCCAATGTTCCTTCTAAGTCTCAAACAACGCGCGCCCGATAGTCTTCACTACTATACTTACGAAACAATCCCGCCATACCGCCAAATACCGCGCAACACTTACCTCTAAGTCCACGAGGAAACACCTCTACATCACCACAAATAATACTACTTGTCACTTTGTCGCGAGCCTGCGATCATCGTGATTCTTATCACATTTCGCTTTAGTATCCAAAACTCGGTTACTATCTCTAACGTGGTCATCATTAATCGATCATGATGGATCTTCGATACTTTCCGAACATAACAATACGAAGACCGGACGCCCTTCCTCCTAAGAAAGCTAACATATAGGCAACGGCCTATTCTTAACTCACAAAGGCCCAAAGTAACTCGCTAAGTTCCTTCGCTTCCAAAACTGTGGTACTTTCAAGAAGACCGACCTGAACTCTGGCGTCGTCGCGATTATCCGCACAATTCCTCGAACTTCTTCTAGACAAGCTTCACTATCCAACATCGAACCAATCGACCAAATGGTAGCTTAAACACTTCAACCGGAGACAACGATCTCACAATCAAAACGAGACTCACCAGTTCCTAAGTACAAACTCCCAAAGAGAAAGGTGAAGGTAGGCACCCTGCAACCTCACAACCTTTTCGATAACATCAACACCGCCGGGGAACACGATAACATGGGCCTAACACCTCGCTAACACAAAGAGGGACAAATACCATCTGAACAATCTTACTAAACACGTTACTCTTAGCTCGACTACCTTCCTTCAAATCACGCTACTCGGGACTTATCCCACGAACATAGCTCACGTGCACTATGCACTCCTATAAGGGTCAAACATAACACTACACCTTTCGAGATGGCCTTACCTCTAAGGTCTTTACGTATAACACTCTAAGGCTCACACCTATCCCCAAAATCTTACTCGGTTAACTCCACCATGATTCTAATCACAACTAACACACTGCTATCGAACATAGCACTTAAGGTATACTCACCTGAAAGTTACCGGCTGACCTGCCGCTCGCTCTTCTCGCCCTGGTTAACCCCAATCAAGAATTACTCTTGCACAACCTCTCTTTAGTCATCAAGACTCGTGGTACATCGGTATAATCTCGTAGCCAAATCTATAGCTAGTAATTCGCCTCTTTGAAATCTATATTCGTTCAAATATCGTGGACGCAGCGACTACCTAGGTAATGATTGGGCCTGTGCCTCGCCACCCTCGAACTCTACTCGCGGCTCCGCCGCCCGCCTCGCCCCCTCCGGGTTGCCGTTGCGCGAGGCATAATGATAAGAAAAGATTTGGTTCAACTTACAACACCGATCTCAGAGTGAGAAGAATAGAAACCAATCCTAAATATCCTATAGCCTCACGATTATTGATGTGGTGCACAACACATCGATAATCAAGACTTCCCGGATAGACACTTTCCGAGGATTAATCGCTCGATACCACTTTTGTCACGACTAGACATACATCGAGTAATCGGAACAAACACAACCATATGAGATAACGAAGTATAAAACAATAATCAGGAAACTTGCCTTTCTATATATAAATGACAACTTTTAACATGAGCAGTTTAATCCTTTACAAACCATGCCCTAAGAATGATATGACAACAATGGCGGCGCCAAACCCCTGAATGTATACACTTACTACGTCAGTGGACTGTACCACTGATAAGCCTCCAGAGAAACTGATCTTCCCAACGCCGATGACCGAGAGCTAGGATCAACGGAGGTCGGTATGTGAAACTAAAAATATCGCAAATGAAATCATAATAGTCTATAAAGCAGAGACATGTATGATGACCAAACTACGCTTTACAATAACTTATATCAAGTCGTGACTCACGCCTCAAGTCATCACCAAAGAACATAAGTCTCACGCCAACATCAATCGTGCGTGGGACACATTTTATGATATAAAAGTTCCAAGGAACACACATGAACACCGCCATAATAACAAAGGCATAGCCGTCTACTAACACCTAAGATCCGCCACATGATCAAAGGCCCGCAGATCTAATGCGCGCTGTCATGGAACTTCCCGCACCCGCATAGGCCAATCTCATCGCCCGCATCGAGGCGCATGCCCATAAAGGAACTCGTAGTTCCGCATAAGACCCGCATGAGGTATTCTCGAATCATGGTCCTGCATCACCGAGTCTACCCCGCACGGAGGCTTTAATCATCTCAAGAGATGAATGCCACAATACTATCATAACGACCGATAGTTTAATAAGCACAATCGAAACCCCTTACACAAACATCACAAGATACTAACACACGTAGATCCTAACACGCTTACTTATCAAGGCAACAAGAAAGTATTACAAGGCTATCACAAACCAATACAATCAAGTTATTCACACAAGGTACTTTCTACTAACAAGTTCGTATCTATCCCCAAAGTACTTCACACATTTAAAAATCTTAAAAAGATCTTTCACATAAGTCACACAATAAGTATAAAATAGAGTTTAAGAAACCTAAAACTCTTACCTTTGTAAAATCAAGTAACAACATTATTTTCCAAATGTCCAAGTTTGCCTAATTTCAAATGTTCACGTTTCTTATTTTAGAAAGGTTCCGTAGTTCATAGTCTTATTCATTTAAGAATATAATTCTCTTTAAACAACTGAGAAACATAAGCCTTATGTGAGTAGGATATTCTTGTTTATAACAATCTTATTACTGATCTAGGAAATATCATTTTGTCTCATCTTAGCTTCTATGCAGATGGAAGTTTCTTTCATAATACTTAATTATTCAAAACATTTCCTTTATTAACTGGTTTGTCGATACACATTCGATTTCCAAATCAAGAAAGCATTCTAAGCCGTTATACCTAACTTCCCATAAAGCTAGTATAACGCTTAAGTTTTCAAACACCAAGTATTACTTCCTTTCAAAATGATTCAAAATCTTTTGAAAATACTTCAAGTTCTTTCTTATCATATAACAAGCCGCTTATAGTTCAAATCGCCATTTTTAAAACCACATGTATTTTCTTACTAACATAAAGTCGTTATAACCAACTTCCCATAAAGCCGTTATAACACTTTATGTTTTAAACCATTCAAACACATTTAGCACGTAACTACATAGTTCACACATATCATGCTAGAGAGATAGGAAGAGGTTCACATACCTCGCGACGATTATCGACTAATAGCAAAATGCTCCTTCAACCTATAAGGCCATTAACATTCAGTCTCATCGTAGAACTTTCTACGTAAATTTTAAACCTCCTCCTCTAACGAGGCCTGGCAAGCCAACCGGTTATACATCTAACCCTAACTGTACAATTACCTACACTACTACACAAGTATGTAATTACAACAAGACTATATATAGTATACTTCTACTATACAATCTAACAACATGTAATTTCCAATTACAATAGGACAAGATAATTACCTCGATAAGCCCATAATTATCCGAGTTTAAAGTCGATCTGGGCAATCGCTTAGCCTCAACTCCTAAACCACCCTTAGAAGTTCTAACCAACTTCTACACAATACTCCAACTGTGGAGATTTTCCTAGTGGTTTCGGTTTTGTCAGAAGTATAATAGTATAAAAGGTATAACCTTAGAATACTACAAGGTATATGGCTAAGGTAATTGGGCATTATAACAATACTTTGAGAGTATTTCTACCAAGAGGGGTATTATATGAAAACAAACTAGGCTGGGGTACCCGGAAGGCTCTCAAGACTTAGGCATTTTGATGAAGAAGTTCATCAAAGATGGTATTTATACAAGATCTAGATTCACCCAAGTGTAAATATCTACCAAAAATATCTCCCACTCGCTCCCAAATCGTCCAAACCGCCCACTTTGTGGTCCAAAATGTTAGTCTCTGGAAAAATCCATAAAAATACTTAATGACATAGCCAAATTCCCTACGAAAACGACTCTACCCGTGGTGTTGACAAACATATTTCGGCCAAAGGTGCCACGGGGTGACACGTGTCGCCCCGATTCATTCAAAATATTTCGCTTCCAAAATATCCAAAACGCCAAAATCTCAAAATCAAAGCAATTTCTCCCCAGGCCCCACGTGACCATTTTCAAAATAAAATTCCATAATTCTCTAATATTCCGGAAGTCCGATCTGGGGAATCCAATTAACCTTTTTCCTTCACAAAACCGGAAACTTTTCCGTGGAAAATTCATTCTTCCTTTCCAATCTTTCATACATACCCTGGAACTACGGGGTATAACACTAAAAGTTAAGAGACTTAAAGTATTTTGAAAGTATATGATGCTTGTTTTGTTTGGAAAGTTTAAGTCTCTTGGTTACAAAGAAAAATGTAAGTTTTCAAAGTATAAAGCTAGTATAACGACTTTATGGGAAGTTGGTTATAATAGCTTTATGGAAAGTTAAAAAGAGTGGTTTACTCTAAGTAATGTAAGTATGATAAATGACTTGAAATAATGAAAGACAAATTGATTTTAAGGCATGAATTGCTTAAGGTTTTAAAAGAAAGAAGTCACTTGATTTAGAAGCCTATAAACGTATTTCTAAAAGGTATTGTGACTTTTCTTGAAAAGTAGATATGACTTGATACTACGGTTATTAGTATCTTGGAAGTTTTATATGAAAAAGAGTCATTTTAAAAGAGTAGAAGTACGTAGTACTTTGGGTTAAATTTCCGGATTTTTCTAAATGACATGTTAGTGCCTTAAGTAAACTAAAATGAGAGTGTATATGAATAAGACTAATAAGAAGTTAGGGGGATTTCTTAACTTGCTTATGTTATGTGTAATAAGTCGGTAGTGCTTATGTTATGTATGATAAGCCGGTAGTGCTTATGTTATGTACGATAAGCCGGTAGTGCTTATGTTATATATGATAGTCGGTTGTCCTAGTGATATATTATTCATTACGGGGTCATTCCCCGGATTTGTGGCATTTGCATATTCCGTGGATTTGCTACCCATGATGCGAGGAATACCTCATGCGAGTCCGTAGGGCTTATGCGGGTGAAATAGTCCTATGCGGGGCGGACCAGTCCTATGCGAGGAATACCTCATGCGGGTCTATACGACCTATGCGCAGATCTGATCTATGCGAGGAAGTTACCTCATGCGGGTCCATACGACCTTTGCGGGTGAAATAGTCCCAGGTGTTGGATTGCTTAATGATACTACGGGCGGGTGGCCCTACTTTGATCATGAGCCTCCTATTTTTACGCAGTAAGGTATACTCTTGTTTACTCTCATTGTTAGTAAGGCACAGTGTACTGTTATTTGAGTTATCATATATGTCTCCAGTTTTATATTAGACTTTATGATTTCATTACTGATTTCGGGCCACATACTTGGTACATGTTGTACTGACCTCCTTCGGGGGGCTGCGTTCATGCCGCATGTAGAGTATACAGGTTGCTGATCCTCACTCTTAGGATCACTGTTCAGCTGTTGGGAAACTCCATTACTCCGGAGGCTTATCCCTGGTTCAGATCCCTGGTATGGTCGGTTGTTGTATATTCAGGGGTATGGCGGGGCCTGTCCCGTCACGCTTGTTATTCTTAGAGTCTAGTCACATCAGGATTGGGTTTTTAAGAACAGAAATGTACTGGTTTATTTTATTTTGGTTCATGTATATTTTACGGAAGGTGGCCTTATCGGCTAACCTGTTGATATTTACTGTTTAAGTATTTATGAGTTTATATGTTCCGCTGCTATTCTATGATGTATACCGTAGCGGTGCCTGTGTAGGGCACCGCCGCGCCCGGGTTGGGTCGTGACAAAAGTGGTATCGAGCGATTAGTCCTCGGAAAGTGTCTACGCACGGTCTAGTAGAGTCTTGATTATCGGTGTGTTGTGCACCACATCTATAATCAGGAGGCTGCAGGACATTTAGGATTGGTTTCCTTTCTTCTCACTCTGAGATCGTACGATAGAGCTGTGTTGTTAGGGTCGTCACTCCCTAACAAGTTATGGTGATTGCAGCTACGAGAAAGGCAGCAGCGACCCAGGAAAAATTATGTGGATTGTTTATCCAGGTTGGTAATATTTGTAGTATAGTTGGTATTGTGACGTACAGCTATACGGATTTATGTGTGAGGGTCACATATGTGTTGCCTAGAATGATTTTAGATTACCATGAATTGGTAAGGACTAAATAAATACCGGGAAGGTATGAACAGTTTAATGAACTCTCATCAAGGTTTTACGTACTAATTTGAGATAATTAGGAGATGATGAGTTGTCTGAGGAGGAGATGGACCCTTACGAAGTTATAATTTAGGGACTTAATGGAAGACTATGTTAATAGATTAAGCTGCGTAGCATGATTAAAAAATGGTACGGGTGAGATCCGTATGGAGTAAGTATGGTTGTTGTGGTCAAGACAACACCATTATGGTATTATGAGAAGTTATTGTACCCGTTTACGGGGGGACTGATAAGGTAGGCTTGGAGCATGAAAATTGCGAGCCTAAGAATATTGATAACCGCCGAGACCTTAGGTATATAAGGCCTTATCGGGTAGTTAAAAGTTAAGTCAGACCAAGGATAAGAGTTAAGTACGACGCTGATTCGGGTTGAAGACCTATTAAGGGTCGCCCCATAGCCTGTAATGGAATGGGATCAGTTGGTAGTACTCCCGCTACGTGACAGGGTCACGAGGGTGCAAGGCCTGAGTCTAGTTAATCGTTTTACGGGTTCGTGGACGCATTCCACCGGAACCAGGTTGTGAGAGCCGGAAATGGCCTTATATTGTTTCATTTAGTAACTCCAAAGATTGGAGGCCAGATTTAGTATGGAAGTTATGTACGTATGCTAATATAAGTTTCGAAGTACGGAAAGAGTACGACCAGTGAAAAAGAGAGCAACCAAGTGTAAAGAAATAGAGCCTGAATCCATGAGAACCTTTCGGGGTGACTACACCCGTGAGTGATGGGTGGTAGCTGAGCGGGTATGTAATAATTGCCCGGTGACGATACAGTCATCGGACCCTAGCAGACCTAGTAGAGCTGATATGACAGACCTTGAGGTCATTTTGAGTACGGGTTAGTTGGCCTCTTGGTACGTCAACGTTGACTACATAGAGAGATTTGTTCGATTCCAGTTTTCCGGTAAGCCGATTATCGAGTGGAAAGGAAGGGAAGTGGTTGTAACCAGTGAATTATCCTTCCTTCTTTGACATAGTTGATTTTAATAATTCTATGTGACTTGTTCATTTGAGGTAAATTAATGCAGAAAGTAAGTAATACTCGAATTTGAAGGAATTTATGTTAAGTGCCCTTGGAGGTACTTGGAGTTGGTTTGGTGTGGCGGTCAGAGCCACGACCTTCCGGATAATTTCAGGAAAATGCGCAAGGCAAGAATAAAATAAATATGAGTGCTGCCTGTGGAAAGCTGAAGGCATCTTTGGCAGGAAAATCTACACGATTTTAAGGCGATGCGTGATGATTAGATATTTACAGGACCGCAAGGGGACCCTGTGATTAGGGTTATGACTCCAAGGAAAGTTTATTTAGGGGAGATAAGTTCTCTCCCCCACGTAAAAGGATAGTTTTACGTATTATGGGGTTATGTGTACCCATGTTGTTAGACGAAGGATAGGAGACTGGTAAGGTCTTCAATATCGTCATACCATAGGTTACAGTTTTAGATAACCGTGGGAAAAGTTTTTTGTTGGGATAATTGTGAACGACGTTACGAAATGGTCGAGGAAGTGTCGTAAGGATATAAATGCAGGTAGTACGCATGTATGAAACTGTACGGTTATGAATCAAGATAGAAATACTTTTGCTAATAATAAGCATAAGGTAAGGTTATGACCAGATTGATGAAAGAGAATACAACTATGGTTATGTAAGTTGCACGAGATATGATTACCCCAGACTAGTGTAAAGACCATTAGTAAATAATGGGCAGTAAGAACACCTTGAGGAAAGGTGGTAGCATCTGTACTGACGAGAAAGATAGTAAGGAGATACAGGGGGGGTAAGGGACCCCAGGACAACTTGAAATAACTTATAAAGAAAAGACGAGTAGACACTCGAACGATAAGAAATCTTGACAAGTCATTGGAGTAGGTAATACCGTGAATTGAGGTTGAACACCTGACTATAAGCTCTACGAGCTGGGAGAGGATAATCGGGTTACTACTTGACGAGATCAAGGAAATCTCCCCCATAAATTGTGATTAACAGGAAGTCTTAGCCATGAGGCAAGCAAAGGAATCAAATCTAAGTTAGTGACCAAGTTTGGTTGCAACAGAAAAAGGGAAACAGGAACCATAATTGAGATTAAGGATGCCCGAATATTTTGCAAGAATGAGAAAAGTTTCCAGTTATTGGAAGATAAGTTGACCACGACTACAATTCTAACCCCTCCTGAAAGACTAGAGGGTTAGATTATTATTGTAACACTTTGGGTGTTGGGCTAGGTTGTGTGCTGACGCAACACGATAAGGTTGGAGCCTATGTTTTCCAGCGATTAGGGAAGCATAAAAGGAATTACGCTACTCACGATTTAGAGTCGGCGGCAGTTAATCGTACCTTGAAGATTTGGAGGCATTCCTTTTATAGACTTCATGTGGATAGTTGTGCAGACCACAAGAGCCTCCGGTACATCTTCCGACAGAGGCAGTTGAATTTGCGACATAAACGGTGGTTAGAGTTATTCAAGGATTGTGATATTGATATCCTATACCACCCGGGGAAAGCCGAGACGGTTACAGATGTTCTTAGTTGTGGATCTATGGGTAGTCTATCAGATGGGCAACCAGATAGACAGGACGTGGTCCGTGAGATTCATCAGCTACCGAGCCGAGGAGTTCGATTATTTGTTTTCGAGGTGAATGAAGTTTGGATCCGAGAGGTTGCCGAGTCTTCCTTCGTCGAGGAAGTGAAGAGGAGACAATATGAGGATTCAGCGTTAGTATGTGATCGAGATACGACTCTCCGAAAAGAGAAGAGCCTGTTTGGGTAGCACCAGATGGGGTGTTGTGATATGAGGATAGATTGTGTGTACCCGGTGCTGCAGGACTTGTCAGCAGGTTTTAGGGGAGGCACGCAGTGCTTATTGCTCTATTGTTCGGGGTCGACTAAGATGTACCATGCCCTCAGATGTATGTATTGGTAGGATGGCCTGAAAAGGGGTGTGGCAGGTTTTGTTGCTTAGTGTCCTAGTTGAAGCAGGTCAATGTGGAACAC
This sequence comes from Przewalskia tangutica, assembly GCA_029844215.1. Classification (NCBI taxonomy): domain Eukaryota; kingdom Viridiplantae; phylum Streptophyta; class Magnoliopsida; order Solanales; family Solanaceae; genus Przewalskia; species Przewalskia tangutica. The sequence continues at coordinate 45,054,490 of CM056729.1, forward strand.
CAGGAGCCCGGTGGGCTACTACAGGCGATTGAGATCCCAACTTAGATATGAGAGGTGATTAATATGGATCTTGTTACAGGATGGCATCGTACTCAGAGAAAGTGCGACTCCCTGGGGGTCATAGTAAATAGGTTGACGAACCAGCCATGTTCTTCCGGTTAGGACCATTTACTCGGCTGAGGATTATGCTAGCTTATATAGCAGGGAGATTGTGAGACTGCGGGGTTCCTACTTTTATGATGTCAGACAGATGAGCTCAGTTTACGGCTGACTTCTGAAGGTTTTCCAGGAGGTATTAGGGACACATGTAAGTCTCAGTGTGGCATTCTACCCTCAGAACGATGGACAGGCAGAGCGTACTATCCAGGCACTTGAGGATAGGTTGCGGACCGGGGTTATTTATTTCAGAGTTAGCTGGAAGAATTATTTGCCTCTTGTTGAGTTTGCATATAACAAAAACTACCATTCCAGTATCCAGATGGCCCTGTATGAGGCTCGGTATGAAGAAAGTGTAGACTCACCGATTGGTTGGTTCAGCGTAGGCGAGGTTCAGTTAGTTAGCCCAGACTTGATTAAGCGGGCTGTGGATAAGGCGAAGCATATCCAGGAAAGATTATTAGCAAGCTCAGAGTCGACAGAAGTTTTATGCATATAACCGACGCCGACACTTGGAGTTTAGGTTGACGTTCTGGTATAAGTTTTGTTATGTGGCCACGTGTGGCATTATTGGTATGTAGGGGTTGTAAAAGGAGACTATGTCGCTATCCATAAGATTGACCCCAAAAGAACATTCGGGGACGAATGTTTCTAAGGGGGGAAGAATGTTACACCCCGTAAATTGCAGGACATGTTTATAAGAACGTACGTAAGAACTAAAAAATGTTAAGATTTGAGAATAGTAAAAATTTATCGGACTTTTGGATTTTGTTGGAAAACAAAATATTGCGACGAATGGGAGGGTGACACGTGTCACCCCCCTTTAGTGATCTTGGACGAAATGGACATGTCTAAAATGGTCATTTGACCAATAAAGTGATGACCAAGTCTTGCTAAGGGCTAAAGCTTGACATTGTTGACTTAGTCAAGAGCCAATTGGCTTGATCCTTGTGAATTGCATCCAAACCATCCATTTGTTTTAATCTTGACCCTCCATGTTTCTATATAATAACACTACTAGCAAGACAAGTTCTCATACTTAGAGAAAAATTTGAAAAATCTTGAAGAACACAAAGGGAGCTCTCGGCATTGAGAGGGTTTCAAGAAGAATTTTTTTTGTTTGTTGTCCAATAAGCTCCACACTTTAAACCAAGGTTCCTAAGTGTATTGTAAGGGTATCTCAATAGAAAGATCCCGGGAAAGTGGCGTTTTCGTATTAGTCGCAAGGTGAAAACCTAGTCACTATCTTAGGTTTGGATTGGGAACTTAAGAAAGTTGTTTGTGATCTTCTAAGGGATTCAAGTGACGGATTGGAGTGTCAAGGAGAGGCTTTAAGTTGCTAGGGAGCGACTTCGGATCTTGAAGTGGATTAAGACTCACTAAGGTAACAATCTTGTTCTCTTAAGTGTATAAGATTACATATTGTTGTAGCCTTACATTTTAACTAACATGAAGTATATGTATATAAGTTTGATAAGTGTTATGGATATTGGAAGCCTAAAATCCGAAATGACATTGATTAGCCATTTGAAATTGAAATACAATTTGGTCGCTAACTAGAATCGTCGCATGTTATCTACTTGAAGATTATAGTTGTTATAATCAATTGCGGCTTTATAACATGTTATACTAAACAACTTGGATTGAAAAGGAATTGGAAAAGACTATGTATTGTTGTCCCTCAAATTGCCGAATGTAACATTGTATGTTGGACTAGTTTGATATCAATTGTGGGGCAGAATTTTACACATCCTGTTAAGGCGTGTAATCCCCTTTGTATTGTTGAATTGTTGGGCCTTAAATGTGGCGTTTGGTTATTGATTTTCGGACCTTGAAAAAGGTGGAAAAGTATGTAGAAACAAAGGAAGTGTTGTCCGATTTTTCATAGAATTTAGTGACTTTGCACTTAGAATATTCTACATTTGAAGTAAGAAGTTAATAGACGTATTATGGTCATTATAGGTTGACATACTACGTACGGCATATTGGACTTAGCAAGTGGATTGAACCGAAGAGGTATGTGGAACTTTCCTATCTCTTGAGCATGAATAGTTGTAAATATATAGTACGGTAGACGTACGAGATTTTGACGAATCTAGTTCATTTGATATCCTTGGCTTTTAAGAATGTCCAAGTTGGTTGAGTTAGGGAATTAACTCACTTATTTAAAATATTAAGGATATCTTAGTTTCTAAAAGTTAAGAGACTTAAAGTATTTTGAAAGTATATGATGCTTGTTTTATTTGGAAAGTTTAAGTCTCTTGGTTATAAAGAAGAATGTAAGTTTCTAAAGTATAAAGCTAGTATAACGGCTTTATGGGAAGTTGGTTATAATAGCTTTATGGAAAGTTAAAATGAGTGGTTTACTCTAAGTAATGTAAGTATGATAAATGACTTGAAATAATGAAAGGCAAATTGATTTTAAGGCATCAATTGCTTAAGGTTTTAAAAGAAAGAAGTCACTTGATTTAGAAGCCTATAAACGTATTTCTAAAAGGTATTGTGACTTGTCTTGAAAAGTAGATATGACTTGATACTGCGGTTATTAGTATCTTGGAAGTTTTATATGAAAAAGAGTCATTTTAAAAGAGTAGAAGTACGTAGTACTTTGGGTTAAATTCCCGGATTTTTCTAAATGACATGTTAGTGCCTTAAATAAACTAAAATGAGAGTGTATATGAATAAGACTAATAAGAAGTTAGGGGGATTTCTTAACTTACTTTTGTTATGTGTAATAAGCCGGTAGTGCTTATGTTATGTATGATAAGCCGGTAGTGCTTATGTTATGTACGATAAGCCGGTAGTGCTTATGTTATGTATGATAGTCGGTTGTCCTAGTGATATATTATTCATTACGGGGTCATTCCCCGGGTTTGTGGCATTTGCATATTCCGTGGATTTGCTACCCATGATGCGAGGAATACCTCATGCGAGTCCGTAGGGCTTATGCGGGTGAAATAGTCCTATGCGGGGCGGACCAGTCCTATGCGAGGAATACCTCATGCGGGTCTATACGACCTATGCGGCGGATCTGATCTATGCGAGAAGTTACCTCATGCGGGTCCATACGACCTTTGCGGGTGAAATAGTCTCAGGAGTATGATTGCTTAATGATACTACGGGCGGGTGGGCCCTACTTTGATCATGAGCCTCTATTTTTCTGTGATAAGGTATACTCTTGTTTACTCTCATTGTTAGTAAGACACATTGTACTGTTATTTGAGTTATCATATATGTCTCCAGTTTTATATTAGACTTTATGATTTCATTATAGTACTTTCAGTTTCACATACTTGGTACATGTTGTACTGACCTCCTTCAGGGGGCTGCGTTCATGCCGCAGGTAGAGTATACAGGTTGCTGATCCTCACTCTTAGGATCACTTTGTTCGTGTTGGGAAACTCCATTTCTCGGAGGCTTATCACAGTTGAGATCCACAGTATGGTCGGTTGTTGTATATTCGGGGTATGGCGGGGCCTGTCTATCACGATTGTTATTCTTAGAGTGCAGTAGTCACATTGTGGATTGGGTTTTTAAAACGAAATGTCTTGGTTTATTTTATTTTGGTTCATGTATATTTTACGGAAGGTGGCCTTATCGGCTAACATTGATATTCTTGTTTAAGTATTTATGAGTTTATATGTTCCGCTGCTATTCTCTGATGTATACCTGTAAGGGGTGTCCAGGTAGGGCACCAGTCGCAGGCCCGGGGTTGGGTCGTGACAGATGGTGTTGAAGAAATGAGAGGTTTTGGGCCGGTTCAGTGTAATATTGGGCTGAGATGTGTTGAATTTGTGGGCTGATTTCGGGAATTAGAAGGAATGGGGAGTTGGGTAGAAAATTAAGTGTAGGATTTAATAAAAGGAAAATTGGTTGTAGTATAAGAAGATTAAAAATATAAATTGTGTGATAAAAATACTAATGTGATATAATATAATATTTAAGAAATATTTGATGCTTAATATAACATGCGATGTCGTTTGTAAACAAAATAGAATATTATGATTTATGATATAAAAAATGCAAAAATGAGGACAAAAATGATGTGTCCAAAATAATTAGAATTGCAATAAATAATTAAAAAGATGAGACAAAATTGGGTGTCAACAGCTTATCCTTCTTTGACTGAACACGATGAAAGAGTTTTCGGACAAAGACGTTGACTTGTAGCCAATTTTGTCTTGATCGTCAAAGATTAGAAAATGCATGGGTAAACGGAGTTTTCAAGAAGGAAATAGGATCTATGATGCTAGGAATTCAAGCGCAAAGCAGATGAAGATTCAAAATTTGTCTCAGTGTCGTTATATGATGACACTGGGTTGCTGTGATGTTAGAAAATTAAAGGCAAGGCGAATGCAGATTCAAAATTTGTCCCAGTATCGAATTATGATGATCTTGAGTTCTTTGCGATCTTGGAAAATAAAAAAGCGATGCGTCTGATTGAGTTTGTCGATGTCGAATTATGATAACACTGGGTTGATGTGATGCTAGAAAAATAAGGGCTGGGCGGATGCAGATTTAAAATTACCCAAGTGTTGAATTATGATGACACTGGGTTGTTGCGATATTAGAAAATTTAGGACAAGGCTAACGCATATTTTAAAATTTTGTCCCAATGTCGAATTATGATGACACTGGGGCCATTGGTGTTGCGGGAAGCTGGAGGAGAATGGATCGACGTTCGAGGTACAAATTGCATCGGTTCGCCATAAGAGATAGTTCTACGTTGTGCTTCTGCTCCTGTAAATTAAGGTTCCTGCAGGCTAAAGCTCAAGAAAGGTCAGGGCATAACTGGTAAGCATGAATATATAATAATTACGATCATGTGAATAGAAATGTCATCCAGTGTAATGTGATGGCGATGCTGTTGATAGCATCCTTGTTGATGTGATGCTGCAAATGCTGAGATGTCATTCTTACACAGACTTGCTGAATGCTGCAACTGCTGAGATGGCGTCTTTGCCCAGACGTGCTGAATGCTGAGATGTTGTCCTTACATAGACGTTTCGCAAATGTTCTTGTAAATTGGGGACCATGTAGGCTAAAGCTTAAAAAAAATTAGTGCATAACTGTTGAGACGACAAAAATGATAAATCATGAATATAAGAAATGTGATCATGTGAGTCGGTCTTGTGTAGACATAATGTGCTGAAGTTGTTGCATTGGCGTAATGAAATAACATCGTTTCTGGACGTAATGCATATAAAGTCGTTTACGAGCGTCTTTGCGGATGTGAGCGCGTAAGCCTGCGTCATACAGTTACTATTAATATGAAAACCTGTCTTATCAAGGCAAACAAATGAGTGTATTTCATTACATGAAAAATAAAGAGCATAGTTTCCCAGTGGTGTTTGGGGACAAATGTGTTTAAATGCCTCCAAGGGTGTTTGTTCCCTGAGGTCGAAGATGCAGATGGCGTCATTGTGTTGACGTAATGATGTCGTCATTGTGTTGACATAATGATGGCGTCATTGTATTGACGTAAAGATGACGTCATTGTGTTGACCCAATACAAATGACCTCATTGTGTTATTGTGATGCAGATGACGTCATTGTGTTGACGTAATGATGGTGTCATTGTGTTGACGTAATGATGTCGTCATTGTGTTGACATAATAATGACGTCATTGTATTGACCCGATGCAGATGACGTCATTGTGTTGACCCGATGCAGATGACGTCATTGTATTGACGTAATGATGACGTCATTGTGTTGACCCAATGCAAATGACCTCATTATGTTGACGTGATGCAGATGACGTCATTGTGTTGACCCAATGTAGATGACGTCATTGTGTTGACGTGATGCAGATGGCGTCATTGTGTTGATGTAATGATGATGTCATTTATTGACGATTTTGAGGGTGTCATTGTGTTGACAGTTCTGATGGTGTCATTGTGTTGACGATTTTGAGGGTATCATTGTGTTGACATTTTTGATGGTGTCATTGTGTTGATGATTTTGAGGGTGTCATTGTGTTGATAATTTTGTAGATATCGTCGTCGCATAGACGAAATATAGACGAAGCCTGCTGCATAGGCAGAATAAAATAACGTCATTGAGTAGACACGATATAGATGTCATTATTGCAAGATAATATAAGTGGAGCCATTACATGGGCATAATAACGTCATTGAGTAGACGCGATGTAGATGTCGTCGTTGCAAGATGAAATATAAATGAGGCCGCTGCACAGGTGTAATAAAATGACGTCGTTCAGTAGAAGCGATGTGGAGGTCGTCGTTGCACAGACGAAATATAAATGAGGCCATTGCACTTGCATAATAGAATGACGTCGTTGAGTAGACGTGTTATAGATATCGTCGTTGCGAAGATGAAATATAGATAATGTCGTTACACAAACATAATAAAATGACGTCGACGTGTTGTAGATATCGTCATTGACTAGACGAAATATAGATAATGTCGTTGCACATACATAATAAAATGACGTCGTTGGGTAAACGTATTGTAGATATCGTTGTTGAGTAGATGAAATATAGATAATGTCGTTGCATAGGCATAATAGAATGACGTCGTTGAGTAGACATGTTGTAGATATCGTCAATGAGTAGACGGAATATAGATAATGTTATTGCACAGACATAATAAAATGATGTCGTTGAGTAGACGAAATATAGATAATGTTGATAACTGTAATAGGAGAAAAGTCGTTGTGTGGACGTAATAATAAGACATCGTTGATAGACGTAATAAGATGATTTCGACCCGGTGGGCCAGGCTACTATGATGAAATTACCTACAGAATATAAATCGAATAAAATAGTTAAAGCCGTAAAGTGATTGAGAAATGTGGATAAAAGTGTGGCCCCGTGAGTCAAATGACATCTTAATAGAAGCGTGCGATTGTGGCCTTGCGGGCTGAGCTGCTATGCAGAATTTTCTACAAAACCAAAGATAGATGAAATAGTTAGTGCATGAATATATAGATATGGGAAATGAATGAATGATTATAAGAATGTGGCCCTGGGAGCCGAAATATCATCCTTGTGCAAACATAATGTCCTTGGACCATGTAGGTCAATTTTGCGTAGCCGCCTAATAGGAGCGTGATCCCTATGGGCTGAATTGTGATGCAGAAATTCCTCGGAATTACACATCAGTGTTGCGATTTCGATGCTTTTGTTAACCTAAAAATCTGCACTCAAAGAAAACTTGTTTGAGAACTGTCCGAGGTTGAAATGACGTTGTTGTCTGGACGTTATTACAGAATTTGAACTTTGATTGTTTTTGTCTTTTCCGCTTATGCTTATATGAAAAACCTGCGCTCAAAGAAAAATTGTGAGTTTGGGGGCGGTTGATTCGTATTGACTTTTTAGCTTTGACCCTTGATATTTGTGCGCCCGACATGTTTGGACCTGTAACCCCTGTCTAATTTCCAGTCCTGGCGAGAAGGTTTATTTATTTATTGAAAAACAAAATGCTTATGAAAAATCTTGTCGGATTTTCAAGATCAATGTTTCTGTGTTTATCGACGTTTTTGTTTTGCGGAGAAACCTCAAAAATTGTCTCGGTTTCAAATATGCAGATTTCGCTAAGTCCAAAACAAAGGAGGAAAGTTTTTTAATGGTGTGACCGAAGCCGATATAGGTCGCCTACATATCCCGCCGAGGGAATTAGGTCATAACGTAGTTCGTTGCAAAAGAGAATGGTATTTTTTGAAAGTGGGACCGATTCCCGTGTGGACCGCCTACTTTCCCGCCGAGGGAAGTTCATAACGTAGTTCCAATCAATTTATCTTAAACTAGTACAAAGTTCTATCAAGCTCCACGGAGGACCAGGACATGGGTGCAAGTCCAATTTTGCATCTTAGATAGTTGGCATGGTTTTCAACATCATCTTCTTTTGATTCATTCGTAGTGCATGCTTTGACAAATGACTGATTGTGCCTTTGGTCTTGTGAAGTGGAGACGTTCTGCCAGTCAACGCAAATCAACTTTTGGGGAAATAAGCTAGGCAAAAAATAATCTTTCTAAAAAATGAGGCAAACCAAGTTGGTATAACATGGGTAATTATTGTTTTGAATAATATATACAGGGTTGAAAGCGACAAAATAATAATAAGCAAAAATGACATGCAAATCAAGCGCACACTCTAACATGCTCGGGACCTCTTTTTATGCCAGAGGTGGGCCTAAACGCCAAATATGCGGGATTATGATAAATAGGTCCAAGCCGTAAACTGTAATGTTTTGTGGGAAATGGCGACCAAATGACGGTGCACTTTTTCCACTTTTGGCATGTCATGATTGTTACACCCCGTAAGTCCAGGACATGTAATAGAGAATGTACGAAAGGAAACAAGACTTGGAAATTGATACGAAAGGAAGAATTGTTTTTCCGACGGAAAATCTTCCGAACGCCGGAAAGGAAAAATGTTCGTTGTTGAGAATTGGATTCTCAAAAGGCATTATTTGAAGAGTATGGAACTCTTAGCATTATGGAAATTTATTTTCTGGATTTGGTCACGTGGGGCCCACCCGAGGAATTTTACGTTTTGTGGGGCCCACGAGGGTTACGGAATTTTATGGACGAATGAGAGGGCGACACGTGGCACCCCCACATGGCTTGGTCGAAATTTATGCAAGGGTAAAATGGTCATTGACCATGGTAGAAGATAAGTCTTCTAAGCTTGATTTTGTTGACTAGTCAACTTGTCCACATAGGCTTAATCCAAGTGATTTTTATCTAAGCCACACAATTGTTATAATCTAGACCCTCCAATGTGTTATATGTATCATACTAGTAGCAAGACTTGCTCTTCTAACACTTAGAAAATTTCACAACATTTTTCTTGTCCACTAAAGAGTGCTCTCGGCCAAGGCCCCTCTTGGAAGACAAAATTTTGTAGTTTTGATCCTTTGTTCACAAGACTTTAACCCAATGTCCCTTAGGGTATTGTAAGGATATCTCAATAGAAAGATTTCGGAAAAACGTATTTTTACGTTAGTCGCAAGGCGGAAACTAAGGGAGTTCTTCAACTTTGAAGTTGGAACTTGAAGATGGGTTCTTCATAGGCCTCTAAGGAGTGCTTGGATCGGATTGGAACCTAAGGAAAGGAGCTAAGAATTGCTAAGGCGCGACTTTGGAATCTTGGAAATTTTAAGGGCTTATAAAGGTATATTTTGTCATTTTAATAGTTAAGGCTTACTTATTGTGGTAGCTATGGATTTTAGCTAGCATGTGTTATATAGTATGAAGTTTGATATGTTTATTGGCTATTGGAACCCTAATCCGAAAACTAGCATGTTCAGCGTTAAGATTACAATTCAAGTTGATTATTAGTCTAAGCGTCGCATGTTGTATAAAGAAGGAAATTGTAGTTCTTGAAGTTGTTTATGACTAGATAACATGTTAGACCTTAGAACTTGAATTTGGAAAAGGATTGGAAAAGACTTTGAATTGTTAGTATGTAGTTGGCCGAGAATGGCTTGGAGTTTTAAGCTATTTCGTATGAATTGTGGGGCGGAATATTACACGTATTGTAAGGCGTGTAATCCCCTTTGTTTGGTTGTTGTTTGGAGCCTTAAATGTGGCTTGTTGGTTATTGTATTCGGCCTTGAAAAAGGTGGCAAAGTAAGTAGAAACAAAGGAGGTCTTTGCCCGATTTTCCGTAGAATTAGAGGCGTATACTTAGTATTATTCTACGTTGAGACTAGAAGTTGATAGTCTTGTTGTGACCATTATAGGTTGACACTTCTACGTGCACGTATTCGGCAGCTTGTGGATATTAGCCGAAAAGGTATGTGAACTATCTCTCTTCTAGCATGATTCCCTAGAATAAAGAAAGTAAGTCCTACTCCTGAATGATCCATTCCTTGCTTGTATTTGGATTTGCCTAAAATAGAATTTGTTCTATGTACTTCCGAGTGTACTTTGATGTTTAAATTGTAAGTAGTATAATCCATTTCCTTAGGAAGTTTGGATTCTTAAAAGTGAAGATATTTTTCTTAAAGTGCATAGAGACTTGAAAAGGAAGTGGTTTCCAAATCTTTTGGCTAGTGCCTTAGTTCTAAAACCTAAAGGTCATCATAATGACGTTAGGGGAGTCAAAGGAGTGATTTACTTATTTGATTTAAAAGAGGAGAAATGACATGATTTAAGAGAAGTAACTTGTGTTAAGGGTGAAGTTACTTGAGGTTTAAAAAGTAGAAGAAAACTTGTTTTCTAACTATTAAGAGACTTGAAGCATTTTGAAAGTTAAGAACTTGATTTGTAAGTATGTGATACTTGGTTTTAATAGTATAAGTCTCTTGACTATTGAAGGAATGGATATGTCTAAAACCATAAAGGGTTATAACGGCTTTATGGGAAGTTGGTTATAACGGCTTTATGGAAGGTTAGAAAGTTGTCTATTTTGATTAATCGGCATAAGTTGCCTAGATTGTGAAAATTTGGAGTTACTTGATTTCAAGCTTTGAAATGAGTTTTCTAAAAGTGTAGTAACTTACTTTGAAAAATAGACAGGCCTTGATACTACGGGTGTTAGTATCTTGGAGCTTTACATAGAAAGGAGTCTTTTATAAAAGAATGCATTATGTAGTACTTTGGCTTGATAAATTGAGAATTTGTCTAAGTGTGCCTTGATAAGTACTTTGACTTGTTAAAAGAGAATTATTCTATGTATGCCTTGATTAGTACTTTGGCTTGATAAATTGAGAATTTGTCTAAGTGTGCCTTGATAAGTACTTTGACTTGTTAAAAGAGAATTATTCTATGTATGCCTTGATTAGTACTTTGGCTTGATAAATTGAGAATTTGTCTAAGGTGCCTTGATAAGTACTTTGACTTGTTAAAAGAGAATTATTCTATGTATGCCTTGATTAGTACTTTGGCTTGATAAATTGAGAATTTGTCTAAGTGTGCCTTGATAAGTACTTTGACTTGTTAAAAGAGAATTATTCTATGTATGCCTTGATTAGTACTTTGGCTTGATAAAATGAGAATTATCCTATGTGTGCCTTGATAAGTACTTTGGCTTGGTTAATTGAGAACTTGCCTATATGTCTTGGTAATAGCCTTTGAGTGCAAGTATTATGTTTTATTGAGTCGCGACTCTCGGTTGAAGCGTACCGTCTTGTTGTAAGTTACCGACGCACTCGGTGATGTGGGATTCCACCGTATGCTTCCGTTACTTGTAGTACTTGGGTTAAATTCCCGGATTTTTATAGAAGACATGGTAGTGCTTATGTCTTGTTTGATGGTCGGTCGAGATAGGGTAAGAGTATAAATGAGGGGCAAGCCCCAAGACGTTATACCACCTCCTCCAGGTAAGAGTATTAGTGAGGTAAACCCCAAGACTGTACCACCCGCTTTATGTGTTGTTTGACGGCCTTGAGATAGGGTAAGAGTATAAATGAGGCAAGCCCCAAGACGTTATACCACCTCCTCCGGGGTAAGAGTATAAGTGAGGTAAACCCCAAGATGCTATACCACCGCTACCACCTTCTCCGGGGTAAGAGTATAAGTGAGGGTAAACCCCCAAGATGCTATACCACCGGTGGGACTTGATGTTATGTTATATCATGGACTGTCGGCAGTGAGGAAGGATTCCACGGGCATGATTGATATTATGGGCGTGAGACCCATAGTTATATCTGAGTAGTGACCTTGAGGGCTTGCGTCCCTGACTTGATATGACTGCTTATGTGTTTTGTACTGTAGGTTGGCTATCATACATGTCTCCTGTTTTGTTTAGACTGTTATGATTTCATTACAGTACTTATTGTTCACATACTTGGTACATTCTTCAGATCGACCTCCTTGAGGCCGTTCACGCCGCAGTTTAGGTAACGCAGATTGTGATCGGCAGTAGGACCGCCGTAGTTTTGGATAGCTCCCTCTGTTCAGGAGTTTATCATTTTGGTATAGTTCCTTCAGTACAGGCTTTTGTACAGTTATGGGTACGGCGGGGCCTTGTCCCGTCATAGTTCAGTTTAACTCTTAGAGGTCTGTATTCATATGTGGGATTGGACTCATGTACGTTGTAGTGTCTTTCGCTTATGTTTAATTATGGCAGCCTTGTCGGCTTTGCCCTTGCACGTACGTTGGTTTTAAGAAAAAAAAATGAGGTGTTATTTAATTTCCGCAGTTTACTTGTATTGTTAAGGTAGAAGGGTGCCCAGGTAGGGCACCAGTCACGGGCCCGGGGTTCGGGGCGTGACAGAGTGGTATCAGAGCAGTCAGTCCTCGGAATGTCTACAGACCGTGTCTAGTAGAGTCTTGATTATCGGTGTGTTGCGCGCCACACCCATAAACAGGAGGCTACAGGACATTTAGGAGTTGGTTTCTATTCTTCTCACTCTAATATCGTGCCATAGAGCTGTGTTAGTAAGAAAATTCCTCTCTGACGTGTTGTTGTGTTACAGTATGCCTCCAAGGAGGGCAACAGCCGCCCAGAAGGGCAAAGGAGTAGCAGGAGCTACTAGTCAGACTCAGAGAGTTGATAGGGCTTATGCCCAAGGGTATACCGGATGTTGTTCGCGATGGCGAGTCCTGCGCGAGTTTGAGGCCCCAGACCAGAGCCTCCAGGTTTCGGTTAGGAGAAGACTATAGGTCATGAGAGAAGCAATTATGTTTTTGACCAAGATAGCGTTGCTAGCAGTTGTAAGTGATAGTACCCCAGAGGTAGGGATACTTTGAATAGTAAAGTGAGAAGTAAGAATGTTGACAAGAATGATAGGTGAACTGAGACTATAGTTGTGTAGAGTTCACAAGTTGTAATTACCCGTATATGTGTAAGACCGATAGGGAAGATTATCTGATAGAAATATTTTGGCTTATGTGACGAACCTCTAGTGAATAGGGGATAGGGTAAGAAGTACCTTGAGATAAGAGAGATTTATTCCAGACTAAGAATGAGAAGTTAAGCGTGACGATGAGTCGGGTTATGGACTCATTTCGGGTCAGCCGATAGTTTGGAATGGGGTGATGTCAGTTAGAAATGGTCCCGTTATATGGTAGGGTCCTGAGGATGCCAGACCCAAGTTTAGTTAATCGTTGTACGAGTTTGTGGACGCGTTCCACCGGAACTAGGTCGTAAGGACCGAGAAGAGCCTTAGCGGAAATTCAAGTAGCTTAATGGCCAGGTTTGATTAGTAACTCCAAGGAGTGGAGAACAGAAACGATATTGAGATTTTGTACGTGTACTAGATAAGTTTGAAAGTACGAGAAAGTATGACTAGTAAGGAAAGAAAGGAACCTCTAAGGATCCCGTGTTTTGGGAAGACTGTAACCTTCGAGTTTTGTGAGAAGGGGGTCGCGGACGGAAGGTCCATTGTTATGTTTACGTATGTTGTGGTGGCCATGTGTGGCATCGTTGGTCTTGTGCAGTTTTGATCGATAGGCATAGTATAGAGATTGTGCCGGAGTGTGTATAGCTTGGCAACCGACTAAGAACATTCGGGGACGAATGTTTCTAAGGGGGGAAGAATGTTACACCCCGTAAGTCCAGGACATGTAATAGAGAATGTACGAAAGGAAACAAGACTTGGAAATTGATACGAAAGGAAGAATTGTTTTTCCGACGGAAAATCTTCCGAACGCCGGAAAGGAAAAATGTTCGTTGTTGAGAATTGGATTCTCAAAAGGCATTATTTGAAGAGTATGGAACTCTTAGCATTATGGAAATTTATTTTTTACGGATTTGGTCACGTGGGGCCCACCCGAGGAATTTTACGTTTTGTGGGGCCCACGAGGGTTACGGAATTTTATGGACGAATGAGAGGGCGACACGTGGCACCCCCACATGGCTTGGTCGAAATTTATGCAAGGGTAAAATGGTCATTGACCATGGTAGAAGATAAGTCTTCTAAGCTTGATTTTGTTGACTAGTCAACTTGTCCACATAGGCTTAATCCAAGTGATTTTTATCTAAGCCACACAATTGTTATAATCTAGACCTCCAATGTGTTATATGTATCATACTAGTAGCAAGACTTGCTCTTCTAACACTTAGAAAATTTCACAACATTTTTCTTGTCCACTAAAGAGTGCTCTCGGCCAAGGCCCCTCTTGGAAGACAAAATTTTGTAGTTTTGATCCTTTGTTCACAAGACTTTAACCCAATGTCCCTTAGGGTATTGTAAGGATATCTCAATAGAAAGATTTCGGAAAAAAACGTATTTTTACGTTAGTCGCAAGGCGGAAACTAAGGGAGTTCTTCAACTTTGAAGTTGGAACTTGAAGATGGGTTCTTCATAGGCCTCTAAGGAGTGCTTGGAGCGGATTGGAACCTAAGGAAAGGAGCTAAGAATTGCTAAGGCGCGACTTTGGAATCTTGGAAATTTTAAGGGCTTATAAAGGTATATTTTGTCATTTTAATAGTTAAGGCTTACTTATTGTGGTAGCTATGGATTTTAGCAAGCATGTGTTATATAGTATGAAGTTTGATATGTTTATTGGCTATTGGAACCCTAATCCGAAAACTAGCATGTTTAGCGTTAAGATTACAATTCAAGTTGATTATTAGTCTAAGCGTCGCATGTTGTATAAAGAAGGAAATTGTAGTTGTTGAAATTGTTTATGACTAGATAACATGTTAGACCTTAGAACTTGAATTTGGAAAAGGATTGGAAAAGACTTTGAATTGTTATTATGTTGTTTGGCGAGAATTGCTTGGAGTTTTAAGCTATTTCTTTTGATTTTTGGGGCGGAATATTACACGTATTGTAAGGCGTGTAATCCCCTTTGTTTGGTTGTTGTTTGGAGCCTTAAATGTGGCTTGTTGGTTATTGTATTCGGCCTTGAAAAAGGTGGCAAAGTAAGTAGAAACAAAGGAGGTGCTGCCCGATTTTCCGTAGAATTAGAGACCGTATACTTAGTATTATTCTACGTTGAGACTAGAAGTTGATAGTCTTGTTGTGACCATTATAGGTTGACACTTCTACGTCAGCGTATTCGGCAGCTTGTGGATATTAGCGAAAAGGTATGTGAACTATCTCCTTCTAGCATGATTCCCTAGAATAAAGAAAGTAAGTCCTACTCCTTGAATGATCCATTCCTTGCTTGTATTTGGATTTGCCTAAAATAGAATTTGTTCTATGTACTTCCTTGAGTGTACTTTGATGTTTAAATTGTAAGTAGTATAATCCATTTCCTTAGGAAGTTTGGATTCTTAAAAGTGAAGGTATTTTTCTTAAAGTGCATGTAGAGACTTGAAAAGGAAGTGGTTTCCAAATCTTTTGGCTAGTGCCTTAGTTCTAAAACCTAAAGGTCATCATAATGACTTTAGGGGAGTCAAAGGAGTGATTTACTTATTTGATTTAAAAGAGGAGAAATGACATGATTTAAGAGAAGTAACTTGTGTTAAGGGTGAAGTTACTTGAGGTTTAAAAAGTAGAAGAAAACTTGTTTTCTAACTATTAAGAGACTTGAAGCATTTTGAAAGTTAAGAACTTGATTTGTAAGTATGTGATACTTGGTTTTAATGGTATAAGTCTCTTGACTATTGAAGGAATGGATATGTCTAAAACCATAAAGGGTTATAACGGCTTTATGGGAAGTTGGTTATAACGGCTTTATGGAAGGTTAGAAAGTTGTCTATTTTGATTAATCGGCATAAGTTGCCTAGATTGTGAAAATTTGGAGTTACTTGATTTCAAGCTTTGAAATGAGTTTTCTAAAAGTGTAGTAACTTACTTTGAAAAATAGACACGCCTTGATACTACGGGTGTTAGTATCTTGGAGCTTTACATAGAAAGGAGTCTTTTATAAAAGAATGTACGTATGTAGTACTTTGGCTTGATAAATTGAGAATTTGTCTAAGTGTGCCTTGATAAGTACTTTGACTTGTTAAAAGAGAATTATTCTATGTATGCCTTGATTAGTACTTTGGCTTGATAAATTGAGAATTTGTCTAAGTGTGCCTTGATAAGTACTTTGACTTGTTAAAAGAGAATTATTCTATGTATGCCTTGATTAGTACTTTGGCTTGATAAATTGAGAATTTGTCTAAGGGTGCCTTGATAAGTACTTTGACTTGTTAAAAGAGAATTATTCTATGTATGCCTTGATTAGTACTTTGGCTTGATAAATTGAGAATTTGTCTAAGTGTGCCTTTATAAGTACTTTGACTTGTTAAAAGAGAATTATTCTATGTATGCCTTGATTAGTACTTTGGCTTGATAAAATGAGAATTATCCTATGTGTGCCTTGATAAGTACTTTGGCTTGGTTAATTGAGAACTTGCCTATATGTGCTGGTAATAGCCTTTGAGTGCAAGTATTATGTTTTATTGAGTTGTCGCGACTCTCGGTTGAAGGGCCGGCTGTCTTGTTGTAAGTTACTGGGACGTACCGACAGTGATGTGGGATTCCACGGGTATGCTTCCGTTACTTGTAGTACTTGGGTTAAATTCCCGGATTTTTATAGAAGACATGGTAGTGCTTATGTCTTGTTTGATGGTCACGAGATAGGTAAGAGTATAAATGGCGGCAAGCCCCAAGACGTTATACCACCTCCTCCGGTAAGAGTATTAGTGAGGGTAAACCCCAAGAGCTGTACCACCCGCTATGTGTTGTTTGTGGCCGGTTGAGATAGGGTAAGAGTATAAATGAGGGGCAAGCCCCAAGACGTTATACCACCTCCTCCAGGGTAAGAGTATAAGTGAGGGGTAAACCCCCAAGATGCTATACCACCTGCTTTACCACCTTCTCGGGGTAAGAGTATAAGTGAGGGTAAACCCCAAGATGCTATACCACCGGGACTTGATGTTATGTTATATCATGGATGCCGGCGGTGAGGAAGGATTCCACGCATGATTGATATTATGGGCGTGAGACCCATAGTTATATCCGAGTAGTGACCTTGAGGCTTGCGTCCACGACTTGATATGATCGCTATGTGTTTTATCTTAGGTTGCCTATCATACATGTCTTCTGCTTTGTTTAGACTGTTGTGATTTCATTACAGTACTTACTGTTCACATACTTGGTACATTCTTCATACTGACCTCCTTCGGGGGGCTGCGTTCATGCCGCAGGTTTAGGTACGCTGTTTGGTGATCGGCAGGTGTAGGACCGCTCGAGTTTTGGATAGCTCCTCTGCTCGTGAGTTTATCATTTTGGTATAGTTCCTTCAAGATGTGCTTTTGTACGATTATGGGTACGGCGGCCTTGTCCGTCATAGTTCGATTTAACTCTAGAAGTGCGTATTAATATGTGGGATTGGAATCATGTACTTTGTAGTGTCTTTCACTTATGTTTAATTTTGGCAGCCTTGTCGGCTTTGCCCTTGCACGTACGTTTGTTTTAACAAAAAAAAAATGAGGTGTTATTTAATTTCCGCAGTTTACTTGTATTGTTAAGGTAGAAGGGTGCCCGTGTAGGCACGACCACGCCCGGGTTGGGCGTGACAGAGTGGTATCAGAGCAGTCAGTCCTCGGAATGTCTACAGACCGTGTCTAGTAGAGTCTTGATTATCGGTGTGTTGCGCGCCACACCCATAAACAGGAGGCTACAGGACATTTAGGAGTTGGTTTCTATTCTTCTCACTCTAATATCGTGCCATATAGCCGCGTGTTAGTAAGAAAATTCCTCTCTGACGTGTTGTTGTGTTACAGTATGCCTCCAAGGAGGGCAACAGCCGCCCAGAAGGGCAAAGGAGTAGCAGGAGCTACTAGTCAGACTCAGAGAGTTGATAGGGCTTATGCCCAAGGGTATACCGGATGTTGTTCCGCAGTCGGCGAGTCCTTCTGCGCCAGGTTTGAGGCCCCAGCACCAGAGCCTCCAGTTTCTCGGTTAGGAGAAGACTATAGGGTCATGAGGGAAGCAATTATGTTTTTGACCAAGATAGCGTTGCTAGCAGTTGTAAGTGATAGTACCCCAGAGGTAGGGATACTTTGAATAGTAAAGTGAGAAGTAAGAATGTTGACAAGAATGATAGGTGAACTGAGACTATAGTTGTGTAGAGTTCACAAGTTGTAATTACCCCGTATATGTGTAAGACCGATAGGGAAGATTGTACAGTAGAAATACTTTGGCTTATGTGACGAACCTCTAGTGAATAGGGGGTAGGGTAAGAAGTACCTTGAGATAAGAGAGAGATTTATTTCAGACTAAGAATGAGAAGTTAAGCGTGACGATGAGTCGGGTTATGGACTCATTTCGGGTCAGCCGATAGTTTGGAATGGGGTGATGTCAGTTAGAAATGGTCCCGTTATATGGTAGGGTCCTGAGGATGCCAGACCCAAGTTTAGTTAATCGTTGTACGAGTTTGTGGACGCGTTCCACCGGAACTAGGTCGTAAGGACCGAGAAGAGCCTTAGCGGAAATTCAAGTAGCTTAATGGCCAGGTTTGATTAGTAACTCCAAGGAGTGGAGAAGAGAAACGATATTGAGATTTTGTATGTGTACTAGATAAGTTTGAAAGTACGAGAAAGTATGACTAGTAAGGAAAGAAAGGAACCTCTAAGGATCCCGTGTTTTGGGAAGATCAGAACCTTCGAGTTTTGTGAGAAGGGTCGCGGACGGAAGGTCCATTTTTATGTTTACGTATGTTGTGGTGGCCATGTGTGGCATCGTTGGTCTTGTGCAGTTTTGATCGATAGGCATAGTATAGAGATTGTGCCGGAGTGTGTATAGCTTGGCAACCGACTAAGAACATTCGGGGACGAATGTTTCTAAGGGGGGAAGAATGTTACACCCCGTAAGTCCAGGACATGTAATAGAGAATGTACGAAAGGAAACAAGACTTGGAAATTGATACGAAAGGAAGAATTGTTTTTCCGACGGAAAATCTTCCGAACGCCGGAAAGGAAAAATGTTCGTTGTTGAGAATTGGATTCTCAAAAGGCATTATTTGAAGAGTATGGAACTCTTAGCATTATGGAAATTTATTTTTACGGATTTGGTCACGTGGGGCCCACCCGAGGAATTTTACGTTTTGTGGGGCCCACGAGGGTTACAGAATTTTATGGACGAATGAGAGGGCGACACGTGGCACCCCCACATGGCTTGGTCGAAATTTATGCAAGGGTAAAATGGTCATTGACCATGGTAGAAGATAAGTCTTCTAAGCTTGATTTTGTTGACTAGTCAACTTGTCCACATAGGCTTAATCCAAGTGATTTTTATCTAAGCCACACAATTGTTATAATCTAGACCCTCCAATGTGTTATATGTATCATACTAGTAGCAAGACTTGCTCTTCTAACACTTAGAAAATTTCACAACATTTTTCTTGTCCACTAAAGAGTGCTCTCGGCCAAGGCCCCTCTTGGAAGACAAAATTTTGTAGTTTTGATCCTTTGTTCACAAGACTTTAACCCAATGTCCCTTAGGGTATTGTAAGGATATCTCAATAGAAAGATTTCGGAAAAAACGTATTTTTACGTTAGTCGCAAGGCGAAACTAAGGAGTTCTTGACTTTGAAGTTGGAACTTGAAGATGGGTTCTTCATAGGCCTCTAAGGAGTGCTTGGAGCGGATTGGAACCTAAGGAAAGGAGCTAAGAATTGCTAAGGCGCGACTTTGGAATCTTGGAAATTTTAAGGGCTTATAAAGGTATATTTTGTCATTTTAATAGTTAAGGCTTACTTATTGTGGTAGCTATGGATTTTAGCAAGCATGTGTTATATAGTATGAAGTTTGATATGTTTATTGGCTATTGGAACCCTAATCCGAAAACTAGCATGTTTAGCGTTAAGATTACAATTCAAGTTGATTATTAGTCTAAGCGTCGCATGTTGTATAAAGAAGGAAATTGTAGTTGTTGAAGTTGTTTATGACTAGATAACATGTTAGACCTTAGAACTTGAATTTGGAAAAGGATTGGAAAAGACTTTGAATTGTTAGTATGTAGTTGGCCGAGAATGGCTTGGAGTTTTAAGCTATTTCGTATGAATTGTGGGGCGGAATATTACACGTATTGTAAGGCGTGTAATCCCCTTTGTTTGGTTGTTGTTTGGAGCCTTAAATGTGGCTTGTTGGTTATTGTATTCGGCCTTGAAAAAGGTGGCAAAGTAAGTAGAAACAAAGGAGGTCTTTGCCCGATGTTCCGTAGAATTAGAGGCCGTATACTTAGTATTATTCTACGTTGAGACTAGAAGTTGATAGTCTTGTTGTGACCATTATAGGTTGACACTTCTACGTACGGCGTATTCGGCTTAGCTTGTGGATATTAGCCGAAAAGGTATGTGAACTATCTCCTCTTCTAGCATGATTCCCTAGAATAAAGAAAGTAAGTCCTACTCCTTGAATGATCCATTCCTTGCTTGTATTTGGATTTGCCTAAAATAGAATTTGTTCTATGTACTTCCTTGAGTGTACTTTGATGTTTAAATTGTAAGTAGTATAATCCATTTCCTTAGGGAAGTTTGGATTCTTAAAAGTGAAGGTATTTTTCTTAAAGTGCATAGAGACTTGAAAAGGAAGTGGTTTCCAAATCTTTTGGCTAGTGCCTTAGTTCTAAAACCTAAAGGTCATCATAATGACTTTAGGGGAGTCAAAGGAGTGATTTACTTATTTGATTTAAAAGAGGAGAAATGACATGATTTAAGAGAAGTAACTTGTGTTAAGGGTGAAGTTACTTGAGGTTTAAAAAGTAGAAGAAAACTTGTTTTCTAACTATTAAGAGACTTGAAGCATTTTGAAAGTTAAGAACTTGATTTGTAAGTATGTGATACTTGGTTTTAATAGTATAAGTCTCTTGACTATTGAAGGAATGGATATGTCTAAAACCATAAAGGGTTATAACGGCTTTATGGGAAGTTGGTTATAACGGCTTTATGGAAGGTTAGAAAGTTGTCTATTTTGATTAATCGACATAAGTTGCCTAGATTGTGAAAATTTGGAGTTACTTGATTTCAAGCTTTGAAATGAGTTTTCTAAAAGTGTAGTAACTTACTTTGAAAAATAGACACGCTGATACTACTGGTGTTAGTATCTTGGAGCTTTACATAGAAAGGAGTCTTTTATAAAAGAATGTACGTATGTAGTACTTTGGCTTGATAAATTGAGAATTTGTCTAAGTGTGCCTTGATAAGTACTTTGACTTGTTAAAAGAGAATTATTCTATGTATGCCTTGATTAGTACTTTGGCTTGATAAATTGAGAATTTGTCTAAGTGTGCCTTGATAAGTACTTTGACTTGTTAAAAGAGAATTATTCTATGTATGCCTTGATTAGTACTTTGGCTTGATAAATTGAGAATTTGTCTAAGTGTGCCTTGATAAGTACTTTGACTTGTTAAAAAAGAATTATTCTATGTATGCCTTGATTAGTACTTTGGCTTGATAAATTGAGAATTTGTCTAAGTGTGCCTTGATAAGTACTTTGACTTGTTAAAAGAGAATTATTCTATGTATGCCTTGATTAGTACTTTGGCTTGATAAAATGAGAATTATCCTATGTGTGCCTTGATAAGTACTTTGGCTTGGTTAATTGAGAACTTGCCTATATGTCGGGTAATAGCCTTTGAGTGCAAGTATTATGTTTTATTGAGTTATCGCGACTCTCGGTTGAAGCGCATTGTCTTGTTGTAAGTTCTTGGGACGCACCGACGGTGATGTGGGATTCCACGTATGCTTCGTTACTTGTAGTACTTGGGTTAAATTCCGGATTTTTATAGACATGGTAGTGCTTATGTCTTGTTTGATGGTCACGAGATAGGGTAAGAGTATAAATGGCGGGCAAGCCCCAAGGCGTTATACCACCTCCGTGGTAAGAGTATTAGTGAGGGTAAACCCCAAGACGCTGTACCACCCGCTTTATGTGTTGTTTGTGGCCGTTGAGATAGGGTAAGAGTATAAATGAGGCAAGCCCCAAGACGTTATACCACCTCCTCCGGTAAGAGTATAAGTGAGGTAAACCCCAAGATGCTATACCACCTGCTTTACCACCTTCTCCAGGGTAAGAGTATAAGTGAGGGGTAAACCCCCAAGATGCTATACCACCGGTGGGACTTGATGTTATGTTATATCATGGACTGCCGGCAGTGAGGAAGGATTCCACGGGCATGATTGATATTATGGGCGTGAGACCCATAGTTATATCTGAGTAGTGACCTTGAGGGCTTGCGTCCCTGACTTGATATGATTGCTTATGTGTTTTGTACTGTAGGTTGGCTATCATACATGTCTTCTGTTTTGTTTAGACTGTTATGATTTCATTACAGTACTTATTGTTCACATACTTGGTACATTCTTCGTACTGACCTCCTTCGGGGGGCTGCGTTCATGCCGCAGGTTTAGGTACGCAGTTTGGTGATCGGCAGGTGTAGGACCGCCTTTCGTAGTTTTTGGATAGCTCCTGCTCGTTCGAGTTTATCATTTTGGTATAGTTCCTTCAGTACAGGCTTTTGTACAGTTATGGGTACGGCGGGGCCTTGTCCCGTCATAGTTTAGTTTAACTCTTAGAGGTCTGTATTCATATGTGGGATTGGACTCATGTACGTTGTAGTGTCTTTCGCTTATGTTTAATTATGGCAGCCTTGTCGGCTTTGCCCTTGCACGTACGTTTGTTTTAAGAAAAAAAAAATGAGGTGTTATTTAATTTCCGCAGTTTACTTGTATTGTTAAGGTAGAAGGGTGCCTGTAGGCACGATCCACGCCCGGTTGGGCGTGACAATGATTATGCTTGGATTCGTCTATCATTATGGTGCTACACATAGTATGCTGATTGGTCGTTGGGTTATCAAAACCCGTCGACAAGTTTTTGGTGTTTTCCTAATTGTGGTGTCGATACCAAGGATCGAACCACCTAGGGTATATGCATGCATGACTTAAATGAAGGGTGGTTTAGCTCTATCTTAAATTTTATAAGATTTGGCTTACTAGACACAAGGTTTCCGAGCGGACTGCTCGAGTGAGAAGGCTACGCGGCCACCGGTTGGACCGGACGCTCCGCGCAAAACGCCAACTATCTTAAATTTGGGTATTTAAAAGAAATTTGCGGGTGCGCAAAGCACACCTCGCGTGTAGTGTGTGATAATGTGAATTTTCCGTAGTGGAAGAAATATGAGTGGAATGTCAGATTAAGGAAAGAAGTAAAAGAAAGTAGCAATTAAAACAGTTAAGTATACAAAATTAAAGCAGCCAATTTCAAAACATTTAAAGCAAATAAAAACAAATAAAGCCAAGCAATAATAAATCTAAGTTTGCTATGGTTAAGAACCTGATTATCCCCAGTGGAGTCGCCATGCTGTCACACCTCATTTTAACCGGAGGCGAAATGGGATACGATGTATGGGAGATTCTTGAATTAAATCAATGTTTTAAGGAGTCACCACCTAATTATTCTAGTGAATTAGGACACTTTTAAATGTAGCATAAATTACTACAAATGATCTCCATTTAATGGTCTGTGAAACTTATAAGATTCTAGGTAAGGTTTTTTATTATTCTAAAGGGAATGGATTAGGCATCATCTAAGATCCGCTAACTTGCGGTTGTCCGGTCAAACTTAGGTTGATATTATTGTGCTAAATGTATTATACAATTCTAAGGGTGTTCTAACTAAGAAACTATTTAAAACTAGACATGCAAATATTTTAATAAGATGTGCATCTAACAAGATTAACGAAAGCAAAAATCATATAAAGAGGGAATGAAGAGAACTTAGCGGTATTTCGCTTTTATTTTACTTTTTCTGCGAATGCTTCAACTCCGGGATGCGTCTCCGGGTACCTGCAAAAACACTTAGGTAAAGAGTTAGTAAATAAATAAATACGGGTAAAACCTTCGGATCCGTAACAAAACAATAGGAGTTTTAATTACGGAAGGCTCAGATCTATATTTTGTAAAGGGACATCTCAAGCAAGTCATGGGTGTGTCCTAGTGACTTGTCAGTCAATCTAGTCGCCCCCCAAGCATGTTGGTATCCGGTATATATGATAAATCCATAAGTGTCATCATCGCCTTTTCTGAAGGAAAGCAAACCGAGGGACAACCTTTTCGGGAGGGTCATGTAGTATCGTGTTCAAATCAATATTATACCGAAATCGAAGGGACATGTCCTCAATTTCAATTTCATTGGCCTAAGTGTAGTATCTGTGTTCAAATCAGTAAGTAACCCAAAACCGAAGGGACATGGCCTCAATTTCAATTTCATCGGCCTACAAGTGTAGTATCTTGTTTGTATCAGTAAATGATATTTTACAAATATCGGAATATGGTCTTTCAAGAATGTAGCATGAGCTATTATTTTCAAGTGTAGCATCTGATATCAAAATTGCAGCCTTGAGCCTTGAAAAATCACCACAATTGCTTAATGAGCTAGATACACTTTAATCCCAATTAAAATGCAGCAGTAATGTTCCCAAAAGGAAATGGAAATGGCCAAGATTGTAGTAGCCAGTTATAGCAACCCATTAATCAAAGTACAACACCATGAAAACTTCATAAATGCAATAGTTGTTTGGATCAACAAAGAATACCTGAGGGTCTGCCCTGTCACGACCCGACCCCGGGCCCGCGACTGGTGCCCTACCGGGGCACCCTTACAAGTATACATCAGAGATAATCAGCGAAACATACATGAAACTTATAAAATAAATCAACAATAATTAAACAACAGGTTAGCCGATAAGGCTACCTCCCTGGACGCATATACATATACATAACCAAACGCAGTTACATCTGTCACGACCCGACCACGGGCCCGCGACTAGTGCCTTACCCCGGACACCCTAGTGATAAAACATCAGAGAAAATCAGCGGAAATAAAAACTTATAGACATGAAACAATATGAAATAAGAAACAGGCTAACCAAAACGGTCACCTTTCTGCATATATATAAAAATCCGAACAGTTACATCCTTTACAAGCCCAACTCACAACAGTACTACAGACCTCTAAGAGTTTTTATAACAACTATGACGGGACAGGGCCCCGCCATACCCCTTGTTACACCCCGTAATTCAGGTCATGCTTATGAGAACGTACGAAAGGAATTAAGATTTAAATTTTAGAAAGATAGGTTGACAGAATGTTATGGATGGGTTTTAGTCAACTTTGGGGGCGGTTTGTGCCCAGTTACCTTAGGAGTTACTAGGAGTTTCAAAAGCCTAGTATGTATTTCGTTGAGTCTGGTTCCCAATGCAATAAACCGCTCGTCGATAGGGCATCGGAGTAGAAAGTTATGGGAGTTACAAGTTCAGTGCGCAGACGAGAAGGAGAGTGTTTTCAGCCTGAGGCCAGGCCACGCGCGCCAGATATCTTGAGGTTCTCTCGGTTACAGTGGCGCCTTGAATGCAGGCCGCGATGCCGTATGTACTGAAGTTCTCGGAGGTTTCAGCGCCGAGGCGGGATTTTTGCGAAAACTGGGGGAAAAATCAGAAGATTTTGTTTTGTAAAGGCCATGGGAGGCGATGCAGTGTCCTCCCATCCGACGTGAGGAAGTCCTATTTATTGACCAAGTCTTGAAGACTTGGTCATTCTTCAAGAACCCCCATTCTCTCTAAAAATCCCTCTTCCTTCTCTCTAAAAATCCTTTTTCCTTCTCTCTAAAAATTCAAGGAAAAACCAAGGCCTAGAGAAATTTCGGAAAGGCGGAAAGAAGGAAATATGTTGACAAGCTTGTAGGAGGTTTGTGGAGGTGATTGTGAAAAGAGGGCTAGTGAGATTTGTTGGACTGTTTTTGTCACGCCCCGAACCCCGGGCCCGTGACTGGTGCCCTACCTGGGCACCCTTCTACCTTAACAACTAAGTAAAACTGCGGAACATAAATAACACCTTTTTTTTTTATTTTTTAAAACCATCGTACGTGCAAAGGCAAAGCCGACAAGGCTGCCATATAATATACATAACAAAAGACACTACACCGTACATGAGTCCAATCCCACATATGAATACAGACCTCTAAGAGTTATACTGAACTATGACGGGACAAGGCCCCGCCGTACCCATAACTGTACAAAAGCCTGTACTAAAAGAACTTATACCAAAAGATAAACTCCCGAACAGAAGGAGCTATCCAAAAACTCTTAGTAGGGTCCTACACCTGCCGGTCACCAAACAACGTACCTAAAACATGCGGCATGAACGCACTTCAAGGAGGTCGATTAAGAATGTACAAGTATGTGAACTAAAATATCAGAACAAAATCATAACAGTCTAACAAAACAGGAGACATGTATGATAATCAAATTACAGTACACAATACATAAACAGTCATATCAAGTCAGGGACGCACGCCCTCAAAGTCATTACTAAAAACATAACCATGGGTCTCACGCCCATAATATCAATCATGCCCGTGGAATCCTTCCTCAGTGCCGGCAGTCCATGATCTAATATAACACCAATAGGCATACATGAACACCAAGTCCCACCGGTGGTATAGCGTCTTGGGGGTTTACCCCTCACTTATACTCTTACCCTGGAGAAGGTGGTAAAGCAGGGGGTATAACGTCTTGGGGCTTGCCCCTCATTTATACTCTTACCCTGGAGAAGGTGGTATAACGTCTTGGGGCTTGCCCCTCATTTATACTCTTACCCTATCTCAACCGGCCGTCAAACAACACATAAAGCAGGTGGTACAGCGTCTTGGGGGTTTACCCCTCACTTATACTCTTACCCTGGAGAAGGTGGTATAACGTCTTGGGGCTTGCCCCTCATTTATACTCTTACCCTATCTCGACCGACCATCAAACAAGACATAAGCACTACCATGTCTTTTTATAAAAATCCGGGAATTTAACCCAAGTACTACAAATAACGGAAGCATACCCGTGGAATCCCACATCACTGTCTTACAACAAGACAGCCGGCCCTCCAACCGAGAGTCGCGGCAATGTAATAAAACATAATACTTGCACTCAAAGGCTATCACCAGCACACATAGGCTAATTCTCCATTAACCAAGCCAAAGCACTTATCAAGGCACACATAGAATAATTCTCATTTAACAAGCCAAAGTACTTATCAGTGCACAAATAGAATAATTCCCATTTAACAAGCAAAAGTACTTATCAGGGCACAAATAGAATAATTCTCATTTAACAAGCCAAAGTACTTATCAGGGCACAAATAGAATAATTCTCATTTAACAAGCCAAAGTACTTATCAGGGCACAAATAGAATAATTCTCATTTAACAAGCCAAAGTACTTATCAGGGCACAAATAGAATAGTTCTCATTTAACAAGCCAAAGTACTTATCAGGGCACAAATAGAATAATTCTCATTTAACAAGCCAAAGTATCAGGGCACAAATAGAATAATTCTCATTTAACAAGCCAAAGTACTACGTACGTACATTCTTTTCAAAAGACTCTTTTTTATGTAAAACCCCAAGATACTAACACCCGTAGTATCAAGGCATGTCTATTTTTCAAAGTAAGTTACTACACTTTTAGAAAACTCATTTCAAAGCTTGAAATCAAGTAACTTCAAATTTTCACAATCTAGGCAACTTATGCCCATTAATCAAAATAGACAACTTTCTTAACCTTCCATAAAATCGTTATAACCAACTTCCCATAAAGCCGTTATAACCCTTTATGGTTTTAGACATATCCATTCCTTTTATAACCAAGAGACTTATACTTTAAAAACCAAGTATCACATACTTGAAAAACAAGTTCTTAACTTTCAAATTACTTCAAGTCTCTTAATATAAAGAAAACGAGTTTCTTCTACTTTTAAACTTCAAGTAACTCACACCTTTAAGACAAGTTACTTCTCTTAAACCATGTACTTTCTCCTCTTTTAAATCAAATAAGTAAATCACTCATTTGACTCCCCTAAAGTCATTATAATGACCTTTAGGTTTTGGAACTAAGGCACTAGCCAAAAGATTTGGAAACCACTTCCTTTTCAAGACTCTATGTACTTTAATTAAAATACTTTCACTTTTAAGAATCCAAACTTCACTAAGAAAATGGATTTTACAACTTACAATTTAAACATCAAAGTACAATCAAGGAAGTACGCAGAACAACTTCTATTTTAGGCAATCCAAATACAACCAAGGAATGGATCATTTAAGGAGTAGAACATACTTTCTTGATCTTAAGGAATCATGCTAAAAGAGGAGATAGTTCACATACCTTTTCAGCTAAATCCACAAGCTAAGCCGAATACGCCGTATGTAGAAGTGTCAACCTATAATGGTCACAACAAGACTATCAACTTCTAGTCTCTAACTTAGAATAATACTAAGCATACGGTCTCTAATTCTACGGAAAATCGGGCAGCACTTCCTTTGTTTCTACTCACTTTGTCACCTTTTTCAAGGTCGAATACAATAACCAACACGCCATATTTAAGGCTCCAAACAACAACCAAAAAAATGGGATTACACGCCTTACAATACGTGTAAAATTCCGCCCCACAATTCATACGAAGTAGTTAAATGCTCACTAGCCAATCTCGGCCAACTTACTTAACAATTCAAAGTCTTCCAATCCTTTTCCAATTCCAAGTTCTAAGGTCTAACATGTTATATAGTCATAACCAACTTTAACAACTACAATTTCCTTCTTTATACAAATACGCGACTTAAACTAATAATCGACTTGAATTGTAATCTTAAGGCTAACATGCTAGTTTTTCGGATTAGGGTTCCAATAGCCAATATAATTATCAAACTACATAATATATAACTCATGCTTGCTAATACTCATAGCTACAATCAATAAGTAAACTTAATTGTTAAAACGACAAAATTTATACCTTTCCAAGCCCTTAAAATTTCCAAGATCCAAAGTCGCGCCTTAGCAATTCTTAGCTCCTTTCCTTAAGTTCCAATCCGCTCCAAGCACTCCTTAGAGGCCTATGAAGAACCCATCTTCAAGTTCCAACTTCAAAGTTGAAGAACTTCTTAAGTTTCCGCCTTGCGACTAACGTAAAAATACGTTTTTTCCGAAATCTTTCTATTGAGATATCCTTACAACACCCCTAGGGACCTTGGGTTTAAGTCTTGTGGCTAATGGATCAAAATCACAAAATTTTCTCTTTCAAAAGTGGCCTTGGCCGAGAGCAACTATTTCATGGCACAAATGTGTTCTAATTTCTCTAAGTGTATATGAGATATTCTTGCACTAGTAGTAACCTTATAAAACACAATGGAGGGCTTAGATATCAACAAATGTGAGGCTAGGATGAATTTCACTTGGATTAAGCCTATGTGGACAAGTTGACTTGGTCAAATATATCAAGCTTGCAAGACTTATCATCTACATAGGTCAAATGACCATTTTACCCTTGCAACATTTCGACCAAGACCATGTGGGGGTGCCACGTGTCGCCCTCTCATTCTTCCATAAAATTTCGTAACCCTCGTGGGCCCCACAAAAATGTAAAATTCCTCGGGTGGGCCCCACGTGACCAAATCCGTAAAAAAAAAATTCCAAAAATGTTAAAAATCCCATATTCCTCAAATAATACATTTTGAGAATCCAATTCTCAACAACGAACATTTTTCCTTTCCGACGTTCGGAAGATTTTCTGCCGGGAAAACAATTCTTTCTTTCTTACTAATTTCCAAGTCTTGATTCCTAACGTACATTCTCTTATACATGTCCTGGACTTTCGGGGTGTAACATTCTTCCCCCCTTAGAAACATTCGTCCCCGAATGTTCTTAGTCGGTTGTCAAGCTATACAAACTCCGGCACAATCTCTATACTATGCCTATCAATCAATACTCCACAAGACTAACGATGCCACACATGGCCACCACCTAACATCCGTAAACATATCAATGGACCTTTCGTCCGCGACCCCTTCTCACAAAACTCGAAGGTTACAGTCTTCTAAAATACGGGATCCTTAGAGGTTCCTTTCTTTCCTTACTTGTCATACTTTCTCGTACTTTCAAACTCATCTAGTACACGTACAAAATCTCAAATTTTGTTTCTATTCTCCAATCCTTGGAGTTACTATCCAAACTTAGCCATATTGTTACTTACTTTCCCGTTAAGGCTCTTCTCGGTCCTTACGACCTAGTTCCGGTGGAACGCATCCACGAACTCGTACAACAATTAACTAAACTTGGGCCTTGCATCCTCGGGACCCTATCACATAACGGGACCATTTTTAACTGACATCACCCCATTCCATACTATCGGCTGACCCGAAATGAGTCCATAACCCGACTCATCGTCACACTTAACTTCTCATTCTTAGTCTGCAATAAATCTTTCTCTTATCTCAAGGTACTTCTCACCCTATCCTCCCATTCACTAGAGGTTCGTCACATAAGCCAAAGTATTTCTACTGTACAATCTTCCCTATTGGTCTTACACTGTCATGGGGCAATTACTACGTGTGAACTCTACACAACTATAGCCTCAGTTCACTTACCCTTCTTGTCAACATTCTTAACTTTTCACTTTACTAATCAAAGTATCCCTATCTCTGGGGTACTATCACTTACAACTCCTAGCACCGCTATCTTGGTCAATAACATAACTGCTTCCCTCATGACCCTATAGTCTTCTCCTAACTGAGAAACTGGAGGCTCTGGTGCTGGGGTCTCAAAACCTGGCGCAAAAGAACTCGCCGACTGCGGAACAACATCCGGTGTACCCTGGGCATAAGCCCTATCAACTCTCTGAGTCTGACTAGTAGCTCCTGCTACTCCTTTGCCCTTCTGGGCGGCTGTTGCCCTCCTTGGAGGCATAACTGTAACACAAAAATACGTCAGAGAGGAATTATCTTACTAACACAGCTCTATGGCACGATCTTAGAGTGAGAAGAATAGAAACCAACTCCTAAATGTCATGTAGCCTCCTGTTTATGGATGTGGCGCGCAACACACCGATAATCAAGACTCTACTAGACACGGTCTGTAGACATTCCGAGGACTGACTGCTCTGATACCACTCTGTCACGCCCCGAACCCCGGGCCCGTGACTGGTGCCCTACCTGGGCACCCTTCTACCTTAACAACTAAGTAAAACTGCGGAACTTAAATAACACCTTTTTTTTTTTTTTTTTAAAACCATCGTACGTGCAAAGGCAAAGCCGACAAGGCTGCCATATAATATACATAACAAAAGACACTACACCGTACATGAGTCCAATCCCACATATGAATACATACCTCTAAGAGTTATACTGAACTATGACGGGACAAGGCCCCGCCGTACCCATAATCAGATAAAAGCTCAGATTTAAAAGAACTTATACCAAAAGATAAACTCCCGAACAGAAGGAGCTATCCAAAAACTCTTAGTAGGGTCCTACACCTGCCGGTCACCAAACAACGTACCTAAAACATGCGGCATGAACGCAGCCCCCCGAAGGAGGTCAGTACGAAGAATGTACAAGTATGTGAACTGAAAATACTGTAACAAAATCATAACAGTCTAACAAAACAGGAGACATGTATGATAATCAAATTACAGTACACAATACATAAACAGTCATATCAAGTCAGGGACGCACGCCCTCAAAGTCATTACTAAAAACATAACCATGGGTCTCACGCCCATAATATCAATCATGCCCGTGGAATCCTTCCTCACTGCCGGCAGTCCATGATCTAATATAACACCAATAGGCATACATGAACACCAAGTCCCACCGGTGGTATAGCGTCTTGGGGGTTTACCCCTCACTTATACTCTTACCCCGGGAGAAGGTGTGCAGGTATAACGTCTTGGGCTTGCCCTCATTTATACTCTTACCCCGGAGAAGGTGGTATAACGCCTGGGGCTTGCCCTCATTTATACTCTTACCCTATCTCAACCGGCCACAAACAACACATAAAGTGGTGGTACAAATGTCTTGGGGTTTACCCTCACTTATACTCTACCGGAGAAGGTGGTATAACGTCTGGGCTTGCCTCATTTATACTCTTACCCTATCTCGACCGACCATCAAACAAGACATAAGCACTACCATGTCTTTTTATAAAAATCCAGAATTTAACCCAAGTACTACAAATAATCTAAGCATACCCGTGGAATCCTACATCACTGCCTTACAACAAGACAAATACCTCCAACCGAGAGTCGCGGCAATGTAATAAAACATAATACTTGCACTCAAAGGCTATCACCAGCACACATAGGCTAATTCTCCATTA
Organism: Przewalskia tangutica; assembly: GCA_029844215.1. Lineage (NCBI taxonomy): Eukaryota > Viridiplantae > Streptophyta > Magnoliopsida > Solanales > Solanaceae > Przewalskia > Przewalskia tangutica. Next base: position 45,086,637 of record CM056729.1, read on the forward strand.
ACCAAGCCAAAGCACTTATCAAGGCACACATAGAATAATTCTCATTTAACAAGCCAAAGTACTTATCAGTGCACAAATAGAATAATTCCCATTTAACAAGCAAAAGTACTTATCAGGGCACAAATAGAATAATTCTCATTTAACAAGCCAAAGTACTTATCAGGGCACAAATAGAATAATTCTCATTTAACAAGCCAAAGTACTTATCAGGGCACAAATAGAATAATTCTCATTTAACAAGCCAAAGTACTTATCAGGGCACAAATAGAATAGTTCTCATTTAACAAGCCAAAGTACTTATCAGGGCACAAATAGAATAATTCTCATTTAACAAGCCAAAGTACTTATCAGGGCACAAATAAAATAATTCTCATTTAACAAGCCAAAGTACTACGTACATACATTCTTTTCAAAAGACTCCTTTTTATGTAAAACCCCAAGATACTAACACCCGTAGTATCAAGGCATGTCTATTTTTCAAAGTAAGTTACTACACTTTTAGAAAACTCATTTCAAAGCTTGAAATCAAGTAACTTCAAATTTTCACAATCTAGGCAACTTATGCCCATTAATCAAAATAGACAACTTTCTTAACCTTCCATAAAATCGTTATAACCAACTTCCCATAAAGCCGTTATAACCCTTTATGGTTTTAGACATATCCATTCCTTTTATAACCAAGAGACTTATACTTTAAAAACCAAGTATCACATACTTGCAAAACAAGTTCTTAACTTTCAAATTACTTCAAGTCTCTTAATATAAAGAAAACGAGTTTCTTCTACTTTTAAACTTCAAGTAACTCACACCTTTAAGACAAGTTACTTCTCTTAAACCATGTACTTTCTCCTCTTTTAAATCAAATAAGTAAATCACTCATTTGACTCCCCTAAAGTCATTATAATGACCTTTAGGTTTTGGAACTAAGGCACTAGCCAAAAGATTTGGAAACCACTTCCTTTTCAAGACTCTATGTACTTTAATTAAAATACTTTCACTTTTAAGAATCCAAACTTCACTAAGAAAATGGATTTTACAACTTACAATTTAAACATCAAAGTACAATCAAGGAAGTACGTATAACAACTTCTATTTTAGGCAATCCAAATACAACCAAGGAATGGATCATTTAAGGAGTAGAACATACTTTCTTGATCTTAAGGAATCATGCTAAAATAGGAGATAGTTCACATACCTTTTCGGCTAAATCCACAAGCTAAGCCGAATACGCCGTATGTAGAAGTGTCAACCTATAATGGTCACAACAAGACTATCAACTTCTAGTCTCTAACTTAGAATAATACTAAGCATACGGTCTCTAATTCTACGGAAAATCGGGCAGCACTTCCTTTGTTTCTACTCACTTTGTCACCTTTTTCAAGGTCGAATACAATAACCAACACGCCACATTTAAGGCTCCAAACAACAACCAAAAAAATGGGATTACACGCCTTACAATACGTGTAAAATTCCGCCCCACAATTCATACGAAGTAGTTAAATGCTCACTAGCCAATCTCGGCCAACTTACTTAACAATTCAAAGTCTTCCAATCCTTTTCCAATTCCAAGTTCTAAGGTCTAACATGTTATATAGTCATAACCAACTTTAACAACTACAATTTCCTTCTTTATACAACATGCGACGACTTAAACTAATAATCGACTTGAATTGTAATCTTAAGGCTAACATGCTAGTTTTTCGGATTAGGGTTCCAATAGCCAATATAATTATCAAACTACATAATATATAACTCATGCTTGCTAATACTCATAGCTACAATCAATAAGTAAACTTAATTGTTAAAACGACAAAATTTATACCTTTCCAAGCCCTTAAAATTTCCAAGATCCAAAGTCGCGCCTTAGCAATTCTTAGCTCCTTTCCTTAAGTTCCAATCCCCAAGCACTCCTTAGAGGCCTATGAAGAACCCATCTTCAAGTTCCAACTTCAAAGTTGAAGAACTTCTTAAGTTTCCGCCTTGCGACTAACGTAAAAATACGTTTTTTCCGAAATCTTTCTATTGAGATATCCTTACAACACCCCTAGGGACCTTGGGTTTAAGTCTTGTGGCTAATGGATCAAAATCACAAAATTTTCTCTTTCAAAAGTGGCCTTGGCCGAGAGCAACTATTTCATGGCACAAATGTGTTCTAATTTCTCTAAGTGTATATGAGATATTCTTGCACTAGTAGTAACCTTATAAAACACAATGGAGGGCTTAGATATCAACAAATGTGAGGCTAGGATGAATTTCACTTGGATTAAGCCTATGTGGACAAGTTGACTTGGTCAAATATATCAAGCTTGCAAGACTTATCATCTACATAGGTCAAATGACCATTTTACCTTGCAACATTTCGACCAAGACCATGTGGGGTGCCACGTGTCGCCTCTCATTCTTCCATAAAATTTCAGAACCTCATGGCCCCACAAAAATGTAAAATTCCTCGGGTGGGCCCCACGTGACCAAATCCGTAAAAAAAAAATTCCAAAAATGTTAAAAATCCCATATTCCTCAAATAATACATTTTGAGAATCCAATTCTCAACAACGAACATTTTTCCTTTCCGACGTTCGGAAGATTTTCTGCCGGAAAAACAATTCTTTCTTTCTTACTAATTTCCAAGTCTTGATTCCTAACGTACATTCTCTTATACATGTCCTGGACTTTCGGGGTGTAACAGTTTTTGGGTGAACTCTAAGGTAACAATCCATTCTCATTTTTAAGTAAATTGTGTTGCATGTTGAGGAAGAAAGGACTTGTAGTTGTCTATATTGCTTTTAGGTATATAACATGTAGGAATAGCGATTTGGATTTGAAAGGATTGGATAAGGATGATATGTGAGCATGTTATAACCAAGATACTACCTTAAACTTATTGGATTATTTTAATATGTATTGTGGGGCAGAATTTTACACGTCCGGTTAGGCGTGTAATCCCTCAGACATCAATTGTTAGGCCTTGATTATGGCATGTTGGCTATTGATATCGGACCTTGAAAAGGTGGAAAAGTATGTAGAAACAAAGGAAGTGCTGTCCAATTTTCCGTAGAATAAGGAACTTTATACTTAGAATGTTTGACGAAGAAGTCTAGACGTTAATAGACGTATTTGATTATTATAGGTTGATACTCTACGCGCGGCATATTCGACTTGGCAAGTGGATTTAGCCGAGGAGGTATGTGATTCTTCCTTTTCTCTTGAGCATGATTATTTGTGATATATGTAGTGTGGTAGACGCACGTGTGTTAAAAGAGTTTGATTCCTTTTTGTGTCCTTGACTTGATTCTAAAGTTAAGTGACTTGACGTGAAATGTTAAGGATTTGAATTGTGTTAAAAAGTTGTGAAACCTAATTCGTGAGTAATGGGTATTTGGTCTTTAAAAGAATAAAGTTATCTTGAGTTCGGAAATGTGAGTAGTTGTCCTTGGTTGGTTTAAACATAAAGTGTTATAATAGCTTTATGGAAAGTTAGTTATAATGACTTGAAAAACGAAGGAATGGTTTTATTATTGGATTTAAAATGATAACTTGACAATTTAAAAGTTAGGAGGTTGGTTTCCTTAAAATATATGAGATTTGACTTAAAGATTATGAGACTTAATTTTGAAAGTAAAGAGACTTGACTTATAAATAACTTGATTTAAGGGTATAAGTTACTTGTTTTGAAAAGAGTGAGTTACTTGGGTTTTTAAAAAGTATACTTGACGTTGTTTTAAAAAGTGTAAGCCACTTGGTTTAAAAAGTATATTGCTACTTGACTTTAAAAAGGAGAAGTGTCTTTATTTAAAAAGAAGACATGGTATTGTCTTGATTTGGTTTTAAAGGAAGTCATGGTATTGTCTTGTTTTGGTTTAAAAAGAAGGCATGATATTGTTTTGATTTACTTAAAATGATAGTTACTCTATGATTGATACTACGGGTATTAGTATCGCGTGATTTTGTACTTAAAAAGGGTTCTTTTTAAGAGAGTTGAAGTATGTATTACTTTGGGGTTAAAACCCGGATTTTTGGCGTAAAATGAGAGTCTAAGAGTATGTTAAAATTACCTATGCTAGTTGTGATAGCCTTTGTTGTGCAAGTTTTTTACTTCTATGCTACCGTGTCTCTCGATTGAGGGCCGGTTATTACAGTTGCTTTATGACCCAGGTGAGACCTGGTGTTCATGTGTACTTTTTGGTGTTATATCTTATCATAGACTGCCGACAGTGAGGAAAGAGTTCCACGGGCATGATGATTTTGAGGGCGTGAGTCCCTGACTTGACTGCTTATATATAGACTGTTATGATACTACGGGCGTTAGTATCTTGAGACTTGTTGTGTTAAGGGGGTTTTCTTGTTGTGCTTATGTTGTTACGATAAGCCGGTTGTGCTGGTATTATATCACTTACCCCCCTGACTTGATACATGTGTCGCGGGTTAGCTACCCCCGATGCGAGGAATACCTCATGCGGGTCCATGTGACCTATGCGGGCTACGGTAGTCCAGGAATCACTCCGGGTGTGTTACTCGTCGCGAGAATACCTCATGCGGTCCAAGTGGCCATGCGGACTACGGTAGTCCAGGGAAATGCCGCGGGTTAGCTACCCCCGATGCGAGGAGTACCTCATGCGGGCCCAGGTGGCCTATGCGGACTACGGGAGTCCAGGATTAGGCTCGCACAATGATACTATGGGCGAATGACCCTGCTTCGATCATTAGCAGCCTAGAAAAGACCGGCCGTTACACCTTGCTCTTCTTTTATGTTGTGGAACTATGCGCGGTTAATTGGTTTTTCATACATATCTCGTGGATTTGGTTTGGAAATGTTATGATTTCATTACGATTTTCAGTTTCACATACTTGGTACTGTTAGATCGACCTCTTCGGGCCGCTCATGCCGCAGTAAAGGTACATCGGTTGTTGATCCTCGCCATAGGATCACCGTTACGCTTTAGGAAGCCCCGTTTCTCCGAGGCTTATCTTTTGGTATGATTCTCGTCATTGTAGATTCATGTACATTCAAGGGTATGACGGCCCCGTCCGTCATAGTTGTTACAAACTCTTAGGTCCGTAGTCCCGTTGTAAATTGGGTTTGCAAAGGATGTAATCGCTCGATTGTTGTCATGTATATACAGAAAGGTGACCGTTTTGGTTAGCATGTTTCTTATTTTATATTGTTTCATGTTTATGAGTTTACTTCCGCTGGTTTTTCTCTGATGTTGTATCACTAGGGTGCCCGGGGTAGGACACCAGTCACGGGCCCGAGGTCGGGTCGTGACAAAAGTGCTATCAGAGCAGTTAATCCTCGGAAAGTGTCTACAGACCGTATCTAGTAGAGTCTTGATTATCGGCGTGTTGTGCACCACACCTATAATCAGGAGGCTACATGATATTTAGGATTGGTTTCCATTATTCTCACTCTGAGATCGTGCCTTAGAGCTGTGTTATAAGTTGGACTCCCTCTGACGTATTCTTATGTGCGATTATGCCTCACGCAGCGAAACCAGTGGCCCGGCGGCAAGGCATCGAGGAGCTGCGAGTAGAGCACAGAGGGTTACCGGGGCACAAGCTCAGTCATCACCTGAGGTGGTGTTTCATACGAGGAGTTCTGCGATATCGCCATTTCAATGAGTTTAGCACAATGGCGGAATTCCTATCTGCGACCGTGATATCTCGAGCCTTCGCCCACGGCCGAGCGAGAGAATATGGATTACAAAGAGATGGCCCTGTTACTAGCTAGGATTATAGCAAACAGAGAGTATAGAGTGCACCAATATATCACGGGTCTAGATGATTATCTAGTAAAGGGTTGTACAAGAGTAGATTTTCAGTCGGGCATGGACATTGCCCGCATACAGGCTTATGCGCAGCAGACTGAGGAACGTAGGGATCGACGGAATAACCAAGATCAGCAGAAGAGGGCCAGAACAGCAGGGTCCTTTGGTAACTTTCGAGGCGAACCGCCTCAGCAGCAGACTGGATATGCGCCTCCGCCAGTGCAGAGTGGTCCTCCACAGGCTTCAGGACGTTCAGGATATTCAGGAGTTGGTCAGAGCTCCAGGACTTCTGGTTCACAGATATACATAGGTTCTAGCCAGCCGAATTCATTTTTCCATCAGTGTTCACGATGTGGCAGGCGTCATTCCGGGAAATGTCGTATTTTTACTGGTGCTTGTTTTACCTGCGGTCGTCAGGGCCATGTGATGAGAGAATGTCCTAGTAGGGTGGATACAGGTGGGATGACTCAGCCTACCGGGTCAGTTGCAGGTTCAGTTGTTCGGAGGAGAAGGGGTGTTAGTCAGATGAGACCATCCCTACCTCGGTGTGGCCATTGTGGTAAACCTCATCTTGGGGAGTGTCGTACTACCTCGACATCTTGTTATGCTTGCGGCCAGCAGGGCCATTTCGTGAGAAATTGTCCGACCAGAGGTAGCGCGGATGTAGAGACTCAGCCTTCGGGATCAGTGGCTGGTTCATCGCCTTCTCTAGCTATGCGCCCTGCAGGGCAGGACTTTGATTAGGGTGACGAAGGGAAAGTGAAGAAATAGTTACAGGTATACCCTTAACCCTCTAGAGATTTGTGTTATACCCCGTATTTCCAGAGTATGTACGTGTGGGCGTACGTAGAGAAGTTTGAGCCTTAAGTTAGGCAAGATTCGAAATTTGTGCACAACCCCCGAAAAGAGTCGTTTTCCGACGAAACGTTTTCCGAACTTTGTGTAGGGAAAATTCCGGCTATGTCATTTATTATTTTTGCGGATTTTTTCCGAGAGATGAAATATTTTGGACCAACGAGAGGGCGACACTTGTCACCCTCAAGTGGCAGATTGTGGACGATTTTGGGACGTTTTTCTCCCATGTTTTGTGGCTTGTTTTGTGGCATGTTTTGTGGCCTAATCCTTGGGTCTTTGTTTGTGAGGGATTTGTGGAGTAGGGTTAGGGGCACTTGGGCAAATCTTGGCCCTCCACTTGCCCCCCACTTGGCTTGATCATGGCCCTTGGTTTCCCTATAAATACCCCCCCTTTGTGAAGACTTCTTCATCCAAAAATGTTCTAAGTCTTGAAATCCTCCCTCCCTTCTTATTGTGTTCGTCTAAAGCCTCCCCCTTCCCCTTTGAGAGGCCCTTGGCCGAGAGTTTTCCCCCCCTCCTAGTGGTGTTGGCCGAGGGGTACACCCCCCCTTGCCTTGTTGTTCTCGTAAAGTACACCCCCCCTTGGTAGAAAAATATTCTCCAAGTATTGTTACTATACCAAAATACCTTGGCCTTATACCTTGTCGTATTCCAAAGTTACCTCTATACGTAGAGCCCGAAAATACTACCTTATGTCCTTTTTGTCTCAAACCGAAACCCTAAGGAAATCTTCATAGCTAGTTGAAGTATTAAGTAGAAGTTGCGTAGAACTTCTAAGGGTTGTTTGGAGCGGGTTGGAGCGCCCAGAGTAGGAGCTAAACGTTGCTCAGGATCGACATTATATCTTGGATAATTATGGGCTTATCAAGGTAAATACGCTTGACCTTCTTTTGTAATTAGAGTTTGCATACTGTTGAAGTATAAGAATTAAGTATAAGTTATATACCAGGAAGGTATATAAGAAGGGAACTGAACTGTACTTACATAGGACTGTATTTACAGTAGACTTGTATAACCATTATAGGTTGAAGTACTGCGAGTAGCGTATTCTACTCGAAGGGTGGAAAAGGCTAGCAGGATTACAGTACTTTGGAGCTATTTGCAAATAGTCGATAATCGTCGCGAGGTATGTGATTCTTCCTATCCTCTTGAGCATGATGTATTTTAAAAGAATATATATATAGTACGGTAGACGTACGTGTGTTAACTGAATATAGTTTTACGGCAATGTCTTTTGACTTAAGCCTGAATAATAAGAATCTTGAAGTATTTCAAAAGAATTAAGAATCCTTTTTGAAAGAAGAATAATACTTGGTTTGAAAGCTTAAGAGTTATACTAGCTTTATGAGAAGTTAGGTATAACGACTTAAGAGAGATAAAAAGAATGGTTTATTGCTTTTAAGAAGTTAAGAGACTTGATCTTAAAAGATAAGAGACTTGACTTAATTGAATTGTTATGAAAGTTGTTAAGAAGTGTGAAACCTCATTCGTGCGTAATAAGTACTTGGTTTTTAAAGAATAATGTGTTACTGATTTCGGAAATGAGAATAAGTAAGGAACTTGATTTCTAAAAGAGACTTGAGGAAATTAAAGAGTTTTTGGTTTAAAAGAAAGGCATTCTTTTGTCTTAAAATTGGTTTAAAACATAAAGTGTTATAACAGCTTTATGGGAAGTTAGTTATAACGACTTTATGAAAACGAAAGAATGGTTTTATCATTGGTTTTAAAATGGTAACTTGACTTTAAAAGAAGAAGTGTTTTGGTCTAAAAAGAAGGCATGATATTGCCTTAATTTGGTTTTAAAAGGAAAGTATGGAAGTTGTTTTGACTTACTTAAAAGATGTTAGTCACTCTATACTGCGGGTATCGGGTGACCTTTGTAAAAGAAATGGATCCTTTAAAAAGAGTTTAACATACGTAGTACTTTGGGGTTAAAACCTGGACCTTGGCATAAAATAAAAAGTACCTTGAGTTGTGTGTAACTTTCCTATGTTTGTGTATGATAGCCTTGTTGTGCAAAGTGTTGTATTCTTATGTTACCGCGTCTCTCGAATGGAGGGCCGGTCGTGTTATTCTTGATCATTTTGGACATACTGACACGATGGGTGGCCCACGGGTATGCTTCCACTATGATAGTCCATGGGCATACTGACTCGATGGATGGTCCACGGGTATGCGGCCATGATGAGGGTTTGTTTCCCTGTTGATAGTGTTATTCCATGGACTAGCTCTCCATGAGGTTTTTACTGATCGGCCTTGGTATCTGGTGGTCGGCCAGATTGGCCCCGCCTCGTGGCTGATTCGCCTTGGTACCGTAGTTAGCCCTCGATTTGCCCCGTTCGTGTAGTGACGAAGTCTCGTGACACGCTGGTACCGTAGTTAGCCCTCGTACTTGCCGGCCACGACGTGACACGCCTTGGTATCCGTAGTCGGCTTTCGTACTTGCCGTGTCGCCTTCGTGGTTTGGTTGTATAGTATTGTTAGTACGCACTTGGTGTTCATGTGTACTCCGTGGTGTTGTTATATCATAGATCGCCGATGAGGAAGGTATTCCACGCATGATTGATGCGGCGTGAGACCCATAGTTATATTTGAGTGATGACTCGAGGCGTGAGTCTCGACTTACATACGATCGCTATTTATTGTGAATCGTAGTTTGGTTATCATACATGTCTCCCGCTTTATATAGATCGCTATGATTTCATTTACTGATATTTTTAGTTTCATATACTTGGTACTGTTGCACCGACTCCGGGAGGCTGCGTTCATGCCGCAGGTAGAGGTACATCGGTTGTTGATCCTCGCTCTTAGGATCACAGTTCAGCGTGGGAAGCTCCGTTTCTCCGGAGGCTTATCTTTGGTATGTTACCCTGAGTTGTAGGTTCTTGTACATTCAGGGGTATGGTGGGGCCCTGTCCCGTCATGTTGTATAAAAACTCTTAGAGTCCAGTAGTAATGCAAGTGTGGCGGGTTTGTAAAAAGGATTAAACTGTTCGGTTTGAAAGATTTGTATTCATATATTTTATTGGAAGGTAACCGTTTGGTTGGCCTGGTTTATGATCTTATCTCTTGTTTCATGTTTAAGTTTTATTTCCGCTGATTTTCTCTGATGTTGTATCACTAGGGTGCCCGGGGTAAGGCACCAGTCACGGGCCCGGGATCGGGTCGTGACAATTTTTATGCGTGATATGATGATTTTACGTTAAGTGTTATGTTCGGATAACATTATGTAAATTGTGATTTAGAGAACATGGTTAGTTGAAAAGGTAAGTTTGGGGACCGGGAAATTATGAGCCTTAGAATATTACACGTGGAGACCTTGGATGCGAGGCCATCTTGAGTAAAAGATTTTTGCGGGTGATCTTTGTCGAAGTTCATAGTATACGTGGGGTATATTAGTGTGATAATTCCATGAGTGGCGTAAAGTGAAAGTGGGAAATTGAGCCAAGGAGACCACTAGGTTTTCATGACTTGAATAGTGAGATTGTTCCGGACCGGGAACAAGAGTTTTGTCACGACCCGACCCCGGGACCGCGACTGGTGCCCTACCTGGGCACCCTTACAGGTACACATCAGAGATAATCAGCGGAACATACATGAACCTTTATAAAATAAACAACAGAAGTGAAACAACAGGTTAGCCGATAGGGCTACCTTCCTGGACATACATATATACAACCGAAGCGATTGCCTTTCTTTACAAACCGACCCACAAAATGTAACTACGCACCTCTAAGAGTTTTTAACATAACAACAAGTGGACGGGGCCCCGCCATACCTGAATATACATTAATCTACTACTTCAGGGAAACCCGTACCTAGAGATAAAGCCTCCGGAGCAATTTGATCTTTTTCCCAACAACTGAACCGAGATCCTAAGAGCAAGGATCACCAACCTGGGTACCTAAAACCTGCGGGCATGAACGCAGCCCGAAGGGTCGATAACAGTGCAGAATATGGAGCGAAATAACGTGACAAGAAATGATCATAAGCGTAAAAGAATGACAAGGACAAGTATAAAACAATACATACCAGATCCTGCCATGTCATTACCACTTATGAACTTAATCGCACCTTATTATCTTTTTTCATTCTTAATAAAAATTTACAGCCACATTCTTACGTACATTATTAGAAAAAGAATCATTAAGTTCATTACTATATAACTCACTTATCTTTCATAAGCATAATCCGCCGCTGGGAGGGCACCTATACTACCCGCCCAATCTAGGACGCGATCAAGGTCACATAGTGCGCGTAGGTATCTTGCCCGCCCAATCTCGGTCGATAACGTCATATAGTGCGCGTGGGTATACCGCCCCATTCTGGGTCGATAATGTCATATAGTCCGCGTATAGGTATCTTGCCGGCCCATTCTCGGTCGATAATGTCATATAGTCTACCCGTATAGTATCTTGCCTGCCCGTTCACGGGTCGATAATGTCATATAGTCGCGCGTATGGGTATATCGCCCGCCCATTCTGGGTCGATAATGTCATATAGTGCGCGTATAGTATCTTGCCCGCCCATTTCTGGTCGATAATGTCATATAGTCTGCCCGTATAGGTATACTGCCCGGCCCATTCCTGGGTCGATAATGTCATATAGTCTGCCCGTATAGGTATACTGCCCGGCCCATTCCTGGGTCGATAATGTCATATAGTCTGCCCGTATAGGTATACTGCCCGGCCCATTCCTGGGTCGATAATGTCATATAGTATCCGGGAATTTAACCCAACGTACTACGCGCCTCTACTCCTTTAGAAAGACTCTTTTTGAATTACAACTTCCCAGATACTAACAACTATAGTATCAAGTCCTATCCACCTTTCAAGACAAGTCACAATACCTTTTTAGAAATACAATTACCGACTTCTAAAACAAGTGACTTCTTTCTTAAAAACCCTAAGCAACTGGTACCTTAAAAACAGTTTGCCCTCCTTTATTTCAAAATCATATCATTGCTTACATTACTGAAGAAAATCATTCTTTTAACCTTCCATAAAGCCGTTATAACCAACTTCCCATAAAGCCGTTATAACCCTTTATGGTTTTAGACCAACTCATTCCTTTTATAACCAAGAGACTTCTACTTTTTGAAACCAAGTATTAAATACTTTCAAATCAATTCTCTTAACTTTCAAAAATACAATTAGTCTCTTAACCTTTTGAACTCAAGTGACTTCTTTTATTATAAAACCTTAGGCAATTGATGCCTTAAAATCAAGTTGCCTTTTCATTAAAAACAAGTCATTTATCTTTCCATAAAGCAAATATAACTAACTTCCCATAAAGCCGTTATATTCACTTTATGCCTTAGTCAAAAACAATTTCCTATCCAAGGGACTTATACGTTTAAAACGGAACAAGTATCACATACTTCAAAACTCTTCAAGTCCCTTAACTTTAATACAACATTAGACATCCTTAATACTTTCAAAGAAGTGAGTTAATCTCCTAACTCACCCGGCTTGGCTATTCATAAAACTAGTAAGGGATATCAAGGTGTTGTACGTCTACCGTACTACATACGTGCAACTAGTCATGCTCAAAGATAGGAAAAGTTCTACATACAGTAAATCACACAACTACCTCTTAACTTCTAAGAGTAGAAGGAAACATGAAATGATACCACAAGTATATTCCATACATAGAATCATGCCAAAGGAAGGAAGAGGTTCACATACCTCGCGACGATTGTCGACAAGTAGCAAAATGCTCCAAAGTACTTAAATCTTGATAGCTATTCCACTCTCCATGTAGGATACGCTATACATAGTACTTCAACCTATAATGGTCACAATACGTCCATTAACCTCTCACTTCATACGTAGAATTATTCTAAGTGCTAAGTCACCAATTCTACGGAAAATCGGACAGAACCTCCTTTGTTTCTACTAACTTTGCCACCTTTTTCAAGGCCGAAAATACAATAACCAAACAGCCCCAATTGGCTCACAATTATATAGAAGGTAGTCCAATTCAAATGACTAACTAAACAGCCCCAATTGGCTCACAATTACATTATGGATTTCCAAGGCTATAATCAATCCATAATTCTAATAACCTCTATATAACAACTTCATGCTCGCAACATACAAAGCTATCAACAACAATATAAATATGCAATCTTGTAACACCTTTAAAAGACAAGATTATACCTTAACGATTCGTAATCCAACTCCAATCCGAAGTCGCTCCTTAGTAGTTTAGAGCCTCTCCAAGACACCTCAATCCGCTTGTTGAGACCCTTAGCACAATACCAACAATTATCCTTTCAAATTCCAAGCAAAACCTAGAAAGACCCTTTAGGTTTTCGTTTGCGACTAACCCGAAAACAATCTTTTTCCAAGATTTTTCTATTGAGATGTGTTTACAATACACCTAAGAACCTTGGTTTAAAGTGTGGAATCAAATGGACAAGAAACGAAAATTTTTCTTTCTTCTTCTTAGTGAACCCGTGAGCTTGCTCAATGTTCCTCCAAATTTGTGTAAAATTTTCTAAGTGTCAAGACATCTCTTGCTACTAGTATTAAATAGAGAATTGGATGGTCAAGATAATTACAAATGTGAGGCTTAGATGTGGTCTTACAAAAGATCAAGACTTATTGACCAAGACTAGTCAACCTTCTCAAGCTATACAAGTTGCAAGACTAGTCATCCAAGACTTAAGGTAAATGACCAAAATGGCCATGCCATTTCGTCCAAGGCAATGCTAAGGGGGGGTGACACGTGTCGCCCTCCCATTCGCCACAATAAAACGTTTTTCGACAATTCCATAAATATACTAAAAAAAAAATTCAAGTCTCAAATCTTAACACTTATGAGTTCTTACGTACGTTCCTAAAACATGTCCTGTAAATACGGGGTGTAACAAGTTTGGTACGAAGTGGGTCGGGTTGAGGCCATATCGCGGGTCAACCCGCAACTCAGAATGAGGTGGGGGTCAGTTTGAGGTGGTCCCGCTAGGTGGTAGGGTCACGAGGGTGCTAGGCCCACGTTTAGGTAACCATCATACGAGTTCGTGGATACGTTCGACCAAAATTGGATCATGAAGGCCGGGAATGGCCTTAAAGGAAATTGAAGCTAGTAATGACCAAGTAGGTGGTAGTAACTCCAAGGTTTGGAAACTGAAGCTATGACTGAAATGTAGTACGTATGCTAGAAAGAATTTAGCTGTACGAGAAGGGTACGACGAGTAAGAAAAAGAGCGAACCTGTGTTAAGAGAATGGGAGTGGGAGGTGATCAATATGGACTTTTACAGGGTTACCTCGCACTCAGAGAAAGCATGATCCCATCTGGGTTATTGTCGGCAGGCTGACCAAATCAACCCACTTCCTTCCAGTCAGGACTACGTATTCGGCTGAGGATTAAGCTAGATTGTGAGGAGCCCAGTTCACGGCTAACTTCTGGAGGTCTTTCCAGAAGGGATTAGGGACACATGTGAGTCTCAGTACTGCGTTTCATCCTCAGGCCGACGGACAGGAAGAGCGTACTATCCAGACACTTGAGGATATGCTGCGGGCCTGTGTTATTGATTTCAGGGGTATCTGGGAGGATCATTTACCTCTTGTGGAGTTTGCGTATAACAACAACTACCATTCCAGTATTCAGAGGGCGCCTTATGAAGCCTTATACGGGAGGAAGTGCAGGTCACCGATAGGCTGGTTTGATGTGGGCGAAGTTCAGTTAGTCGGGCCGGACTTGATTCAGCAGGCGGTGGATAAAGTGAAGCTTATCCAGGAGCGGTTATTGTCAGCTCAGAGTCGACAGAAGTCATATGCAGATAATCGGCGTCGACACTTGGAGTTTGAGATGGATGATTGGGTCTTCCTGAAGGTATCACCCATGAAGGGTGTGATGATGTTTTGGAAGAAGGGGAAACTTAGCCCAAGGTACATTGGGCCTTATCAGATTGTCCGTAGGGTAGGCAAGGTTTCCTATGAGTTGGATCTGACGTCCGATCTGGAGGCAGTACATGTCACGACCCGATTCCGGGCCCGTGACTAGTGCCTTACCCCGGGCACCCTAGTGATACAACATCAGAGTAATCAGCGGAATATAAAACGATACAAGACATATTATGAAATATGAAACAATAATCTGAGAAAAACTTGCCTTTCGGCATATATAAAAATGACAACTTTTTCAACATGAACAGTTTAATCCTTTTACAACCCCGCCACAATAAGATTACTGCACCTCTACGAAAGATATGACAACAACGACGGGACAGGGCCCCGTCATATCCCTGAATGTAAGCACCTACGACAACAGGGGACTATACCAAGATAAGCCTCCGGAGAAACGGAGCTTCCCAAAGTCGACTGTGACCTAAGAGCGAGGATCAACGGCGGTGTACCTTTACTGCGGCATAACGCAGCCCCGAAGGAGGTCGATGCATAACAGTGCAGAGTATGTGAAATCAAAATAAATCAGTAAATGAAATCATAGTAGTCATATAAAGCGGGAGACATGTATGATAACCAAACTACGCTTTACAAAGCGATCATGTCAAGTCGTGACTCACGCCTCAAGTCATCACTCAAGTATAACAAGGGTCTCGGGCCCACAACATCAATCACGCGTGGAATACCTTCCTCACCGCCGGCGATCTATGATATAAAAGCACCAAGGAACACATGAACACGGGTCCCACGTGTCATAATAAAATCAGACGGTAAGTGCGAAGGCATAGCCAACTACTAAAAACCCACAGCACCAACAAGGTCATGAATCGTATCATAAGATCTGTCTAGACCGTCACATGATCAAAGCCGCCACTTGCCCGATATCAATGTCTGCTGCGTCTAACCACGAACTCCGCGACTCGCGTAGGCCAATCTCATCGGCCGCGTGAGGTATTCCGCATCGAGGGTAGCTACTCCGGCGTCGCCCCGACTTCCGAGTCGCGCAGCCACGCGACCGCGTGCCATAAAGGACGACGCTAACTCGAACTCTCGTAGCTCGCATAGGCCCCGTGACCGCGTAGGTATTCTCGAATCACGGTCCTGCATCACCGAGTCTACCCGCGTCGGAGGCGCTTAACCCGGAATCATCTCAAGAGATGAATGCCACAATACTATCATAACGATCGATAGTTAATAAGCACAATCAAGAAACCCCTTTACACAAACATCACAAGATACTAACACGTAGCGCCCTAACACGTTTACTTATCAAAGCAACAAGAAAGTATTACAAGGCTATCACAAACCAATACAATCAAGTTGTTCACACAAGGTACTTCCTACTATATGATCAACAAGATCGGGTTTTATCCCCAAAGCACTTCATACATTAACTCTTTAAAAGATACGTTACTTTCACAAAAGTCACACAATACCCGTAGTATATGAAAATAGAGTGATTATCTTTTAAAGAAAATCAATTACTTCTCTTTGTAAAATCAAGTAGCAACATTCTTTTCCAATGTTCAAGTTTGCCTAATTTCCAATGTTCAAGTTTCTCATTTTTTTGAAAGGTTTAGTAGTTCATAGTCTTATTCATTTAGGAATATAATTCTCCTTTAAACAATCAGAAACCTAAGCCTTATATGTGAGTAGGATATTCTTGTTTATTACAATCTTATTACAATGACCATGATCTAGGAAATATCATTTTGTCTCATCTTAGCTTCTATGCAGATGGAAGCCTTCTAGTTTTAATAATACTTAATTAGTCAAAACATTTCCTTTTATTAACGCTGCAGTGGTTTGTCGATACACATTCTGATTTCCGAAATCAGTAAAACATTCTTAAGCCGTTATACCTAACTTCCCATAAAGCTAGTATAACTCTTAAGTTTTTCAAAACCAAGTATATTACTTCTTCTTTCAAAATGATTCAAAATCTTTTGAAATACTTCAAGTTCTTTATTAACACATAACAAGCCAGTTATAGTTCAAATCAGTTACCTTTTAAAGACCACAAGTATTTTCTTACCAACATAAAGCTATTATAACCAACTTCCCATAAAGCCGTTATAACACTTTATGTTTTAAATCAACCAAATACGTTTAGCACGTATGCGTCTACCGTACTACATAGTTCACACATATCATGCTAGAAGAGATAGGAAGAGGTTCACATACCTCGCGACGAGTATCGACTAATAGCAAAACGCTCCAAGTACTTCCAAACGTCGGCTACTCCTTAAGCCAAGTAGATCGCGCCACACGTAGTACTTCAACCTATAAGGCCACAAGGCGCTTATTAACATTTAGATCTCATCGTAGAACATTCTACCGAAAATTCGGCACCTCCCCATGCGTAAATCTCTCTCTCTATCGAGGCCGGCTGCCAACCACCGGGGTTATACATCTAACCCTAACGGTACAATTCTACTACACGGTACTACTACACAAGTCTCTTATGTCTGACCCTATGTAATTACGATTCGATTCTTCTTTCAATTCGTGCTTAAGTCGCAAGACATTGCGTAAGTATTATTCAGGCTTAAGTCAAAAGACATTGCCGATACTACGTTCAGTTCTATATATAGTATACTTCAATTATATATTCTAACAATATGTAATATCCAATTACAATAGAGGGACAAGATAATTACCTCGATAAGCCCATAATTATCCTAGTTAAAGTCGATCCGGGAAATCGTTTAGCTCGACTCCGCGCTCAACCCGCTCTAAACCACCCTTAGAAGTTCTAACCAACTTCTACACAATACTCCAATGTACTATGGAGATTTTCCTAGGGTTTCGGTTTGTGGTAGACGGAAGTATAATAGTATTTTCTGGGCTTTTCGTATAGGTATAACCTTAGAATACAACAAGGTATATGGCTAAGGTAATTTGGGCATTATAACAATACTTTTGAGAGTATTTCTACACCACAAAGGGGGGGGTATTATACGAAAGCAACAAGGCTAGGGGGGGGTACCCCACGGCCACACTACTAGGAGGGGGGGGAGAGGGCTCTCGGCCAAGGGGGCCTTTCAAAGGGGGAGAGGGGCTCTTGGACGAGAGTCAACAAGAGGGGAGAGGGAGGGATTTTAACACTAAGGATTATTTAGGAATGGATGAATAAGTCTTCAAAGGGATGGGTATTTATAGGCCAAGTGAAGGCCAACCAATGGCCAAGATTGAGCCAAGTGCTACACAAGTGTAAGGCCAAGATTTGGGCATGTGTACATAGCCAACTTGCACACAAAATATCCTACCTACTACTTGACAAAACTCACCCAATTCGTCCCATGCTTTACCGCCCACTCCCACCAACTAGAGGGTGACAAGTGTCGCCCTCTCGTTGGTCCAAAATGTTTCGTCTCTCGGAAAAATCCGCAAAAATTAGAAATGACATAGCCGGAAATTCCCCTACGAAAGTCGTGGAAAACGCTTTCACTAAAACGACTCAAACCGGGTGTTATGCACAAATAAAATTCGGCCAAGCACTTTAAGGCACAAACTTTTCTACGTACGTCCCCGCGTACATACTCTGGAAATACGGGGTATAACATTCTCCCCTCCTTAGAAACATTCGTCCCGAATGTTCCTTCTAAGTCTCAAAACAAACGCGCGCCAGTATAGTCTTCACTACTATACTTACGAGAACAAACTCGCCACATAGGCCACGTAAACAATCACGCAAAATACTTATATCCAAGTCCACGAGGAAACACCTCTAACATCACCACAACCACCTCTCTCCAGGGTCTAAAATATACTTCCTTCGTACCTTCTCTCTACAAAAGAAATGATCACACCTATGCTCGCCATACATGCTCACTTCTCTCTTTACTCGTCGAGATACCACTTTGTCACTTTGCCTGAGGCATTAACCTTCTCAGGCGACCCAACAAATGGCACCACTTTTGTCCCTTTGTCGCGAGCCTTGCTCCGACGACCCAACAAATGGTACCGGGCTGCTTGCGATCCCGGAGGATGTCGTACACTCAAACTCTTACCACATTCTGATACGGCTTCATTATCTAAAACTCGGGGTTACTATCTCTAACGTGGTCATCATTAACTGGGAACACTCTGGATGGATCTCCGATACTTTCCCGATCATATCAATACTAAAGAGCGTACGTACTGCCTACTCAGTCGGAGGACAATTTCTAACATATACGCAACCTGTCCTATTCTTCACATGAACTCAAAGGGCCCAAAGTAACTCGCTAAGTTTTCTCGCTTCCAAAACTCGTCACACCCTAACCGGTGGTACTTTCAAGAAGATCGACGCCAACTCAACTCTAAGCGTGCCGCCGATTATCCGCACGATTTCTCGAGCTACCAGAACCTCTTCTAGACAAGCTTTACCCTATCCACAAATACCGACAAGCTCAACCAACTAATCAACCTTGCCAACATCGAACCAATCGACCAGGCAATTTACACTTCCGCCCAACAAGGCCTCATAAGGCGACACTAAAACTGAAATGGTAGCTTAAACACTCCTCCGCAGAGACAACAATCCCCACAACTACCTCAAATACACACACCGGCCCGAGGCGAACGCGATTCTCGAGACTCACCGAGTTCCTAACCCCGCTGGTAAAACTTCCGTAAACAAAAACAGCCGCACTGGCTCCACTGTCGCCTTAAGGTGAAGGTAGGCACCCCGCAGCCTTACAACCTTCTCGATAACTCAACACACCGAGTAAACGGCCCCGATCAAGAACATGATGGGCTGCTCCCATCGCCCGACCATCGTCGAACGCATCCACGAATTCGTGACGGTTAACTAAACTTGGGCCTAACACCCTCACAACCCTAACACAAGTGGGACCACCACAAACCGACCCCACCACCAAACAGCCGCGGGTTGACCCGCATCACGGCCTCAATCCGACCCGCAACGCCGCACAACACTAGCTCCCGATCCGAACAATCTCACTAATCATGTTTCAAAACCTGGCGGTCTTCTTAGCTCAACGACCCCCTTTCTTTCCACCCTACTCGGGACCTATCCCAACATAATTCACGTGCACTAGGCACTTCCAATAAGGGTCAAACATAACACTACACATTTTCTCGAGATGTCCTCACCTCTAAGGTCTTTACGTAAAAAGCTCTAAGGCTCAAACCTTCTATCCCCAATCTTACTCGGCTAAACAACCATGATCTAATCACGACTAACACACCGCTATCGTAACATAGCACTTAAGGTATACTCACCTTATCACACATACCGATTTCTGTAGGTTAAAGATATATCTATATCTACCGCTTCACTCCTTAGTCGTCTAATCAAACTCGCCTGCAGGCGATAGCTGGAAGGTGACGACTACCCATCGATCCTCAAGGCTAAGTCCTCCTACAAGGACACCCATTCGACACATGGCCCTCGACGGCCGCAGTACAACAAGTACCAACTAAAAGACGACATTCCCGATGACGTCATTACATCTGGAACCTAAGCCCCGGAGTTCTAACCAACTCCCGTGATACCCCGAATGTCCTGAACTCCGTGGAAGACCACTCAGACCGCGAGGTGCATAATCTAATCACGCGAGGTGACTCGCCTCGAAAGTTACCAAAGGACCTTTGCCGCTCGCCCTCTTCGTTGTCCTTCGTTAACCCGCCGATCTCTACGCCGGCCACGCGCATAAGCCCGCATACGTGCCATGCTCAAGCCCAATCAAGAATTACTCTTGCACAACCTCTTTTAGATAGTCCTCAAGACTCGCGGTACATCGGTATACTCTCGTAGCCAAATCTATAGCTAGTAATGTGGTTGCTTCTTTGCAATCTATATTCACCGCTCTGGCCGTAACGAAGGTTCAAATATCATGGCCGCAGAGGAATCGCCGCCGCGTGCTAAACTCTTTGGGCTAGCGACGCCGCAGAACTCCCGAATGAAGCACCACCTAAGGTGATAATTGGGCCTGTGCCCACGTAACCCTTCTCAGATTTACTCGCAGCCTCCTGGCCGCTTTGCCTTCCTGGGCCCGGGTTGCCCTACGCGGAGGCATAACGATAAGGGAAAGAATTTACGTTAGAGGGTCCAACTTACAACACAGCTCTAAGGCACGATCTCAGAGTGAGAAGAATAGAAACCAATCCTAAATATCCTATAGCCTCCTGATTATTGGTGTGGTGCACAACACACCGATAATCAAGACTACTGGATACGGTCTGTAGACACTTTCCGAGGATTAACTGCTCTGATACCACTTTTGTCACGACCCGATTCCGGGCCCGTGACTGGTGCCTTACCCCGGGCACCCTAGTGATACAACATCAGAGTAATCAGCGGAATATAAAACGATACAAGACATATTATGAAATATGAAACAATAATCTGAGAAAAACTTGCCTTTCTAAGATATATAAAAATGACAACTTTTTCAACATGAATAGCTTAATCCTTTTACAACCCCGCCACAACAAAGATTACATGCACTTACGAAAGATATGACAACAACGACGGACAGGCCCCGCCATACCCGAATGTAAGCACCTACGACAACAGTGGACTATACCAAGATAAGCCTCCGAGAAACGAGCTTCCCAAAAGTCAATCGTGACCCTAAGAGCGAGGATCAACGATCGTGTACCTTTACTCGCGCATGAACGCAGCCCCGGCGAGGTCGATAACAAAATTTAGTATGTGAAATCAAAATAAATCATCAGAATGAAATCATAGTAGTCATATAAAGCAGAGACATGTATGATAACCAAACTACGCTTACAACAAAGCGATATGTCAAGTCGTGGACTCACGCCTCAAGTCATCACTCAAGTATAACAAGGGTCTCGTGCCCACAACATCAATCATGCCCGTGGAATACCTTCCTCACCGCCGGCAGCTTATGATATAAAAGCACCAAGGAACACACATGAACACCGTGTCCCACTGTGTCATAATAAAATCAGACGGTAAGTACGAAGGCATAGCCGATTACTAAAAACCCACGCACCAACAAGGTCATGAATCAGATCATAAGATCTGTCTAGACCGCCACATGATCAAAGCCGCCACTTGCCCGCAGATCAATGTACGCTGCCTAACCTCGAACTCCCGCACCGCGATAGGCCAATCTCATCGCCCGCATGAGGTATTCCCGCGTCGAGGGTAGCTACTCCCGCATCGCCCCGACTTCCGAGTCCGCATGGCCACGCGACCGCATGCCCATAAAGGACGACGCTAACTCGAACTCTCGTAGCTCCGCGATAGGCCCTCAGACCCGCATGAGGTATTCTCGAATCATGGTCCTGCATCACCGAGTCTACCCCGCATCGGAGGGCTTAACTCCCTAATCATCTCAAGAGATGAATGCCACAATACTATCATAACGATCGATAGTTAATAAGCACAATCGGAAACCCCTTTACACAAACATCACAAGATACTAACACACGTAGCGTCCTAACACGTTTACTTATCAAAGCAACAAGAAAGTATTACAAGGCTATCACAAACCAATACAATCAAGTTGTTCACACAAGGTACTTCCTACTATATGATCAACAAGATCGGGTTTTTATCCCCAAAGCACTTCATACATTAACTCTTTAAAAGATACGTTACTTTCACAAAAGTCACACAATACCCGTAGTATATGAAAATAGAGTGATTATCTTTTTAAAGAAAATCAATTACTTCTCTTTGTAAAATCAAGTAGCAACATTCTTTTCCAATGTTCAAGTTTGCCTAATTTCCAATGTTCAAGTTTCTCATTTTTTTTTGAAAGGTTTCGTAGTTCATAGTCTTATTCATTTAGGAATATAATTCTCCTTTAAACAATCTGAGAAACCTAAGCCTTATATGTGAGTAGGATATTCTTGTTTATTACAATCTTATTACAGCAGCCATGATCTAGGAAATATCATTTTGTCTCATCTTAGCTTCTATGCAGATGGAAGCTTCTACTGGTTTTAATAATACTTAATTAGTCAAAACATTTCCTTTTATTAACGCTGCAGTGGTTTGTCGATACACATTCTCGATTTCCAAATCAAGAAACATTCTTAAGCCGTTATACCTAACTTCCCATAAAGCTAGTATAACTCTTAAGTTTTTCAAAAACCAAGTATATTACTTCTTCTTTCAAAATGATTCAAAAATCTTTTGAAATACTTCAAGTTCTTTATTAACACATAACAAGCCAGTTATAGTTCAAATCAGTTACCTTTTAAAGACCACAAGTATTTTCTTACCAACATAAAGCTGTTATAACCAACTTCCCATAAAGCCGTTATAACACTTTATGTTTTAAATCAACCAAATACGTTTAGCACATGTACGTCTACCGTACTACATAGTTCACACATATCATGCTAGAAGAGATAGGAAGAGGTTCACATACCTCGCGACGAGTATCGACTAATAGCAAAACGCTCCAAGTACTTCCAAACGTCGGCTACTCCTTAAGCCAAGTAGATCGCGCCACACGTAGTACTTCAACCTATAAGGCCACAAGGCGCTTATTAACATTTAGATCTCATCGTAGAACATTCTACCGAAAATTCAAAGACTCCCCGCAACAGCGTAAATCTCCTCCTCTATCGAGGCCGGCTACCAAGCCAACCAGGGGGGGTTATACATCTAACCCTAACGGGTACAATTCTACTACACGGTACTACTACACAAGTCTACTGTAATACAGCCCTATGTAATTACAGTTCAGTATTCTTCTTTCAATTCAGGCTTAAGTCGCAAGACATTGCCGTAAGTATTATTCAGGCTTAAGTCAAAAGACATTGCCGATACTACGCTCTTCTATATATAGTATACTTCAATTATATATTCTAACAATATGTAATATCCAATTACAATAGAGGACAAGATAATTACCTCGATAAGCCCATAATTATCCTAGTTAAAGTCGATCCCGGAAATCGCTTAGCTCAACTCCGAGCGCCCAACCCGCTCTAAACCACCCTTAGAAGTTCTAACCAACTTCTACACAATACTCCAACAGACTATGGAGATTTTCCTGTGGTTTCGGTTTTGTGGATCGACTAAGTATAATAGTATTTTCTGGCTTTTCAGATAGGTATAACCTTAGAATACAACAAGGTATATGGCTAAGGTAATTTGGGCATTATAACAATACTTTTGAGAGTATTTCTACACCACAAAGGGGGTATTATACAAAGCAACAAGGCTAGTGGGTACCCCACTACCACACTACTAGGAGTGGAGAGGGCTCTCGCCATGGGCCTTTCAAAGGGAGAGGGCTCTTGACGAGAGTCAACAAGAGGGGAGAGGAGGGATTTTAACACTAAGGATTATTTAGGAATGGATGAATAAGTCTTCAAAGGGATGGGTATTTATAGGCCAAGTGAAGGCCAACCAATGGCCAAGATTGAGCCAAGTGCTACACAAGTGTAAGGCCAAGATTTGGGCATGTGTACATAGCCAACTTGCACACAAAATATCCTACCTACTACTTGACAAAACTCACCCAATTCGTCCCATGCTTTATCACACTCCCACCAACTGTAGGGTGACAAGTGTCGCCTCTCGTTGGTCCAAAATGTTTCGCCTCTGAAAAATCCGCAAAAATTAGAAATGACATAGCCGAAATTCCCTACGAAAGTCGGAAAACGCTTTCACTAAAAACGACTCAAACCGGGTGTTATGCACAAATAAAATTCGGCCAAGCACTTTAAGGCACAAACTTTTCTACGTACGTCCCCGCGTACATACTCTGGAAATACGGGGTATAACAGTACATCCAGTTTTTCATGTGTCTATGTTGCGAAGGTGTATCGGAGATCCATCTAGAGTGCACCCGATTTGTGATGTCCAGGTGATAGAGGGGTTATCGTATGAGGAGAGTCTCATAGCGATACTCGATCTTCAGGGTAGGAGACTACGGACAAAGGGTGTGGCTTCCGTCAAGGTCTTATGGCGGAACGAGAACAGAGAGGAAATGACATGGGAAGAAGATGAGGACATGTTGAGGAAGTATCCTCACTTATTCCTTTCACCCACTTTCCTGCTTGTTAGTTTTAAATTGACATACATGCTTAAGTGTTGTTGTGGCCATGTAGAGCGTTCCTTTTTGCAAGAAGAATAGTTAAGAGGGTCTATGTCGATATTTTGATTTGAGTAAGCATAGAAGGAACATTCGGGACGAATGTTTCTAAGGGGGGGGGGCGAGAATGTTACACCCCGTAATTCAGGTCATGCTTATAGAACGTACGAAAGGAATTAAGATTTAAATTTTAGAAAGATAGTTTGACAGAATGTTATGGACGGATTTTAGTCAACTTTGGGGGCAGTTTGTGCCCAATTACCTTAGGAGTTCCTAGGTGTTTCAAAATCCTAGTATATAGTTCGTTGAGTCTAGTTCCCAATGCAACAAACCGCTCGTCGATAGGGCATCGAAGTAGAAAGTTATGGGAGTTACAAGTTCAGTGCGCAGACGAGAAGGAGAGTGTTTTCAGCCTGAGGCCACAGCGCCGCGGCGCCGGATGCAGGGTCGCGGCGCCAGATATACTGGGGTTCTCTGAAGTTACAGCGCCGCGGCGCCGGAATGCAGGGCCGTGATGCCGTATATACTGAAGTTCTCGGAGGTTTCAGCGCCCGCGGCGCCGAGGCGGGATTTTTGCGAAAACTGGGGGGAAAATCAGAAGATTTTTTTTGTAAAGGCCATGGGTGGGCGACAAGTGTCCCTCCCATCTGATTGTGAGGAAGTCCTATTTATTGACCAAGTCTTGAAGACTTGGTCATTCTTCAAGAACCCCCTTCTCTCTAAAAATCCCTCTTCATTCTCTCTAAAAATCCCTCTTCATTCTCTCTAAAAATTCAAGGAAAAACCAAGGCCTAGAGAAATTTCGGAAAGGCGGCAAGAAGGAAATATGTTGACAAGCTTGTAGGAGGTTTGTGGAGGTGATTGTGGAAAGAGGGCAAGTGAGATTTGTTGGACTGTTTTTGGGTGAACTCTAAGGTAACAATCCATTCTCCTTTTTAAGTAAATTGTGTTGCATGTTGAGGAAGAAAGGACTTGTAGTTGTCTATATTGCTTTTAGGTATATAACATGTAGGAATATCGATTTGGATTTGAAAGGATTGGATAAGGATGATATGTGAGCATGTTATAACCAAGATACTACCTTAAACTTATTGGATTATTTTAATATGTATTGTGGGGCAGAATTTTACACGTCCTAAAGGCGTGTAATCCTCAGACATCGAATTTTTAGGCCTTGATTATGGCATGTTGTCTATTGATATCGGACCTTGAAAAGGTGGAAAAGTATGTAGAAACAAAGGAAGTGCTATCCAATTTTCCGTAGAATAAGGAACTTTATACTTAGAATGTTCGACGAAGAAGTCTAGACGTTAATAGACGTATTTGACTATTATAGGTTGATACTCTACGCGCGGCATATTCGACTTGGCAAGTGGATTTAGCCGAGGAGGTATGTGATTCTTCCTTTTCTCTTGAGCATGATTATTTGTGATATATGTAGTGCGGTAGACGCACGTGTGTTAAAAGAGTTTGATTCCTTTTTGTGTCCTTGACTCGATTCTAAAGTTAAGTGACTTGATGTGAAATGTTAAGGATTTGAATTGTGTTAAAAAGTTGTGAAACCTCATTCGTGAGTAATGGGTATTTGGTCTTTAAAAGAATAAAGTTATCTTGAGTTCGGAAATGTGAGTAGTTGTCCTTGGTTGGTTTAAACATAAAGTGTTATAATAGCTTTATGGAAAGTTAGTTATAACGACTTTATGAAAACGAAGGAATGGTTTTATTATTGGATTTAAAATGATAACTTGACAATTTAAAAGTTAGGAGGTTGGTTTCCTTAAAAGATATGAGATTTTTTTTTTTTAGGTAAATGCAAATATTATTACTAATAATGAAAAGAAAGTGGCTACAATCAGTCGTTGAGGTATCTCAAGCCTCAACGTAATGTAAACAAGAAGAGAGGGGGGGAGGGGTGGTCACTCAAATGGTGTCATTACAAGAGGGGATAAAATCATAGAGAACTCTATAAGATGTTGTTTTGATTCTTGCAATGACCTCTTCTGCCGGAAAGCTTGTACCTTCAAAGAGCAATGTGTTTCTTGCCCTCCAAATCTCATAGACCACTATGCAAAAAGTAAGCAAAATAGCTTTGGCTCGGATTCTTGTCCCGCGGTGATCTTTCTTAATCCACTTAAGGGAGCTTTCAACAGTTGTCATCTCTCTTCTAATACCCAACCAATATTTTATGCACTTCCAGATCATGTGTGTGTAGGGGCAAGTAAAGAAGAGGTGTTCCCTTGTTTCATTAGCTTGCTTGGAGAATCCGCAAGATTTATCCTCCAAGTTGAGATATGATAGAGTATCATTTGTAGCTAACCGCTTTCTGCAATTTAGCCACACAGTAAAAGAGAATTTGGGAGGAATGAAGCCTTTCCAAATTTGTGACATCCAAGGCTTTTTAACTTGCGGAGTGCGCAAGATATTATACACGAGGCTTGAATCAAATTTACCGTTGGCACAACACTTTGTAAAGCCGTCAATAGCATCACCATGGCTACCAAAGATAGAAACAAATTTGTCGCGAATCCCACAAATCCTTTTGAATAAGGGGGAGTCCCTAGGACGTACCTCATAGTCCCAAATTGTAATACCTCTCAAATAGTGGCTATTGATCCATTGGACCCATAGAGAATCAGCATCCGTGTGAGTTTGCCAAATAGTCCTGGATAGCAAGGCATGATTCCATTCCTTGATGTTCATTAGACCCAAGCCACCTTCAGTTTGAGGCAAGCAAATGATATCCCAAGAAACTCTTGGAGGTTTCCCTCTCCATAAGAACTGAATACAAGCAGACCATACCTTGTTGATAATAGTGGCCGGGATAGGAAGTGCCCGGAACCAAAAACTCTCAACCCCTTGGACAACCGACCTGATTAGTTCCAGCTTACCCGCATAAGAAAGGGTGTGATGCCCCCATTTCTGAATGTAATTCGAAATTGCACTAGTGAATGGAGCAAATTGGTCCACCGAGACTGAAATTGGGGAAAAAGGGATCCCCAAGTATCTTACTGGAAAGCTACCAATGGCGAATCCCACTCTGGACAATATCAAGTCACGAACTGTAATATGCATTCCCGCTAAGTAGACAGAGGATTTAGACGGGTTAAGAGTTAGCCCTGAGGCAGCCTCCAACTCTTCCAGACAATTCATAAGAATCTCAACTGAAGATATATCTCCTTTGGCAAAAAGCATGAGGTCATCCGCAAATGCAAGATGAGTAATGCCCAATTTCTTGCACTTTGGAAAATATGAGAAAGCTCTTGCCTCAGCCTTCATTTTAAGCAGCCTTGAGAGGTATTCCATGCACAAGATAAAGAGAGTAGGGGACATAGGATCACCTTGTCTTAGGCCACGCTTTCCTTTGAAGTATCCATGTAGCTCACCGTTGATAGAAAGGGAGAAGGAGGTTGAGCTAACACATTCCATGATCCAACTTGTAAATCTTTCTGGAAATTTTAGACTTCTTAGTACCAATTTGAGGAAACTCCAAGAGACTGTATCGAATGCTTTACGAAGGTCCACCATAAGCATACATCTTGGTGAGACTCTGACTCTATTAAATCCCCTCACAAGCTTTTGTGCCACATATACGTTGTCCATCATGTTTCTTCCTTTCACAAAAGCCCCTTGGGATTTGTCAATGAGAGAAGGAAGGATCAATGCCATTCTGTTAGCTAGAATCTTTGTGATGATCTTATAGACCACATTAGTCAATCCGATGGGCCTGAAATCATTTACCTTAGGATCATGATCAGTCTTTGGTAGTAGGGTAATGATGGTATAATTCACCTGCTTCAAAAGAACTCCAGTAGAGAAAAACTCTTGGACACTTCTTACAACATCATGGCCCACATCTCTCCATCTATTCTTGAAGAAGGCAGCCGAATAACCATCCGATCCAGGTGCCTTGTCATTGCCTATATCAGAGAGAGCTTCCCAAATCTCCTTTGGGGTGATGAAATGCAAAAGCTGTAATTTCTCCTCTTCACTTAGCTTCGGGCCATAGTTGAATACTTCAGGATCAAAGTTGGTAGTGGATCTGGAAGTACCTAATAGATCTTTGTAAAATTCCACAAGCAACTTCCTAACTTCTTCTGGTGATGTAGTGATAGTACCATTAGCTTTAACAAGAAAGTTAATAGAGTTCCTGACATTACTCCTCTTGATCAAGCTATGAAAGTATTTGGAGCATCTATCACTTCCAATCAAGTGTTTCTGTCTTGACTTCTGCCTTATGAAGTGTCTTACTGCTTCCAGTAAGGTGTTTGCTCTAGCTCTTGAGGACTTAACCTTGGCTTTTAGCTCCTCATCAAAGGGATTTTCCATGTGTGCATTGATATCCTCCTTGAACTCAATGTTTGCCCCTTTTGCTCTTTGTTCAATACCCCCAAAGGCACTTATGTTCAAAGCCCTTAATGGTTGCTTTAAGGCTTTCAATTTTGAGGCAAGGACGAATTGAGCAGTTCCCAATATGTCTTGTCTCCAACATGAAGTCATTATGTCCTCAAAGGCTGGGTGAGAAAGCCACATATTCATGAACTTGAAAGGGCGCTTCCCAACATTATAGGATGCAATAACCGTTGCTATCACAGACAAATGGTCTGAGACAGGTTCCATAGGCATGAAATTGGCCGTGCATTCTAGGGTCAAATCACTCCAATTTTGATTCATCAACACTCTATCAAGCTTAGACCAAATCGAACCATTTGTTCAAGTGTAGAAGGAACCGGAAGAAGGAGCGTCTTCTAGTCCATGAGAAATCCTGAAATCGCCAAGATCCCTAAGTGCATAAGGCGTGAGAGGAGGACCCCCCACCTTATCATTAGGGTTGCAGTAAGTGTTGAAATCTCCCATAATCATCCAAGGCTTAGTGATGCCAATGCCCAAGTGAGAAAGGTGATGCCAAAGCATCCTTCTATCCGAGATGCTATAAACTGGGTACACAAATGTGGCAAGGAAGGACACTTGTGTTATATTGCAACTTGCCTGGACATGGATATGCTGAGAGTCCATACCAAGCACTTCGCAACAAACCCTAGATGGATCCCAAAGTAATAGCATTCTTCCGCCTCCAATGAATTCCAAATTTGAGCAAAACTTCCAAGCTTTGAATCTTTGAGTAGAGAAAGACTCTGTCCTTGGCCGAGATAGTTTAGTTTCCAATAGACAAATCATAGCCGCGTCATGCTGTTTTGTGATACTACACACTAGAGCTTGCGTGGCTGCCCTATCCCTCTGTCCGCAAAGACCACGGACATTCCAACAAAGTATTTTCATTAGGAAACAAAGGAGGTTTTGTTAGCACCTCCGCGCTTAGCTGCCTTCGCTTTCCCACTGCTTTTCGGCCCATTCTTTTTTGACAATACTTCTTGCCATCCATCATCTTTGTTGCTGAAAGCCATAACTTGTGTTCCAGCCAAGCTATGTTCCCCGCGTTCAAAGTTAACCTTACGTGACACAAGTTGAGCCTTTTCCGTAACACCCTTGTATGTTTCTCCATCCAACGGCGTGGCGGGTTCATAGGCATCTCAGAATCAGAATGTTTTGACTCACAACTCATCCTAACATGTTGTGCACTGCCATGGTGAGAATTAGGCAGTGAGGACTTTGCTTGAGAATCCCGCAAACATGATGGGCCAGAATGACCCAAAACCGGAGGACCCGCGGCATGTGAAGCTTCTCCCAAACTTCCGGTACCAGGAGGTGTTGTGTGCTCAGTTTCTTCAATGTCCATCAAGTTATCAGCATCTACGGTATGTTGAGAAGTTGGTGGATGGGGGGGAGGAGGGTTGGTTCCACCCGTACCTCTGTTGACCTCCAAACAAGTAGAATATTCCTTATTGTTAGGGGGTACCTCAGTATTGCGTGTTTTTGGAGCTTCTTCATTGTTGACATCATCCCTCAGCTTCCTACACTTCAAATGGTTGTGTCCAAAAGCCGCACAATGATAGCAAAAGTCCGGGTAATTCTCATAGTTTACCCTTTGAGTATACCTTCTGTTATCGGGGAGTTTGACGACAAAATCCATTATTGGCTCCTTGCTAACATCCACTTCCACTAGAACTCTTGCATAGTTCATTTTAGACCTTTCCTTAGTATATTGGTCCGTGTAAAGAGGTTTTCCTACACGTGAAGCAATCTTACTAAGGCCCGTTGCACTCCAAATAGAAAGGGGAATGTCCGGAAAAGTGACCCAAATAGGAATGTCCATGAATAAATCATCCGTTATTAGAACTCCTTTATTGATAGCCTTGAGCATCATGGTTTTCCCGTAGACCATATAAGGGCCTCCGTGAAGTACATTAGTGCGCTCCTCCTCCGTCATGAATTTGAACATTGTCCAGCCTTTGCCATATGGTATAATACGACATTTAACTCCCCATCCTTTCACAATGGTATTCAATGCTTCTCTTCCCGGGAAAGGACCCGTGAAGCAACCTATTAGGCAATAGCCCCATGTTTCTATGAAAGGAACTTCATCCTCAGCTTCTATATCTACTTCCGCCCCTTGTTGTTCAATAAATTGTAACTTCATACCTTTTGCCTCAATCCTAGTTCCCGCAAAGACTCCAGCATAAGTCTTTTTGGGAGGGAAGGTACCTTTGCCATGGTTTGGGGGAAGATTGTTATGAATTGTGGCCGCGGTAGGAATATGATGTGGTTTAGAAGATGCATTAGTGTGTAAATCATTGGGAGGTATTTCTGGAGGTATAGGCAGAGGGGGATGGGTAGAAGGAAATGAGCTTGGGCCCGCGATAGGAGAGATGATTCGCGTGCCATTTGGGAGGGTAGGGAATTTGTGTTGGGTTTCAGGAGGAATAGAAGGAAGAGGAGATAGAAGGGGTGAGGTGTTGTGTAATTCAGAGAGTAGTGAAGTGGTATTAGATGAGAGAGGGGGTATGTTCAAGACTTTACTCGAATCCGAGGAAGCATTAAAGACGAAAGGTTTGTTGTGATTCTTGAGATTGACTCCACTTCGCAAACTAGCTAAAGTAGGGAAGGCTTCATTAGTGACACTTAAAGAAATCTCTGGTTGTTGTCTTAATACACGAGAGGACTCTTTGGATCCCGCATCATTCAAGGCTGACCCCTCGTCTCCCGCGTTATTAATGGCCATGGAGTTCCTAGGCTCCTTGGAAAAAGAATTAGCTTTGTTTCTCACAACTGACTTGGCTCCTTGTATAACGGGAATAGTCAATGTCCCTTGGTTATCCCCCAGACCCGTCTTGGAAATCAGACCATCATAAAGACCCGTGCTTGTGAGTGAATCGTTGGTACCCGCAGCATTAA
Organism: Przewalskia tangutica; assembly: GCA_029844215.1. Lineage (NCBI taxonomy): Eukaryota > Viridiplantae > Streptophyta > Magnoliopsida > Solanales > Solanaceae > Przewalskia > Przewalskia tangutica. The sequence goes on from CM056729.1 coordinate 45,118,495, forward strand.
TGTGTGACGCCTCGGCACCTTCAATAATAATGTTAGAAACCTTGGGGATGGAAACCCCTTCGTATCCCACGTCTGACCTTGATCCTTGCATAGAGTGCATATTTCTAGTTTCATTGTTATCCTCCTGACCCGCCTTATCCTTCTGACCCAAGCCCCGACCCGGAATAGGAGGAGTCACATCGTTTCCCGGGGCATTAAAGTTTGTTCTCTTGACACCCGCGTTAAACTTCTTGGGGATAGGAGTACCTTCAATGCTATCAGCTGACTTTGAATCAAACAAGACGTGATTACTCTTGGACCCATGGACACCTGCCCGACCCGCCATGAACTTCTGACCCACGCCCTGACCCGGTTCTGACCCGAGTATGCCATCGTGCCTTGTTTCACCAACTGCAATGTCTGGCCCAGATTTTAACCCTTTTCCGGCTAACCTGAGTGAATTACCAGGTAGTGTCGGGGTACTAATGCTTGAGTGGTATCGTTTCTTCCGAATGATCCCGTTATCCACTAATTGGCCCGTGGAATGATCGACCACCATAGTAGCATTAGGGGTGTCAATGGCTATCGTTAAAAGACCTGCCGGAAGTTCTGCCTTCAAATTCACTTATATCCAAGCTTTCAATTTCTATATTTTTGCCCCATTCATGTATCCTTTGTAGCATAGAATCGTCTACTACATTTTCTAATGGAAAGCGCGAGTCTGGCGTGACATGAACCAACACAGAAGGGTCCGAGATTGCCGGAATAAGATTTTCCTCGGCAATTGTTGGACTGCCGCCACTCTTTTTTTTCTTCCTTGTTCTAGCTTTAGCCGAACTGTCTGAACCTCCTGAATCATTGCTAAAACGTGTGTAACGTTTAGACTTCTTCATATTGTGAACAATAACAATTAAACCATTGTGAAACAAACGAAAATCTTAGGGGGGGGGGGAAGAAGAGGAAAAAACCGAAGGAGCAACTAAGGGGAAACGTTGAGAGCGTTTTCTTAGTGAGAGAAACTTCTCTCTAACTCCTAAGATATGAGATTTGACTTAAAGATTATGAGACTTAATTTTGAAAGTAAAGAGACTTTTTTTTTTTAGGTAAATGCAAATATTATTACTAGTAACGGAAAGAAAAGTGGCTACAATCAATCATTGAGGGTTCTCAATCCTCAACGTAATGCAAAGAAGAAGCGCGGGAGTAAGGGGTTGTCACTCAAAGGTGCCATTACAAGAGGGGATAAAATCATAGAGAACTCTATAAAATGTCATTTTAATCTTATTAATGACCTCTCTTGCCGGTAAGCTTGTGCCTTCAAAGAGCAATGTGTTTCTTGTCCTCCAAATCTCATAGACCACTATGCAAAGGGCAATCAAGGTAGCTTTTGCTCGGATGCTTGTCCCGCGTTGGTCCTTTTTAATCCACTTGAGAGAACTTTCAACAGTAGTCATTTCTCTCCTAATACCCAACAAATCTCTTATGCTCTTCCAAATCAAGCTTGTGTAGGGGCATGTAAAGAAGAGGTGCTCCCTTGTCTCATTAGCTTGCTTGCAGAACCCGCAATACTTATCCTCCAAGTTAAGGTAGGACAGAGTGTCCTTTGTAGCTAACCGCTTTCTACAATTTAGCCACATGGTGAACGAGAACTTAGGGGGAATGAATCCTTTCCAAATTTGTGACATCCAAGGCTTTTTATCTTGCGTAGTGCGCAAGATTTCATATACGAGGCTTGAATCAAATTTACCGTTGGTACAACACTTTTCCAATCCTGCAATTGCAACTCCTTGGCTACCATAGATGGAAACAAGTTTGTCGCGTATCCCGCAAATCTTTTTGAATAGGGGGGAGTCTCTAGGACGTATATCATAGTCCCAAAAAGAACCGCCTCTCAAATAAAAGCTGTTGATCCATTGGACCCAAAGTGAATCTGCCTCGGTGTGGGTTTGCCAAATAGTCCGGGATAGCAGGGCATGGTTCCATTCCTTGATGTTCAAAAGGCCCAGGCCTCCTTCGGATTGAGGCAGGCAAATGACATCCCAAGCGACTCTTGGTGGTTTTCCTCCCCATAAGAACTGAATACAAGCAGACCTTACCTTGTTGAGGACTGTGGCTGGAATAGGAAGTGCCCGGAACCAAAAGCTCTCAACCCCTTGGATGACCGACCTGATAAGTTCTAGCTTGCCCGCATAAGAAAGCGTGTGGTGCCCCCATTTCTGAATGTAATTCGAAATTGCACTAGTGAAAGGAGCAAATTGATCCACCGAGACTGAAATTGGGGACAAAGGAATCCCCAAGTACCGTACCGGAAAGCTACCAATGCCGAATCCCACTCTGGACAAGATCAAGTCGCGAACAGCATCATGCACTCCCGCTAAGTAGACGGAGGATTTGGATGGGTTAAGAGTTAACCCTGAGACAACCTCCAATTCCTCCAGACAATTCATAAGAATCCCAACTGAAGATACATCACCTTTGGCAAAGAGCATGAGGTCATCCGCAAAGGCAAGATGAGTGATACCCAACCTTTTACACTTTGGATAATAAGAGAAAGCTCTTGCCTTAGCCTTCAATTTAAGCATCCTTGATAGGTATTCCATACACAAGATAAAGAGCGAAGGGGACATAGGATCACCTTGTCTTAGGCCGCGCTTACCCTTGAAGTAACCATGTAGCTCACCGTTGATAGAAAGAGAGAAGGAGGTTGAGCAAACACATTCCATGATCCATCTAACAAATCTGTTCGGAAAGTTGAGGCCTCTTAATACCGAATCAAGGAAACTCCAAGAGACCGTGTCAAAAGCTTTCCGAAGATCCACCATAAGCATACACCTTGGTGAGACTCTGGCTCTATTAAAACCTCTCACAAGCTCTTGTGCTACATAGACATTGTCCATCATGTTTCTGCCTTTCACAAAAGCCCCTTGTGATTTGTCAACGAGAGAAGGAAGAACCCTTGCCATTCTGTTAGCTAGAATCTTTGTAATGATCTTATAGACCACATTAGTTAATCCAAAAGGCCTAAAATCAGTTACCTTAGGATCCCGATCAGTCTTGGGTAGTAGAGCAATGATGGTATGATTCACTTGCTTCAAAAGAACCCCAGTAGAGAAGAACTCTTGAACACTTCTTACTACGTCATGTCCCACATATTTCCATCTATTCTTGAAGAAGGCAGCCGAATAACCATCCGGTCCAGGAGCCTTGTCATTTCCTATATCAGTAAGAGCTTCCCAAATCTCCTTTGGGGATATGAAATGCAAAAGATGTATACTATCCTCTTCACTTAGCTTCGGGCCAAAGTTGCATACTTCAGGATCGAAGTTCGATGTGGATCGGGATGTGCCTAAAAGATCTTTGTAAAACTCCGCAAGTAGCTCCCTTACTTCCCCGGGTGATGTAGTGATAGCACCATTGGTTTTGACAAGAAAGTTGATGGAGTTCTTGACATTACTTCTCTTGATCAAGTTATGGAAGTATTTAGAGCATTTATCACTTCCAATCAAGTGTTTCTGCCTCGACTTTTGCCTTATGAAGTGTCTCTCGGCTTCCATTAAGGTGTTAGCTTTAAATCTTGAGGACTTAACCTTGGCTTTAAGTTCCTCATCAAAGGGATCTTCCATGTGCGCACTGATAGCCTCCTTAAACTCCATGTTAGCCTTCTTTGCTCTTTGATCAATACTACCAAATTCACTTATATTCAATGCCCTCAATGGTTGTTTCAAGGCTTTCAATTTTGAGGCTAGGACGAATTGAGCCGTTCCCAATATGTCTTGTCTCCAGCATGAAGTCATAATGTTCTCGAATGCGGGGTGAGAGAGCCACATATTCATGAACTTGAAAGGCCGCTTCCCAACATTATAGGATGCAATAATCAGAGCCATCACGGACATGGTCCGAGACAGTTCCATAGGCAAGAAATTGGCGTGCATTCTAAGGTCAAATCACTCCAATTTTGATTCATCATTACTCTATCAAGCTTGGACCAAATCGAACCATTGGTCCAAGTGTAGAATGAACCTAAGAATGAGTGTCTTCTAGTCCATGAGCATTCCTGAAATCTCCAAGGTCCTTAAGTGCATAAGGCGTTAGTGGAGGACCCCCCGCCTTATCATGAGGGTAGCAATAAGTGTTGAAATCTCCCATAATCATCCAAGGCCTAGTGATGCCAATGCCCAAGTGAGTAAGGTGATGCCAAAGCTTCCTCCTATCTGTGATGCTATAAACCGGGTACACAAATGTGGCAAGGAAGGACACTTGTGTTATCTTACAACTTGCCTGGACATGGATATGTTGAGAATCCATTCCAAGCACTTCACAACAGACCCTAGAGGGATCCCAAATTAGTAGCATTCTTCCGCCACCAATGAATTCTAGATTTGAGCAAAAGTTCCAAGCTTTGAATCTTTGAGTAGAGAAAGACTCAATCCTTTCCCTAGAGAGTTTTGTTTCCAAAAGACAAATCAATGCCACATCATGCTGTTTAGTGAGACTACACACTAGAGCTTGCGTGGCTGCCCTGTCCCTTAGTCCGCAAAGGCCACAGACATTCCAACAAAGTATTTTCATTATGAAGCAGAGGAGGTTTTTTTAGCACCTCCGCGCTTTGCTGCCTTAGTCTTCCCACTGCCTTTTGTCATGAACTTCTTCAGCATTACTTCTTTCCAACCATCTTCTTTGTTGCTGGAAGCCATAGCATGTGTCTCAGCCAAGCTATGTTCCCCGCGTTCAAAGGTAACACTCCGAGACGCCAGCAACGATACCTCCGTTATACCCTTGTTTGTATTTCCATCCAAAGAGGGTTGCGGGTTCATTAGAACCTCAGAATCAGAATGCTTTGACTCAAAACGCATCCTATCAAGTTGCACACTGTCATCCTATGAATGAGGCCTAGAGGACCTAGCTTGAGATTCCTGTAAAGATGATGGGCCAGAATGACCCAAAACCGAAGGACCCGCAGCATGCGTGGCTCCTCCCAAGCAACCGGGACCAGGAGGTGTTGTGTGCTTACTTACTTCAACTTCCATCAAGTTATCAGCATCTGCGGGATGTTGCAAAGTTGGTGGAAAGGGGGGGGAGGCATGGTTCCATCCGTACCTCTGTTGGCATTCACACAAGTAGAATCTTCCTTGTTGTTAGGAGGTATCACTGTATTGCGCTTTTTAGGAGCTTATTCCGTGTTGGCATCATTCCCCAGTATCCTACACTTCAAGTGATTGTGTCCAAAAGTCGCACAATGATAGCAAAAGTCCGGATAATTTTCATAGTTTACCCTTTGAGTATACCTTCTGTTATCGGGGAGTTTGACAACAAACTCCCTTATTGGCTCCTTGCTGACATCCACTTCTACAAGAACTCTAGCATAGTTCATTTTGGATCTTTCCTTAGTAAATTGGTCTGTGTAAAGAGGTTTTCCTACACGTGAAGCAATCTTACTAAGTCCCGTTGCACTCCAGATAGAGAGGGGAATGTCCGGAAATGTGACCCAAATAGGAATGTCCATGAATAACTCGTCCGTTATAAGAACTCATTTATTGATAGCTTTGAGCATCATAGTCTTCCCGTAGACCATATAAGGGCCACCATGAAGTACATTAGTGCGCTCTTCCTCCGTCATAAATTTGAACACCGTCCATCCTTTGCCATATGGTATAATACGGCATTTCACTCCCCATCCCTTCACAATGGTATTTAAGGCTTCTCTTCCCGGGAAGGGACCCGTGAAGCAACCAATTAAGCAATAACCCCATGTTTCTATGAATGGAACTTCATCCTCAGCTTTTATGTCTACCTCCACCCTTGTTGTTCAATATATTGTAACTTCATTCCTTTTGCTTCAATCCTAGTACCCGCAAAGACTCCCGCATAAGTCTTCTTGGGAGGGATGGGACCTTTGCCATGATTCGGGGGATGATTATTAAAAGTCGTACTCTCGGGTGGAATTTGGTGTTGTTTAGAAGGTGCATTTGTGTGCGAATCATTGGGAGGTATTTCTGGAGGTATAGACAGAGGGGGATGGGTAGAAGGATTTGTACTTGGGCCCGCAATAGGAGAAAGAATTCGCGTGCCATTTGGTAGGTTAGGGAATGTGTCATGGGTTTCGGGAGGTAAAGAAGGAAGGGATGATAGAAGAGGTGAGGCGTTGTGTAAATCAGGGAGTAGTGAGGAGGTATCAAAGAGAGAGGGTGTTTGTTTAAGACTTTGTTCGTGCCCAAGGAAGAGTTAAAGACGAAAGTTTTATTTTGGTTCTTGATATTTGCCCCACTAAGCACACTTGCTAAAGTGGGGAAGGCTTCATTAGTGACACTTAGATTCAGGGGTTGTTGTCTCATTGCACGAGAGGGCGCTTTGGATCCCGCGTCATTTAAGTCAGTCCCCTTGGCTCTCGCGTTATTAATGGTCGTGTAGTTCCTAGGCTCCTTGGAAATAGAATTCACTTTATTTCCCACGACTGACTTCGATCCTTGCATAACGGGAATAATTAATGACCCATGGGCACCCGCCTGACCCGTCTTGGTATTCTGACCATCATAATGACCCGTCGTTGAAAGAGGCACATTGGTATCCGCAGCCTTAAAGTGTGACCCCTCGGCTCCCACAACATTAATGTAAGGCTCCTTACCCACAACTGACTTCGATCCATGCATAACGGGGATAATAAATGTCCCATGGGCACCCGCCTGAACCGTCTTGGTATTCTGACCATCATAATGACCCGTCATTGAAAGAGGCTCGTTGGTACCCGCAGCCTTAAAGTGAGACGCCTCGGTTCCCACAACATTAATATAAGGCTCCTTTCCCACAACTGACTTCGATCCTTGCATAACGGGGATAATCAATGTCCCATGTGTACCCTCCTGAACCGTCTTGGTATTCTGACCATCATAATGACCCGTCATTGAAAGAGGCTCGTTGGTACCCGTAGCCTTAAAGTGTGACGCCTCGGCTCCCGCAACATTAATGCAAGGCTCCTTGGGGATGGAGATATCCTCGAACCCACAATCTGACCTAGATCCTATCATCATGGGTGTGATCCCAGTTGTATGGACTTCCGCCATACCCGCCTTAGCCTTCTGACCCACGCCCCGACCCCGAATGGGAGGGGTCACATTGCTTCCCGGGGCAATAAAGTTTGAAGCCTTGACTCCCGCGACAGGCTCTTTGGGAGTAGGAGTATCATCAATGCTATCAACTGACTTTGAATCATGCAATACGTGATTAGCCTCAGACCCATTGACATCCGCCCGACCCGTCCTGAACTCCTGACCCGCGCCCTTACCCGGTTCTGACCCGAGTAGGCCATCACTCCTCATTGCATCAAACGCAATGGCTGGCCCAGAATTTATCCCTTTTCCAGCTTGCCTGAGTAAATTACCAGGTAGTGTCGGGGTACTAATGCTGCCGTGACTGCCCTGTTCCTCCGTGATAATCCCTGAATCAACCAGTTGGCCCGTGATAGGATCTACCACCATAGTAGCAAGTAGTTTCCCGCCTTCAAATACCCTTATATCCAAGTTCTCGGTATCTATACTTTTGCCCCATTCATGAATCTTTTGTAGCGTAACATCATCTATTACATTCTCTAGAGGGATGCGTGAGTCTGGCGTGACATGAACCAACACATATGGGTCTGAAATTGCCGGAATGAGATTTTCTTCGGCAATTATTGGACTGCCTCCATTCTTTTTCTTTTTCCTTGTTCTAGCCTCCGTCGAACTTCCTGAACCTCCTGAATCATTACTGGAACGTGTGTAACGTTTAGATTTCTTCATATTGTGAACGGAAAACTTCAAACCATGGGGGAATAATCGAAAATCATAGGGGGGGGGGGGGAGAAGAGGAAAAAACCGAAGGAGCAACTAAGGGAAAACGTTGATAGCGTTTTCCTTAGTGAGAGAAACTTCTCTCTAACTCCTTTAGGGGGATAAAGTAAAAGTAAAGAGACTTGACTTATAAATAACTTGATTTAAGGGTATAGGTTACTTGTTTTGAAAAGAGTGAGTTACTTGGGTTTTTAAAAAAGTATACTTGACGTTGTTTTAAAAAGTATAATGTCACTTGGTTTAAAAAGTATATTGCTACTTGACTTTAAAAAGGAGAAGTGTCTTTGTTTAAAAAGAAGGCATGGTATTGGCTTGATTTGGTTTTAAAGGAAGACATGGTATTGTCTTGTTTTGGTTTAAAAAGAAGGCATGATATTGTTTTGATTTACTTAAAATGATAGTTACTCTATGATTGATACTACGGGTATTAGTATCGCGTGATTTTGTACTTAAAAAGGGTTCTTTTAAGAGAGTTGAAGTATGTATTACTTTGGGGTTAAAACCCGGATTTTTGGCGTAAAATGAGAGTCTAAGAGTATGTTAAACTTGTTTATGCTAGTTGTGATAGCCTTTGTTGTGCAAGTGTTTTACTTCTATGCTACCGTGTCTCTCGATGGAGGGCCGGTTATTACGGTTGCTTTATGACCCAGGTGGGACCTGGTGTTCATGTGTACTTTTTGGTGTTATATCTTATCATTGACTGCCGACAGTGAGGAAGGAGTACTACGGGCATGATGATTTGGAGGGCGTGAGTCCCTGACTTGACATGACTGCTTATATATAGACTGTTATGATACTACGGGCGTTAGTATCTTGAGACTTGTTGTGTTAAGGGGGTTTTCTTGTTGTGCTTATGTTGTTACGATAAGCCGGTTGTGCTGGTATTATATCACTTACCCCCCTGACTTGATACATGTGCCGCGGGTTAGCTACCCCCGATGCAAGGAATACCTCATGCCGGTCCATGTGACCTATGCGGGCTACGGTAGTCCAGGAATCACTCCGGGTGTGTTACTCTGATGCGAGGAATACCTCATGCGGTCCAAGTGGCCATGCGGACTACTGAGTCGTGGAAATGCCGCGGGTTAGCTACCCCCGATGCGAGGAGTACCTCATGCGGGCCCAGGTGGCCTATGCGGACTACAGAAGTCCAGGATTAGGCTCGCACAATGATACTATGGGCGAATGGCCCTGCTTCGATCATTAGCAGCCTAGAAAAGATCGGTTGCGTTACACCTGTTTGCTCTTCTTTTATGTTGTGGCACTATGTGCGGTTAATTGGTTTTTCATACATATTTGTGGATTTGGTTTGGAAATGTTATGATTTCATTACAGTACTTTCAGTTTCACATACTTGGTACTGATCGACCTCTTCGAGGCTGCGCTCATGTCGCAGGTAGATGTACATCGGTTGTTGATCCTCGCTCATAAGATCACCGTTCTGCTTTTGGGAAGCCCCGTTTCTCCGGAGGCTTATCTTTTGGTATGATTCCATGTCATTGTAGATTCATGTACATTCAGGGGTATGACGGGGCCCTGTCCCGTCATAGTTGTTACAAACTCTTAGAGGTCTGTAGTCTTGTTGTAAATTGGGTTTGGTAAAGGATGTAACTGTTCAGTTGTTGTCATGTATATACAGAAAGGTGACCGTTTTGGTTAGCCTGTTTCTTATTTTATAATGTTTCATGTTTATGAGTTTACTTCTGCTATTTTTTCTCTGATGTTGTATCACTAGGGTGCCCGGGGTAAGGCACCAGTCACGGGCCCGAGGTCGGGTTGTGACACCCCTGAATGTACAAGAACCTACAATCTCAGGGAAACATACCAAAAGATAAGCCTCCGGAAGGAGCTTCCCAAATACGCAGAACCGTGATCCTATGAGCGAGGATCAACAACTGGTGTACCTCTACCTGCGGCATGAACGCAGCCCCCCGAAAGAGGTATGTACAACAGGTACCAAGTATGTGAAACTGAAAATACTGTAATGAAATCATAACAGTCTATATAAAACATGAGACATGTATGATAACCAAACTACAGAACACAATATATAAGTAGTCATGTCAAGTCAGGGACTCACGCCCTCAAAGTCATCACTCAAATATAACCATGGGTCTCACGCCCGCAATATCAATCATGCCCGTGGAATTTCTTCCTCACTGCCGGCAGTCTATCATATAATATAACACCAAAAGTACACATGAACACCAGGTCCCACCTGTGCCATAAAAACAACCGTACCAACAATGCTATAAAGCGTATCAGACACGGCCGATCGGCAAGATTGAAGGCATAGCTACCGTAACCACCGCATCATCAATCGACGGCAAGTACGAAAGTCACTACGTAACCTACCGTACCAACTATGCTATAAAACTGACCGGGGCAAGTACGAAAGCATAGCTACCAGAACCAGCCTGCGTCGCGCATCCGACCGGGGCAAGTACGAAAGCCAACTACCAGATCCGTCTGCGTCACCAACCTCATTCCACCTGCGTCACGAAGCTGACCGGGGCAAGTACGGAAGCCAACTACCAGAACCAGCCTGCATCACGTCGCTGACCGGGGCAAGTACAGGGGCTAACTACCAGATCCACCCTGCATCACTAAACCTCATGGAGAGCTAGTCCATGGAATAACACTATCAACAGGGAAACGAACCCTCATCATGGCCGCATACCCGTGGACCATCCATCGAGTCTGTATGTTCATGGACTATTGATGCGCGGTAAGATGCACACACTTTAAACGCAAGTGCACGTTATCGTGACAAGTAGTATAGTCTTTGATAAGACCGAATATCGTCCTCTGAGATTAGGGTTCAAGTACCAAATATCTATTTTCTAGTATCTATTTGGCGAATTGATAATTGATTTGGTTGTTTATAACTAAGAATTATGAAAACTATGTAAAATAATAAGATGTACTTCAGATGTGATGGGAATAGGGCTTCCATGTATCCTTACTATCCGCTTATGCTACTTACTAATGCATTAACTTATGGTATTCTTCTTTTGGAGAAAACAGGTTTACGAAATCGTTTTATACTCCCGTTAGGGTTATATAAACACTCAACCCCAGTATCGCACCTTACCTACCTTTCGGTGATAAGGATAACTTTATAGGAGGATTAAGAACAAAAACCTAGTTGACCGTCACGCACAATGCGCAAAATTAGGGTTGTTAAGCCTCTCATCAACGCTACATAAATAATTGAGGTATTTTCATCCCCAATCCAAGAATGTCTACCCAACTTACAGCATATTCACAATCCCCCCTTTTCAGAATCTGATTAAAAATCATATAGTGATAATTAGTTGTCAATTAATTACCAAGAATTCAACTCAATTATTGGATATATCTCTCAATAAGACAAATAACCATAAGCATGCATTAATTTATAATATAAGTTTCAAGAAATTCAACATAGAAAGCCCTATAAGAGAATTAGTTCCTAGCCATAAAGATGACAAGGACTAATTCCATGTTCATCATGCAAAACTGAAATAAAGAACAAGAAAGGGAAAAGAAATTACTAAACTAATGGTGTCCAATCTCCAAGCAAAAAGTCTTATGTTGTACAAGAAGGGGAACCCTCAAAAACTGCCTAGGGTTCTCCTTTTATAGGCTGAAAACCGCCTCAACTTTTCCTGCGCAGCTGGCCCAAAATCCGTCAAAACCTATTTTTTTACGCGGCGCGCAAGTTCTGCAATCCGTCAGGTGTTTTGGCGTCGTGGCCCTAATATCGCTGCTCGGCGCCGCAGCTTCAACTCTGTGGGCTTCTGATGTTTAGGCGCCGCGCCCGCATCTGTCTTCGAGGGCGCCATGCGCCGAGTCTTCGCAGCCTCTCGAATGGTGGCGCCGCGCCCTGCTTTCTGCAGGAGGCGCGGGCTGGTCCAGATTTTAGCCTCGTACGCCACTTTCTCTGCTTTCACTCGACATCTCCTCTTTTGCCCTCTTTTTGCTCCTTTTCCGCCATTTGACCATTTTAACCACTTTGACTCAAAAGAAAGGAAAACTATCCTAATATGACACTTATATGTGCAAAATGGGACAAAAGATTAACTAAAACTGACTCAAAATGTGTATATAAAATACACCGATCAAATACCCTCAAACTTAACTTTTGCTCGCGCTCGAGCCAAGATCGAAAGAAATAAAATAAAAGACTCAAAGAACGAAAAAAAGGACTCCCTGCCATTGATCACTTTTGCTGCATAAATGTTAACTAGAAAACATGAAGGTTAGCTGAATAATATGCAGGAATCATATAGCATGAAATTTTCAGCACACTAACCACATGAAGCTAAATATTTCGCAAACTCATATTCATCATGCTTAATGGAAGTCAATATACTAAATCATGCATATAAATTCAAGAATTCCTATGTCTTGCTTACTTTCTATTCTCCACTAATTCTAGATATGCATAAAAGAGATCTTCAGGACTTTAAGGGTTGTAATGTAGGCTTAGGTAGGGGTTGGTAAAGATAGGCATTTAGGCTCATTTTTCTGTACCATAAGCTCTTTTGGCTTTTCAATTTTTCCCTTTTTCTTTTGATTCTTTCCTTCACTTCAATTCTATCCTTCCCCTCTTTTGTTTTGGGAGAGTGAAGTGTATTATACTAATAGGCACCCCCAAACTTAGGCTTTTGCCTCTTTCTTATTACTTTTCCATTGGGGTGCATCAAACTTGTTCACTCTTTTTGTTTCTTCTTTTTAACACAATGTACTCCACTATTTCATATTTTCACTTATGGCACAATTTGTGGGAATATAGGGTGTCAAAGAAGAAGTTTCAAATTTAGGCTCAATGGGGCTGACTAGGGATATTTTTAAAGTACAGGATAGAAAAGAATGGTAAGAATTGGCTATCAAAGAAATGCCTGAGTCATCTCCCTAACATGCATATCCTAACTATTTCGCCTCAAATAGCAAGCAATCATAACACATAAGCATTTATCATTTAGTATGCGTAATTTGAGCAAGAAACTCCACATAGACAGATTATATGAGTTTTTGGCATATCTAACCTAAGTGTTTAGATAGTTGCTTCAATTCCTTTACATTATTCCACCTTACTTTACTAGGTGTTTCTAGCAACTACAGCATACATGATCTTTGACAGACAGTTATGACTCAAAAAAGAAAAAATTTGATGACTCAAAATAAACATAAAACAAATAAAAAGACTTAAATAAAACATAACATGACACATAAATAAAACACCCCCAAACTTAAATCACACATTGTCCCCAATGTGTGCAAGACTCAAAGAAAATAAAAAGAAAAAAGAAGACACTTACAGACTTTGGCTAATATGGTGGTGGTGGCGGTGGATAATGCATCGACCATTGGTTGAACAAGGCACTCAGCTCGTTGATTTGTTGCTTTGTTTCTTGCTGTCCTTGTACTACTTTTTTTGATCAGGTAAATGGTAATATTAATAATAAAAGAACTGAAATCTTACAATCAATCATTGAGGGTTCTCAATCCTCAACGTAAAAACAAGAGATGAAGGAGGGGGGGGGGGGAATGGGTGATCACTCAGAGGTGATTTTTACAAGAGTGGATGAAATCATAATGATGTTTTGCAAGACGCAGTACCCACGGGCATTCCAACAAAGGATTTTCATTAGGAAACCATGGAGGGTTTAGGGGTCCCTCCGCGCTTCACTTTTCTTGCTAGACTGGTAATCCTTCTTGTTGTAACCTCTGTCCAACCTTCATTTTTATCCTTAGGAGCCAAGGCAGGTGATTCAAAGTTGGTGTGTTCACCATGTTCCAAGATAATGCAACTAGTTGTGGGGTTGGGTATTTCAATAGAATTCCCGCGAGGCTCACATCCAAGTAGTGTGCGGGTTTAAAGGTGTGTTATTCTCAGATTCCATGGTGTTCATTTCAATCCCCTTTTGATGCGTAATAGCAATGTCAGGTAGCTGAACCGTTAAATCATCCATGGGAACCCGTAAGTTCGGTGAGCCAGACAGGCCCCCCGCCGGTGGTATAATGAGATTCAGAGCTTCCCCAACACTTCCGGGTATATGCGGTGCAGATTGCACAACATTCCCAGCATCCTTTAAGATAGAACATCCTACGGGAAGATGAGGGGTTGGTGGATCAGATAAAGGGGGGCTAGGGTGACCCGCAACCAAAGGATGGCCAGGGCTAGAGGAATCGGCTCCTTTGCAAGTCGGGGCTAAAGGCAAATCAGAATTCCGGGCTTCCTGAGAGGAGTTGTTTTGCAATAGGATCTTGCACTTCAAATGATTATGACCAAAAGAGGTACAATGGTAACAATAATCAGGGTAGTTTTCATATTGGACCTTTTGGACGTATCTTCGATTGTCGGGTAGTTTAACTCCAAATTCTGTGACCGGTTTCTTACTAACATCAACTTCCACTAACACTCTTGCATAGTTCATCTTAGACCTTTCCTTGGTAAATTGATCCGTGTAGAGGGGTTTCCCTACGCGTGATGCAATTTTGCTAAGGCCTGAGGCACTCCAAACAGACAGGGGGATCTCATGGAAAGTGACCCAGATAGGGATATCCATGAATAAGTCATCTGTTAATAGAACTCCCTTATCAATTGGTTTTAACATCATTGTTTTGCCGAAGGTCATGTAAGGGCCTCCGTTGAGCACATTAGTGCGTTCTTCCTCCGTCATGAATTTGAATATTGTCCATCCTTTGCCGTAGGGGATGATACGACACTTAACTCCCCAACCTTTCACAATAGAATTCAGCGCTTCTCTTCCCGAAAGGGCGATGTTTCTACGAGGCAATATCCCCATGTTTCAATGAAGGGGACTTCATCTGTTGATTCTAGTTCTACATCTTCTCCTTGCTGATCAATGAATTGAAGTTGTAATCCTTTTGCCTCAAGTCTGGAACCCGCAAAGACACTCGCATAGGTTTTCTTTTGCGAATTGGGGCCATTGTGACGAGGAGGAGGCATAGCGCCTTTAGAGGGCTTACTGGATGGAAGCGGGTCATGAGAACTGAAATCATCAGAAGGTAAATGAACATCAGGCCTGTTATACCCCGTAGTCCCAGGGTATGTATGCGAGGACGTACGTACGAGAATACGACAGAAAGATTGGAAAGGAAGAAAGAGGCGATTTTTCCACGGAAAAGTTTCCGGTTTTTGTGAAGGAAAAAGGTTCGTTAATGGGAATTGGATTCCCAGTTTTGGTATTCGGACTTCCTGGAATATTAGAGAATTATGGAATTTTATTTTCGAAAATGGTCACGTGGGGCCCACGGGAGAAATTTACGGTTTTGTGGGGCCCACTTTGTTTTCGAGATTTTGGCCATTATGGATATTTTCGGAAGATGTTTTATTTTGGGCCAATAGGAGGGTGACACGTGTCACCCCCGCCTAGGTGGCTTGGCCGAATGGCATTTGTGCACAACACCCGGTTAGAGTCGTTTTTCGAAGAAACGTTTTAAATAACTTGCGAAGTGAAAATTCCTGATATGTCTTTTCTCATTTTTGCGGATTTTTCCGAGAGACGGTACATTTTGGACCAACGAGAGGCGGCACTGGCACCCTCTCATCAGCGGGCAAGGGCGATCTTGGGCGAAATGGGGATGTCAGTGGTAGATATTTTGGTAGATATTTTGTGAGGGTTTTAAGGAGTAGGGACTAGGGGGCACTTGGGCATATCTTGGCCCTACACTTGTGTAGCACTTGGCTCAATCTTGGCCATTGGTTGGCCTTGGCTTGTGCTATAAATACCCCTCTCCCTTTGATGAATTCTTCATCCATTCCTAAATGTTTCTAAGTGTAAAATCCTCTCCTCCTCTTGTGTTGAGTTCGCCGGGCCTCCCCTGTGGCCGAGAGCACCCCTCTGGGGTGCTAGCCGAGTAGTGCCCCCTCCTAGAGTTGCTAAGTGGGTACCCCCTAGCCTGGTTGTTTTCATATAATACCCCTGGTGGTGGTATAGAAATCCTCGCCTAGTAGTGGTATAATGTCCAAATACCTTGGCCCAAATACCTTGTAGTATTCCCAAGGTTACACTTATACAAAAGCCCTGAAAATACTATTATACTTCCCGTCAGTCACAAAACCGAAACCCTAGGAAAATCTCCATAGTCCGTTGGAGTATTGTGTAGAAGTTGGTTAGAACTTCTAAGGGTGGTTTAGAGCGGTTGGAGCGCTCGAGTCGAGCTAAAACTTTGCTAAGGATCGACATTAAACTCGGATAATTATGGGCTTATCGAGGTTGATGTACTACGTGTGGCGCGATCTACGTGGCTTAAGGGGTAGCCGACGTTTGGAAGTACTTGGAGCGTTTTGCTATGAGTCGATACTGCCGCGAGGTATGTGAACCTCTTCCTATCTCTTCTAGCATGATATGTGTGAACTATGTAGTACGGTGACGCGTACATGTGCTAAATGTGTTTGAGTGGTTTAAAACATAAAGTGTTATAACGGCTTTATGGGAAGTTGGTTATAACAGCTTTATGTTAGTAAGAAAATACATGTGGTTTTTAAAAGGTAAACTGATTTGAACTATAACTGGCTTGTTATATGATAAGAAAGAACTTGAAGTATTTCAAAAGATTTTTGAATCATTTTGAAAGGAGAAGTAATACTTGGTGTTTGAAAACTTAAGAGTTATACTAGCTTTATGGGAAGTTAGGTATAACGGCTTAAGAATGCTTTACTGATTTCGGAAATCAGAATGTGTATCGACAAACCACTGCAGCGTTAATAAAAGGAAATGTTTTGAATAATTAAGTATTATTAAAACCAGTAGAAACTTCCATCTGCATAGAAGCTAAGATGAGACAAAATGATATTTCCTAGATCATGGCTGCTGTAATAAGATTGTTATAAACAAGAATATCCTACTCACATATAAGGCTTATGTTTCTCAGATTGTTTAAAAGAGAATTATATTCTTAAATGAATAAGACTATGAACTACGAAACCTTTCTAAAATAAGAAACGTGAACATTTGAAATTAGGCAAACTTGGACGTTTGGAAAATAATGTTGTTACTTGATTTTTCAAAGGTAAGAGTTTTGGTTTTCTTAAAAGGACAGTCACTCTATTTTATACTACGGGTATTGTGTGACTTATGTGAAAGAAACAGATCTTTTTTTAAGATTTTAATGTGTGAAGTACTTTGGGGATAGATACCCGAACTTGTTAGTAGAAAGTACCTTGTGTGACTAACTTGATTGTATTGGTTTGTGATAGCCTTGTAATACTTTCTTGTTGCTTTGATAAGTAAACGTGTTAGGATGCTACGTGTGTTAGTATCTTGTGATGTTTGTGTAAGGGGGTTTCCCTTGATTGTGCTTATTAACTATCAGTCGTTATGATAGTATTGTGGCATTCATCTCTTGAGATGATTCCGGGGGTTAAGCTGCCCTCCGATGCGGGGTAGACTCAGGCGGTCTGGGACCATGATTCGAGAATACCTCATGCGGGTCCTGGGGGCCTATGCGGAGCTACGAGAGTTCCAGGTTAGTGTGCGTCCTTTATGGGCATGCGGTCCTTGTGGCCATGCGGACTCGAAAGTCCAGGACGATGCCGGGGAGTAGCTACCCTCGATGCGGGGAATACCTCATGCGGGCCGATGAGATTGGCCTATGCGGAGCTGCGGGAAGTTCCAGGACTAGACGCGCACATTAGATACTGCGGGCAAGTGGCCAGCTTTGATCATGTGACGGTCTAGACAGATCTTATGATACAGTTTATGACCTTGTTGGTACTGTGGGTGTTAGTAGTCGGCTATGCCTTCGTACTTACCCTGTACAGTTTTATTAGGACACAGGTGGGACCTGGTGTTCATATGTATTCCTTGGTGCTTGTATATCATAAACTGCCGGCAGTGAGGAAGGTATTCCACGGGCACGATTGATGTTGTGGGCGTGAGACCCATTGTTAAATTGAGTGATGACTTGAGGGTGTGAGTCCCTGACTTGACATGATCGCTATTTATGGTGAATCGTAGTTTGGTTATCATACATGTCTCCCGCTTTGTATAGACTACTATGATTTCATTTACGATTTATTTTTAGTTTCACATACTCTGCACTGGTAGATCGACCTCCTTCGGGGGGCTGCGTTCATGCCGCAGGTTGAGGTACATCAGTCGTTGATCCTAGCTCTCAGGGTCACAGTTTCAGCGTTTGGGAAGCTCCGTTTCTCCGGAGGCTTATCAGTGGTATAGTCCCCTGTCGTAGTAAGTGTTTACATTCAGGGGTTTGGCGGGGCCCTGTCCCGCCATTATGGTCGTATCATTCTTGAGGTCCGTAGTAATCTTGCTGCGGTGGTTGGTAAAAAGGATTTAGCTGTTAATTTTTAAAAGAATTGATGGTTATATATATGCCGATAGTCAAGTTTTCACATATTATTGTTTTTTATTTCTGTTATCTCATGTTGTTGTTTTATGTTCCGCTGATTACTCTGATGTTGTGTCACTAGGGTGCCCGGGGTAAGGCACCAGTCACGGGCCCAGTTTCGGGTCGTGACAAAAGTGGTATCAGAGCAGTTAATCCTCGGAAAGTGTCTACGCATCGTATCCATGAAGTCTTGATTATCGGTGTGTTGTGCACCACACCAATAATCAGGAGGCTATAGGATATTTAGGATTGGTTACTATTCTTCTCACTCTGAGATCGTGCCTTAGAGCTGTGTTGTAAGTTGGACCCTCTGACGAAATTATTTCCCTTATAGTTATGCCTCGCGTAGGCAACCCGGGCCCGTGAGGGCAAGGCACGAGGAGCTGCGAGAGTTCGAGGGTGGCGAGGGCAGGCCAAATCATTACCTAGGGTAGTGCTTCATTCGGGGATTTCTGCGACGTCACTAGCCCCAGCAGAGTTTAAGCATGGCGACGGCAGTTCCTACTGCGGCCATGATATGTGAACCTTCAGTTCCACGACCGGGAACCGAGAATATAGATTGCAAGAGACAACCTTGTTACTAGCTATGGATTTGGCTACCGTAAAGTATACCGATGTATCGCGAGTCTTGATGACTACCTAAGAGAAGGTTGTGCAAGAGTAATCCTTCGATTAGGCTTGAGCATGGCACGTATGCGCTTATGCGCAGTCGAGAAACGTAGAGATCGACGTTAACCAAGGGCGAAGAGGCGAGCGGCAAGGTCCTTCGGTAACTTTCAAGGTGAGTATACCTTAAGTGCTATGTTCGATAGCGGTGTTAGTTGTGATTAGAAATCATGGTGGGTTAACGGTGTTAGTTTATGGAGGATAGAGTTAGTGTGATCCTTTGAGCTTTATACGCAAATACATTAGAGGTAAGGCCATCTCGAGAAAGGTGTAGTGTTATGTTTGACTTTATAGGAGTGCATAGTGCACGTGAGCTATGTTCGTGGGATAAGTCCCCGAGTAGCGTGATTTGAAAGAAGGTAGTCGAGCTAGGAAGACCGCTAGGTTTTCGTAATATGATTTGTGAAATTATTCTTCGGGAGCTAGTGTTTTGCGCAATGCCGCCTGTTGAGGCCGTGCTGCGGGTCAACCCGGCAGTATGGTGGTGGGGTCGGGCCAGGTGGTCCTTTGGTGGTAGGGTCACGAGGTGTTAGGCCCAGTTTAGTTAACCAACAGATGAGTTCGTGGATGCGTTCGACCGCTGGTCGGGCCGATGGGCAGCCCATCGTGTTCTTCTGGCCGGGACCGCTTTACTCTACCGTGTTGGGTTATCGAAAGTTGTAAGGTTGCACGGGTGCCTACCTTCACCTTATGATGCATGATGGAGCCAGTGGTACGGCTTTTTTTGTTTCGAAGTTTTGCCGTGCATGTGTTAAGAACTCGTAAGTCTCAGACCGCATTCGCCTCCGGCCGTTGTTCGATTTCGAGGATAGTTGTGGATTGTTGTCCTCGCGAGGTAGTGTTTAAGCTACCATTTCGGGTTCGGATGTCGCCTTTTGAAGCCTTGTAGGGCGGAAGTGTAAGTTGCCGATCGATTGGTTCGATGTTGGCAAGGTTCGCTTAGTTGGTTCAGCTTGTTCCAGCAGATCGTGGATAGTGCGTTTGTCTAAGAAGTTCTCGCAGATTGTTTCGTAAGTATAGTAGTGAAGACTATCTTGGCGCACGCTTGTTTTTGAGACTTAGAAGGAACATTCGACGAATGTTTCTAGGAGGAAGAATGTTATACCCGTAGTCCCGTGGTATGTATGCGAGACGACGCATTTACGAGAATACGGCATGTAAAGATTGGAAAGGAAGAAAGAGGCGATTTTTCCACGGAAAAGTTTCCGTTTTGTGAAGGAAAAAGGTTCGTTAACGGGAATTGATTCCCAGATTTGGTATTCGGACTTCCCGAATATTAGAGAATTATGGAATTTTATTTTCGAAAATGGTCACGCTGGGCCCACGGAGAAATTTACGCTTTTGTGGGGCCCACTTTGTTTTCGGATTTTGGCCATTATGGATATTTTCTAAGATGTTTTATTTTGGGCCAATAGGAGGGTGACACGTGTCACCCCGCCAGTGGCTCGCCGAATGGCATTTGTGCACAACACCCTGCAGAGTCGTTTTCGACTAAACGCTTTACATAACTTGCGGCGGAAAATTCCGCTATGTCTTTTCTCATTTTTATGGATTTTTCCGAGAGACGGAACATTTTGGACCAACGAGAGGAGGCACTTGGCACCCTCTCATCAGCGGGCAAGGTGGCGACTTGACGAAATGGGGATGTCAGTGGTAGATATTTTGGTAGATATTTTGAGGGTTTTAAGGAGTAGGGACTAGGGGCACTTGGGCATATCTTGCCCTACACTTGTGTAGCACTTGGCTCAATCTTGGCCATTGGTTGGCCTTGGCTTGTGCTATAAATACCCTCTCCCTTTGATGAATTCTTTATCCATTCCTAAATGTTTCTAAGTGTAAAATCCTCTCCTCCTCAGGTTGAGTTCGGCCAGGGCCTCCCTCAGTGGCGAGAGCACCCCCTAGGGGTGCTAGCCGAGTAGTGCCCTCCTAGAGTTGCTAGCCATGTACCCCCTAGCCTAGGTTGTTTTCGTATAATACCCTTTGTGGTATAGAAATACTCTCCTAGTATTGTTATAATGTCCAAATACCTCGCCCAAATACCTTGTAGTATTCCCAAGGTTACACTTATACAAGCCCAGAAAATACTATTATACTTCCCGTCAGTCACAAAACCGAAACCCTAGGAAAATCTCCATAGTCCGTTGGAGTATTGTGTAGAAGTTGGTTAGAACTTCTAAGGGTGGTTTAGAGCGGGTTGGAGCGCTCGGAGTTGGAGCTAAAACTTTGCTAAGGATCGACATTAAACTCGGATAATTATGGGCTTATCGAGGTTGATGTACTACGTGTGGCGCGATCTACGTGGCTTAAGGGGTAGCCGACGTTTGGAAGTACTTGGAGCGTTTTGCTATGAGTCGATACTCGTCGCGAGGTATGTGAACCTCTTCCTATCTCTTCTAGCATGATATGTGTGAACTATGTAGTACGGTAGACGCATACGCTAAATGTGTTTGAGTGGTTTAAAACATAAAGTGTTATAACGGCTTTATGGGAAGTTGGTTATAATACTTTATGTTAGTAAGAAAATACATGTGGTTTTTAAAAGGTAACTGATTTGAACTATAACTGGCTTGTTATATGATAAGAAAGAACTTGAAGTATTTCAAAAGATTTTTGAATCATTTTGAAAGGAGAAGTAATACTTGGTGTTTGAAAACTTAAGAGTTATACTAGCTTTATGGGAAGTTAGGTATAACGCTTAAGAATGCTTTCTTGATTTCGAAATCGAATGTGTATCGACAAACCATCTGCAAATACATTAAAAGGAAATGTTTTGAATAATTAAGTATTATTAAAACCAGAGAAACTTCCATCCGCATAAGCTAAGATGAGACAAAATGATATTTCCTAGATCATGGTCATTGTAATAAGATTGTTATAAACAAGAATATCCTACTCACATATAAGGCTTATGTTTCTCAGATTGTTTAAAAGAGAATTATATTCTTAAATGAATAAGACTATGAACTACGAAACCTTTCTAAAATAAGAAACGTGAACATTTGAAATTAGGCAAACTTGGACGTTTGGAAAATAATGTTGTTACTTGATTTTTCAAAGGTAAGAGTTTTGGTTTTCTTAAAAGGACAGTCACTCTATTTTATACTACGGGTATTGTGTGACTTATGTGAAAGAAACATATCTTTTTTAAGATTTTAATGTGTGAAGTACTTTGGGGATAGATACCCGAACTTGTTAGTAGAAAGTACCTTGTGTGACTAACTTGATTGTATTGGTTTGTGATAGCCTTGTAATACTTTCTTGTTGCTTTGATAAGTAAACGTGTTAGGATGCTACGTGTGTTAGTATCTTGTGATGTTTGTGTGCGGGTTTCTTGATTGTGCTTATTAACTATCATCGTTATGATAGTATTGTGGCATTCATCTCGAGATGATTCCGGGTTAAGCCGCCTCCGACGCGGGTAGACTCAGCGATGCAGGACCATGATTCGAGAATACCTCACGCGGTCCCGGGGCCTATGCGAGCTACGAGTTCCGTGTTAGTGTGTCCTTTACGGGCATGCGGTCCTCGCGCTACGCGGACTGAAAGTCCGTGACGATGCCGGAGTAGCTACCCTCGACGCGGGAATACCTCATGCGGCCGATGAGATTGGCCTACGCGAGTCGCGGGAAGTTCCAGGACTAGACGCGACATTAGATATCGCGGGCAAGTGGCCGCCTTTGATCATGTGACGGTGCAGACAGATCTTATGATACGCTTTATGACCTTGTTGCACGGTGGGTATTAGTAGTCGGCTATGCCTTCGCATTTACTCCTCTGACAGCTTTATTAGGACACAGTGGGACCTCGTGTTCATATGTATTCCTCGTGCTTGTATATCATAAACCGCGGTGAGGAAGGTATTCCACGCACGATTGATGTTGGGCGTGAGACCCATTGTTAAATTGAGTGATGACTGAGGTGCGAGTCCCCGACTTGACATGATCGCTTATTTATGGTGAATCAGAGTTGGTTATCATACATGTCTCCCGCTTTGTATAGACTACTATGATTTCATTTACTGATTTATTTTTAGTTTCACATACTTGCACTGCCAGATCGACCTTTCGGGGCCGCGTTCATACCGCAGTTGAGGTACATCGATCGTTGATCCTAGCTCTCGTGGTCACAAGTCATTGGGAAGCTCCGCTTTCTCCGAGGCTTATCACGTATAGTCCCCGTCGTAGAGTGTTTACATTCGTGGTTTGGCGGGCCCCGCCCCGCCATCGCGTCGATCATTCTTAGAGGTCCGTAGTAATCGCCAGGCGTGGTTGGTAAAAGGATTAAGCCGTTCATTTGTAAAAGAGTTGATGGTTATATTTATGCCGAAGGCAAGTTTTCACAGATTATTGTTTTATATTTCGTTATCTCATGTTGTTGTTTTATGTTCACGACATTCGATGTTGTGTCACTAGGTGCCGGTAAGGCACCATCACGCCCGCCGGTCGTGACAAGGCCTATTAGGAAATGCATGATGAGGGACGGGTTAGAGGAGTGGAGCTGGGCTCGTGATCCAAGATAGTACGCGTACCATTTGGGAGGTGGGAAAAGAGGTTGGTATTTCTGTGGGTGGAGTAGTCGGTGGAGTTGTGGAAGAGCCTATATGAAACTGGAAAGGAATAGGAGGTAGAAGATGAGAGGTGGAAGTATCGCATCATTTCCATTGATCGAGGTAGAATTAAATGAAAAGGGAATGTTCGGTTCCTATGTTGAATTTCGCTAGAGAACCGTAAAGGAGGGGAGTGGTGGTACGCTCTTAGGAGGACTTAATGAAGGTTGAATGTTCGAGGTAAGAGGCTCTGGACATCCGCAAGCAAGTGTAGGCCATTTAAGTCGTAAGGCTTTCGACTCCGCACTCCATAAATGAATGCGAGTTACTAGGCTTCGAACTATTAGACCTTCTGCACTACAACTGCGAAGTTCCACGAGGTCCAGAATTAAATGAAGACCCATGGATACCCTCCTGACCCGCCTTGCTCAATAGACCCGTGAACCGACCCGGTCTAGGCCCGAGGATACCTTCAAGCAAAGTACCGCCGACTGAAATTCCTCGCCCGAAAATCCTTGTTTTTCCGATACTTCTGGGCAGTAAGCCACTACTAGTAGGCTTATTAATGCTCCCGTGGTTACCCTTCTCTTCCGTAGTGTTCCCGGAGTTCACAGAAGTACCCGCACATATAGTGCCATTCAAATGAGCGGATTGAGAATCAATAGGTGTTTGTACCTCAATAGAATCGCCGTGGCTTTGGGGGCATAGTCCGTAAGTTTATGGGTGAGAGAGGGTTACATTCATAGTATTATCATCCTTACACTTGCTATTTTCCGCTAGCAACCTCAATACTTTTTCCCAATCGTGAATTTTTGTAACGTGATGTCATCCACCACATGTTCTAATGGAAAGTGCAACCGAGCAGCATGTACTAATACCGGCGGTCCGAGATAGCTGGTACTAGATTTTCATTTACCATTGATGGACTTCCACCTTTCTTCTTCTTTTTCCTGGTTCTAGACTTGGACGAACCTCCAGAACCCCCGGAGTCATTGCTAGAACGAGTATATCTTTTAGTTTTTTTCATATCATGAACTCAAACGTAGCTAATAGAAGCATCAATTTAGAGTGAGGGGATAGGAAAGGAGTGACGGACAAGACCCGTGAGGAGCAACCAAGGAGAAACGTTGAGAGCGTTTTCCTTAGTGAGAGAAACTTCTCTCTAACTCCTTTAAGTTACTGAATGTTCTGAGGTTGTCCTTGTACTACTGTTTGCAAGGTCTGCATCATCCTCCTCTGATGTTGGTACAATTGTCCCATTGTGGGCTCTGAAGGTTCTCGCCCCGTGGTTGGTCAGTGGCCGGGTCTCGCCTCATATCGAGCCCCTATTTCGTGCTCTTCTTCATCCATGGCGGCTTCTTCACTGCCAAAGTGGTACTCTCCGCCTAGCCGCCGGGGGCTTGGTCCGGGAAAGAGTGCACTATCCCATAGACACCTGGCAGCTGGTTTCTTTCATGAGTGTCGCTGGTAGGTTTACAACCGCACTACGTGACATAGCTTCAGTGATGATCGAGCATGTTCTAATCCGCATGTTGTTACCAACTCGCTGATTTCTTCAATGCTCGCACTATTTCTTTTCCCACATCAATCGCCAACCCTCATAATTCCATATATCGCTGATCTCATCCTCCGCACTCGTGAAGTGCGTGGATGGAATCACGCGCGCCGACGAAATATAGCCAACCTTTGGCTACTTTGTTGAATCGCACTGCTCGGTTCTTGACCCATTTCTTCCAATATCAAAACAGCCCCATGGTAGCTCACTTGTTCGCAACGGCATTCCAAATGATGTGGTCAATGCTTCTAGACCATGTTCTAAAGTGATTCCAATCACTTCTTTCTTCAACATCAATCGCTTTCAATTGTATATTTATATCCTCTCACATCACAGAACATAACGTCCCCTTACAAAGCATCCCCTTTCCACCTTTTCCGGAAAATTGGCATAAAATTCACGCACCATTGTTGTGTTTACTGGTGCTATCTTCTCCGGATTCACAAATTTCCTCCAATCCCTTAACTCAATCATCGCCCGAATGGGCTCATAAATGTCTTCCTCCCCATATGGCTCCCTCTGGTAGTCCATTCCCCTTTCTGGTATTATGGGTATGGTATCCAGCTTTTTATATCTTTGGGAGGCTTCGTAGCTCACAAACCTATTTTCGTCGTATTGTGGGGTTGGGGTGGATGTGGAGCCTCTTCTCTTTCTGGTTGTAACACCCCATTTCAACCGGAGTCGGAAACGGGATTACTGCTACATGGTTGGATTCCTAAATGCATTTTAAGGAGTCACCACCTAATTATTATAGTGAATTAGGACACTAAAAGTGTAGCATAAAATACTACAAATGATCTCCAGTTTAAAGGTCTGTGAAACTATGTGAGATTCTAGGTAAGGGTTCTTTATTATCCAAAGGGAAGGGGTTAGGCACCCTCTAAGATCCGCTAACTTGCGGTTATCCGTTCAAACTTAGGTTTTAAAAATATTGTGTTAACATGCAATCTATAATTCTAAAAAAGTGTTCTAATTATTAAACTAATCAAAAAGATATTAAACTAGGCATGCAAATATTTAAAATAGATATATATTTAAAGAGATAGTAATGAAAGCAAATAATCATAAAAGAGGGAATGAAGAGAATTTAGCGATATTTCGCTTTTATTTTATTTTATGTGAATGTTTAACTTTGGGGTGCGCCTCCGGGTACCTGCAAAGACACTTAGTAGAAGAGTTAGTAAATAATAAATAAATTACCAAACAAACACAATGTATGTATATATAGATATATATAGATGTATATGTAAAAGATATTGTAAAAGATATATTTTTTATATAGTGTGGGCTCAGCTAGTGTTATGCCAATGATACTAAGACATGAGAAGCTAATATCGCTACGGCGGCGGTCGACTCGCCTCCCGGTGAACGATACTATGCATTCTCGTCTAATCTTTTTCACTTTCCTCCTTGCCCACATATTCCGCCTCGCTTACCATGGAGGGCTCCAGATCGACGGATAAATCCTTTTTTGGCCCGTGTAGTATCAAGTTCAAATCAGCACAATAAATGGATAAAGTGGGGCAAGTCGCCAAACATCATCCGACAACAATCGAAACGGTAGAAATAGTAATAATGACACACCCAAACTCACTGGAAACTTCGTAATGACGCCAGAGTTTTTCACCGCGGATGCCAAAAAGAATCGTAAAATCAGCTCGATAAATAAACAACAAGAGCAAGAATAGGCTAAAAATGCAGACAAATGGGCTGAAAATGCAGCAAGAAATAGCCCTAAATCAAGAATAAACATGGCCAAGATCCGTAGTCGAATAGCCAAAAATCAGCCCAAAGAACATGGCTAAAATCAGTCCCAATTTAGACCAAAACAACCCCAAATTCAATGCCAAACAATCCTGAATTTAGGACAAAACAGCCCCCCAATTCAATGACACAAACAGTACCAAATTTAGGCCGAAACAGCCCCGAATTTAATGCCAAAACAGTCCCAAATTGGCCAAAAGCCCCGATTTTAGACCAAAACAAGATCCAAAATTTGGTCAAATCAGCCCGACATAAAGCCAAAACCAGCAGCTACATTGGCCTAAAATTCGTCCGAAAATGGTCAAAACCAGAGCCAAAAGGTGAAAATGCAGCAGCAGGCGGCATGAGAACAGAGAGCAAAGAATGATTCAAATTTGGCAAGGAACCAAAGAAGAACCGGGTAAATATAACCAAACAGATCATGGTCTTCGTTTGACTAGAGACGTGATGAGTCTCATCGCGAGACTCTTGTTGCTCTCCAATGTATTCCATGTAAAACAAAGAAAAGAAAAGGATCAGCAAACTATCCAAATCTTATTAGGAGGCAAATAGATAAAAAATGCTTATGATGACATCAAAGCAAATTGGTCACTCCAGGAAAATATGTATAAAAAAAAGCCAAAATTGTTCAACCCCAGCTTGGGGACTTAAATATAAACAGCGCAAAAATAAACAGGGGGGCCAATCCAACCCTATTTCAAATTTTGAAGAGGGGAGACAGACATGCCAAGATGCAAAATAAAGCCAAAATCATTATACATCACCAGACGTGCACTTGGAAGTATATCACAACAATCTTGTCACGACCCGAACCCGGACCCGTGACCGGTGCCTTAACCCGGGCACCCTAGTGACCCAACATCAGAGAAAACCAGCGGAATGTAAACTCAAGATAAACAACCATTAAGATATAGAATAGTCTAGCCCAAATCAAGCAACCTAAAAGTACATAAACCGAACAGCTATATCCTTAACTAACCAAGTTCTGACAAGACTACATGCCTCTAAGAATGAATAACACTATGACGGGACAGGGCCCCGTCATGCCCCTGAATGTACAAAATAACAACGACTCCAGGGAGAACCATACCAAAAGTCGAGCCTCCGAAGAAATGGAGCTCCTGACACCTGAGTACAAGATCCTAGGAACGAGGATCTACCACCGCTTCCTTACTGCAGATTGAACGCATTTCGAGGAAGGGGTCAAGACACAACGTACCAAGTATGTAAAATCGAAAATATCAGAGTAATATCATAAGTCCAAAATACATTAAAGTTATAGATAAAACCAAATTATGTCAGACCGTGCCTTACTAATAATGAGAGTAACAAGTATACATTTTATAGCATAAAAATAGGAGGCTCATGATCAAAACAGGTACCTCGCCTGCGTAGTATCATTAAGCAATCCTACTCCCGGGACTATTTCACCCGCATAGGTCCCGTGGACCCGCATGAGGTCATCCGCCTCGCCATAGGACTATTTCACCCGCATGAGACTATTTCACCCGCACGGATCCCGTGGATCCGCATGAGTACCATCGCGCACTCGCACGGGACTATTTCACCCGCATGGATCCTATGGTCCGATCCGCACGAGTACAAGCGCCGCACTCGCATCACGGGTAGCAAATCCATGGCATAAATAATAACCCGGTTTACCCGTAACAATATAAATATATATAACATAGCTCATCCGCTATTAAACATAACATAAGCACTACCGCCTATCACATCACAACATAAGCACTACCGCCTATCATAACTTAAGCAAGTTAAGAATCACCTAACTTCTTATTAATAGTATTAATACATCCTCTCATTTTAGTATACCTAAGGCACGATCATGTCTTTTAATAAAAATTCGATTTAACCCAAGTATCATGTACCTCTAACCTTTTAAGAAATAACTCTTTTTATACAAAAATTCCAAGATACTAATCACCATAGTATCAAGTTACGATTTCTTTTCAAAACAAGTCACATTTCCTTTTAAAACTATCTCAAGCTTCTAAATTAAGTGACTTCATTTCTTGTAAAACCTTAGGCACTTCATGCCTTAAAACCATTTTCCTTTCACAAGTTCAAATCATCAAAACCTTTCTCCATTAAACTTTCACAAACTAATATAACCAACTCCCCATAAAGCCGTTATACTAGAGTTAAACAATAGTAAAACACATTCCCTTAAGTCCAAGGGATTTTTCTACTTTTCTTTTAACGAAGCAAGTATCAAATACTTATATCAAATGAAGATTTCCAAATCTTGTACGTCTACCGTACTACATAGGTACAACTAATCATGCTCAAGAGATAGGAAAGCTCCACATACCTCTTCGGTCAATCCACAAGCTAAGTCCACTTTACCGCACGTAGTATGTCAACCTAAAATGACCATAATACGTTTATCAAGCTCTAGTTATAATGCAGAATTTTTCCAAGTTAAAGTCACCAATTTCCTACGGAAAATTGGGCAGCGTTTCCTCTGTTTCTACATACTTTGCCACCTTTTCCAAGGTCGATTTTTAACGCTCAAATGCCATGTTTAAGGCTCAACAACCAACCAACACCAAGGGGATTACACACCTAAACTTTGGTGTGTAAAATTCAGCCCCACAAGTTACAACAACTAACCCAACAAGTCTAATGTAGTATTTAGGCAACAACATGCTCATAATATCCCCCTAACCAATTCTTTCATAATCAACCCCATTTCTTACATGCAACTACTCTAAGTGCATTTTCCAACTACAAGTTCTTCCTATTAAACATGCAACACCCAAAACCAACTACAAGAGAAGAAATGTTACCTTAAGTTTTAGCCAAACTTATTCCAACACCTGCTAGCCTTTTCTCCAAGAACACCACCACAATAGTCTTCACAATCTTTTAATAACCTTTCCTTCATATTACACTTTTCATATTTTTCACCTTAGTCTAGAATTCCTCTTGGGAATTTATAGAGAAGGATGAGACTTTTAAATTAGAGAGAGATGTAGTGTAAAGATGAAAAGTTGAAAGAAATGAACAAGTCTTGGTCAATATAATGCATGTAGCAGAAAATCGATGGGGACACTTGTCACCCTCCCATGGCCTCTTTTAAAATAAAAATCGACTTTCTAAGTTTTTCCGCCTCATTCGCCGCACATGATCAGATGGCGCTGCGGCGCCGCAAACTCTGCGGACTTGAACTTTAGGCGCCATGCCCGATTTCGCTGGCCATGACATGAATTTCGCTGGCCATGCGCTCGCTCCACACGCTGAGGCCCCTGACCGAAGTTTTCGGATCTCGAGTCCTAACTCCTTCCGCATGGCCCCATACGCACTACCGAACCACGAGGTATAACATTCTCTCTTAGAAACATTCGTCCCGAATGTTCCTTCTAGGCTTACTCAAATCACAATATCGACATAGACTCAAATAAAGACGCTCCACACAGCCACAACAAAACTCAAGCATAATTGCTAACCAAAACTAACAAGCAGCAAAGTGGGTTACCTGGAGGTGTAGGGAATAAGTGAGGATATTTCTTCATCATGTCATCCTCTCGCTTCCCACGCCATTTCCTCCTGCTCGCCCGCCATAAGACCTTGATGGAAGCCACCTCCTTCGTCCGAGTCGCCTAACTTGACGATCGAGTATCGCTATGGGACTCTCCTCATACGACAACTCCTCCACACCGGATATCCCGAATCGGTGCACTCTAGACGGATCTCCAACGATTTCCGTAACATAGACACGTGAAAAATCGGATGTACCGCCTCAAGATCGGACGGCAGATCCAACTCATAGGCAACCTTGCCCACTCTTCTGACAACTGATACGCCCAATGTACCTTGGGCCGAAGTTTCCTTTCCTCCCAAATCTCATCACACCCTTCATGGGTGACACTTTCGTAAAGACCCAATCATTAACCTCAAACTCTGTTGTCGACGCCGATGATCTGCATATGATTTCGCCGACTGGCTGCCAATAACCGCCTCCCGATAAGCTTCACCTTATCCATCGTCACTTAACCAACCGCCCGATTAATCGCACTTCTCCCACTTCAAACCAACCTATCGCGACCGCACTTCCTCCCGTATAAGGCCTCATAAGGCGCCATCCGAACACTAGAATGGTAGCCGTTGTTATAAGCAAATTCCACAAGAGGTAAATGATCCTCCCACTACCCCGAAATCAATAACACAAGCCCGCAAAGATATCCTAAAGTGTTCGGATAGTGCGCTCGCCCGTCCGTCCGTCCGAGGATGAAACGCCGCGTCCGAGACTCACCAGTCCCTAATCCCTTCTCGAAAGACCTCCGGTTAGCCGAACCGGGCTCTCTATCTCGATATAATCGACACCGACTCGCAATCTCACAATCTCTAATATATAACTGCATAGTCCTCGGTGAAAACGCCGCCCCGATCGAAGAAAGTGGGCTGATTTCGCCACCACAACAATAACCCAAATGGAATCATGCCTCCTCCGGGTGCGAGGTAACCTCGTAATAAAGTCCATGTTGACCACCTCCCACTTCCACATCGGAATATCAATACCGTAATAGCCCACCGCTTCGTGCTCAACCTAACTCGCCGACAATTAGGACATCGGGCAACAAACCGCCACGCCCTCTTCAAACCATCCCACCAATATATGCACCTGAGGTCGTGGTACATCTTAGTCGACCCCGGATGAATCGAATAACGAGCACCGCAGTGCCTCCCTGCACCGACGACGGTCCTCGCTACATCGGAACACACAACCGCCCTCGACCTTAGCACCCCATCCGGCTACCTCAAATAGACTCTTCTTCCCGAGAGTCGCATCTCTGCCGCACTGCAAAATCGGATCCTCATACGCCGCTTCTTCACCTCCTCGACGATGGAAGACTCGGCGACCTTCGAACCCGAATTCGCATTAACGGAATCAACCAAACGAACCCCAAGGCTTGCTATGATGTAACTCTCGGACCATATCCTCTTCTCTCGTGAACATCGCATGCACTACCCATCGACCGCGACTAAGGGCATCCGCCACTACATTGGCCTTCCCCGTGGTACGTAATATCAACGCCATAATCCTTAAGTAGCTCCAACCACCGCTCTCGCCGCAAGTTCGCCTCCTCCGTCAAGATGTATCGAGACTCTTGTGGTCCGTGTAAATGTCCACATGAACTTCATATAAATAATGCCTCCAGATCTTTAAGGCATGAATCATCACGCTAACTCCAAGTCATGCGTGGGATAGTTCTTCTCATGCTTCCTAAGCCGCCGAGATGCATAAGCTATAACCTTGCCGCGTCCGCATCAAGACGCACTCCAAGCCCGACACCGACGCTGCCACAAAAACCACATAACCATCTAAGCCCTCCGAAGAGTAAGAAGGGCGGCCGCCAACTTCTCCTTTAGCAACCGGAAGCTTTCTCACAAGTATCCGCCCATCTAACATAGCCGCTTTCCGAGTCGCTTAGTCAAAGGTGCCAAATAGAAGCAAACTTCTCCACAAACCTCCGATAATAACTCGCAAGGCCCAAAGTCGCGCACTGCTTGTAGCTGGTCTAGGCCAAGTCTTGATCGCCTCAATCTTTGTCAGACAACCCAATACCATCGGCTCCGATAACATGTCCTAAGAAAGCCATCAAGCCACCCAAAACTCGCATTTCGAGAACTTGGCATACAATCACGGCCCTCGAGGATTCCCAACACCGCCTCAAATGATATGTGTGCTCTCGCTTCATGCGCGAATACACCAAGATATCATCGATGAAAACTATAACGAACATATCCAAGAATGGCTCAACACCCTATTCATCAAATCCATGAATACCGCTGAGCGTTGGTCAACCCAAAGACATCACCTCAACTCATGGTCATACCGGTCCCGAATGCGCCTTTCGACATCCGCCTCTAACTCGCACTGATGATAACCGTAACGCAGTCTATCTTGGAAAAACATCTCGCACTCGCAATCGTCAAACAAATCATCAATCCCGGGAGGGATATCTATTCTTGATAGTTACCTTGTTCACCGCTCAGAATCAATACACATACGCAGGCCCCATCTTTCTTCTTTACAAATAACACCGTGCTCCTGCGGAGAAACACTTGGCCCGATAAAGCCTTTCTCCAAAGAAATCTTTCACCGGTCCTTCAATTCCTTCAACTCGGCAGTGCCATTCTCAGTATGGCGGGATAGATATCGGTCGAGTGTCCGTGCCAAATCGATGCAAAACTCAATCTCCTCTCGGGAGGATACCCTAAGCTCGTCTGGGAAAACGTCTGAAACTCTCTAACCACCGGACCGATCAAGGTCCTAGATCTCACCTCGTGATTTAATACCCAACCAAATGGTAAATATACCCTTCCGTACCATCTTCCTAGCCTTGAGGTAAGAAATAAACCTACCCTCGCGATGCAAGATTCCCTTCCACTCGATAACCGCTCACCAGAAACCGAACCGAACTAACCTCTCTCTCTCAGTCCACATTGGCATAGCAAGACGCTAGCCAATCCATACCCATAATCACATCGGTCCGCCATGTCCAACTCTATCAAGTCACCAGAGTCCGACGACCATCTAAAGTCACCGGGCAAGCCTTATATACCCGCCGCCTAACACCGGCACCCACCGGCGTAGCCACCTCAAAGGATTCTATGGACTCGCTCTATCCCTATTCTACCAAAGAATATGAGGAGATATGTAGGACAAGGTAGAACTGGATCTATCAAAGCATATACATCACAAAGAAGAAACCAACAATGTACTGCGGATTTACATCGGGTGACGCCCCGTCCCGGGCGGCCGGACATAGCATAAATGCGTTCCGAGGACCGAATCGAACTCTACCACGACCCGCCGCGCTCGCTCGTCTGCGTGAACACCACGCCTCCGGCGCATCGCCATCGACGATGAAGACCCACCATCGACTTCGCTGGCCGAGCCATCATATTCCCGCCACTGGATCGGACAATCTCTCTCAATGGCCTCGCCGCCGCAAGAATAACAAGCTCTGGAGGAACACGACACCCATAATGGCAATCACCACATCGACCACACCGAGGCATAGGTGGCCTCATCTCGACCGAACTCTGGTCCTCCGAAACCCGAGCCCTCGAACTCGCCCCGCTTCCCGAATACTCTGTCCGCCCCAAGATGGTGGAGGAGCGCTCGACCGTGGTGCAAATCTGGTTTGCTTCTTTGGGGTTGCCTACCCTAAAACTACCAGAGGACCTCTTTGCCCCGCCCTCTTCGCCGATACTGCCGATCCGCTTACCGCTCTCACACCCGAGAGCATGTGCTCGCACGCGGCAATGTCCATGCCCTACCGAGAGCCACCCCGAGCAACTCTCGCCAAGTGATCATCGAGTCTGTGACATAGCGGTGCACCGCCCTCCATGTTCGCTACCAATGCGGCACATACCTAGCCAATGAATCAAACTCCACATTGTATTCGGACCGCCCGCCCATTCTGCCTCGGGCCACAAAAATCTATCGGCCCGAGCCTCTCATCTGCGGTGGCAAGAAATGGCCAGTAACGCCTCGAGAACTCGTCCCCAACAAGTGGATGTGCATGCTCCCCGACGCTTCCACGAATCATACCGCCAATCGCAGCGGTCCCGCACCGTGCGAACCTAATACCACCGACTCGGTCTCCGGCCCCGATCACCCTCATGATCCTTCGCAATCGCTTGATAAACTCCTCGGATCATCCTCGTGCCTCACCCATAAAACTCGTGGGTCGCAACTCAAAAGTCTCTCGCCTCGTTAGCACTGGTCAACTACGGTGCACGGAATCGCCTCACTTATCCTCCTGTTTGCCACGATCTCGCCGAATCGGCTATCTCTCAGTAGCCCATATCCTCTCGCCCTTCGCCGGATCGAGGCTCAGTATCGCGGTCTCGGCCGCCGCCTCCGACTTTGGGGTTGGCGACGTCGTAGAACTCGCCGTCCAAACACCTGCTCGTGGGGACTGCTCGTGCTCGTGACCTCGGTGCCCTACCGTAGTTCTCATCGCCTTGCCTTCCGGGCGCGTTGCCTTGCGCGAGATATAATCGATACAGAAAAATACGCCGAGGAAATTCAACCTATAGCACGCTCATTGCACGATCTTAGAGTGAAAGAATGGGAACCAATCCTAAATATCTCAGCCTCACGATTATAGATGTGGTGCACAACACATCGATAATCAAGACTTACTAGATACGGCTCAGAGACTCTTTCCGAGGATTAATCGCTCGATACCACTTTTGTCACGACCAACCGGACGTGGACCGTGCCTTAACCCGCACCCTAGTGACCCAACATCGAGAAAACCAAATGAATGTAAACTCAAGATAAACAACCATTAAGATATAGAATAGTCTAGCCCAAATCAAGCTAACCTAAAAGTACATAAACCGAACAGTTACATCCTTAACGAACCAAGTTCGACAAGACTACAGTGCCTCTAAGAATGAATAACACTATGACGGACAGGCCCCGTCATGCCCTGAATGTACAAAATAACAACGACTCGGGAGAACCATACCAAAAGTCGAGCCTCCAAGAAATGGAGCTCCCGACACTGAGTACAAGATCCTAGGAACGAGGATCTACCACCGCTTCCTTACTCGCAGATGAACGCAGCCCAGGAAGCGGGGTCAAGACACAACGTGCAAGTATGTAAAATCGAAAATATCAGAGTAATATCATAAGTCCAAAATACATTAAAGTTATAGATAAAACCAAATTATGTCAGACCGTGCCTTACTAATAATGAGAGTAACAAGTATACATTTTATAGCATAAAATAGGAGGCTCATGATCAAAACAGGTACCTCGCCCGTAGTATCATTAAGCAATCCTACTCCCGACTATTTCACCCGCATAGGTCCGTGGACCCGCATGAGGTCATCCGCCTCGTCATAGGACTATTTCACCCGCATGGGACTATTTCACCCGCATGGATCCCGTGGATCCGCATGAGTACCATCGCGCACCGCACGGGACTATTTCACCCGCATGGATCCTATGGTCCAGATCCGCATGAGTACAAGCGCCGCACTCGCATCATGGGTAGCAAATCCATGGCATAAATAATAACCCAGGGTTTACCCGTAACAATATAAATATATATAACATAGCTCATCCGGCTATTAAACATAACATAAGCACTACCGGCCTATCACATCACAACATAAGCACTACCGCCTATCATAACTTAAGCAAGTTAAGAATCACCTAACTTCTTATTAATAGTATTAATACATCCTCTCATTTTAGTATACCTAAGGCACGATCATGTCTTTTAATAAAAATTCGATTTAACCCAAGTATCATGTACCTCTAACCTTTTAAGAAATAACTCTTTTATACAAAAATTCCAAGATACTAATCACCATAGTATCAAGTTACGATTTCTTTTCAAAACAAGTCACATTTCCTTTTAAAACTATCTCAAGCTTCTAAATTAAGTGACTTCATTTCTTGTAAAACCTTAGGCACTTCATGCCTTAAAACCATTTTCCTTTCACAAGTTCAAATCATCAAAACCTTTCTCCATTAAACTTTCACAAACTAATATAACCAACTCCCCATAAAGCCGTTATACTAGAGTTAAACAATAGTAAAACACATTCCCTTAAGTCCAAGGGATTTTTCTACTTTTCTTTTAACGAAGCAAGTATCAAATACTTATATCAAACGAAGATTTCCAAATCTTGACGCTCACCGTACTACATAGGTACAACTAATCATGCTCAAGAGATAGGAAAGCTCCACATACATCTTCGGTCAATCCACAAGCTAAGTCCACTTTACCGCACGTAGTATGTCAACCTAAAATGACCATAATACGCTTATCAAGCTCTAGTTATCATGCAGAATTTTTCCAAGTTAAAGTCACCAATTTCCTACGGAAAATCGGGCAGCTTTCTCTGCTTCTACATACTTTGCCACCTTTCCAAGGTCGATTTTTAACGCTCAAATGCCATGTTTAAGGCTCAACAACCAACCAACACCAAGGGGATTACACACCTAAACTTTGGTGTGTAAAATTCAGCCCCACAAGTTACAACAACTAACCCAACAAGTCTAATGTAGTATTTAGGCAACAACATGCTCATAATATCCCCCTAACCAATTCTTTCATAATCAACCCCATTTCTTACATGCAACTACTCTAAGTGCATTTTCCAACTACAAGTTCTTCCTATTAAACATGCAACACCCAAAACCAACTACAAGAGAAGAAATGTTACCTTAAGTTTTAGCCAAACTTATTCCAACACCTTGCTAGCCTTTTCTCCAAGAACACCACCACAATAGTCTTCACAAGCTTGTAATAACCTTTCCTTCCTATTACACTTTTCAGATTTTTTTCCTTAGGCTAGAATTCCTCTTGGGAATTTAGAGAGAAGGATGAGCTTTTTAACTTAGAGAGAGATGGAGTGTAAAGATGAAAAGTTGAAAGAAATGACCAAGTCTTGGTCAATATAATGCATGTAGCAGAAAATCAGATGGGGGGGGACACTTGTCACCCTCCCATGGCCTCTTTTAAAATAAAAATCAGACTTTCTAAGTTTTTCCGCCCAAAATTCCCGCCTCGGCGCCGCGGCCCCGCCGCCGCAACTCCTCATGACTCGGAACTTTAGGCGCCATGCCCATTTCCGCGCCAAGCCATGAATTTCGCTTGGCGCCATGTCTCGCCCGGCCGGCGGCTGAGGCCCCTGACCGAAGTTTTCAGATCTCGAGTCCTAACTCCTTCCGCATGGCCCCATACGCACGGCCTGAACCACGAGGTATAACAAATCTTATCCAGATTTTAAAGAGAATACTGCCCAATTATGGGCCAAATATTAATTGTTGCAAAACAAGCAGCCAGTACAGAGAAATATAAACACATAGATGAGGCCTATGAATTTGTTCCGAAATTTATTGATTCATAGCAAGCAATTCTGGGAGAAGAAAGAAGAGAACTATATAAAAACATACATGAATTTCAATGGGTTTCCTAAGACAATGCGGAGGATATCCTTAAAATTAAACACACCCACAACAGTAGATAGTAAAAATGAGGCCGCATAAATATTCCAAACTAAACAATGATCAACCTAGTTATGAATTTTATCACTTTAAAACATGCATATAAGGCAAATATGACCTTAGAATGATCTCAGTAACATTGTGCTCAAAGTCAACAATAAAAATAGTCATTCATTATGCTTGAACCATGGTTTAAACGAACATAAATGGCATATAACCTGACTAATCATGCTTAATAACAACTTAATAGACCAACAATCCCTTCAAACATGTTGACATTCAACCCAATAAATCCAAACAGTGAGTAACAACTTGATAACTACGCCTAATGATTCAAAGTAGTCATAATGTAGTCAACATACATAACAGTTAACCTAACGGGCTCAAAGAACACTTAACATTCATTTAAACACACTTCAAACGAAACTAAACATATCTAAATGATAGCTAAATTAAGATAAAACATTCAAACACATAATCAAATCAGGCCGATCACATGATGCGAATTAAACAGCAAAACTTTAAGGGAAGTAGGTTACCTTCTTCGGGCAGCGAACCGAGGCGCGTTTCGACTCGCCGATTCCACGCGGATGTGTTTTTGTTTTATGCGACTAGAAAGGGGTAATGCTTAGGATGCTGTGGCTATTCTAATTCGGACTAAGAGAGAAACAAAAACAAAGCTTTATTTCTGAGTTTCGATAGCTTTCAAAGTAGTAAAATCGAGTTTTGTTCTTGATTCCGGAAAATAGTGAATCGATAGAGAACGAACTGTATATTGGTTTTCTCTTTTTTTTTTGAATTCGAAACTTGAGGGCAATTTTGCGACAATTTCACAGTAGTGAGAATTTGGTTTTCTTGTTTTGTTCTTGGCCTTTTTGAACCCAGAATCCGATGCTCTTTTTAAATAACGAACCAAGAGATGATTTTTTAAGACTAATTCTCCAATTCCGACCCCCTTTTCAATGAAGAATGAAGGGGGTTTTTATAGGCAAAAACTGAGTTTGAATTCGAAAAATAGCTGTTAGAGGTCTGTTTTTTTGGAAGATTTGTTGGTTCAAATCGCGGATTTTAGGGAGATGCAGGGTATGGGCGAGTGTCGGGTGAAGTGAAAGGAGTAGTTGGGGTGCAGGGAATGGGTGGTGTCGGCGATTTGAGTTGATGCGCAGGGGCATGGGGGATGAAGGGGACAGGGGTGAAGTGAAAAGGAAGGTCTCATTTTTAGGTTTCTGATTTTTGTTTTTAACATCAAGGACTGCTGGTTAGGAAATGGAGAAAAGAGGATTAAAGGGAAATGGGTGTTGCGGGCTCGGGTCGACGGTATTGGGCCCGGGAAGAGGGAAAGGGATTGGGCGAACTGGGCTGGTTTAAGGAATTAGGGGTTTAGAATTAAAGAGATGGGTGATTGGGCCGGGTCGGTTATAATGCTGATGGGCTGCGAATTTTGGTTAGGATATAGGGCTTAAGGGTATAAATTGGTATTAGTTTTAGAAGTTAGTTTTAGGCAAATTAATTAGTGGTAAATTAGAAATTCAAATTTGTGATTAAATTATTTAGGTGCTTTATTAATTTAAGTTATTATAAAAATAAAGACGGGCGTGCTATTTAATTAGTGCTTAATATTTTAGAATGCGATGCCGTTATTAAAACCTATTTATTATGCGTATTCCGCGAAGTTAAATTAAAACTGAACGGGGCTTAGATTATTATTAAATTGTTTAAATGCTAAATGCAAATATGATATTTAAGGACTGTTTAATGCCTTTATAAATGCGACGCTATAAAAATGCATGTATCAGATTGAAATTAATACAAATTACGAAATTGCCTTGCTTTTAGTAAAAAAATGTGAATACTCTTTTTAACACCACGTCATTGCTAAATTATTTATTTTATGTAATTATTCATTTATCGTTAAGGATTATTCGAGTTTCGATTAATGGAAAATAGGGCTTAAATTACGAATGATATTAATGAAATTGTTTGTTATTAAAACGACGAATGCGGGAGTGAGACTCAAGGTGTGCTTAGTACTCTATGTAAAATGCGGTGCCATTATTAAATTGTTTATTATGCATGTATTAATTTTTTATCGCTGCATTTTATTAT
The DNA here is from genome assembly GCA_029844215.1 of Przewalskia tangutica. Taxonomy (NCBI): domain Eukaryota; kingdom Viridiplantae; phylum Streptophyta; class Magnoliopsida; order Solanales; family Solanaceae; genus Przewalskia; species Przewalskia tangutica. The sequence continues at coordinate 45,158,307 of CM056729.1, forward strand.
TATAAAATTGTTAAAATTATTGTTGAAAATTGGTGTAATTTTATAGTTAAGAACTGGACGGGAGGGTCAAAATTGGGTGTCAACAACTTGTCCCTCTTTGTATGGAGATGATGGAAGAATCTTCGGACAAATACGTTGACTTAAAGCCAATTTTGTCTCGATCCTCAGAATTAAAAAAAAAATGTTAGGCAATTAGACAGGGCTGACGCAAAATTCAAAATTTTGTCCCAGTGTCGAGTTAAGACGACGCTGGGCTACCATGGTAAAATACCAAGGCGGGCTGATGCGGACTCAAAATTTGTACCAGTGTCGAATTATGATGACACTGGGTTTTGTGACGCTAGAAAAACCAAAGCGGAAGCAGATTTAAAATTTGTCCCAGTGTCGAATTATGATGACATCAGGTTATTGGCGCGCAGACGCCGAGGAGAGTGGATCGACATTCGAGGTACAAATTGCTTCGGTTCGCCGTAAGAGGTAGTTCCACGTTGTGCTCCTGTATGCTAAGACTTAAACAAACGATTAGTGCATAACTGTTAAGGCAAAATGATAACGCATGAATTTATAAGAAATGTAACTGTGCGAGTAGAAAATGCTATCCTGCGAAAATGTGATGCCTGCTGCAAATGCTGTGATTTCGCCCTTGCACAAACGTGTTGCGACTGTGAATGTGAATATGTTGTCTTATCGCAATCGCCTCGTAGACTAAAGCTCAAGAAAGAGTTAGTGCATAACTGCTAAGACAGAGTAATAAAGCATGAATAAGAAATGCAATTTTTGAGAGTAGATGAATTGTCCTTGCGTAGATGTGATATGTGATGACGTCGTCTTTGGGGCGCTGCTTCGGATCAAGGCGTCATTTTCGACTCGGCCGTTTCGACTTGAGACGCCGGTCTTGGTGTCGTTGATGTCGTTTTCGGACTTGGAGTCGCCGGACTCGCATCGCTTTCGACTTGGCCGTTTTGACGCGGGCGTCGTTTTCGGACTTGGCGTCGTTTTCGGACGTGGCGTCGTTTTCGGACGTGGCGTAGTTTTCGGACGTGGCGTCGTTTTCGGACGTGGCGTCGTTTTCGGACGTGGCGTCGTTTTCGGACGTGGCGTCATTTTCGGACTTTGCGTCGTTTTCGAACTTGGCGTCGTTTTCGGACGTGGCGTCGTTTTTGGACTTGGCGTCGTTTTCGGACTTGGCGTCGTTTTCGGACGTGGCATCGTTTTATGGCCGTATTGTGATAAAGATGACACCGATGCTCAGGCGTGATGTAGATGATGCCGGTGCTCAGGTATTGATGCAGATAACGTCGGTGCTCAGGCGTTTGACTTAAATAACGTCGGTGCTCAGGCGTGATTTAGACGACGCCGGTGCTCAGGCGTTGATGCAGATGACGCCAGTGCTCAGGCGTAATAAGATGATGCGTGTGTGTGGACGAGATATAGGGGTCGTCGTTGCATAGACGAAATGTAGATAAGGCCATTGCATAGGCCTAATAAGATGGCGTCGTTGAGTGGACGCGATACATGGGTCGTCGTTGTAAGACGAAATATAGATAAGGCCGTGGCATAGGCGTAATAAGATGGCGTCGTTGATAGACGTAATTGAGCTAACGTCGTTGTGCAGCCATAATAAGAAGACGTCTTTGATAGACGGAATAAGATGACGTCATTAGGTGGACGCAATAAGATGAACGTCGTTGAATAGACGTAATAAGAGAAACGTCGTTGTATGGACGCAATAAGATGAACATCGTTGAATAGATGTAATAGAGGACGTCATTGATAGCCGTAATAGGAGGACGTCGTTGTGTGGACGTAATAAGATGAACGTCGTTGAATAGACGTAATAAAGGATGTCATTGATAGCCGTAATAGGAGGACGTCGTTGTGTGGACGTAATAAGAAAGAACGTCGTTGGATAGACGTAATAGACGTCATTGATAGCCGTAATAGGAGGACGTCATTGTGTGGACGTAATAAGATGAACGTCGTTGAATAGACGTAATAAAGGATATCATTGATAGCCGTAATAGGAGGACGTCATTGTGTGGACGTAATAAGATGATTTCAACCCGGTGGGCCAGGCCACTATGATGAAATTACCTGCAGAATATAAACCGAATAAAATAATTAGAGTTGTAAAATGATTGAGAAATAAGGATGAGAATGGCCCTGTGAGCCAAATGACGCCTTGATAGACGCGTGCGATTATGGCTTTGCGGGCTGAGCTGCTATGTGAAACTTCCTACAAAAATCAAAAGATAGATGCAATAATTAGTGTTATAGATATGCAAAAAACGAATGAATGAGGATAAGAATGTGGCCCTGTGAGCCGAGCCGCAATGCGAAAATCCCCTTCAACGTCGTCAAATTTCCAGCCCCTGTTATATGTACTCAAGAGAAAATTTGTGAGATTTGAAAGGGGCTGTTGATTTGTGCGGACTTTGTAGCTTTAACTCTTGATGCTCGGACGTCTGCCTTGTTTGGGACTCGTAACCCCTGCCTGGTTTCCTACCTTGTCCCAGTTCTGAATATGCAAAGGGCGTTTGACCTAAAGTGGGTCTCCATGGGGTTGCTTGTATATTATGTGTGTTTTCGTTATTTTCAAAAATAAGGGAAGGTTTCCTAATGGTGTGACCGAAGCCGATTTAGGCCGCCTACGTATCCTCATGAGGGAATCAGGTCATGACGTAGTTCATTACAAGCGAATATTGGGTAAAATTCTAAAGGTGGGACCGAGGCCGATGTGGCCGCCTACGTATCCGCCAAGGGAATCAGGTCGAACGTAGTTCCAAATACATATAAAGGGCAAAATATATTAAACTAACTATTTCAGGACTCGGCGGGCCAAGGCAGGGGCACGAGTCCACTTCTTCTTGCTTTGTGTCTTCAATGGCTGAGTCTTCAGCAGGATCAATTTCGGCTTGCATGATTTCCATTTGCTGCAATAGTTTGGCGAGGTGTTGATCATTGGTGTTTCTCCTTTCTAACGCCTCTGCATTCTCTACAGGAACGGGGATGAGTCCTAAGTTGTTTCGTTCCGGTGCCTCTGGATTAGTCATTTATGATTGTGCTTCTACCAGTCAACGCGAATCAACCTTTTGGGGATAAGCTAGGCAAAAAATAACCCTTTTTCAAATGAAGCAAACCAAGTTAGTATAATATGCAAAAAGTTGCAGGCAATATATATTAATAAGCAAATTGCAAATCAAGTGCGTGTTCTAACATGTTTGGGACCTCTTTATGCCAGAGGTAGGCCTAAACGTCACTTATGCGAGATTATGACGGATTTGTCCAAGTCGTCCAACTGTAATGCTTTTGTTGGAAATGGCGACCAAATGACGGTTCACTTTTTCCAATTTTAGCCTGACATGATTGGGTTTGGATTTGTCTATCATTGTTACGCTACACATAATATGTTGGTTGGTCGTTGGGTTGAGAAACCCGTCGACAAGTTTGGTGTCTTCCTAATTGTGGCGTTAATACCAAGTATTAACCCACCTAAGGTTTATGCATGCATGACTAATATAAAAGGGTGGTATAGCTCTATCTTAAGCTTTCTAAGATTTGGCTTACTAGACGCAAGGTTCCCAAGCGGACAACTCGAGTGAGAAGGCTACGTGGCTGATCAGACGAACCGATTTAACTCCACGCAAGCGCCAACTCTCCTAAATTTTGGGTGTTCTTGAAAGAAATTTGCGGGTGCGCGAAGCACACCAGCGCGTGTAGTGTGTGACAGTGTGAATTTTCCAGAGTGGAGGAAATATGAGCAGAATGCCAGTTTAAGGAAAACGGTAAAAGCAAATAGCAATTAAAACAGTTAAGCATACAAAGTTAAAGCAAGCAATTTTAAGGTATTTAAAACAAATAAAAGCAAATAAAGCCAAAAAATAATAAACCTAGGTTTGCTATGGTCAAGAACCTGAATCCCCAGTGGAGTCGCCATGCTGTAACACCCCATTTCAACCGGAGTCGGAAACGGGATTACTGCTACATGGTTGGATTCCTAAATGCATTTTAAGGAGACGCCACCTAATTATTATAGTGAATTAGGACACTAAAAGTGTAGCATAAAATACTACAAATGATCTCCAGTTTAAAGGTATGTGAAACTATGTGAGATTCTAGGTAAGGGTTCTTTAGTATCCAAAGGGAAGGGGTTAGGCACCCTCTAAGATCCGCTAACTTGCGGTTATCCGTTCAAACTTAGGTTTTAAAAATATTGTGTTAACATGCAATCTATAATTCTAAAAAAGTGTTCTAATTATTAAACTAATCAAAAAGATATTTAAACTAGGCATGCAAATATTTAAAATAGATATATATTTAAAGAGATAGTAATGAAAGCAAATAATCATAAAAGAGGGAATGAAGAGAATTTAGCGATATTTCGCTTTTATTTTATTTTATGTGAATGTTTAACTTTGGGGTGCGCCTCCGGGTACCTGCAAAGACACTTAGTAGAAGAGTTAGTAAATAATAAATAAATTACCAAACAAACACAATGTATGTATATATAGATATATATAGATGTATATGTAAAAGATATTGTAAAAGATATATTTTTTATATAGTGTGGGCTCAGCTAGTGTTATGCCAAGGATACTAAGACATGAGAAGCTAATATCGCTACGGCGGCGGTCGACTCGCCTCCCGGTGAACGATACTATGCATTCTCGTCTAATCTTTTCACTTTCCTCTTTGCCCACATATTCCGTCTCGCTTACCATGAAGGCCTCGGATCGACGGATAAATCCTTCTTTGGCCCGTAGTATCAAGTTCAAATCAAGACAATAAATGGATAAAAGGGGGCAAGTCACAAACATCACCGACAACAATCAAAACGGTAGAAATAGTAATAAATGACACGGCCCAAACTCGGAAACTTGAATGACGCCAGAGTTTTTCACTCGCGGATGCCAAAAAGAATCGGAAAATCAGCTCGATAAACAACCAACAAGAGCAAAGAATAGGCTAAAAATGCAGCGAGAAATGGGCTGAAAATGCAAGAACAAATAGCCCTAAATCAAGAACAAACATGGCCAAGATCCGTAGTCGAATAGCCAAAAATCAGCCCAAAGAACATGGCTAAAATCAGTCCGAATTTAGACCAAAATAGCCCCAAATTCAATGCCAAAACAATCCTGAATTTAGGCCAAAACAGCCCCCAATTCAATGCCAAACAGTCCCAAATTTAGGCCAAACAGCCTTGATTTAATGCCAAACAGTCCCAAATTGGCCAAAATAATCCGATTTTAGACCAAAACAAGATCCAAAATTTGGTCGAAATCAGCCCGACATAAAGCCAAAACCAGCAGCTACATTGGCCTAAAAATTCGTCCGAAAATGGTCAAAACCAAGAGCTGCAAAAGGCTGAAAATGCAGCAGAAGGGCATGAGAACAGAGCAAGAATGATTCAAATTTGGCTAAGGAACCAAAGAAGAATCGGGTAAATATAACCAAACAGATCGGGTCTTCGTTTGACTAGATGTGATGAGTCCCATCGCGAGACTCTTGTTGCTCTCCAATGTATTCCATGTAAAACAAAGAAAAGAAAAGGATCAAAGAACTATCCAAATCTTATTAGAGGCAAATAGATAAAAATGCTTATGATGACATCAAAGCAAATTGGTCACCTGTGCAAATATGTATAAAAAAGCCAAAATTGTTCAACCTCACTTGGGACTTAAATATAAACAGCGCAAAAATAAACAGGGGGGCCAATCCAACCCTATTTCAAATTTTGAAGAGGGGAGACAGACATGCCAAGATGCAAAATAAAGCCAAAATCATTATACATCACCAGACGTGCACTTGGAAGTATATCACAACAATCTTATCCAGATTTTAAGGAGAATACTGCCCAATTATGGGCCAAATATTAATTGTTGCAGAACAAGCAGCAAGATAGAAATATAAACACATAGATGAGGCCTATGAATTTGTTCCGAAATTTATTGATTCATAGCAAGCAATTCTGGGAGAAGAAAGAAGAGAACTATATAAAAACATACATGAATTTCAATGGTTTCCTAAGACAATGCGGAGGATATCCTTAAAATTAAACACACCCACAACAGTAGATAGTAAAAATGAGGCCGCATAAATATTCCAAACTAAACAATGATCAACCTAGTTATGAATTATATCACTTTAAAACATGCATATAAGGCAAATATGACCTTAGAATGATACTGTAACATTGTGCTCAAAGTCAACAATAAAAATAGTCATTCATTATGCTTGAACCATGGTTTAAACGAACATAAATGGCATATAACCTGACTAATCATGCTTAATAACAACTTAATAGACCAACAATCCCTTCAAACATGTTGACATTCAACCCAATAAATCCAAACAGTGAGTAACAACTTGATAACTACGCCTAATGACTCAAAGTAGTCATAATGTAGTCAACATACATAACAGTTAACCTAACGGGCTCAAAGAACACTTAACATTCATTTAAACACACTTCAAACGAAACTAAACATATCTAAATGATAGCTAAATTAAGATAAAACATTCAAACACATAATCAAATCAGGCCGATCACATGATGCGAATTAAACAGCAAAACTTTAAGGGAAGTAGGTTACCTTCTTCGGGCAGCGAACCGAGGCGCGTTTCGACTCGCCGATTTCACGCGGATGTGTTTTTGTTTTATGCGACTAGAAAGGGGTAAAGCTTAGGATGCTGTGGCTATTCTAATTCGGACTAAGAGAGAAAAAAACAAAGCTTTATTTCTGAGTTTCGATAGCTTTCAAAGTAGTAAAATCTAGTTTTGTTCTTGATTCCGGAAAACAGTGAATCGATAGAGAACGAACTGGATATTGGTTTTCTCTTTTTTTTTTTGAATTCGAAACTTGAGGGCAATTTTGCGACGATTTCACAGTAGTGAGAATTTGGTTTTCTTGTTTTGTTCTTGGCCTTTTTGAACCCAGAATCCGATGCTCTTTTTAAATAACGAACCAAGAGATGATTTTTTAAGACTAATTCTCCAATTCCGACCCCCTTTTCAATGAAGAATGAAGGGGTTTTTTATAGGCAAAAACTGAGTTTGAATTCGAAAAATAGCTGTTAGAGGTCTGTTTTTTTGGAAGATTTGTTGGTTTAAATCGCGGATTTTAGGGAGATGCAGGGTATGGGCGAGTGTCGGGTGAAGTGAAAGGAGTAGTTGGGGTGCAGGGAATGGGTGGTGTCGGCGATTTGAGTTGATGCGCAGGGGCATGGGGGATGAAGGGGACAGGGGTGAAGTGAAAAGGAAGGTCTCATTTTTAGGTTTCTGATTTTTGTTTTTAACATCAAGGACTGCTGGTTAGGAAATGGAGAAAAGAGGATTAAAGGGAAATGGGTGTTGCGGGCTCGGGTCGACGGTATTGGGCCCGGGAAGAGGGAAAGGGATTGGGCGAACTGGGCTGGTTTAAGGAATTAGGGGTTTAGAATTAAAGAGATGGGTGATTGGTAAGATTCGGTTATAATCTTTGATGAAATTCGCGAATTTTGGTTAGGATATAGGGCTTAAGGGTATAAATTGGTATTAGTTTTAGAAGTTAGTTTTAGGCAAATTAATTAGTGGTAAATTAGAAATTCAAATTTGTGATTAAATTATTTAGGTGCTTTATTAATTTAAGTTATTATAAAAATAAAGACGGGCGTGCTATTTAATTAGTGCTTAATATTTTAGAATGCGATGCCGTTATTAAAACCTATTTATTATGCGTATTCCGCGAAGTTAATTTAAAACTGAACGGGGCTTAGATTATTATTAAATTATTTAAATGCTAAATGCAAATATGATATTTAAGGACTGTTTAATGCTTTTATAAATGCGACGCTATAAAAATGCATGTATCAGATTGAAATTAATACAAATTACGAAATTGTCTTGCTTTTAGTAAAAAAATGCGAATACTCTTTTTAACACCACGTCATTGCTAAATTATTTATTTTATGTAATTATTCATTTATCGTTAAGGATTATTCGAGTTTCGATTAATGGAAAATAGGGCTTAAATTACGAATGATATTAATGAAATTGTTTGTTATTAAAACGACGAATGCGGGCGTGAGACTCAAGGTGTGCTTAGTACTCTATGTAAAATGCGGTGCCATTATTAAATTGTTTATTATGCATGTATTAATGTTTTATCGCTGCATTTTATTATTATAAAATTGTTAAAATTATTGTTGAAAATTGGTGTAATTTTATAGTTAAGAACTGGACGGAAGGGTCAAAATTGGGTGTCAACACTGGTGGCCATTTTTAAAACAAAATCTGCAGCTTATACTTTAGTGGCACAACTGTCTCCTACACACTCAACACTAGCAGCGAATACAACACCCCCAAACTTCAACCTTTCTACTCAATACCCACAACCTCCTTTTCTACTCTTTACCCACAACCTTCACAATCACTTTTCAGCACCCAAACTACCTCAACTACAATACTCCTCCAAACTACTACTTCCTATGACTTCAGTAAAAGGATTCAAGAACAAAGAAAGGGATTACCTTTTTATGAGAGCTTCACGCTGTTCTTGTTTCAATTGGTTGGCTTGAGGGTATGGAATGGAGCTTCGTTGTTTGAGATAGTTGGGGGTTTTTAGGAATTTAAGAGTTTAAGTTGTGGTTGGGTTGGATTTGTAGAGGATTTGTGGGCAAATTTCTGGAATTTCGTGGGTTTTTGGAGAGGGAAAGTTAGATTTTTGATATTGGAATTGGGGAAAATCTGATTTTTGGGCGTTTTTAAGTTTCTGAATTCCCGCTTTGGCGCTGCCCACTTTTAGCCATGCGCCCAATCTCCTGCGCTCCGTCGGGACTTTTAGCGCCGCGGCTCCTAGACTTGGCAAACTTTCAGCTCTTTTGGCGTCGCCTGCTCTGCCATGGCTACATTTTACGCTGAAATTCTTGCTTTTCTTCAGTTTATTTCCCTGTACCTGTCAATCACAGCACAAACACAAAACCCCAAGACCGTGAGACTGTTCTTAGACAAAATAAAATTAACTAAAGACAGAAATTAAAATAACAAAATTGAAAGCGTTGGGTTGCCTCCCACGTGTATTTTTAACGTCTTTTAGCCGGACGCAAGTTCCTTAGCCTTAATAACCCTGGGGTGGATTAAGCCCCCAACCTATCCATTTCCTCCACATTTGGCGTTTTCTTTTTCTTCTTTTCTTCTTGGCATTATCAGTAATAGGGAGTTCAGGAAAACTTACCTCCCTTAGTGGCATTTCAGCAAACCATGCCTGCTTTCTTGGGCTCATCGCTCTTTGGTTGACTTGTATCGGCTCGCATGGTTTGATGGTGCTGATTGCAAAGCACCCACTCATTGTTGGTGGCTCAATGACGTGTTTAAAAACTTTAAACACCATTTCTTGAACTCCACCTTAGTGTTAATTCTCCTCTTTCAACATCAATCAAAGCTCTTCCGTTGCTAGGAATGGCCTCCCAATATGATAGGGATTTCGCGTCTTCTTCCATGTCAAGAATGAGGAAGTCTGCGGGAAAGAAGAATTTTCCTACTTTCACAATCACGTCCTCAATTTTTTCCTCGTGGATGAACCCATCGTCTGTCGGTAGTTGCAGACTCACAGTGGTTGGTTTGGCCTCTCCCAACTCCAATCTTTTAAAAACTGATAAGGGCATCAGGTTTATACTTGCCCCTAAATCGCATAGAGCTCTGTTGCAAGTCACCCTGCCCACTGTGCAAGGTAGTGTAAAGCTGCCAGGATCCTTTAGCTTGGGTGGCAACTTTTGCAGATAGAACTACACTCTTACATTAGTGCTACTATATCATATTCCGCAAACTTCTTTTTCCCCAAGATTTCTTTCATGAACTTGAAATAGGAAGACATCTGCTCCAAAGCCTCTATAAAAGGTATGTTGATATGCAGCTTCCTGAATACTTCCAAAAATTTGGAAAATTGTTTATCGACCGCCTTCCTCTGTAATCTCTGGGGGAAAGGGATCTTTTCTGTATACTCCTTCTCTGGAGTTTTCTCTATCACTGGGCTAGGCTCAATCACCTTCTCTTTTTCTAACTCTGATTTCTTCTCAACTCCGGGTGAGGTGGTCGCTCAACCGTTTGTCGTTTCTCAATTGCTCGCACCGCTCCTTGGATTTACTTCTGTGTTACTTGGCAATGCCCCCTGTGGTCTGATGTTTGCCCGCTTTGCTAGCTGACCCACTTGAGTTTTCAAGTTCCTGAATGAGGATCTAGCTTCATCATGGCGGAGTGCAGGCGTTGGCAAGTCTTTATCCGCTGCTTTCAGCTCATCTGGCTTTTCTTTCTGAACCGGTGCATTGAACTGTTGATGCTGTGGGGCTTGAATGAAGGGTTGCTGATTCTGGTTCTGCTGGTTCTGGTACTGGCCCCTGTATTGGTTCTGCTGCCCCTGATATTGGTTCTGTTGCCCATTGTGCGGTCTCTTCTGTATCGCCTCGCCGATTGCGCCGTCTCCTTTCCATGAGAAATTTGGGTGATTCCTCCATCCTGGATTATAAGTGTTAGAGTAGGGGTTGTTCTGTTGCCTTTGATAGTTACCTATGGCCTGACACTCCGCCTGCTCCATTGGTATATTGTTGGGATCCGCTGAAGGACACCTATCAAATGTATGTGGGCCACCACATATCTCGCAGCTTTTAGGCATCTGTACCGCATTCACTGACACTGTATGTTGCTGCAACTGTTTAGCTAGAAGGGCCACTTGGGCATTCAAGGCAGCAATAACGTCTATTTCATGGACTCCCACTGTTCTTCTCCCATTCGTCGACCTCTCTTCCGTGACATGGTTGTTAGTGGCCATGTCTTCTAATAACTCATGAGCGTCGTGGGTTGTTTTCCTCATGAATGCTCCACCTGCTGCTGCATCTATGATAGTTCTGGTAGTACTGCTCAGCCCGTTGTAGAAGATGTGGACCAAGTTCCACAACTCAATGCAATGGTGTGGGCACTTTCTCTGTAGATCTTTGAACCTTTCCCAAGCTTCATATAAGGACTCTCCATCTGCTTGGTAGAAGTTGTTCAACTCCCCTCTTAGTTTTGCTGCTTTACACGGAGGAAAGAACTTGGCTAAGAATTTCTGTGCCAGCTCGTGCCATGTGAAAATCGAATCGGCAGGAATTCAACCATACTTTGCTTTATCCCCGAGTGAGAAGGAAAGAGCCTCAATCGACGGCATCATCGATAGCCGTTATATCTAAAAAGTTGCACATAGCTCCAAGAAATTAGCTATGTGCATATGTGGATCCTCCGATGGCGATCCTCGAATTGCACCGTGTCTTTGTACCATGCTCGAATTCTGGTTTTATCTCGAAGTTGTTGGCTCTGTGCGGGGAGCCTAATGCATGTCGTGCTCCATTCACTCTTGGTAGCACATAGTCTCCCAAACTTCGTTACGCCGGACTTGGACTCTCTCTTCCACGCCTATTGGCGCTTGCCTAGGCATTCTGGATGGGGTTGATTCTCTCTAACCCTTCTCCCATCCCGTTGTTGTTACGAGCGTCGCTCATCTCTAACAAGGTTGCACTCATTGATTCTTCTGCTCGTTTGCGAGTTTTCTCAATTTACGGATTGAAGGGAACAAGAGTGCTCGCTCTCTTCTCCTTCGCATAAACTGACTTCCTGAAATAGATCAAAAACAGACAACAAATCACGGCACCTCGAATTTTTCAAAAGAAAAACGTAAAAAATTAAAAATCAAAATAAAAGCCAAATTAGAAATTAAAAATAGACAAATTTGATATTGAACTATGCCTAATCCCCGGCAACGGCGCCAAAAACTTGATGCGCGGTAAGATGCACCCACTTTAAACGCAAGTGCACGTTATCGTGACAAGTAGTATAGTCTTTGATAAGACCGAATATCGTCCTCTGGGATTAGGGTTCAAGTACCAAATATCTATTTTCTAGTATCTATTTGGCGAATTGATAATTGATTTGGTTGTTTATAACTAAGAATTATGAAAACTATGTAAAATAATAAGATGTACTTCAGATGTGATGGGAATAGGGCTTCCATGTATCCTTACTATCCGCTTATGCTACTTACTAATGCATTAACTTATGGTATTCTTCTTTTGGAGAAAGCAGGTTTACGAAATCGTTTTATACTCCGTTAGGGTTATATAAACACTCAACCCGATGTCGCACCTTACCTACCTTTCGGTGATAAGGATAACTTTATAGGAGGATTAAGAACAAAAACCTAGTTGACCGTCACGCACAATGCGCAAAATTAGGGTTGTTAAGCCTCTCATCAATGCTACATAAATAATTGAGGTATTTTCATCCCCAATCCAAGAATGTCTACCCAACTTACAGCATATTCACAATCCCCCCTTTTCAGAATCTGATTAGAAATCATATAGTGATAATTAGTTGTCAATTAATTACCAAGAATTCAACTCAATTATTGGATAGATCTCTCAATAAGACAAATAACCATAAACATGCATTAATTTATAACATAAGTTTCAAGAAATTCAACATAGAAAGCCCTATAAGAGAATTAGTTCCTAGCCATAAAGATGACAAGGACTAATTCCATGTTCATCATGCAAAACTGAAATAAAGAACAAGAAAGGGAAAAGAAATTACTAAACTAATGGTGTCCAATCTCCAAGCAAAAAGTCTTGTGTTGTGCAAGAAGGGGAACCCGCAAAAACTGCCTAGGGTTCCCTTTATAGCCAAGACCGCCTCAACTTTTCCTGCAGCTGGCCCAAAATCCGTCAAAACCTATTTTTTCGCGTCGGCGCGCGCCTGACGGCGCCGCGGCGCCGGAAGTCCTGTAATCCTTCGGGTGTTTTGGCTCCGCGGCCCTGATATCTGCTGTCTGAGGGCGCCGCGGCGCTGCAACTCTGTGGCTTCTCGGATGTTTAGGCGTCGCGGCCTGATCTCGTCTCTGAGGCGCGCGCCAGTCTTCTTCGCAGCCTCTGAATGGTGCGCCGCGCTTTTGCCTGCGAGGCGGCCGCCTGTCCGCAGATTTTAGCCTCGTTCGTCACTTTCTCTGCTAGCTCTGCTCTCTTTGCCTCTTTTTGCTCCTTTTCCGTCATTTGGCCATTTTAACCACTTTGACTCAAAAGAAAGGAAAACTATCCTAATATGACACTTATATGTGCAAAATGGGACAAAAGACTAACTAAAACTGACTCAAAAGGTGTATATAAAATACACCGATCAACTATCATAGTGGGAGCATACCCGTGGGCCGCCCATCGAGTCAGTATGTCCAAAATGATCACAAATAACTTGACCGACCCTCCATCGAGAGACGCGGTAACATAAGGATACAACACTTGCACAACAATGCTATCACAAGCAAACATAGGCAAGTTACTCTCACTCAAGGTACTTTTATTTTATGTCAACAATTCGGGTTTTAACCCCAAAGTACTACGTATTTTAACTCCTTAAAAAGATCCATTTCTTTCACAAACGTCACACGATACTAATACCCGTAGTATCAAAATAGAGTAACTATCATTTTAAGTAAACCAAAACAATGTCCATACTTTCCTTTTAAATAAACCAAGACAAAACCATTCCTTCCTTTAAAAGCAACTCAAGACAATACCATGCCTTCATTTTAAACAAAAACACTTCTCCTTTTTAAAGTCAAGTAACAATATACTTTTCAAAATAGTTTAAGCCTCATAACTTCTTAAAAATATCAAGTTACCGTTTTAAATCCAATGATAAAACCATTCTTTCGTTTTCATAAAGTCGTTATAACTAACTTCCCATAAAGCTATCTATTATAACACTTTACATTTTAAACCAACCAAGGACAACTACTCACATTTCCGAAATCAAGATAACTTTGTTCTTTTAAAAGACCAAGTACCCATTACTCATGAATGAGGTTTCACAACTTTTTAACACAATTCAAGTCCTTAACGTTTCATATCAAGTCACTTAACTTTAGAATCAAGTCAAGGACACAAAAAGAAAATCAAACTTCTTTAACACACGTGCGTCTACCGCACTATATATTTCACAAATAATCATGCTCAAGAGAATAGGAAGAATCACATACCTCTTCGGCTTAATCCACTAGCCAAGTCGAGTATGCCGCGCGTAGAATATCCACCTATAACAACCAAACACGTCTATCAACTTCTAGATCTCTTCGTAGAACATTTCTAAGTATAAGGTTCCTTATCCTACAAAAAATTGGGCAGCACTTCCCCTATATCTACTTACTGTTCCACATTTTCCAAGGCCCGATATCAATAGCCAACATGCCATATTTAAGGTGCAGTAATACAACAATTCAAAGGGGATTACACGTCTAACTGGACGTGTAAAATTCTGCCCCACAATATACAAAACAGTCCATATCTTTTCAATCTTCCTTCCACATATTATGTACTCAATTATAAACTACAACAACATGTAATCTCCAATTACAATAGAAGGACAAAGATCATTACCTCGATAAGCCCAAAATTTTCCAATGATTAAAAGTCGATCCTTAGGAATCTTAGCTCCAATTCTTTACGTTCCAATCCACTCCAAGAAACCCTTAGAAGTTCCTAACCAAATTCTTTTCAAGATTCAACTCCAAAAAGTGAAGAACTCTTAGGTTCCAAACATGACAACTTTCGGCCAAGGGGTTCTTTAAAGGCTAGGGGTGTGAAATCTTGTCTAACACTTGGTTCACAATCTTCCTAACACCTTAAGGAAGAACACTTAAAAGTTTAAGAATTTTTGGACAACATTTGGTCAATGCTAAGGGCCATTGCCGAGAGCACCTAAAGGAGAGGGAGTATTTGCCTTGTAATTTTTTTAAGTGTTTGATGAAGTCTTGCAACAAGGGGGTATTTATAGGAAAATCAAGGGCTATGATGCAAGCAAGTGTGTGGTCTAGATTGGGGACATGTGTGTGTGGGCCCCACAAACCACATGTTCCACAAAAACTTGAGACAAATGACTTGCCACTTGTCTCACCATTTCGAGCCATGACTGTCCTGACAATTGATTCACACGCCACCTAAGGGGGTGACACATGTCGCCCTCCTATTCGTCCAAAATATTTCATCTCCCGAAAACATCCATAATGGCCAAAATCTCGAAAACAATGTGGGCCCTACAAAACCGTAAATTTTTCCTCGTGGGCCCCACGTGACCAAATACGGAAATAAAATTCAATAATTCTCTAATATCCCAAGAAGTCCAAATACCAAATCTGGGAATCCAATTCCCATTTACGAACCTTTTTCCTTCACAAAATCCGGAAAATTTTCCGTCGGAAAATCAAATATTTCTTCCTTTTCAATCTTAATGTCGTATTCTCGTACGTACGTCTTCACATACATACCCTGGAACTACGGGGTGTAACAACATCCTTCTTCTTTACAACCGACCCACAAGATATGACTACAGACCTCTAAGAGTTTTAACATAACAACTGTGACGGGACAGGGCCCCGCCATACCCCTGAATATACATGAATCTACAACCTCAAGGAAACCGTACCAAAAAATAAGCCTCCGGAGTAAATGGAGCTTTTTCCCAAACGTGAACCGAGATCCTAAGAGCAAGGATCACCAACCTGTGTACCTAATACATGCGGGCATGAATGCACTTCCGGGCCGCATAACAAAAGTCACAAGTATGGAAATGTAAATAAGTCTGATAAACAAATCATAATCTGCATAATGTAATGACAGGGCAAGTAAAAAGGTAAATACTAGATCCTACCGTGTCATTACAATCTCGTGAACTTAATCGCACTTTATTATCTTTTCCCATTTTTTAATAAGTGTTATAGTCAAATTCTTACGTACATACTTAGGAAAAATAATCGAGTTCATAAACATATAACTTACGTATCTTACATAACATAATCCGGCCCTTTATGGAGGGACGCCTCATTTTGGAGTTCACTTTGATTATCCATACGTGATAATGTAACCCGACCCATTTGCGGGACACGTCGAATTCATAAAAATCTTTCCACGAAGGTATACTGTCCGGCCCATTCTGGGACGCGATAAAGTCATGTAAGTCTGCCCATAAAGGTATACTGCCCGGCCCATTCCTGGGACGCGATAAAGTCATATAGTCTGCCCATAAAGGTATACTGCCCGGCCCATTCCTGGGACGCGATAAAGTCATATAGTCTGCCCATAAAGGTATACTGCCCGGCCCATTCCTGGGACGCGATAAAGTCATATAGTCTGCCCATAAAGGTATACTTCCCGGCCCATTCCTGGGACGCGATAAAGTCATATAGTCTGCCCATAAAGGTATACTGCCCGGCCCATTCCTGGGACGCGATAAAGTCATATAGTCTGCCCATAAAGGTATACTGCCCGACCCATTCCTGGGACGTGATAAAGTCATCTTTACAACATTTTAAATCATCTTTTCCTTTCTTCTTAAGTCGTTATAACAACTTCGCATAAAACTATTATAACAACCTTTCACTTTAGAGAACTTAAGGCACTTTTATTTCTTTTTTACATTAGGGAAAATTAAACCCAAAAGTACTACGTACATACATATTTAAAAAGAATCATAAAACTCCTTCTCTTTTTAAATCCATAAACTTCTTCTTTTAAAAACTCAAGTTACATTCGCTTTTGAAATCAAGCCGCTTAACCTTTGAAATAATTCATGGCAACCAAACTTTTTAAATCAAGTCACTCTTTCCTTTAAGAATCAAGTCTCATAACTTGAAAAATAAAGTCTCATAACCTTTAGAAATCAAGGTTCATAGTCTTAAAACTTCGTAACATAAACTCTTTTAATTTAAGTAACATATACTTTTATGAGTTGTGAATAGGTTATACTCGTTTATAACGATCTTATTAAAGCAGCCATGATCTAGAAAATGTAATACAGTTTTGTCTTATCTTAGTTTCTATGCAGATGGAGAATTCTACTCATTTTAATATAATTGATTGTCGATACATTTTCTTTTATTAACGTTGCAATGGCTTGTTCGATACTTATTCTCATTAAATGCGAGAAATTAGCAAAGTCAACTCGACTCCAAATACTTCCTAACGACTCTTACCAACATTCCCCATAAGACTTGGTAAGAACTTAGGATAACTTAGACCTACCTTTTTCATAGAGTAAATCAACATACGTACCTCTTAACTTCTAAGAGTATAAGGAATCATAAAATAATACCACATGTATATTTCATACATAGAACATGCCAAAAGAAGGAAGAGGTTCACATACCTCGCGACGATTATCGACAAGTAGCAAAATGCTCCAAAGTACTTCAACCTTGATAGTTATTCCATCCTTTAAGTAGAATACGCTATACGTAGTACTTCAACCTATAATGGCCATAATACGTCTATTAACCTCTAGCTTCAAACGTAGAATATTCTAAGTGTAAAGTCACCAAATTCTACGGAAAATCGGACAGCACTTCCTTTATTTCTACGTACTTTTCCACCTTTTTCAAGTCCCGAAAATCAATAACCAAACGCCACATTTAAGGCCAAACAATTCAGCAATACAAAGGGGATTACACGCCTTAACATGACGTGTAAAATTCCGCCCCACAATAATACAAAACAATCCAATAATTCCATGCCATTCTCGGCTATAATGTATCATACTACAAAGTCTTATCCAATTCTTTTTCAATCCAAGTTGTTACGTCTAACATGTCATATAGTCACAACTAGTTATAACAATTATAACCACTTTAATCAACTTTTTAGATAACATGCGACGACTAAACTAGTAACTAAATTGAATTACAATCTTAAAGGTTAAATCATGCAACTTTCGGATTCCATCCAAATATTCCATAACACTTATCAATCTTCATAATATATTTGACATGATCAATTCTAACTACTACAACATGAAATCTTGAATTACAATAGCAAGACGGAGACTATTACCTCTTTGAGCCCAAAACAATCCAAAACCTAAAGTCGATCCTTAGCAATTTCAACTCCTTTTCTCGACGTTCAAATCCGCTATTTGCAACCCTTAGAATCTTGTGAAAAACTCCTCTTCTATTTCCAACTTCAAAGTTGAAGAACACCTAAGGTTTTCGCCTTGCGACTAACGTAAAAACGTCATTTTTTCGGGATCTTTCTATTGAGATATCCTTACAATACCCTTAGGAACCTTGGTTTAAAGTATTGGGATTATTGAACCACAAACGAAAAATTGTTCTTCTTTAAAGGGAGCTTAGCCGAGAGCTACTAAGAGGAGCACACAAGTTTCTTGAAAATTTTCTAAGTGTTGAGACTTGTCTTGCAATAAGGGTGTATATATAATTAAATGGAGGACCAAGATTAAAACACTTGTGTGGTCTTGGATGAAGAAGTTTAAATATAAAGGGTCAACTTGACTAGTTGACTTGGTCAATTTTCTCAAGTTTTGTTCATCCACATTAGACTACTTACCTTGGTCACTTAGACCACTTAACCTTGGTCCATAATTTCGACCAAGCCTATGTAGGGGGGTGCCACATGTCGCCCTCCCATTCGTCACAAAAATATTTCGTTTCCCGACATTTCCATAATTCCGATAAATTTTTACCAGTCTCAAATCTTAACATTTTTGAGTTCTTACGTACGTTCTTATAAACATGTCCTGGAAATACGGGGTGTAACATTCTTCCCCCCTTAGAAACATTCGTCCCCGAATGTTCTTTCGGAGCTCAACCTAACATTTCTCGGCATAGTCTCATAAAACTACACTTAATGAAACCTAATTATGCCACATATGGCCCTAATACATCGCACATGCATATACATCCATCATAAGCCAAACGAGAAAACAAATCCAAAATGTGCACCATCACTATTTACTCCCATTCACGGCCTAAAAGGATTATCTTTTCGTACTTCCAACTTACTCTAGCACACATACATAATCTCAATATTATCCATTCATGACACTTAAACATACAACAACCTTATCATGCATACAAGTCTCTAAAGGGTCAAAGATATACCTGAAATCATATAGGCGGTTCAAAGGACCGCTAAAACTGGGAACTTTCACCACGACCTCTGCCACGGCCTGCCGGTGTATGAACATCCTGGCTAGCTATTGAAGGCGAAGAACCCACAACTGATCTAGTAGACTGTGTTGTCCCACCAGGGCCACCTCTATAAGGACACTCTCTTAACATATGGCCTAGACGACCACAAGAAAAACAAGCACCCGTACCGGCGCGACACACCCCAGAATGGAACCTACTACACTGGGGGCATTGAGGCAAAAGTGGCCTCGACTGACTGGAACCCCCATCTCCCTGAGACCCTGAAGCTCTAGAGATCTGACCGCCGCATTCCGGGGTTGTAAACCCCACGGAAAGCGTGGAGGACCACCGGTGTTGGGTGAAATGTAGACCTAGCTCTTGCTGAGGCCGCCCGCCTCAAAATTTCTGAAACTCGCTGCCCCGGCCCTCTTGGCCGCTCTCTGTCTGGTCCTCTCTCTCTCTGTCCTCAATCCCCTGTGCATATGCCTGCATCCTAGCAATATCCATACCTGGCTGAAGGGCCACTCCCAGGCAAGCAGTGATCATATATCGGTCTAGCCCCATAACATAGCGATAAACTCTATCAGCCATGTCTGCCACAATAGTGTGCGCATACCTGGCCAACGAGTCAAACTCCAGGTTGTACTCCCTGATGGTCCTCCCATTCTGCCTCAATGACAAGAACATATCAACACGGGCTCTCCTCATCTCAGGAGGCAAAAAGTGATCAAGAAAGGCCTCTGTGAACTCATCCCAAACTGCTGGAAGAGCACCCACACCCCTCGACAGTTTCCATGACTCAAACCAGTTCAACGCAATATCGCATAACCGGTAAGAAGCTAGCACCACTGACTCGGTCTCCGAGGCCCTAAGCACCTGCATAGTCCGCTGTATCTGCCGAATGAACTCTTGAGGATCATCCTCAGATCTCGAACCATAGAACTCGGGTGGACTACAACCCATAAAATCCTGAATCCTTAAACTGTCGGCTCTAGGGTTAGCTACCTGCTCCTATCGGCGCTGCCCTACCACTATGCTAGTCAATAACCTGATCTGCTCTCCATAATCTCTAAACTCGCCTCAGGCTGGAATCGAGTCTCGGGTCTCGAACCTCTGGTCCGGCCATTCTCGCCTCTAATACCGCTTGCCAGAATCAACTTCACCGCCGAGCCACAACCTCGTGCATAACTGGGCCTCGAGTCATCGTAACCCTCTCAGGTACCACTAGCGACTCTCGCCGCTTTGCCCTTCTGGGCCCTGGTTGCCTTCCGTGGAGGCATAGTTGATTCATATACATAAGAATACGTCAGATACGGATCAACCTAATAGCACAACTCTACTGCACGATCTCAGAGTGAGAAGAATGAAAACCAATCCTAAATGTCCTGCAGCCTCCTGGTTATAGATGTGGTGCACAACACACCGATAACCAAGACTCTACTAGACACGGTCTGTAGACACTTTCCGAGGACTAACTGCTCTAATACCACTTTTGTTATGACCTGACCCTGGGCCCGCGACTGGTGCTGTTATACCCCGTATTTCCAGAGTATGTACGTGAGCGCGTACGTATTATAATTTGAGCCTTAAAAGTTGGCTAGTTTCGAAATTTGTACACAACACCCGAAAGGAGTCGTTTTTCGACGAAACGTTTCCACAGCTTTCGTAGGGAAAATTCCGGCTATGTCATTAATAATTTTTGCGGATTTTTCCGAGAGACGAAACATTTTGGACCAACGAGAGGGCGACACTTGTCACCCTCTAATTGGAAGGAGTGGACGGACGAAATGGGCTAGTCTTGCACGTTTTTGGTGTTGAAATTTTGGTCAAGGGTTAGGTAGGATATTTTGTGTAGATGGATAAGGTAGCACATGGCTTAATCTTGGCCTTACACTTGCCTAACACTTGGATGGATCTTGGCCATTGGTTGGCCATTCCTTGACCTATAAATACCCCTCTAAGTTGAAGACTTTCTTCATCCAAAACTTGAGCAATCTATCTAAGTCTCAAATACCCCTCCCTCTTGTCTTGCTATCGTCCAAAGTCCCCCTCCCCCCTTTGAGCAAGGCCCTTGGCCGAGAGCCTCCCCCTCCCCCTTTGTGGTACCCTAGCCGTGGGGTACACCCCCCCTAGCCTTGTTGTCTCGTATAAATACCCCCTTTTTGTGGTATAGAAATACTCTCCTAGTATTGTTATAATGCCCAAATACCTTGGCCTAAATACCTTGTAGTATTCCCAAGGTTACACTTTTACAAAAGCCCAGAAAATACTATTATACTTCCCTCAGTCACAAAAACGAAACCCTAAGTAAATCTTCACCCGTAGTTGAAGTCATAAGTAGAAGTTGGTTAGAACTTCTGGGTTGGTTGGAGCGGATTGGGCGCTCGGAGTAGGAGCTAAACGTTGTTCAGGATCGACATATAACTTGGATAATTTTGGGCTTAACGAGGTAAACACTCTTGACCTTCTGTTGTAATTGGAAATTACATGTTGTAGGAGTATATAGTTAAGTATACTATATATAGAACTGAACATAGTTATGCGCAATGTCTTTTGACTTAAGCTGAATAATACTTACAGAATGTCTTGCGACTTAAGCCTGAATTTAAAGAAGTGAATCGAATCAGTAATTACATAGGATCAGACATGAGACTTGTAGCATTATTGTGTTGTAGAATTGTACACGTCCAGGTTAAGCGTGTTAACCCCGGTTGGCTTGGTAGCGGCCTCGATAGAGAGGAGATTTACGCCGTTATGGGGAGGTGCCGAATTTTCTGAGAATATTCTACGTCGGGATCTAAAGATATTAATAGGCGCCTTGTGGCCTCTATAGGTTGAAATACTACGTGTGGCGCGATCTACTCGGGCCAAGGTGCAAGACGGTTTGAGGTACTTGAGCGTTTTGCTATTAGTCGATAATCGTCGCGAGGTATGTGAACCTCTTCCTATCTCTTCTAGC
Organism: Przewalskia tangutica; assembly: GCA_029844215.1. Taxonomy (NCBI): domain Eukaryota; kingdom Viridiplantae; phylum Streptophyta; class Magnoliopsida; order Solanales; family Solanaceae; genus Przewalskia; species Przewalskia tangutica. The sequence continues at coordinate 45,180,237 of CM056729.1, forward strand.
ATGATATGTGTGAACTATCTAGTACGGTAGACGATACGTGCTAAATGTATTTGATTGGTTTAAAACATAAAGTGTTATAACGGCTTTATGGGAAGTTGGTTATAACAAACTTTATGTAGGTAAGAAAATACTTGTGGTTTTTAAGAGGTAATCGGTTTGAACTATAACCGGTCAAGCTATGTGATAATAAAGAACTTGAAGTATTTCAAAAGATTTTTGAATCATTTTGAGAGAAGAAGTAATACTTGGTTTTTGGAAACTTGAGAGTTATACTAGCTTTATGGGAAGTTAGGTATAACGGCTTAAAAATGTTTTACTGATTTCGGAAATCAGAATGTGTATCGACAAACCACTGCAGCGTTAATAAAAGGAAATGTTTTGGACAGTTTTAGTATTATTAAAACCAGTAGAAACTTCCATCTGCATAGAAGCTAAGATGAGACAAAATGACATTTCCTAGATCATGGCTGCTTAATAAGATGGATTATAAACAAGAATAACCTACTCACTTATAAGACATAGGTTTCTCAAAACGTTTAAAGGAGAATTATGTTTTAAAGGATTTAAAACTATGAACTACGAAACCTTTTCTAAAATGAGAAACTTGAGCATTTGAAATTAGGCAAACTTGAACGTTTGGAAAATAAGGTTGTTACTTGATTTTACAAAGGAAAGCATTTGGTTTACTTAACAATGTTAATCACTCTAATACTACGGGTATCGGGTGACCTTTGTAAAAGAAATGGATCTTAAAAGGAATTTAACGGACGTAGTACTTTAAGGTTAAAAATCCGGACTTTGACATAAAATGAAAGTACCTTGAGTTGTGTGTAACTTGCTTATGCTTGTTGTTATGAAACTTGACCATGTTACGTGTGATAGCCTTGTTGTGCAAGTATTGTGTTCTACTCGACACGGTTCATCCGAATGTATTTCACCGACACGGTTCATCCGGGAATGTATTTCACTTGATTACCGGTTCATCCGGGAATGTATTTCACTTGATTACCGGTTCATCTGGGAATGTATTTCACTTGATTACCGGTTCATCCGGGAATGTATTTCACTTGATTACCGGTTCATCCGGGAATGTATTTCACTTGACTACCGTTCATCCGGAATGTATTCCACACGCTTTCTATATCGGGTCCATAAGATGGGCCGAGACACGTTATACGTATCACATGATTTGTACCTAGATCACGGCGGTGAGGAAGGAGTTCCACGGGCATGAGGGATGACTTTGAGGGCGTGAGTCCCTGACTTGACATGACTGCTTTTATGTTATGAGCTGTAGTTTGGTTCTCATACATGTCTTGGGTGTTATATAGACTGGTATGATTTCATTTACTGATTTTACGCTTCACATACTTGGTACTGTTATCGACTCTCCTTCTGGGCCGTTCATGCCACGTAAAGGTACATCGACCGTCGATCCCCGCTTATAGGATCACATTTCAAGACGTTGGGAAGCTCCGTTCCTTCTGAGGCTTATCTTTGTATGTTACCCTGAGACTGTCGGTTCTTGTACATTCAGTGGTATGGCGTCGCCCTGTCACGTCATAGTTGTTGTCACTTCTTAGAGGTCTCAGAGTACCGTTGTGGCGTAGTCCAGTAAAGGATAACTGTCGTATTTATGTATATATACCGAAGGCAAATCGCTTGTTGGCCTGCTTACTTATCATGTCTCTTAATTCATGTTCATGTTTTTATTTCCGCTGATTTTCTCGATGTTGTATCACTAGGGTGCCCGGTAGGCACGATCCACGCCCGGTTCGGTCGTGACAAAAGTGGTATCGAGCGATTAGTCCTCGGAAAGTGTCTACGCATCGTGTCTAGTAGTCTTGATTATCGTGTTGTGTACCACATCTATAATCGTGAGGCTATAGGACATTTAGGATTGGTTTCCATTCTTCTCATTCCGAGATCGTGCCCTGTAGTCAGGTGATAAGTTGGGCCCCTCCGACGTATCCCTTTCTTTTACCGCTATGCCTCCGCGTGCAACCTGTGCCCAGATGGGCAAGGCAGTCGAAGGAGCTGTTAGTGAGATACAGAGGAGTACGAGGGCGCAGGCCCGGTCAGTACCTGAGACAGTGCTTCCGACGACGGGTTTCGCGACGCCGCCAAAGACACCAGAAGCGCAGAGCCGCAGCAGCTGCCGAGACTACAATACCTAAGCCTCCATCCCACACCGAGCCGATGAGACGGGTACAAGAAGATGGCCCGATTCGCCGTGGTCGTGGCCGATATGAGGATAGGCCGATGCAGCAGCCCAAATTTCAATAGCACCCGTAGTTCACCACCGAGCAGATTTGAGGCTACGTGACTTTACGAGTCAGAGCCCGCCGTTGTTCTATGGATCGAGCCGAGGATGACCCTCGAGAGTATATCCGACAGCTACAGGATCGTGAGAGTGATCGAGCCTCGCAGGCGTAGTCGGTGGTATTGGTTCGCATCACCGCGTGATACTGCAGCTTGGATAGTTTGATTCGCGAGGCTGTCCCGGAAGAGCATGCACTTCCCAGCATTGGGACGAGTTCTCGAGGCATTTCTTGCACATTTCTTGCCTCCACGGATGAGAGGCTCGGCCGCAGATTTTTGACGCTGAGGCGGGGCGGGCGACGGTTAGAGAGTACAATGTGGAGTTCGACTCATTAGCTCGGTATGTTCCCGTAGTAGCGGATATGGAGGACGAGTACACCGCCACGCCACCGGTTGGACGACTTGGCGAGGCTTGTACGCGTGTAGCTCTTCAGCCGGTCATGGACATTGCACGCATGCAAGCTCATTCACTATGGTGTGAGGCACGGAGAGGTCGACGGAATGGCCGAGATCGCAGAAGAGGCCGAGCAATGAGGTCCTTTGGTAACTTTCGAGGCGGACCGCCTCAGCAGCAGTCTAGTTATGTACCTCCGCCAGTACGGAGTGGTCCTCCTTAGTCTTCAGGACGTTCAGGGTATTCGGGAGCTGGTCAGAGCTCCAGGGCTTCTGGTTCAGGTATACGTGAGTGCTAGCCAGCCGGACTCGTGTCCCTCCGGTGTACGATGTGGCAAACATCATCCCGGAATGTCGCTTTTTATCGGTGCTTGTTTCACTCGCGCCGCCGTACATGTGACGAGATCGTGCTTATAGAGAGGTACCGGCAGCGCGCAGCACCGGATCGATGGCGTGTTCATCGCTTTCTATACGCATGCCGCAGGCAGACTTATGATTAGAGTGGAGCGGTAGCTTCAGGTATATCCTTAGCCCTCTAGAGGCTTGTATGTTTTGATGTTATGTTAATGTGTTAAGTGTTATGTTCGGATAGCTTTGTGCTAAAATGTGATTTAGGAACCTGGTTGGGAAAAAGGGTAAGCACAGGGTGAGAAAATGATGAACCTTAGAATATTACGTTGAGACCTTAGATGTGCGCCGCTTGAGTACAAGATTTTGCGAGTGATCCTTGTCGAGTGCATTTTATGCCGGAATGTATTGTGTGATAAGTCCTGGTTGGGTAAATGAAAGTGGTATCTTTCATGATGTGATTTAGCAAGATTGTTCCGTCGGCGAGCAAGAGTTGGCGCGACAAGTTGGTTGGGTCGTGTTGCGGGCCAACCCGCACTGCTTCGGTGGGGTCACTCAGGTGGTCCCGCCAGTGGTAGGATCACGAGGGTGCTAGGCCCAAGTTTAGATGACCATCGTATGAGTTCGTGGATATGTTCGACTGGCGGATCGTGAAGGCCTGTGGCCTTAAGGAAGATTGAGGCTAGTAAGATGACCAAGTTTGGAGGTAGTGACTCCAAAGTTTTGGAAACTGAAGTGTGGTACGTATACTAGAAGAGTTCAAGTGTTCGAGAAGAGTACGACGAGTAAGGGTAGAGGCGAGCATGTATTGAGAGCATAGATATGCTCATTTCTTGTGAAGGGAGAAGGTGCGAAGGATGTATATTTTAGACCTCAGGGATCGCATGCAGTCCGGTACCATTTGTTGGGTCGCCGGAGTGACACTAGAACCTCGCGGAAAAGTGACAAAAGTTTGTGATGTTAGAGGTGTTTCCTCGTGGACTTGGATGTAAGTATTTGCGCAGGTGTTTCTGTGGCCAGGTGTGGCAGGATTGTTCTCGTAAGTATAGTAGTGAAGACTATACTGGCGCATGTTTGTTTTGAGGCTTAGAAGGAACATTCGGGACGAATGTTTCTAAGGAGGGGAGAATGTTATACCCCGTATTTCCAGAGTATGTACGTGAGCGCGTACGTATTATAATTTGAGCCTTAAAAGTTGGCTAGTTTCGAAATTTGTACACAACACCCGAAAGGAGTCGTTTTTCGACGAAACGTTTCACGACTTTCGTAGGGAAAATTCGCTATGTCATTAATAATTTTTATGATTTTTCCGAGAGACGAAACATTTTGGACCAACGAGAGGGCGACACTTGTCACCCTCTAATTGGAAGGAGTGGACGGACGAAATGGGCTAGTCTTGCACGTTTTTGGTGTTGAAATTTTGGTCAAGGGTTAGGTAGGATATTTTGTGTAGATGGATAAGGTAGCACATGGCTTAATCTTGGCCTTACACTTGCCTAACACTTGGATGGATCTCGCCATTGGTTGGCCATTCCTTGACCTATAAATACCCTCTAAGTTGAAGACTTTCTTCATCCAAAACTTGAGCAATCTATCTAAGTCTCAAATACTCCTCCCTCTTGTCTTGCTATCGTCCAAAGTCCCTCCCCTTTCGAGCAAGGCCTCGCCGAGAGCCTCCTCCCCTCAGGTACTCCTGGCCGTGGGGTACACCCCCTAGCCTTGTTGTCTCGTATAAATACCCCTTTTGTGGTATAGAAATACTCTCCTAGTATTGTTATAATGCCCAAATACTGGCCTAAATACCTTGTAGTATTCCCAAGGTTACACTTTTACAAAAGCCCGTAAAATACTATTATACTTCCTCACTACAAAAACGAAACCCTAAGTAAATCTTCACCCGTAGTTGAAGTCATAAGTAGAAGTTGGTTAGAACTTCTAAGGTTGGTTGGAACGGATTGAGCGCCGAGTAGGAGCTAAACGTTGTTCAGATCGACATATAACTTGGATAATTTTGGGCTTAACGAGGTAAACACTCTTGACCTTCGTTGTAATTGGAAATTACATGTTGTAGGAGTATATAGTTAAGTATACTATATATAGAATCGAACATAGTTGTGGCAATGTCTTTTGACTTAAGCTGAATAATACTTACAGAATGTCTTGCGACTTAAGCTCAATTTAAAGAAGTGAATCGAATCAGAATTACATAGATCAGACATGAGACTTGTGTAGCATTCTTGTGTTGTAGAATTGTACACGCCCTGTTAAGCGTGTTAACCCCGTCAAGCTTGGTAGTCGGCCTCGATAGAGGAGGAGATTTACGATGTGCGGGGAGGTGGCCAATTTTCTGTAGAATATTCTACGTCGGGATCTAAAGATATTAATAGGCGCCTTGTGGCCTCTATAGGTTGAAATACTACGCGTGGCGCGATCTACTCGGCTTAAGGTGCAGCCGACGGTTTGAGGTACTTGGAGAGTTTTGCTATTAGTCGATAATCGTCGCGAGGTATGTGAACCTCTTCCTATCTCTTCTAGCATGATATGTGTGAACTATCTAGTACGGTAGACGTACATGTGCTAAATGTATTTGATTGGTTTAAAACATAAAGTGTTATAACGGCTTTATGGGAAGTTGGTTATAACAGCTTTATGTAGGTAAGAAAATACTTGTGGTTTTTAAGAGGTAACTGGTTTGAACTATAACTGGCTGGCTATGTGATAATAAAGAACTTGAAGTATTTCAAAAGATTTTTGAATCATTTTGAGAGAAGTAATACTTGGTTTTTGAAACTTGAGAGTTATACTAGCTTTATGGGAAGTTAGGTATAACGGCTTAAAATGTTTTACTTGATTTGAAATCGAATGTGTATCGACAAACCATCAGCTGCGTTAATAAAAGGAAATGTTTTGGACGGTTTAGTATTATTAAAACCAGTAGAAACTTCCATCTGCATAGAAGCTAAGATGAGACAAAATGACATTTCCTAGATCATGGCTGCTTAATAAGATGGATTATAAACAAGAATAACCTACTCACTTATAAGATATAGGTTTCTCAAAACGTTTAAAGGAGAATTATGTTTTAAAGGATTTAAAACTATGAACTGTAAACCTTTTCTAAAATGAGAAACTTGAGCATTTGAAATTAGGCAAACTTGAACGTTTGGAAAATAAGGTTGTTACTTGATTTTACAAAGGAAAGCATTTGGTTTACTTAACAATGTTAATCACTCTAATACTACGGGTATCGGGTGACCTTTGTAAAAGAAATGGATCTTAAAAGGAATTTAACGGACGTAGTACTTTAAGGTTAAAAATCCGGACTTTGACATAAAATGAAAGTACCTTGAGTTGTGTGTAACTTGCTTATGCTTGTTGTTATGAAACTTGACCATGTTACGTGTGATAGCCTTGTTGTGCAAGTATTGTGTTCTACTCGATTACCGGTTCATCCGGGAATGTATTTCACCGACACGGTTCATCCGGAATGTATTTCACCGACACGGTTCATCCGGGAATGTATTTCACTTGATTACCGGTTCATCCGGGAATGTATTTCACTTGATTACCGGTTCATCCGGGAATGTATTTCACTTGATTACCGGTTCATCCGGGAATGTATTTCACTTGATTACCGGTTCATCCGGGAATGTATTTCACTTGACTACCGGTTCATCCGGGAATGTATTCCACACGTTTCTATATCGGGTCCATAAGATGGGCCGAGACCTGTTATACGTATCACATGATTTGTACCTAGACTGCCGGCAGTGAGGAAGGAGTTCCACGGGCATGAGGGATGACTTTGAGGGCGTGAGTCCCTGACTTGACATGACTGCTTTTATGTTGTGAACTGTAGTTTGGTTATCATACATGTCTCCTGCTTTATATAGACTATTATGATTTCATTTACGATTTTTACGCCACATACTGTACTGTTATCGACCTCCTTCGGCGTTCATGCCACGTAAAGGTACATCGATCGTCGATCCCCGCTTATAGGATCACATTTCAGTGTTGGGAAGCTCCGTTCCTTCGAGGCTTATCTTTGGTATGTTACCCCAGTCAGTAGGTTCTTGTACATCTGGGTATGGCGGGCCCCGTCCGTCATAGTTGTTGTCACTTCTAGAGGTCTCAGAGTAATCACAGGCGTAGTCCAGAAAAGGATAACTGTCGTATTTATGTATATATACCAAGGCAATCTGCTTGGTTGGCTTACTTATCATGTCTCTTAATTCATGTTCATGTTTTATTTCACGATTTTCTCTCGATGTTGTATCACTAGGGTGCCCGGTAAGGCACGAACACGGCCCGGTTCGGTCGTGATGTGCCCTACACAGGCACCCTTACAGGTATACATCAGAGATAATCAGCGGAACATACATGAAACTTATAAAATAAATCAACAATAATTAAACAACAGGTTAGCCGATAAGGCTACCTCCCTGGACACATATACATATACATAACCAAACGCAATTATATCCTTCTTCTTTACAACCGACCCACAAGATATGACTACAGACCTCTAAGAGTTTTAACATAACAACTGTGACGGGACAGGGCCCCGCCATACCCCTGAATATACATGAATCTACAACCTCAGGGAAACCATACCAAAAGATAAGCCTCCGGAGTAAATGGAGCTTTTTCCCAAACCTGAACCGAGATCCTAAGAGCAAGGATCACCAACATGTGTACCTAATACCTGCGGGCATGAACGCAGCCCCCCGAAGGGGGTCAGTACAACAGATACCGAGTATGGAACATAAATAAGGTACAGTAAACAAATCATAACTGTACAACAGAATGACAGGGGCAAGTATAAAAAAGGTAAATATCAGATCCTACCGTGTCATTACAATCTCGTGAACTTAATCGCACTTTATTATCTTTTCTCATTTTTCAATAAGTGTTATAGTCAAATTATTACGTACATACTTAGGAAAAATCATCGAGTTCATAAACATATAACTTACGTATCTTACATAACATAATCCAACCCTTTATGGAGGGACGCCTCATTTTGGAGTTCACTTTGATTATCCATACGTGATAATGTAACCCGGCCCATTTGCGGGACACGGCGAATTCATAAAAATTTTCCCACGAAGGTATACTACCCGGCCTATTCTGGGACGCGATAAAGTCATGTAAGTCTGCCCATAAAGGTATACTGCCCGGTCCATTCCTGGGACGAGATAAAGTCATATAGTCTGCCCATAAAGGTATACTGTCCGGCCCATTCCATGGACGCGATAAAGTCATATCGTCTGCCCATAAAAGTATACTGCCCGGCCCATTCCATGGACGCGATAAAGTCATATCGTCTGCCCATAAAGGTATACTGTCCGGCCCATTCCTGGGACGCGATAAAGTCATATAGTCTGCCCATAAAGGTATACTGCCCGACCCATTCCTGGGATGCGATAAAGTCATATAGTCTGCCCATAAAGGTATACTTCCCGGCCCATTCCTGGGACGCGATAAAGTCATATAGTCTGCCCATAAAGGTATACTTCCCGGCCCATTCCTGGGACGCGATAAAGTCATATAGTCTGCCCATAAAGGTATAATGCCCGGCCCATTCCTGGGACGCGATAAAGTCATATAGTCTGCCCATAAAGGTATACTGCCCGACCCATTCCTGGGACGTGATAAAGTCATATAGTCTGCCCATAAAGGTATACTTCCCGGCCCATTCCTGGGATGCGATAAAGTCATCTTTACAACATTTTAAATCATCTTTTCCTTTCTTCTTAAGTCGTTATAACAACTTCCCATAAAACTATTATAACAAACTTTCACTTTAGAGAATTTAAGGCACTTTTATTTCTTTTTTACATTAGGGAAAATTAAACCCAAAAGTACTACGTACATACATATTTAAAAAGAATCATAAAACTCCTTCTCTTTTTAAATCCATAAACTTCTTCTTTTAAAAACTCAAGTTACATTCGCTTTTGAAATCAAGCCGCTTAACCTTTGAAATAATTCATGGCAACCAAACTTTTTAAATCAAGTCACTCTTTCCTTTAAGAATCAAGTCCCATAACTTGAAAAATAAAGTCTCATAACCTTTAGAAATCAAGGTTCATAGTCTTAAACTTCGTAACATAAACTCTTTTAATTTAAGTAACATATACTTTTATGAGTTGTGAATAGGTTATACTCGTTTATAACGATCTTTGTTAGCCCTTCTGACCATTCATTACATGCCCTGACATAAATTGTATCACTAGTCATCCACTTTGAGCCTAAGTAATATATTTGTTTGACATCCTATGATTCCTTTGATTGTGCTATAAGTAGTAATTGAAAACTGTCACGACCCGACCCCGGGACCGCGACTGGTGCCCTACCTGGGCACCCTTACAGGTAAACATCAGAGAAAATCAGCGGAACATACATGAAACTTATAAATAAAACATCGGAAGTACTACAACAGGTTAGCCGATAGGGCTACCTTCCAAAGATATATATAAAAACAACCAAGCGATTGCCTCCTTTCTTTTACAAACCGACCCACAATATGTGACTACGCACTTCTAAGAGTGTTAACATAACCATCGTGGCGACAAGGCCCCGCCGCACTGAATATACATAGCCATGACAACTCCTAATATTGAGCCATCTCAAATGCCAACCAGATCCTAAGCTCGCGGATCCATAATCAGGTACCTAAACTCGGACATTTAACGCAAACGGCGGGGCCGCATAACAAAAATTTAATATGGAATGTAAATAACGATAAAGAAATGATCATAATCAGATAAAAGAATGACAAGGATAAGTATAAAAATACATACCGATCCTGCCGTGTCATTACCACTTATGAACTTAATTTCACATCAATATCTTTTCCATTCCATTAAGAGTTATAGCCATATCTTACGACTTATTTAGGAGAAGTCATTAAGTTCATTTCTATCTAACTTACTTATCTTTCATAACATAGTCCTACCACTACGGAGGGACACATATACTACCCTACCCAAACCGACGCGATCGATACACCAATATCAAAGCATGCCCGTGGAATCCCCATCACCGCCGATACCTAAAAGTGTAAAACATAACCACGGGTCTCACGCCCATAAAATCAATCAAAACAGTGGTATAACGTCCGGGCTTGCCTCATTTATACTCTTACCCCGAGAAGGTGGTAGCGATGGTATAACGCCTGGGGCTTGCCTCATTTATACTCTTACCCCGAGAAGGTGGTAAGCGGGGTATAACGTCTTGGGGCTTGCCTCATTTATACTCTTACCCTGGAGAGTGGTAAAGCGGGGTATAACGTCTTGGGCTTGCCTCATTTATACTCTTACCCCGAGAAGGTGGTATAACGTCTTGGGCTTGCCTCATTTATACTCTACCCTATCTCGACTGGCCACAATAACACATAAAGCAGTGGTACGTGGCCTTGGGATTTACCCTCACTTATACTCTTACCGGAGAAGGTGGTATAACGTCTTGGGCTTGCCCTCATTTATACTCTTACCCTAACTCAACCTACCATCATACATAACATAAGCACTACCGACTTATCATACATAACATAAGCACTACCGCTTATCATACATAATATAAGCAAGTTAAGAAATCCTAACTTCTTATTAGCTTGTTCATATACACTCTCATTTTTGTTTACTTAAGGCACTAACATGTCATTATAAAATCCGGGAATTTAACCCAATGTACTACGTGCCTCTACTCCTTTAAAATGATTCTCTTTCAAATAAAACTTCCAAGATACTAATAACTGTAGTATCAAGTCATATCTACTTCTCACGACAAGTCACAATACTTTTAGAAATACAATTATAGCTTCTAAATCAAGTGACTTCTTTCTTTAAAACCTTAAGCAATTGGTACCTTTAAAACAATTTTGCCCTTCTTTATTTCAAATCATTACTTTGCTTACAATCTTAAGAAAACCATTCTTTTAAATCTTCCATAAAGTTGTTATAACCAACTTCCCATAAAGCCGTTATAACTCTTTATTTCTTAGACGAATTCATTCATTTGATAACCAAGAAACTTATACTTCAATTCAAATCACATAGCTTTCAAAATACTTCAAGTCTCTTAACTTTTAGGAAAACCAGTTTCTTAACTTAGAATGGCAAGAAATCAATACTTTCCAAATCAAGTATTCTATACTTTTTAAATCAATTCATTTCTCCCTTTAAGAATCAAGTCTCATAACTTGAAAAATAAAGTCCCTTAACCTTTTAACAATTTGAGGTCCATAGTCTTAAAACTTCATACGTAAATTCTTATAAATTAAGTAACATATACATGGTGCGTTGTGAATAAGTTATACTTATTTATAACTATCTTAATCAAGTAGCCATGATCTAGAAGATGTAATACAATTTTGTCTTATCTTAGCTTCTATGCAGATGGAGAATTCTACTTGTTTTAACACAATTAATTGTCATTACATTTTCCTTTATTAACGCTGCAATGGCTTGTTCGATACTTATTCTTATTTGTGTCGTAAATTAGCCAAGTCAACTTGGCTCCAAAATACCTCCTAACGACTCTTACCAACATCCCCCATAAGACTTGGTAAGAACTTAGGATAACTTATACATAACCTTTACGTAGAGTAAATCGACATACATACCTCTTAACTTCTAAGAGTAGAAGGAATCATGAAATAGTACTACATGTATATTCCATACATAGAATCATGTCAAAAGAAGGAAGAGGTTCACATACCTCGCGACGATTATCGACAAGTAGCAAAAAGCTCCAAAGTACTTCCACCTTGAGCTATTCCATTCTTCAAGTAGGATACGCTATACTTAGTACATCAACCTATAAGGGTCACCATACGTCCATTAACCTCTTACTTCATACGTAGAATATTATAGGTGCTAAGTCGCTAAATTCTACGGAAAATCGGACAGCACCTCCTTTGTTTTTACTAACTTTGCCACCTTTTTCAAGGCCGAATACAATAACCAAACAGCCTCAATTGGCTCACAACAATATAGAAGGTAGTTCAATACAAATGAATAACAAACTAAAAGTCCAAATTCGGCCACCTTGAGTTCAACCATACCAATTCTTATCAAATTTCCATTTCAATCCAAATTGGTAACATAACATGATATCAAGTCGCATTTGATTATAACAATCCATAATCTCTAAGTAGGTAACATGCGACGATTTCTAATAAACGACCAATTAGTAATCCAATTTTCAAGTGGCTTATATAACATTTCTGATTTAGCTACAAGCAATCCATAATACTTATAACTTCTACATATCAACTTCATGCTAGCAACAAGTAAAGCTAACAATGACAATATAAATATATAACCTTGTAACACCTTTAAAAGACAAGATTATACCTCAACGAATTGTAATCCAATCTTCAAAAACCGAAGTTGCTCCTTAGCAACCTAGAGCCTCTTCAAGACACCTCAATCCACTCCTTGAAACCCTTAGAACAACACCAACAATTTTCCTTCAAACCTCCAATCCAAAACCTAGAAAGTCACTAGGTTTTCACTTTGCGACTAATACGAAAACTCTCTTTTTCCGGGATTTTTCTATTGAGATACACTTACAAAACCCTCATGAACCTTGGTTTAAAGTGTGGGGCTTATTGGACAAGAAACAAAAACTTTTGCTCTTCAAAGAGCTTGAACCCGAGAGCAAGGTCTCAAGTTCATCCAATTTTCTTCAATATTTTTCTAAGTGTTGGGCTCTCTTTCACTACTAGTAGTATAATATAGCACATTGGAGGGTTAAGATGCAACCATTTGGGTGGCTAGGATAAGCTCTACTTAAATATCAAGGCCTTGTGGTCCCTTTGACTTAGTCAAGATTGTCAAGCTACACTTGCAAGACTTGTTCATCCAAGACTTATGGTAAATGACCATTATGGGCATGCCTAATTTCGACCAAGGCATTACTAAGGGGGGTGACACGTGTCGCCCTCCCATTCGTCACAATAAAACGTTTTCCGACAATTTCATAATTCCGATAAATTTTTACAAGCCTCAAATCTTAACACTTGTGAGTTCTTACGTACGTTCTTAAAACATGTCCTGTAAATACGGGGTGTAACAAAAACCCTTTGGGATGAAAAGTGTTGAAAAAGAAATAAAAAGAGAATGAAAATTAGATGCACCCCAATGAAAAATATGCAAAAGCTTAAGTTTGGGGGTGCCTGTTATTTATAATGTGTCTCATTCTCTCAAAAGAAAAGAGGGGAGAAATAGGTATGAGACTAAAGAGAAAGTCAAAAAGAAAGAAAAGGAGTTGAATAAAAAATGCTTATGGTACGTAATTGAGCCTAAAGGCCTACTTTTATCTACACCAGCCTAAGCCTACATTACAACCCTTGAAAGTTTTGATGATATCTAATATGTATGTCTATAATTAGTAGAGAATAACAAGTAAACATGTCTATAGAATTTTGGAAAAGATGGAATGAAATTGACATACATAGGGTATATGTTGTATTCCAGTGATTATAATGTAATTGAATTTGCGAAATATCTAACTTGAAAATCTAGATTGCGAAATATTCATGCTATATATGTTCTAACATATTATCCCAATTTTCATCCATGATTGTGAAGAAGCATTGCTATAACTACTTGATCTATTTCATAGTCTTTATTTTTGTTTTTGGTTTTTGTTTTAGTGTTTTACTCGAGGGCGAGTAAAGTGTAAGTTTGGGGGTGTTTGTTGAGTGTATTTTATACACTCTTTAGAATCTTTTTTAGTTAGTATTTTATTCTTTTATTTTGCGTTTAGTATAGTGTTATGTGTGTTTTTCTTTCATTTTATGTCACAGCGGTCACAAAGGAGAGAATACTACTTTTGAGGATGAAATTACACAATAAAAGGCCAAGAAATGAAGCCAAAGAAGTCCCGGTAAGCACGAAAGAAATCTGACGATGTCCGGATGAAAAGATGATGAAAAATCGCAAAAAGCCGAGAAGGGACGCCACAGGCGCCGAAGCGCCCAAACTACTGCAGTGTATGATTTGATCCAGGTGTTGCGGCGCAGAGGCGGAAAATCTGATTTTCTGGGCCGAATTTGACATGGTTTTTAGGGTCCAAAACATAATTTTTCTCAGCTATAAAATCCCTAAACCCTGACCTTATTCAAGGGATGGAATATCATACTTTGGAGGCTAGGAAATGAGGCAAGAGCAAGAATTGAGACATCTCCTTGTTCAAGTTATTTTATTTCCCTTATTTTATTTCAGTTTATGTTGAATTGTAATTTAGTTCTTGACATAATAATGTTTAGGAGATAATTACTTTAGTAGGGTTTTCCGTCGAATCTTCTTGAAACTCTTTCATATAGTTAATGCATAGTTATTGATTCCTTCTTCAGCATATTAAGATCTATTCAATATTGTTATGATTGCTTGAAAATTAATTGACCATTAATTGTCATAACTTATATGATTTCGAATCAAAAGTCTGAAAGGTGAGATTTGAATATACTGTAATTGTTTAGACATAGGTTAAAATCTTGGACGAAAGTACCCCGATACTTGTGTAGTAGTCAAGGTTATTTGTTACACCCTGTAATTTTAGGACGAGAATTTGAGAACATATTAAGAAAATAATATACGAGTGTTTGAAGAAAAGTATATTTACATATGCTAATAGGGATTAATTTTGGATACAACAAATATGACGACGGAAATTAATACTAGTAGTTGAATATCCCAATGAGGTTATGGATTAGTATCGCGTTATTAAAATGTTTGACGTCAAGAATATGTTGTCATCGAGAATTAGGACATGGAAAATTCAGGATTTAACTAAGTGTGGGATTAATATTAGTAGAAAGGATGATAAGTGGGAAACTAGTGGGCAATACAAGTGGCACCTTGTGCCCTCCAAGTGGCAAGACCACTAACATGCATTGGCTTAAACCCCTTTTCAGCCCACATATTCCCATTCCCTCCCCTTTGTTTCGAACAACACCCCTCTCTCATCCTGCATTCTCTCCAAAATAGATTTTTCTTAACCTCCATAGCTAAGTTATAGACCAAATTAACTCCCTTCTTTCAAGATTAACTTCTTCTCTAAGTTCTAAGCCATGGTAAACTTCCCAAACCAGTGAGTCATGGTAATCTGGCCGAGATTCTGCCTCAGAAATTGTAAGTCTTGGAGATAAGATATTTGGAAGAAAAACATGCAAGTAAGATGGATTTAAGCTCATAAGGAAGGCATGCATGTCATTGGAAGTTGAAGAAATGGAAACAAATAGGAGCAGTGGTGCCGAGAAGTAGGGATTGTTTTTAGCTAATTGAAGGTAATATTTCTTCTTCTTATTTGAGTATTTGGAGTTAAATGATGTTGTAGTTAAGAGATGAACGCATATTAAGAGAAACTACAAGCAAGAAATGCATGTGATTGTATTGGTGTTATAGTTGAGTCGATTGGAAGTGTTGTTACCGATATTTGGGGATGTTGTGTATTCATTGGGTTTGATTGTTGTTGTTGTTATCATTGTCACTAATTGCATGTTAAAATTGAAGGAAATCTTGATATTTAAAGTCGTAGTTGTTTATATGAAAATGTTGAGATATGAATGGGTTTTTAAGGAATTATGAAGAGCTATGTTATTATGTTATGGGCCGTGACTTTCACGAGATTGTTGGGAATTGTCGTATTGTATTTAGGGGCTGTTTTGTTAAAGTTATAATGCTGGAAATTTAGTTACAAATATGCATGTACATTGTTGTAATTGCTAACGTATGTCTTAAAGGAATAAAGGTATAAAAAGGTGTAGAAAAGCTTCATATTTCACTCTCGTTGTTGTTGAAGTATGGACTATTTTAATGGACTGTTTTAGTATAGATTAAGGGGCTAAATTAACAAGAGAAATAGGTGTATTAGTCACCTTGGTTGTTGTGGTTGTTGTATTACATAAATGTAAGAGAAAAAGTGTATAACGATGGCATATATGGAGTATTTGGAACTGTTTTGGTTATATCCTTAAGTTGTGACTTGTTATCGATGTTGTTTACCTTGTTTGTGAGTTGCGGATGTGAGTATAAACAGGGGAGGTGCTGCCCAAATTTTTATATAAAAAGAGAGTCATCATTCGCTATATAATTATGTTAGTAATCATAGAGTTGATGGATATGTTATTATTGTTATAGGTTGAAGTACTAATTGAGACGAGTTATAATTATTGAGTTGGCATAGACGATAAGGTATGTGAAACTATCCCTTTTTTTTTTGGCATGATTTACATAATATGAGTGTACGGCGGACGTATGTAATTCCATTGAATCCTAATTCCTAGTGATACTTGATACGATAGTTGCCTTTGATTTTACAGTGATAGTTCCTTCTACTTATTCTATTGAGAGCCAAATGATGATTTAAATTGCATATGGTTGCTCATGATAATCTATTCGTGATTGATGTGATTATATCATTTCACCGCGTCCCGGGCCGGAAATGTTGGTGCGCAGTTTCTTGCATTGTTCACCGCGTCCCTCACTAGAAGGTCGGGAAGTATATATATGATGATTTATATGTGGACATGCATCCACAGATATGAGATATGCGGACAGGCATCCGCGAATATGATATATGTGGACAGGCATCCACGTATATGACTATATGTACACATTATATGTTCACCGAGACCCTCACTAAAGGGCCGAGTATGGTTTATGTGGACAGACATCCATAGATATGACTTATTTTATATGGACATGTTTTGACTCTCATTTCATAAGGCACAGGTGCATTGATACCTTGATTATTATACTTGTCTCATGTTATCTTTTGGCCAGTTATGATGTTCTTTACAGTACTTCATGTTTTATATACTCAGTACATTATTTCGTACTGACCCCCTTTCCTCGGGGTGCTGCGTTTCATGCCCGCAAGTACATATACTCAGTTTGGTGGTACTCCAGTCTAGGATTCTGCTCAGCTATTTGGAGTGCTCCATTGTTCCGGAGCCTAGTTATTTTGGTACAGATCTTCTATTATAGGCTTATGCATATTCGTGCTAGTCAGGGGTACGACGGAGCCTTGTTCCGTCATAATTCACTGTTATACTCTTAGAGGTCTGTAGTCATATGTGGGTTGGACGTGTGTGGATTATAGATGTGTTTTGGTCAGCTTGCCTATTTTGATATGGTTTATAGATTTCTACATTGCCATTTGTGTCAGTCGGATTATATGTGGCAGGTCAGTATAAGGGTGTCCAATTAGGGCACCGGGTCGCGGCCCGTCGGGTCGGGTCGTGACATTATTGTTCTTAATCCTCCTATGTGGTAATATCTATCATAGAAATATAGAAGGTTTCTGCACAAGGTTGAGCTTTTATATATCTTAACCAGAATATAGAACATATTAGTTAACATGCTATCTTAATAATAAGAAGAAGAAGAATCATTAGCATTGCACTGACACGTGAAAGAGTGGATAGTTGAGGAGATTGAAAGCCCTATTTCCTTCATAACTGTTTAAAACCCAAAGTATTATCATTATTAGTTATAATCTCTAAGTTATAATTCTCAAACTAAAGAACGTCAACCAAATAGATACCATAGAATAGATAATCGGTACTTAATAAACTAGTCTCTGTGGACGATAAACTCGGCCTTACAGATCTTTATTACTTGAATGATACGTACACTTGCGTAAGCATCTAGAAATACCGCAACAGAATTTCAAGAGTGTGAGGTCTAATGTAGTGATGGATATTGCTTTATGCGGCCGTGAAAATTAGTTGTATATTCTGTCTACGTGACAGGGATTAGCTCTGTCACCCCAACATCCGAGGACAAATAATTCTAAGGGGAGAAGGATGTAACATCCCGGAATTTTAGGCAATGATTTGAGCATCTAAACGTAGGCAAGTAGACCCGGACCCCAGGAAGTTTATGTTGTATTTACGTATGCTAATAAGGAAATTAGTATAAAAAAAGATGTGATCCCGGAATAATTTTGGGTGTAACAAGTGTGACGACGGGGATCGGAAATAAATTTGGTGTGCGCATAAAAAGGTTATGGACTAGCATCGTATCTCACAAATTATGACATTGAGTATAAGAAGGTCTTATAAGTTATTAAGATTTTAGTAAATTGGTATTACAAAATTAATTGAGTGTATAATTGTTTAATTGTGGGATAAAGGGGTTAGTGGAAATAACCCATATATGTGGCATGATTTATTAGGGAGTTAAAGATATCATTGTGTAAATAGTGTACACGTTATTAAGACAAGATAACATGTAATTAGGTAGGTGTCGTGTATTAATTATTAGTGGGTTAGGAGTCCTATTAAACTATACGTATTAGAGTGAGTGAAGTATATAGCATGTTATTGTAAGTTCCTTAACATATGTTCTATTTAGTAAAAATCATGTTACCCAATTGCTTGCTTGTGCTTAAAGTGAGTGTATGAATGTGTAAGGTGTATTTGAGGCTATGCAAGGTTCTGGGTAGCTCTTTTCCTCAAAAGATTTTGTTTACTTTTAAGATGGATGACATTCTTAATTTTCTTCACTTTGATAATTCAATTTTAAATCCATCTTGGTGTTTTCAGATAGCATTAGCAAGAACCGTGACTCTCTTAATTAGTGGAATCAAGGTATATTAAAGCAATTTATTTCTTTCTTTTGGCATATTCTATGTAACGAAATTTAATCGTGATATTGCTCCAAAAATTATTCTACTCCTAATAATTAAGAAATGTTCATATTATTGATTACTATGTTAAAACATGTCTAAATATGTTCCTAAGTCCTTATTGAGACATACGTAAAAATGTTGATATTCACAGTATTAGCCGAAGATACAAGGATATTATGCCACTCAGGATGTTTTATTGTCATTCATGCATTTTCATTTGCTTTATATTCATATATTACCCTGGACCACTTGTTCAATGCGCACTACTATATGGAATTATATATATGTTGGGGATATGGAGAAAAGGGAAAGGTGTTATATACGCACACCACTTGCAGCTGATACAGACTATCACAAAAGAGCCCTAAGAGGCCTATATTAAGCCTGTGTGGCTAGGTAGGAAAATGCATGTATGGTCATTAGTATACCGCATTTGCATCATGCATGACATTTAGGCATATTATTCCCATATAGGCTGATATGATATAACCTGATGCCCACAGAGGCGGTTATGGGAAGGAAGATACATGTTTGGTCAATATTTATATATATACCGCATTTGCATTGCATAACATTTAGGCATATGTATTAGGGTCTTAGAGGTATTTACTGTTGGTCTACTGTTTCTGTTTCAGTTATTGTTATTGTTACACCCCGTAATTTCAGGACATGTTTTAAGAACGTAAGTAAGAACTCACAATGTTAAGATTTGAGACTTGTAAAATTTTGTCGGAATTATGAAATTGTCGGAAAGCGTAGTGTTATGACGAATGGGAGGGCGACACGTGTCACCCCCCCTTACTATGCCTTGGACGATTTTTTTTTAGCAAGGGCATAAGGGTCATTTGACCTTTGTTGCAAGACAAGTCTTGCAACTTGAGGCTTGATATTATTGACTAAGGTCAAAGGTCCCACTTGGTCTTGATTTTAATGTAAGACTACATCTTAGCCATCCATGTGTTCTTATCATAACCCTCCTTTGCACTATATAATACTAGTAGTGCTAGTGTGAGCTTAGCACTTAGAAAAATTCTTGAAAACTTTGAAGAGCTATAGAGGGGTCTCGGGTTTGCCACAAGGAAGAAGAGAAATTTTTTTGTTTCTTGTTCATTCCACTCCCCACTTTAAACCAAGGGTCTTAGGTGTATTGTAAGCCTTTCTCAATAGAAAAATCTTGGAAAAAGATTGTTTTCGGGTTAGTCGCAAATGAAAACCTAAAGGGTCTTTCTAGGTTTTGCTTGGAGTTTTGAAGGATAATTGTTGGTATTGTTCTAAGGGTCTCAACAAGCGGTTGGAGGTGTCTTGAAGAGGTTCTAATCTTCTAAGGAGCGACTTCGATTTGGAGTTGGATTAAAAATCGTTAAGGTATAATCTTGTCTTTTAAAGGTGTACAAGATTGCATATTTATATTGTTGTTGATAGCTTTGTATGTTGCGAGCATGAAGTGTTATATAGAGGTTATAAGAATTATGGATTGGTTATAGCCTTGGAAATCCAAAATGTAATGTAAGCCATGACTAGTTGAATTACAATTTAATCGTTGTTAGAACCGTCGCATGTCATTGACTTAAGGATTATGGTTATTATAATCAAATGCGACTTGATATCTTGTTATGCTACTAAATTGGATTGAAATGGAAATTGGATAAGAATTGGATTTGTTGAATCAAGGTGGCCGAATTTGGAATGTAGTTTGTATTGGTTGGTTATTCAATTGTATTGAACTACTTTCTATATAATTGTGAGCCAATTGGGGCTGTGTAGTTATTCAATTGTATTGAACTACTTTCTATATAATTGTGAGCCAATTGGGGCTATGTAGTTATTCAATTGTATTGAACTACTTTCTATATAATTGTGAGCCAATTGGGGCTGTTTGGTTATTGTATTTTCTGACTTGAAAAAGGTGGCGAAGTGAGTAAATACAAAGGAGGTGCTGCCCGATTTTCCGTAGAATTTAGAGACTTAACACTTATGATATTCTACGATTGTAGTAAGGCTTTAATAGACGTATTGTGAATATTATAGGTTGACATACTACGGGCGGGACTTTGTACTTGGCAAGTGGTTTGACCCGACGAGGTATGTAGAACTTTTCCTATCTTTGAGCATGACTAGTTTCACGTATATAGTACGGTAGACGTACAAGACTTCGACATTCTTTACTTGTTTTATGAAATGCCAAGTCGGGTGAGTTAGGAGATTAACTCACTTCTTTGAGAATATTAAAGATGTCTTAAGTCTTGTTAAAGATAAGGGACTTGAAGAATTTTAAAGTATGTAATACTTGTGTCGCTTTAATCGTATAAGTCCTTGGATAGGAAAATGTACTTGACTAAGGTATAAAGTGAATATAACGACTTTATGGGAGTTGGTTGTATTGACTTTATGCAAAGGTAAATGGCTTGTGTTAATGAAAGGCAAATTGATTTTAAGGTATCAATTGCCCAAGGTTTAATAAGAAAATGAGTCACTTGATTTAGAAACCTGCTTTAAATTCTAAAGGTATTGTGACTGGTCTTGAAATGTAATTTGGAATTGATACTATGGTTACTAGTGTCTTGGAAGCTTTCTACTAAAATGAGTCTTTTGTTTAAGGAGTAGAAGTACGTGGTACTTGGGGTTAAATTCTGATTCTTATAAAAGACATGATAGTGCCTTAAGTAAACTAAAATGAGAGTGTAGATGAATAAGACTAATAAGAAGTTGGGGATTGCTAACTTGCTTAATTATTGTATGAATGCGGTTGTGAGATAGGGTAAGAGTATCATGAGGGCAAGCCCCAAGACGCTATACCACCTTCTCCAGGATAAGAGTATAAATGAGGGGTAAGCCCCCAAGACGTTATACCACCTGCGTTACTATCTTCTTCAGGGTAAGAGTATAAATGAGGGGCAAACCCCCAAGACGTTATACCACCGCTTGTGGTAAGAGTGTAAATGAGGTAAGAACTCCAAGACGTTATACCACCGATTTTATGGGTTCGCTACCCATGATTTGATCATGAGATCGCTATTATGATGTTGTAAGTATTCTCTTGATTTACTCTCATTGTTAGTAAGGCAATCGTAATCGTAATTTTGTTATCATACATGTCCCGCTTTCTATAAACTTATGTTGTAATTACAAGATTTTCCGCTTACATACTTAGTACATATCACAGATCGACCCTTCCTCGGGCTGCGTTCACGCCGCATGAAAGGGTAAGGTGGCGCATCCACATTCTTAGGATCACCTATCGACGCGTCGGAAGCTCCATTCTCCGAGGCTTGTCTTTCTTTGGTACGCCTTCTTCCCCGATGTTGTAGATATATGTACATTCAGGGTATGGCGGGCCCCGTCCCGCCGCAGATTGTTATTCCTAGAGGCCTGTATTCACGTATGTGGTTGGTCATAAGAACTAAGTTGTAAGTTGTACTTTTGACTTTGTTTATATTATGGAAGCGACCTTATCGGCTAGCCTGTGTTGTTATATTGTTTACACCTGTGTTTATGTTGTGTATGTTCCGCTGCTATTCTCTGATGTATACCTGAACAGGGTGCCCAGGCAGGGCACCAGTCGCGGCCCGGGGTCGGGTCGTGACAAAAGTGGTATCAGAGCAGTTAGTCCTCGGAAAGTGTCTGCTGCACTGTCTAGTAGAGTCTTGATTATCGGTGTGTTGTGCACCACATCTATAATCAGGAGGCTGCAGGACATTTAGGATTGGTTTCCATTCTTCTCTCTCTGAGATCGTGCATAGAGCTGTCTTATTAGGTTGAATCCTCTCTGACCTCTTCTTATGAAATGCCTATGCCTCCGGAAGGCTACCAGGCCCGAGCAAGGCAAAGCAGAGGCGCGCTAGCGGTACTCGAGGTTACACGGCTCGAGCACGCACTATGCCCGAGGTAAGAGCGGTCGGCGAGTTCAGCCACGCCTGCAGTTTTAGAGGAGCCGAGAGCGGCAGTAGCTCCAGAGGTTCCGATACCAGACCCTCCAGTTCCACAGCCAGCTGCTGAGTATAGAGACTACGGGGAACAGATTCGATTGTTGACCAGTATAGTAGTCGGGCAACACGACAGAGCAGCCACCCTGTGAGCCGATGCTTGCGGATTAGGGATTTTCTGGGATGTCATCCACCTGAGTTTTATGGTTCGAGGTCTGATGAGGATCCGCAGGAGTTCGTTCGACAAACCTACTGGACCATGCAGTTCTTAGGGCTTGAGACAGAGTTCATTACACTAGCCTTCACCGGTTGCGCGATATTGCGTTGAACCGGTTTGAGTCATGGTTGCTTTCGAGAGGTGATCGCTTCTTCCACCTGTTTGGGAGGAGTTTACTGAGGCTTTCATGGATCACTTTTGCCTCCCGAGATGAGAAGAGCCCGAGTAGACAGATTTTTGACCTTGCAGTAATCCGAGGACCGTTAGGAGTACACTGAGTTTGACTCTTTGGCCAGGAATGCTCACACTATTGTAGCTAGCATGGCGGATAGAGTTCATCGTTATGTGATGGGGCTAGACCGTCATATGATTACAGCATGCTTGGGGTGGCTCTTCACCGGTATGGACATCGCCGGATGCGAGCTATGCACGAGGATAGAGGATAGAGAGATGGAGGACCAGATTGACGCAGCCACCCAAGAGGCGTGACATCGGGTCTCGAGGCGATTTCGAGGCGACATTTCGCAGCAGAGTAGGTCCACATTCCAGCCAGCACAGAGCGCTCCGTCACGGTTTTCTGGCAAGAGGTCTGACCAGCCAGTCGCGAGAGCAGTCGGTCAGAGCGAGGACTACAGGATTTCGCGAGGCAGAACCGTCACCGACGGGACCACCCACACCTCGGTGCTCGATGCGTAGGTTCCACCGGCGAGTGTCGCAGAGCCGGGAGCTTGTTACTCGTGTGGGCAGGCCATTTGAAGAGGGATTGTCCGCTCAGAGGCATGGGTGGTACAACACACCGACGGATCGATTCTTGGGTCTTCTTCTCCTTCGGTTATGCGCCCGAGGCGGTGGTACTCACGACGAGGCAGCGCGTAGAGGTCGAGGTGGTGGTTCTAGTTCTAGCGGTCCTCAGAACCGCATATACTCTCTAGCCACCGCCAGATCGTGAGGCTTCCACGACGCCGCCAGTACATTACTGATTTCAGGCTGTGATGTTTATGCATTGATAGATCCAGGTTCTACCTTGTCCTATGTGTCCCCTCTTATTGCGGGTAGAATCGGGATAGAGCCGGTGTCGATAGAGCCGTTTGAGGTAGCTACACCTGTGGGTGATTCGATGTTAGCTGAGCGGGTGTATAGAGGTTGTCCGGTATTTATTTACAGTCGTCAGACCCTTGCAGACTTGATAGAGCTGAAGATGACAGATTTTGATGTCATTATGGGTATGGACTGGTTGGCTTCTTGTTACGCTAACGTGGACCGTAGGGACAGTTGGTTCGGTTCGATTTCTGGCGAGCCGATTATCGAGTGGAGGGCAACACAAAGATCGCCGGTGGGTAGGTTTATTTCTTACCTCAAGGCTAGGAAGATGGTGCGTAAGGTTACATCTATCATCCGTTCGTATTTGATACGCAGGCCGAGGTGCGATTCTTGATGCCCGGTGGTTAGGGAGTTTCGGATGTGTTCCCGGATGATCTTCCGTATCCTCCCGAGAGGAGATCGAGTTTTGTATTGACACGTTGCGGACACTCGACCTATTTCCATTCCGCCATACGTGATGGCACTCTTTGAGTTAAGGGAGTGAAAGACCACCAAAGATTTCTTTGGAGAAAGGCTTTATCGGGCCTAGTGTATCTCCCGGGAGCGCCGGTGTTGTTTGTAAAGAAGATGGGACGCTGCGTATGTGTGTTGACTACGGTGAATAAGGTAACCATTAAGAATAGGTACCCTCCCGTGATTGATGATTTGTTTGACGATTGCGAGGTGCGAGGTTTTTTCAAAGATAGACTGCGATGCAGTTATCATCGTTCGAGTTCGAGAGGCGATATCCCAAAGATCGCATTCAGACCCGTATGGGCACTATGAGTTCGTGGTTATGTCTTTCGGTTTGACCAACGCCCTCGGTATTTATGGATTTAATGAACCGTGTTCAAGCAATTTTTGGATACGTTTGTGATTGTATTCATCGATGACATCTGGTTTATTCACGGACGAGCGAGCATCTTGACCACTTGAGTACTGACTGGTTCTCGGAATCGGCGCTATTCGCCAAGTTCTCCGTGTGAGTTTTGGTTGGCCTCGATGGCATTTACGGGCATATTATCGGGTGATGGTGTTCGGTAGATACGACAAAGATTGAGGCGAAGTCTTGGCCGAGACCTACTACTCCGACCGAGGTGCGCGATTTCTTAGACCGCAGTTATTATCGCGAGTTTGTGGAGCGGTTCGCCCGATTTCAAAGACCGTTGACTAGGTGACTCGTAAGCGCCAAGTTCCGATGGGAGGCTTGCAAGAAGGGTTTTCAGTTGCTGAAAGAAAGGTTGACTACAGCTCCAGTTCTTACTCTTCCTGAGGGGTTAGACTGGTACGTGATCTATTGTGATGCCTCGTATCGGGTTAGGTGTGTTTGATGCAGACGGCAAGGTTATAGCCTATGCTTCCGGCGATTCTAAGCATGAGAGGAATTACCCTACCCATGACTTAGAGTTGGCGGTTATTCATGCCTTGAAGATTTGGAGACATTATTTGTGCGGGGTTCACGTGGATATTTATACGCACCACAAGAGAGCCTCCAAGATATCTTCAGCAGAGGAGTTGAACTCCGAGAGGCGGTGGTTAGAGTTGTTGAAAGATTATGATGTTGATATTCTACCATCCGGGAAAGCCAACGTAGTTGCTGATGCCTTGAGTCGTAGGTCGATGGGAGCCTATCGAGGTACACCTGCAGGCGTGACATGGTCCGTCGATCCACCGATTAGTGAGCCTTGGGTTCGATTGATCGATACCGACGATAGTGGTGCGGTTCGTGAGGTTGCCGAGTCTTCCATCATTGATGAGGTGAAGATGCGACTGATTTTGAGACCCAGTTGATATCTGATCGGGATGCGCAGCTCTTCGGAGGAGAAGAGTCTATTCGAGCGTAGATAAGTGCCGAGATTTGAGGGCGGTTGTGTGTTCCCGATGTGGCGGGACTCGGCCAGATTCTCGGGAGGCACACAGTGCTCGATATTCTATTCATCCGGGGTCGACCAAGATGTACCATGACCTCAGATGTTTGTATTGGTGGGATGGCCTGAAGAGGGACGTGGCAGGTTTTGTTGCACTGATGTCCTAATTGCGGCGAGTTAAGATCGAGCACCAGAGGCCCAGTGGTTTATTGCAGTCTATTGAGATTCCGACTTGGAAGTGGGAGATAATCAACATGGACTTTGTTACAGGGTTACCTCGTACTCAGAGGAAGTACGACTCTATTTGGGTTATTGTTGACAGGCTGACGAAATCAGCCCATTTCCTTCCAGTCAGGACGACGTTTTCAGCTGAGGACTATGCCAGATTGTACATCAGGGAGATTGTGAGGCTGCACGGTGTCCCAGTGTCGATTATTTCTGATAGGGGAGCCCAGTTTACGGCTAACTTCTGGAGGTCTTTCCAGAAGGGTTTGGGGACACAGGTGAGTCTCGACAAAGATTTCATCCTCGGTCGACGGGCAGGCAGAGCGCACTATCCAGACACTTGAGGATATGCTGCGAGCCTGCGTGATTGATTTCAGTGGTAGCTGGGAGGATCATTTGCCTCTTGTGGAGTTTGCTTACAACAACAGCTACCATTCCAGCATACAGATGGCGCCATACGAGGCTTTATATGGGCGGAAATGTAGATCGCCGATTGGTTGGTTCGACGTGGGCGAAATGCGATTAGTTGGCCAGACTTGGTACAGGCCGTGGATAAGGTGAAGCTTATCCAGAGAGACCGTAGCGCTCGAGTCGGCGAAGTCATATGCGGATTATCGGGGTCTGCATTTGGAGTTTCGGTGAGCGATTGGGTCTTGAAGGTGTCACCCATGAAGGGTGTGATGAGATTCGGTAAGAAGGGGAAACTCAGCACAAGGTACATTGGGCCCTACCAGATCGTCCGTAGAGTGGGACAGGTTGCTTATGAGTTGGATCTGCCATCAGAGTTAGAGGCGGTACATCCGGTCTTCCATGTTTCTATGTTGCGGAAGTGTATCGGTGATCCAAATGAGAGTTTTCCCTACTAGTGAGGTCCAGTGTGAGAGGGTTATCGTATGAGAGAGTCCCATAGCGATACTCGATCGCCGGTCGCGACTGCGGACCAAGGATGTAGCTTCCACAAAGTCCTGTGGAGAAATGATAACCGGGAGGAGATGACTTGGGAAGCGGAGGAGGACATGTTGAGGAGGTATCCTCACTTATTTCCTATACCTTCAGGTATTTCATTTTTCCTTACTTGTCAGGTTTTAGTTGAAGCGTTTCTTTTGCTTAAATGCTTTTAAGTGGCCATTAGTGGCATTTTTGGTATGTCGGGGCTGTGAAAGGAAACTATGTCGTTAATTTAGTTTGACTCCGAAAGAACATTCGGGGACGAATGTTTCTAAGGGGGGAAGAATGTTACACCCCGTAATTTCAGGACATGTTTTAAGAACGTAAGTAAGAACTCACAATGTTAAGATTTGAGACTTGTAAAATTTTGTCGGAATTATGAAATTGTCGGAAAGCGTAGTGTTATGACGAATGGGAGGGCGACACGTGTCACCCCCCCTTACTATGCCTTGGACGATTTTTTTAGCAAGGGCATAAGGGTCATTTGACCTTTGTTGCAAGACAAGTCTTGCAACTTGAGGCTTGATATTATTGACTAAGGTCAAAGGTCCCACTTGGTCTTGATTTTAATGTAAGACTACATCTTAGCCATCCATGTGTTCTTATCATAACCCTCCTTTGCACTATATAATACTAGTAGTGCTAGTGTGAGCTTAGCACTTAGAAAAATTCTTGAAAACTTTGAAGAGCTATAGAGGGGTCTCGGGTTTGCCACAAGGAAGAAGAGAAATTTTTTTGTTTCTTGTTCATTCCACTCCCCACTTTAAACCAAGGGTCTTAGGTGTATTGTAAGCCTTTCTCAATAGAAAAATCTTGGAAAAAGATTGTTTTCGGGTTAGTCGCAAATGAAAACCTAAAGGGTCTTTCTAGGTTTTGCTTGGAGTTTTGAAGGATAATTGTTGGTATTGTTCTAAGGGTCTCAACAAGCGGTTGGAGGTGTCTTGAAGAGGTTCTAATCTTCTAAGGAGCGACTTCGATTTGGAGTTGGATTAAAAATCGTTAAGGTATAATCTTGTCTTTTAAAGGTGTACAAGATTGCATATTTATATTGTTGTTGATAGCTTTGTATGCGAGCATGAAGTGTTATATAGAGGTTATAAGAATTATGGATTGGTTATAGCCTTGGAAATCCAAAATGTAATGTAAGCCATGACTAGTTGAATTACAATTTAATCGTTGTTAGAACCGTCGCATGTCATCGTGACTTAAGGATTATGGTTATTATAATCAAATGCGACTTGATATCTTGTTATGCTACTAAATTGGATTGAAATGGAAATTGGATAAGAATTGGATTTGTTGAATCAAGGTGGCGAATTTGGAATGTAGTTTGTATTGGTTGGTTATTCAATTGTATTGAACTACTTTCTATATAATTGTGAGCCAATTGGGGTGTAGTTATTCAATTGTATTGAACTACTTTCTATATAATTGTGAGCCAATTGGGGCGTGTAGTTATTCAATTGTATTGAACTACTTTCTATATAATTGTGAGCCAATTGGGGCTGTTTGGTTATTGTATTTTCTACTTGAAAAGGTGGCGAAGTGAGTAAATACAAAGGAGGTCTTTGCCCGATTTTCCGTAGAATTTAGAGACTTAACACTTATGATATTCTACGATTGTAGTAAGGCTTTAATAGACGTATTGTGAATATTATAGGTTGACATACTACGCGGGACTTTGTACTTGGCAAGTGGTTTGACCCGACGAGGTATGTAGAACTTTTCCTATCTTTGAGCATGACTAGTTTCACGTATATAGTACGGTAGACGTCAAGACTTGACATTCTTTACTTGTTTTATGAAATGCCAAGTCGGGTGAGTTAGAGATTAACTCACTTCTTTGAGAATATTAAAGATGTCTTAAGTCTTGTTAAAGATAAGGGACTTGAAGAATTTTAAAGTATGTAATACTTGTGTCGTTTAATCGTATAAGTCCCTTGGATAGGAAAATGTACTTGACTAAGGTATAAAGTGAATATAACGACTTTATGGGGAGTTGGTTGTATTGACTTTATGCAAAGGTAAATGGCTTGTGTTAATGAAAGGCAAATTGATTTTAAGGTATCAATTGCCCAAGGTTTAATAAGAAAATGAGTCACTTGATTTAGAAACCCTTTTAAATTCTAAAGGTATTGTATTGGTCTTGAAATGTAATTTGGACTTGATACTATGGTTACTAGTGTCTTGGAAGCTTTCTACTAAAATGAGTCTTTTGTTTAAGGAGTAGAAGTCGTGGTACTTGGGGTTAAATTCTGATTCTTATAAAAGACATGATAGTGCCTTAAGTAAACTAAAATGAGAGTGTAGATGAATAAGACTAATAAGAAGTTAGGGGATTGCTAACTTGCTTAATTATTGTATGACGGT
Organism: Przewalskia tangutica; assembly: GCA_029844215.1. Lineage (NCBI taxonomy): Eukaryota > Viridiplantae > Streptophyta > Magnoliopsida > Solanales > Solanaceae > Przewalskia > Przewalskia tangutica. Next base: position 45,209,585 of record CM056729.1, read on the forward strand.
CGGTTGTGAGATAGGGTAAGAGTATCGGTGAGGGCAAACCCCAAGACGCTATACCACCTTCTCCGTGATAAGAGTATAAATGAGGGTAAGCCCCAAGACGTTATACCACTGCGTTATCTTCTCTTGGGGTAAGAGTATAAATGAGGGGCAAACCCCCAAGACGTTATACCACCTGCTTCAGGGTAAGAGTGTAAATGAGGGGTAAGAACTCCAAGACGTTATACCACCTGATTTTATGGGTTCGCTACCCATGATTTGATTATAGATCGCTATTATGATGTTGTAAGTATTCTCTTGATTTACTCTCATTGTTAGTAAGGCACTGTGTACTGTAATTTTGTTATCATACATGTCTCCGGCTTTCTATAAACTTATGTTGTAATTACAGTACTTTCCAGTTTTACATACTTAGTACATATTGTGTCGACCTTCCTCGGGGTGCGTTCATCATGCCGCAGAAAGTGGTAAGCGTGCGAGATCCACATTCTTAGGATCACCTATCGACGTCGGAAGCTCCATTCTCGGAGGCTTGTCTTTCTTTGGTACGATCTTTCCACGATGTTGTAGATATATGTACATTCAGGGGTATGGCGGGCCCCGTCCGCCGCGATTGTTATTCCTAGAGGTCTGTATTCACGTATGTGGTTGGGCTGTAAGAACTAAGTTGTAAGTTGTACTTTTGACTTTGTTTATATTATGGAAGGCGACCTTATCGGTTAGCTTGTGTTGTATATTGTTTACATATGTGTTTATGTTACCAGTCGCGGCCCGGGGTCGGGTCGTGACAGTTATATCCCTGTTATGTTATTATTCATTCCTGATATACTCAGTACGTAATCTTACTGAAATCCCTTTTGTTGAGAGACGTTGTGTTTCATGCCCGCATATTTACATAGACAAGACGATAATTGGATTTTGGATCACTCCCCTTGTTTCGGAGTGTCGGGCTATCTTGGTTCGATAATTTTTGCATGTGTATATGGGTATGACGGGGCCCTGTCTCGACCTTTTGATGATGTACACTTGATGGGTCGATGAAAAAATAATTTTGAGGCCATGTCCCTTTTGAAAGGTTTTCCCTCGATTTGCTTCCTTCAGAATAGGGCGATGATGAGACTTATAAAAAATCATATGCAAGAAGCCAACATGCGTTGGCGAGGTAACTAGAATGACTGACGAGTCACTAGTTCACAGCCACGGCATGAACAAGATTTCATTTATTTTAAAAAATATATGTCTGAGCCTTCCGCAATCAAAACTTATATTGTTTTGTGTAGATCCGAAGGTTTTACTTGAATTTATTTATTTCTATTTGTCTTTTCTTTTACATTTTGCGAGGAATATTTGAACAACACGGGATAGCAAAGCGAAAATCTACAAAGACGAAAGAGAACAAAACTGCAGGACTAGGGTTCAAGACCCAAGAGATGACATTGTCATCATTATTGTTTTTATTTCTTTAAATTTCGCCTTCCTTTTATTTTGTATTGTAATTTGATTACTCTGTTTGTGTGATTATTTAATTATTAGAATAATTAGATCTAGGACTAATAAACTAGAAAGAGTAGTTAAAATTGAAGAAATCTGTCGCTAGTTTTATTTATTTATTTTAGGCCGACAATGCATACTTTTCATCAAAATCAATTTTGCGTGCAAACACATAAATTTTTAACAAAACACTTTTTTTACGTGTATTTTATAAATTATGTCATACAAATGCATACTTTTTTATCAAAAACTCAATTTTACATTGAACTTTTATAAGTCATATCATGCAATACATACTTTCTTTCAACAAATCAATTTTACATTTATTTTCATAAATAATGCCATTGCAATTTGTCAAAAATGCATCTTTTAATTAATACTTGGAACATTCTTTTAATTAACTTCATATTTTCAAAAACATGCATTTTTAGCATAATAATTAACCTAGGTTTGACCGGATAACCGCAGTTAGCGGATCTTAAAGGATGTCTAATCCCTTCCCTTTAGGATAATAAAGAACTCTTACCCAGAATCTCATAGTTTCGCATACTATTAAATGGAGTTTATTTTGCAGCATTTTAGTTAAATATTTAGGTGCCCTAATTCACCGTATAATAATTAGGTGGCGACTCCACACTTTAAGCATTTAATTAATTTAGAAATCATCAATATGTTGTACTTCATTCTGACATGGTCAAAAACATACTCGATATATTTTCTATCTCTTGTACTTCATATATCGTATTAGTTTGTTGCAGTTACTATTACTTTTATTCATAATGTTTATATATAGTATTGTGCCATGACTTCTTCATCAATTCTTATCTGAACTTGTGCCCTACTTTTCTTGAGCCGGCGGTCTTTCTAAAATAATATTCCTACCCTTCAAGGCAGGGGTAAGGTCTGCGTATACTCTACCCTCCTCAGATCCTACCTGTGGGATTATACCGGGTATGTGGTATTACATAATATATTATTCTTAACCTTATTTTCTTTGAAAAATTTTATACACTTGCACAAGGACACCTAATGACACTATTACACCCCACAATTCTATGTGCGGACGAAAGTGTAGTTAGTCGGTTTAAGATTCGGTGACCTGAGACCCTTTCTGAAGGGTACATATGACTTATAAGAATGTCAAGGAGGCATACAGAAGGTTAGATGTCAATTATAATAAAGGAAACATATCTCGACAAGGTTTGATGAAAATTAGATGATACGCTAAGCGATCTGCCAACGGAAGCCGATCCGTTTTGCGGATCAGGCCACGTATCAAGGCCCTCACTTCCTCCTCTGTGTTGGGTTCTGAGCCTACAAATGGTGTTCTACGGTGCAGAACCAACCACATGTCAGAGGCGGTGGGGAGTACTATTAATGGCCAAAAATCAGTGGCTTCCCATTCTTATTTCCTTTTCGACCACAACCACTCCCCAACACTATCAAACATTCTCCCAGGGTTCCTACATCATCAATGCTCTATTACATACTAATTTGAAGAGAAATACTCTATGTATAATCATAATAATCTTGGAAATCCTCAGTAGATAGCTAGACAAGTTGAAAGTTTTCTTGAAGATGGAAGAGAACTTGTTGTAAAGAACTTTATGGCTGGATGAGGTAATATTCTACTACTCCCCAATAATATTTAACTCATTATAGTTTGGTTTATTGAGTTGGTAAGCATGGTTTGAGAGGAGCTCAGGCTAAACTCTATGGTAAAAATGTTGGGGTTGTTAGGTTCTATTTACTAGTTCTTGAAATGTTTTGGCTAGTAATTGTAATGTGTTGTAGTAAGAATTATGGAGTATGAAGTGATAATCTTGTTATTATTGAGGGGAAATTGATAGCATATTGGTGGCCATGAAACCATAATATGAGAATCATGCATTCTAGGTGATCGACAAAATGTCGTGATGAGTCGATTCTCGATCTATGGATTCTGTCTTAACTCGAATCATCTATATTATGTAGATAATGATTCGTAAAGATCTCCGAAGTTTTGAAGGCATTAGTAGCAAAGTAACGCAGGTTGTAAGGTTATATATTTCTTTCAAAAGCATGAAAACCAAAGTATTTATCATTTTCAGAAAGAAACGTCAAAAAATCACTCTATTCATATGTCGATCATCCCTTGTGGGGAGTAGATCCATTGCTAATTTTGCATTTTATGTTTATTATTGGTTGCCTGGTTGAGACCATACTTCTTCCTGATGGAGTTTCTTAAGTCATAGTCTTGTAGAGTAACCGGTTGTCATCATAAAGCAAAGGAAAGGACAAACTAAACTAAAGGGCTAAATGTCATAGTTACCTTCAAAATACAAGTCCTATTTACATGTTTTTGTCCTTCACTGAACATGGTTTTTGTCTTGTTATTGCATTCTATGTATCTTAATTGTCTTTGTACCCCCATCGACCTAAAAAAGAGGGTTCCAAAGATATTTTCAAGGAGTTGATCAAGGGTCATTCCAAAGTAAAGTAAAAAGGTTATGACTTCCAAAGAGGCCATATATGTCATTGTTATTACATATATCATTCATACCGTCGTTGCAATTAACCGGTGGGAAGTTGTACATATACATTATATACACTGCACCACACTATAATCGGCTAGGTGGGCACTTATATATGCATCCATATATACACCTCAGAGTATTACCTGAGGGAAGTGACATATTACACACCTGAAGTCGAGGGCAGATTATATAGTAAGGCCTATAAATAAAGGTTAGAAGTAAAACTGATAACAAAGATGTGAATTGGGAAGGATTGTTCGATGAGTATGAACCGAAGACTTAACCTTGATATACCCCGGAACAATACATTTTTTTTACAATGAGATACATTTTTGTTACTCTAAGGCTTCCCTTCCATTTAATGATATGAATCATTTGAAAAATAAATATATTTGTTTTGTAGCAAATCTTTTACAAGATTAGCGGATAAAAGTTACTCTATGGAATGATATTCCCCAAGAGCTCACATCAACGGAAAAGTTTGGCACCTCGATGTCAGCTCTTCGCCACCTAGAGATGTAGTATGTTTCAAGGGCTGGGTTGTTCGCCCATTAAAGTGATATGTGAGCTGGGTTCAGAACGTCCTGAGAAAGTTTAGTCCATATCCGGTGTGGGCGTTAGAGCATTGAGAGGACTTTTTCTTAGTACAAGAGGACGGGAAATGATGCACCTCTGGTGTACCTATTATTTTGCCCACAGTAAACGCTAGGTAGCCAAGTGTGGAGTTGCTAAAAGCATCTAAGTAGTAAGCCCACTTCAAGATGAGTGATCTCTTATTCCAACTTCCCAGAGCCTCCGGTAGAACAACCGAGATAGCAACGAGTTCTCTGTCCATACGGGGATGGAGCAACATAAGTTTTTTTGAGAATTCAAGAGAACGTCATTTTAATTTCAGAAATTCATTGTTCGCCCTAAGTGCCACATAGGTTTTCAGAGTATTAGGTTGCCTTTCTATGCCCTACTTGTGACACCCCGTAGTTCCAGGGTATGTATATGAGGATGTACGTACGAGAATACGACATTAAAATTGAAAATGAAGGAAGATGTGATTTTTTTTCGACGGAAAAGTTTCCGGATTTTGTGAAGGAAAAAGGTTCGTTAATGGGAATTGGATTCCCAGATTTGGTATTCGTACTTTTTGGAATATTAGAGGATTATGGAATTTTATTTCCGGAATTGGTCACGTGGGGCCACGGGAAAATTCTGGTTTTGTAGCCCACTTTATTTTCGGATTTTTGGCATTACGGATATTTTCGGAAGATGAAAAAATTTGGACGAGTAGGGGGGCGACACGTGTCACCCCCATGTGGCCATGTTGGCCGAATTGGTGAAGGACAAGTGTCCATGGACGGTTAGCCACTTGTCCCAATTTTGTGGTGGACATGTGGTTGGTAGAATCCACACCCACATGTCCCCAATCTACACCACACACTTGCCTAGATCTTGGCCCTTGATTTCTCTATAAATACCCCCTTGATTTCAAGACTTTATTCATCCACTTAAGAGTTTCCAAGGCAAAAAATATACTCCTCCTTAGTGTTGTTCTCGCCCAACACCCCCTTGTGAAAAATTCTTCAAGTGTTGGTATAATCCCAAATACCTTAGCCTTGTAATCCCTTGTAGTATTCCAAAGTTATCTCTATACTAAGAGCCCGGAAATACCACTTTATTCCTTTAGTCGCAAAACGAAACCCTAGGAAAATCTTCATAGATGGATGAAGTGTTAAGAGAAGTGGTTTAGAAACTTCTAAGGGTTGCTTGGAGCGGGTTGGAGCGTAAGGAAGTGGAGCTAAACGTTGCTCAGGATCGACTTATAAATCTTGGATAATTTTGGGCTTATCGAGGTAATGATCTTTATCCCCCTATTGTAATTGGAGATTACATGTTGTAGTAATGTATAATTGAGTATAAGATTTATGGAAGGATGATTAAAAAGAATTGAACTGTATTTACATTGGACTGTATTTACAGTAGACTTGTAGTATATTTTTGGGGCAGAATTGTACACGTCCGGTTAGACGTGTAATCCCCTCTGAGTTGTTGGCTTGGTAGCGGGCCTTGTTATTGGAGGTTATTTATGTGGTTTCGGGCAGGGAGGTGCTAGAATTTTCCGTAGAATATGGAACCTTGTACTTAGAAATGTTCTACGAAGGGATCTAAAAGTTAATAGACGTTTTATGGCCATTATAGGTTGAAGTACTACGAGTAGCGTATTCTACTTGAAGGGTGAAAAAGGCTAGCAAGGTTATAGTACTTTGGAGCGTTTTGCTAATTGTCGATAATCGTCGCGAGGTATGTGAACCTCTTCCTATCCTTTCTAGCATGATTGTTGTAAACTATGTAGTACGGTAGACGTACATGTGCTAAACGAATTTGGTTGGTTTAAAACATAGTGTTAAAATGGATTTATGGGAAGTTAATTATAACGACTTTATGTAGGTAAGAGAATGGTTTATTGATTTTAAAAGATAAGAGACTTGACTTATATTTGACTTGATATGATATGTGAAGAACTTGAATTGTGTAGAAAGTTGTGAAACCTCATTCGTGAGTAATGAGTACTTGGTTTTTAATAATAATGTTATATTGATTTCGGAAATGGGAATGAGTATCGAACAAGCCATTGCAGCGTTAATAAAGGAAAATGTAATGACTAATAATTAACTTAAAACAAGTAGAATCTCCCATCTGCATAGAAGCTAAGATAAGACAAAATTGTATTACATTTCCTAGATCATGGCTGCTTTAATAAAATCATTAAAAACAAGTTTTGATTTTCTTAGAAATTCCAAAGTAAGGAACTTGATTTATAAAAGAGAGAAACTTGAGAATTTGAAGTGTAAAATGGTTTAAAAAGGAAGGCATGGTTTTGTCTTTAAATGGTTTTAAAATGAAGGCATGCTCTTGTCTTAAGTTGGTTCAAAAGGAAGGTATGGAAATTGTTTTGGTTTACTTAAAAAGATAGTTACTCTATTTTGATACTACGGGTATTGTGTGACTTTTGTGAAAGAAATGGATCTTTTTAAAGAGTTAAAGTATGTAGTACTTTGGGGTTAAAACCCGGATTTGTTGACATAAAATAAAAGTACCTTGTGTGAGTAACTTGCCTATGTTTTGCTTGTGATAGCCTTGTAATACTTTCTTGTTGGTTTGATAAGTAAACATGCTAGGATACTACGGGCGTTAGTATCTTGGGGACTTTTATGTGAAGGGAGTTTTCTTGTTGTGCTTATGTTGTTTACGATAAGCCGGTTGCGCTTGTATTACATCACATACCCCCCCCCCCCGACTTGTTATGTTGTCGGGGGTTAGCTGCCCCCCGATGCGGGGAATACCTCATGCGGGTCCATGGGACCTACGCGAGTCGCGGAGTTCGAGAACCGCCGGGTGTGTTACGCCGATGCGAGGAATACCTCATGCGGTCCATGTGGCCATGCGGATTGCGGGAGTCCAGGATGTTGCCGAGGGTTAGCTGCCCTGCGATGCGAGGAATACCTCATGCGGGCCTATGTGGCCTATGCGGAACTGCGGGAGTTCCGGGATTAGACGCGCACAATGATACTGCAGGAGAGTGGCCCAGCTTCGATCCTTGGCGGTCTAGAAAGACCTCGCGATACAGTCTTATAGCATTGTCGGTACGGTGGGTTCTAGTAGTTGGCTATGCCTTCGTACTTACCCCGTACGATTTTTATGACACAGGTGGGACCTGGTGTTCATGTGTATTCCTTGGTGTTTTTATATCATGGACTGCCGGCAGTGAGGAAGGAATTCCACGGGCATGATTGATATTGTGGGCATGAGACCCATGGTTATATTTGGGTAATGACTTTGAGGGCGTGAGTCCCTGACTTGACATGACTGCTTACATATTGTGTATCGTAGTTTGGTTATCATATATGTTTCCTGTTTTATATAGACTATTATGATTTCATTTACGATTTTCGCCATACTTGGTACTGCCAGATCGACCTCCTGGGCCGCGTTCATGCCGCAGTAGAGGTACACGATTGTCGATCCTCGCTCATAGGATCACGCAGCGTTTGGGAAGCTCCGTTTCTCGAGGCTTATCTTTTCGTATAGTCCCCGCCGTTGTAAGTACTTACATTCGGGGTATGGCGGCCCCGTCCCGTCGTAGTTGTGGTTACATTCTTAGAAGTGCAGAGTAATCGCTGTGGGCACGGTTTATAAAAGGGATGTAACTGTTCAGGTTTAATCATTTTTATATATATGCAGAAAGGTGACCGTTTTGGTTAGCCTATTTTCTTATTGTATATCTTGTTTCATGTGTAAGTTTTTATTTCCGCTGATTTTCTCTGATGTTGTATCACTAGGGTGCCCGGGGTAAGGCACCAGTCACGGGCCCGGGGTCGGGTCGTGACAAAAGTGGTATCAGAGCAGTTAATCCTCAGAAAGTGTCTACAGACCGTATATAGTAGAGTCTTGATTATCGGCGTGTTGTGCACCACACCTATAATCAGGAGGTTGCATGATATTTAGGATTGGTTTCCATTCTTCTCACTCTGAGATCGTGCCTTAGAGCTGTGTGATAAGTTGGACTCCCTCTGGCGTATTCTTATGTACCCGTTATGCCTCTACGCAAGGCAACCAGGGCCCAGAGGGGCAAGGCAACAGAGGGATCTGCGAGTAGAACACAGAGGGTTACGAGGGCACCGGCCCAGTCATTACCTAAGGTGGTATTTCAGGTGGGGAGTTCTGCGACGCCGCTAGCCCCAGGAGAGTTTAGAGCAGCAGCAGTATCTACTGAGACTACGATACCTGAGCCTCTAGTCCCACGGCCAGGAACAGAGGATATGGTTACAAGGAGATGGCCCAGTTACTAGCTAGGCTGGTGGATGGGAATGAGGACGGACGGGAGCCGGTGGTTCCGGCAGTACCAGTAGTTCACCCTAGATCCGATAGTTTGAGACTTCGGGACTTCTTGAGTTGCAGTCCACCAAAGTTCTATGGATCGAGAACTGAGGAGGATCCTCAGGAGTTTATTCGACAGTTACAGCGGATCATGTGAGTGATCAAGGCTTCGGAGACACAGTCGGTGGTCTTAGGTTCGCATCGGCTGCATGATATTGTCGTCGAACGGTTTGATTCATGGGAACTATCCCGGGGGAAGCATGCGCCTCCAGCTGGTTGGGATGAGTTCTCAGAGGCATTTCTTACACACTTTTTTCCCTCGCAGATGAGGAGAGCTCGGGCAGATGGATTTATGATGTTGAGGCAGAACGGGCGGACGGTTCGGGAATACAGTATAGAGTTTGACTCATTGGCTCGTTATGTCCCCGCTTTAGTGGCAGACATGGAGGATAGAGTGCACCGATATGTCACAGGACTTGACGATTATCTAGCAGAGAGTTTTACAAGAGTAGCTCTTCAGTCAGACATGGACATTGCCCGCGTACAGGCTTATGCGCAGCAGACTGAGGAACGTAGAGATCGATGGATTAACCAAGATCAGCAGAAGAGGGCCGGGACAGCAGGGTCCTTTGGTAACTTTCGAGGCGGACCTTCTCAGCAGCAGACTGGTTATGCGCCTCCGCCAGTACAGAGTGGTCCTCCACAGGCTTCAGGACTTTCGGGGTATGCAGGAGTTGGTCAGAACTCGGGGTTTCAGTTCACGGTTACATAGGTTCTAGCGGCCATTGATTTTCCCTCAGTGTTCACTATGTGGCAGGCGTCATCTCAGGGGAATGTCGTCTGTTTACGGGTGCTTGTTTTACCAGCGGCCGTCAGGGCCATGTTATGAGAGGATGTCCTAGTATGAGGGATACAGGTGGGATGACTCAGCCTACCAGGTCAGTTGCGGATTCAGTTGTTCGGAGGAGAAGCGGTGTTAATCAGATGAGACCACCCCTACCTCGGTGTGGTCGTTGTGGTAGGTGTCATTGTGGGGAGTGTCGTACTACTTCGACAGCTTGTTATGTTTGCGGCCAGCAGGGCCAGATGGTGAGAAACTGTCCAACCAGAGGTAGCGCGAATGTAGAGACTCAGCCTTCAGAATCAGTGGCTAGTTCATCGCTTTCTCTAGCTATGCGCCCTGCAGGGCAGGACTTTGGTTAGTGAGACAAAGGGAAAGTAAAGTAATAGTTACATGTATATCCTTAACCCTCTAGAGAACAGTATGTGTGATATGGTGACCTAATGTTAAGTGTTATGTTCGAATAGCATTGTGTAAGTTGTGATTAGAAAACATGGTTAGTTGAAGAGGGTAAGTTTGGGGCCATGGAGATTGTGAGCCATATAATACAGATAACCATGGAGACCTTAGATGCAAGGCCGTCTTGAGTAAAGGATTGTACGTTTGATCGTTGTCGGGGTACATTGTATACGTGGAGTATATTCAGGTGATAAGTCCATGAGTGGTGTGAAATGGAAGTGGGTAGTTGAGCTTAGAAAACCACTAGGTTCTCATGACTTGAATAGTGAGATTGTTCCGGACCAGGAACGAGAGTTTAGTACGAAGTGGGTCGGGTTGAGGCCATATCGCGAGTCAACCCGCAGCTCGGAATATGGTGGGGTCAGTTTGAGGTGGTCCCTCTAGATGACAGGGTCACGATGGTGTTAGGCCCAAGTTTAGGTAACCATCGTACGAGTTTGTGGATGCGTACGACCAGTAGTCGGGCCGATGGGGTCAGCCCATCTTGTCTTTTAGTCAGGATTGTTTACTCGGCGGAGGGTTATGCGAGATGTTGTATATCAGGAAGGTTGTAAGGCTGCACGGGGTTCCTACTTTTATTTTATGACAGGCAGTGGAGCCCAGTTTATGGCCATTTCTTTTTTCTATAGGTTTTACCAGGCGGGGTTAGGAACTCAGGTGAGTCTCAAGATACATTCACCTCGGGTGTTTTGATTTCTGGGTAGTGTGAGGATTATTGCCTCACGTGTTGAGGAGTATTATAATAGCTACCATTTCAGTATTCGGATGGCGCCTTATGAAGCCTTGTATGGGCGGAAGTGTAGGTTGCCGGTCGATTGGTTCGATGTTGGCAAGGTTCAGATAGTTGGTCCATACTTGATTCAGCAGGATGTGGATAAGGTGAAGCTTATCCAGATGAGGTTATTAGCAGCTCAGAGTCTTCAGAAGTAGTGCGGATAATCGGCGTCGACACTTGGAGTTCAGGTTGACGGTGGGTCTTCTTGAAGGTACCACCCCGGAAGGGTGTGACGAGATTTGGAAAGCAGGGGAAACTTAGCCCGAGGTACTTTGGGCATTTTCAGATCGTTTGTAGAATAGGCCAGGTTGCCTATAAGTTAGCACCGCCGTCCGACTTAGGAGGCAGTACGTCCGGTCTTCCATGATGCTATGTTTCGGAAGAGTATCGGAGATCCATCCAGAGTGTTCCCAGTTAATGATGACCAAGTTGGAGATGGTAACCCCGAGATTTTTGAAAACTGAAGCAATGACAGAAATGTGGTACGTATAGTAGGAAGAGTTCGAGTGTACGAGGAGGGTACGACGAGTAAGAAAAGAGGCGAAGATGTGTTAAGAAGATGGAAGTGTCCTTTTTATAAGTAAAGATGTGAAGAAAGTATCCTTTGGACCATGGGTGGAGCTAATGGTATTGTTATACGCTTTAGAGATGATTCTTCGTTGGCTTGGATGTGAATTTTTGCGCGTATGTTGTATTATGGCCATGTGTGGCATAATTGGTTTCATAAGTATAAGAGGAAGACTATCTGCAGTATGTTTGGAGACTTAGAAGGAACATTCGGGACGAATGTTTCTAAGGGGGGAAGAATGTTACACCCCATAGTTCCAGGGTATGTATATGAGGACGTACGTACGAGAATACGACATTAAAATTGAAAAGGAAGGAAGATGTGATTTTTTTTCGACGGAAAAGTTTCTGGTTTTTGTGAAGGAAAAAGGTTCGTTAATGGGAATTGGATTCCCAGATTTGGTATTCGGACTTTTTGGAATATTAGAGGATTATGGAATTTTATTTCCGGAATTGGTCACGTGGGGCCCACGGGGAAAATTTACTGCTGTGGCCCACTTTATTGTCGGATTTTTGGCATTACGGATATTTTCGAAGATGAAATATTTTGACGAGTAGGGCAACACGTGTCACCCCACGTGGCCCGTGTTGGCCGAATTGGTGAAGGACAAGTGTCCATGGACGGTTTTGGGTGGCTAGCCACTTGTCCCAATTTTGTGGTGGACATGTGGTTGGTAGAATCCACACCCACATGTCCCCAATCTACACCACACACTTGCCTAGATCTTGGCCCTTGATTTCTCTATAAATACCCCCTTGATTTCAAAACTTTATTCATCCACTTAAGAGTTTACAAGGCAAAAAATATACTCCCTCCTTAGTGTTGTTCTCGTCCAACACCCCCGTTGTGTAGAAAAATTCTTCAAGTGTTGGTATAATCCCAAATACCTTAGCCTTGTAATCCCTTGTAGTATTCCAAAGTTATCTCTATACTAAGAGCCCGGAAATACCACTTTATTCCTTTAGTCGCAAAACGAAACCCTAGGAAAATCTTCATAGATGGATGAAGTGTTAAGAGAAGTGGTTTAGAAACTTCTAAGGGTTGCTTGGAGCGGGTTGGAGCGTAAGGAAGTGGAGCTAAACGTTGCTCAGGATCGACTTATAAATCTTGGATAATTTTGGGCTTATCGAGGTAATGATCTTTATCCCCCTATTGTAATTGGAGATTACATGTTGTAGTAATGTATAATTGAGTATAAGATTTATGGAAGGATGATTAAAAAGAATTGAATTGTATTTACATTGGACTGTATTTACAGTAGACTTGTAGTATATTTTTGGGGCAGAATTGTACACGTCCGGTTAGACGTGTAATCCCCTCTGAGTTATTGGCTTGGTAGCGGGCCTTGTTATTGGAGGTTATTTATGTGGTTTCGTGGAGGGGGGGGGGGGGAGGTGCTGCCGAATTTTCCGTAGAATATGGAACCTTGTACTTAGAAATGTTCTACGAAGGGATCTAAAAGTTAATAGACGTTTTATGGCCATTATAGGTTGAAGTACTACGAGTAGCGTATTCTACTTGAAGGGTGGAAAAGGCTAGCAAGGTTATAGTACTTTGGAGCATTTTGCTAATTGTCGATAATCGTCGCGAGGTATGTGAACCTCTTCCTATCCTTTCTAGCATGATTGTTGTAAACTATGTAGTACGGTAGACGTACGTGTGCTAAACGAATTTGGTTGGTTTAAAAAATAAAGTGTTAAAATGGCTTTATGGGAAGTTAATTATAACGACTTTATGTAGGTAAGAGAATGGTTTATTGATTTTAAAAGATAAGAGACTTGACTTATATTTGACTTGATATGATATGTGAAGAACTTGAATTGTGTAGAAAGTTGTGAAACCTCATTCGTGAGTAATGAGTACTTGGTTTTTAATAATAATGTTATATTGATTTCGGAAATGGGAATGAGTATCGAACAAGCCATTGCAGCGTTAATAAAGGAAAATGTAATGACTAATAATTAACTTAAAACAAGTAGAATCTCCCATCTGCATAGAAGCTAAGATAAGACAAAATTGTATTACATTTCCTAGATCATGGCTGCTTTAATAAAATCATTAAAAACAAGTTTTGATTTTCTTAGAAATTCCAAAGTAAGGAACTTGATTTATAAAAGAGAGAGACTTGAGAATTTGAAGTGTAAAATGGTTTAAAAAGGAAGGCATGGTTTTGTCTTAAAATGGTTTAAAAAGGAAGGCATGCTTTTGTCCTAAGTTGGTTCAAAAAGAAGGTATGGAAATTATTTTGGTTTACTTAAAAAGATAGTTACTCTATTTTGATACTACGGGTATCGTGTGACTTTTGTGAAAGAAATTGATCTTTTTAAAGAGTTAAAGTATGTAGTACTTTGGGGTTAAAACCCGGATTTGTTGACATAAAATAAAAGTACCTTGTGTGAGTAACTTGCCTATGTTTTGCTTGTGATAGCCTTGTAATACTTTCTAGTTGGTTTGATAAGTAAAAATGCTAGGATACTACGGGCGTTAGTATCTCGGGGACTTTTATGTGAAGGGGGTTTTCTTGTTGTGCTTATGTTGTTTACGATAAGCCGGTTGCGCTTGTATTACATCACATACCCCCCCTGACTTGTTATGTTGCCGGGGGTTAGCTGCCCCCCGATGCGAGGAATACCTCATGCGGGTCCATGGGACCTATGCGGAGCTGCGGGAGTTCCAGGAACCGCCGGGTGTGTTACGCCGATGCGAGGAATACCTCATGCGGTCTATGTGTCCATGCGGATTGCGGGAGTCCAGGATGTTGCCGAGGGTTAGCTGCCCTGCGATGCGAGGAATACCTCATGCGGGCCTATGTGGCCTATGCGGAACTGCGGGAGTTCCAGGATTTTACGCGCACAATGATACTGCAGGCGAGTGGCCCAGCTTCGATCATTGGCGGTCTAGAAAGACCTCGCGATACAGTCTTATAGCATTATCGGTACGGTGGGTTCTAGTCGTTGGTTATGCCTTCGTACTTACCCTGTACGGTTTTTATGACACAGGTGGGACCTGGTGTTCATGTGTATTTCTTGGTGATTTTATATCATGGACTGCCGCAAGTGAGGAAGGAATTCCACGCGCATGATTGATATTGTGGGCATGAGACCCATGATTATATTTGGGTAATGACTTTGAGGGCGTGAGTCCCTGACTTGACATGACTGCTTACATATTGTGTATCGTAGTTTGGTTATCATATCTGTCTCATATTTTATATAGACTATTATGATTTCATTTACTGATTTTCGCCACATACTTGGTACTGTTCGACCTCCTTGGCTGCGTTCATGCCGCAGGTAGAGGTACACCAGTTGTCGATCCTCGCTCATAGGATCACAGTTCAGCGTTTTAGGAAGCTCCGTTTCTCCGGAGGCTTATCTTTTAGTATAGTCCCCTGTCGGTGTAGGTACTTACATTCAGGGGTATGGCGGGGCCCTGTCCCGTCGTAGTTGTGGTTACATTCTTAGAAGTGCAGAAATTGTTGTGGGCAGGGTTTGTAAAAGGGATGTAACTGTTCAGGTTTAATCATTTTTATATATATGCAGAAAGGTTACCGTTTTGGTTAGCCTATTTTCTTATTGTAATATTGTTGCTTATAATAAAAAATGAACATTACCACGATGGTTATGTTTGTTCATGGTATTGAGGATCGGAAGAAAGAATAGGAGCAGTTACAAAAAAATAAAGATAGGACTTTCAACAAAAGAGCTAGTCTACAGGGCACTTTAGTCATAGGCGAGGTAGAGGCAGACATTTATTCAAAAATAAGGTTTTAGGAATCACTGCATCTATATCCAGTTCCCTAGCCCCTAACTTTAGGAATGATCAGAGTATGTCAGAAGACAAATGATAATCTAGTCTGCAGCAAGTGTGGTACGAGACACACAAGTAAATGTCGCATATACATGGATATCTAGTTTGGGTGCGGCCAACAAGGTCACTACCAGGGAGAATGTCCATCAGTGAGACAGGGTACCAGAGTTAATGTGGCTCAGTCCACAAATTCAACAGATCCTCGCAATTCTTAAGCCTAGTCAGGCATGGTGCAACTAAGTGTCTAAGTCTAAAAATACATGCGGATGTCCGAACCGCTTGTATACATTAACTGGTCATCAGGATACAGAGGCTCATGCAGATATAATCACAGATATACAAACAATTTTCACTTTTGACATTTATGTCCTTATGAATCTTGAATCCACTCTATCATATGTAACCCCATTTATTGCTAAGAAATTTGGAATAGAGCCAGAAAGGTTGCATGAACCATTTGAACTGTCTACTCAAGTTGGAGAGTCAAGTATAGCTAGACGAGTTTATATGGATTGTCCAGTTAGAGTCTATCACCAAAATACAGTAGCCGACTTGGTAGAGTTGGACATAGTAGACTATGATGTCATCATGGGCATGGATTTGTTTTCTTCATGTTATGATACAGTGTGTTGTAGAACCAATAATGTCAGTTTTGAATTTCCTAATGAACCAGTCATAGAATGGAAGGGTGACATAGTAGCACCCAAAGGTAGGTTTTTTTACTATCTTAAAGCTATAAAGATGCTCTTCAAGGGATATATCTATCATTTAGTTCGGATCAGGCATGTAGATACCCAGACTCCAACTTTTCATTCCCTACTAGTTGTCAATGAGTTTTCAGAAGTTTTTCTAGAATATCTTTGTCACGACCCGACCCCGGGACCACGACTGGTGCCCTACCTGGGCACCCTTACAGGTAAACATCAGAGAAAATCAGCGGAACATACACGAAACTTAAAAATAAAACATCGTAAGTAAAACAACAGGTTAGCCGATAGGGCTACCTTCCTGAACATATATAAAAACAACCGGCGCTTGCCTTTCTTTTTACAAACTGACCCACAAAATGTGACTACAGACCTCTAAGAGTTTTAACAACCACTGTGGCGGGACAGGGCCCCGCCATACCCCTGAATGAACATAAACGTGACAACTCCGGAACACTGGAGCCATCTCAACTTGCTGAACCGGGATCCTAAGCTCGCGGATCCACAATCGTACCTAAACTGCGGGCATGAACGCACTTCGGCGGGTCCGATAACAAAATTTAATATGGAATGTAATATAACGATAAGAAACAAATCATAACTGTACAAAAGAATGACAAGGACAAGTATAAAAATACATACCAGATCCTGCCGTGTCATTACCACTTATGAACTTAATCGTACCTTATTATCCTTTCCATTTCCAATAAGAGTTATAGTCACATTCTTACGTACATTATTAGAAAAAGAATCATTAAGTTCATTACCATATAACTTACTTATCTTTCATAACATAGTCCGGCCCACTACGGAGGGACACATATACTACCCGGCCCAATCTGGGACGCGATCAAGTCACACTAATATCAAAGCATGCCCGTGGAATCCCCCATCACTGTCGACAGCTATTAGTGTAAAATATAACCATGTGACGCGCCCGTGGCATCCCACCTCACTGTCGGCGTACACATACACAATATATATATATATATCCTGCCCGTGGAATCCCACATCACTGCCGACAGTCCAGGGTATAATAATACACCAATAGGCATACATGAACACCAAGTCCCACCGGTGGTATAGCGTCTTGGGGGTCTACCCCTCACTTATACTCTTACCATGGAGAAGGTGGTAAAGGTGGTATAAAGATCTTGGGGTCTACCCTCACTTATACTCTTACCCCGGAGTGGTAAAGCGGTGGTATAGCATCTTGGGGTCTACCCTCACTTATACTCTTACCCTGGAGAAGGTGGTATAACGTCTGGGCTTGCCTCATTTATACTCTACCCTATCTCGACGGCCACAAACAACACATAAAACAGGTGGTAAAGCGTCTTGGGGTTTACCCTCACTTATACTCTACCCCGGAGAAGGTGGTATAACGTCTGGGCTTGCCTCATTTATACTCTTACCCTATCTCGACGACCATCAAACAAGACATAAGCACTACCATGTCTTTTATAAAATCCGAATTTAACCCAAGTGCTACAAATAACTAAGCATACCCGTGGAATCCCACATCACCGCTTCAGACGCCCAAGTAACTTATAACAAGACAGTGACCTCCAACCGAGAGTCGCGGCATTGTAATAAAACATAATACTTGCACTCAAAGGCTATCACCAAGACACATAGGCTAATTCTCAATTAACAAGCCAAAGTACTTATCGGGCACAAATAGAATAATTCTCATTTAACAAGCCAAAGTACTTATCGGGGCACAAATAGAATAATTCTCATTTAAAAATCCAAAGTACTTATCGGGGCACAAATAGAATAATTCTCATTTTACAATCCAAAGTACTTATCGTGGCACAAAAAGAATAATTATCATTTAACAATCCAAAGTACTTATCGGGCACAAATAGAATAATTCTCATTTAACAAGCCAAAGTACTTATCGGGCACAAATAGAATAATTCTCATTTAACAAGCCAAAGTACTTATCGGGCACAAATAGAATAATTCTCATTTAACAAGCCAAAGTACTAATCAAGGCATCACATAGAATTATTCTCAATTAAACAGGCCAAAGTACTACGTACGTACATTCTTTTCAAAAGACTCCTTTCCAAATAAAACTTCCCCGATACTAACAACTGTAGTATCAAGTCCTATTCACCTTTCAAGACAAGTCACAATACCTTTTTAGAAAATACAATTACCGGTTTCTAAATCAAGTGACTTCCTTATTTAAAACCTTAAGCAATTGGTACCTTTAAAACAATTTGCCCTTCCTTAACACAAGTTATTTCTTTGCTTACTCTATTAGAGAAAACCATTCTCTTAACCTTCCATAAAGCCGTTATAACCGACTTCCCATAAAGCCGTTATAACCCTTTATGGTTTAGACCAACACGTTCATTTTATAACCAAGAGACTTCTACTTTTTGAAACCAAGTATTAAATACTTTCAAATAAATTCTCATAACTTTCAAAAATACAAATAGTCTCTTAACCCTTAGAAAACAAGTGACTCCTTTTATTATAAAACCTTAGGCAATTAATGCCTTAAAACAAGTGGCCTTTTCACTAAAATCAAATCACTTATCTTTCCATAAAGCAAATATAACTAACTTCCCATAAAGCCGTTATATTCACTTTATACCTTAGCCCAAAACAATTTCCTATCCAAGGACTTATACGTTTAAAAGCGGAACAAGTATCACATACTTTAAAACTCTTCAAGTCCCTTAACTTTAATAACACTTAAGACATCCTTTATACTTTCAAAGAAGTGAGTTAATCTCCCAACTCACCCGACTTGGCTATTCACAAACTAGTAAAGGATATCAAGGTGTCAGACGCTCACCGTACTACATACGTGCAACTAGTCATGCTTAAAGATAGGAAACGTTCTACATAGTAGATCACACAACTACCTCTTAACTTCTAAGAGTAACAGAAACATGAAATGATACCACGTATATTCCATACATAGAATCATGCCAAAGGAAGGAAGAGGTTCACATACCGCGACGATTGTCGACAAGTAGCAAAATGCCCCAAAGTACTCCAACCTTGATAGCTATTCCACTCTCCAAGTAGGATACGCTATACTTAGTACTTCAACCTATAATGGTCACAATATGTCCATTAACCTTTCACTTCTAACGTAGAATATTTTAGGTGCTAAGTCGCTAAATTCTACGGAAAATCTGACAAGACCTCCTTTGTTTCTACTCACTTTGCCACCTTTTCAAGGCGAATACAATAACCAAACAACCCCAATTGGCTCACAACAATATAGAAGGTATTCCAATACAATGAATAACTAAATGCCCCAATTGGCTCACAATTTAGAAAGTAGTCCAATACAAATGAATAACAAACTAAAAGTCCAAATTCGCCACCTTGAGTTCAACCATACCAATTCTTATCAAATTTCCATTTCAATCCAAATTGGTAGCATAACATGATATCAAGTCGCATTTGATTATAACAATCCATAATCTCTAAGTAGGTAACATGCGCGATTTCTAATAAACGACCAATTAGTAATCCAATTTTCGTGGCTTATATAACATTTCGAATTTAGCTACAAGCACTCCATAATACTTATAAACTTCTACATACCAACTTCATGTTGTCAACGTGTAAAACTAACAACAACAAAAATATATAATCTTGTAACATCTTAAAGGACAAGATTATACCTTAACGATTCTCAATCCAATCTTCAAATCCGAAGTCGTTCCTTAGCAACTTAGAGACTCTCCAAGATACTTCAATCCGCTACTTGAGACCCGTAGAACCATACCAACAATTTTCCTTCAAACTTCCAACCAAAACCTAGAAAAGCCATTAGGTTTTCACCTTGCGACTAATACGAAAACTCTCTTTTTCCGGGATTTTTCTATTGAGATATACTTACATAACACTCATGAACCTTGGTTTAAAGTGTGGAGCTTAAAGAACAAGCAACGAAATTTTTTTTCTTCTCAAGTGCCATGAACCCGAGAGCAAGCTAGAGCTCTCTTCAAATTTTGTGAAAATTTTCTAAGTGTTTGGACAAAGTCTTGCTACTACTAGTATTATAAAGGGACATGAAGGGTCAAGATGCAAACAATTGGGTGGTTTGGATGAGTTCTTAGTAAATATCAAGACTATGTGGGTCCTTGACCAAGTCAACATTCTCAAGCTCATTAATTGGAAGACTTAGTCATCCTAAGGCTATGGTCAATGACCATTGTGGCCATGCCTAATTTCGTCCAAGGCATTCTAAGGGGGGGTGACACGTGTCGCCCTCCCATTCGTCACAACAAAACGTTTTCCGACAATTTCATAATTCCGATAAATTTTTACAAGTCTCAAATCTTAACACTTGTGAGTTCTTACGTACGTTCTTACACCATGTCCTGTAAATACGGGGTGTAACAATCTTCCTGGAGTTTCTCCCAATAGGAAGATTGACTTTGGAAATGATTTTCTCCCCAGCAATAAGCCGATATCTATTTTTCCATACAAAATGGCTCCAATAGAGTTAAAGGAATAGAAGGCACAGTTGAAAGATCTCCTTGATAAGGAATTTATTAGATCAAGTGTCTCACCTTGGGTGCACATGTCTTATTTGTCCAGAAGAAATATGGATCTTTGTGTATGTACATTAATTACCATCAGTTGAACAAGGTTACCATTAAGAAAATGTATCCTCTTTCCAGAATCGATGACCTATCTGACCAACTTCAGGGTGCCCAATGTTATTCCAAGATTGACCTCAGATAAGGTTACCATCAACTTAAGGTTAATGAAGTTGATATTCTGAAAACCGCTTTCAGAACTTGTTATGGTCATTTCAAATTTTGTGTCATATCATTAGGATTAACGAGTGCACCATCAACTTTCATAGACATTATGAACAGGGTTTTCAAGCCTTACCTTGACCTTTTCGTCATTGTCTTCATTGATGACATCCTACTTTATTCCCATAGTGAGACTGACCATGTAGAAAATCTCAAAATAGTAATGCAAACACTTCATGATTGCAAATTTTACACAAAATTTTCCAAGTGTTAATTTTGGATGAAATTAGTGGCGTTTCTAGGACATGTCATTTATGGAGAAGGCGTGAAAGTAGATTTTTAGAAATTTGAGGCAGTGAAGAATTGGTTCAGGCCCACTTCAGTCTTTGAAATAAGAAGTTTCTTGGGTCTAGGAGGATACTACAAGAATTTTGGAGAGGGTTTTTCCTCTATCTCAGCTCCGTTGACTAAGTTGACTAAGAAGAAAGTTAAGTTTTGGTGGTCAGACACATATGAGTACATCTTTGAAGAGTTGAAAACGAGACTGACTTCTGCCCCAGTGTTGACATTACCAGAGAGAGTTGAAGGGTTCTTAGTGTATTGTGATGCATCAGGAATTGGCCTCAGATGTGTTTTAAAGCAGCCTAGTAACGATATCGCGTATGCGTCCAGACAGTTTAACCTACGAAAAGAACTATCCAACTCACGATTTATAATTGGTAGTTGTGGTTTTCGCGGTGAAGATATGGCACCACTATTTGTATGGATTTCATGTTGATATTTTCACAAACAACAAGAGTCTTCAGTATATTTTTAAGCAACGAGAGTTGAATCATAAACAAAAGAGATGGCTTGAGTTGCTTAAGGATTATGATGTGGATGTTCTCTATCATCCGGGGAAAGAGAACATCCACATCATACTCTCAGTCGATGATCCACGAGGAGCTTAGCTCATGTTGAATAAGAAA
This sequence comes from Przewalskia tangutica, assembly GCA_029844215.1. Taxonomy (NCBI): domain Eukaryota; kingdom Viridiplantae; phylum Streptophyta; class Magnoliopsida; order Solanales; family Solanaceae; genus Przewalskia; species Przewalskia tangutica. The sequence goes on from CM056729.1 coordinate 45,231,331, forward strand.
AGAGAATAATGGTGAAGGAAGTCCACTGATTAACCAGATTAGGAGTTCGACTTTTGTACTCTGAAGATGGTGGTATGGTTGACCATAACAGGTCCGAGTCCTCCTTAGTAGCCGAGGTAAAGGAGAAATAGTTTAATGACCTCTATTTGTTATAGTTGAAAGAGGGGATCAATATCATAAGCGTAAGACTTTTGAAAAAGTGGGAGATGATGGTACCTTGAGGTACCAAGGTAGGTTATGTGTTTCAGATATAGATGGACTCAAATAATGAATCATGACAGAAACACACAATTACAGGTATTCTATCCACCCAAGTTCTAAAAAGATGTATCATGATATCAAATATTTTTTTAGTGGAATGATATGAATAAGAATGTAGCAGATTTCGTGGCTAAATTTCCAAATTTTTAACAAGTGAAAGTCGAGCATTAGAGGCCCGGTGGCTTGGCCCAAAATATTAACATTCCTATTTAGAAATAGTAGATGATAAACATAATCTTCATAAAAGGTCTACCTCGCTCATCCCGAAGGCTTGATTTAATTTAGGTGATCGTGTACTGACTTATTAAGTCCACAAGCTTCTTGCAAGTAAGGACCAAAGACTCATCAGAAGATTATGCCAAGTTGTATATCAAAAACAATGTCAGACTCCATAGGACCCCAGGGTCCATTATTTCAGATGATGGTACCTTGTTCACGACGAATTTATGAAAGTCATTTCATAAAGGATTGGGTATCAAGGTAAGTTTCAGTACAACTTTCACCCTCAAACAGATGGCCAGGCAGAGCGCACTATTCAAATGTTTGAGGATATGTTGAGGGATTGTGTTCTTGATTTTAAAGGTAATTGGAATGATCACTTGCCTCTCATTGAATTTTCTTATAATAACAATTACAATGCTACTATCAAAATAGCACCATTCAAAGATCTATATGGGTGGAGGAGTAGATCACCAATTGATTGGTTTAAAGTCAGTGAAGCAAAATTTTTAGGGACAGACTTGGTCCATCGGGCTATGAAGAAAGTAAAGTTGATTTATGAGCATTTGAAAATGGCAATTGGGTGTTTCTGAAAGCTTCGGGTGTGAGGCGTAGAGACTTAGAGTTTCTGGTTGATGATTGGATGTTTCTAAAAGCTTCACCTATGAAAGGGGTCATGAGATTTAGAAATAAAGGGAAACTCAGTCCCCAGATATATCGTACCTTACAAGATCTTGTGAAAGATTGGCCAAGTGGCTTATGAGCTTGAGTTACCACAACATTTGGTTTCCGTACACCTAGTGTTTCATGTATCCATGTTGAGTGAGTGAGATACCCATCATTAGTTGTTCCTACCAAATCAATCATGGTTAAGAATAACCTAGCCTATGAAGAGGTCCTTGTGGCTATTCTAGATCACCTGGTTCGCAAATTGAGGACTAAGGAAGTTGCCTTAGTGAGAATGTTGTGGAGGAGTTAGAAAGTTGAAAAGGCTGAAGTCCAGGTACCCGCACTTGTTTGAGGAGTAAGCAAAAAGTGTTTAAGGTAAATACCCTCAGCATTCATGTCATGTCCCCGTACATATTGATGTCTCATGTTTCACATTCATGTATTACCTATTCATGTCTTATGTCCCCATATTCATGTTTTCATGCAATCAGATCATGTCATTTCAGTCCCGATAATCTATGTCACGTTTCTACATGTTCATGCATGCCATGTACATAACTTCTTGTGTCAATTGCATTCTTAACCATAACCAATTATTCGAGGATAAATAATCTCAATTGGGATATATTGTAACATCTCGTATCTTTGAACTAGCCATTATTCATGAATCAGGAGGTGGAAACCAAGTTGGTAAATATTGGGATTTAAAAGTCATTCAAATCAACATTCTCTACTTTTAGCCAGGTTTTACAGACCGTAAACTGTTTTACGGGCCGTAGAATGCACTGTGAATGGACCCTAGAAATCCAAGTCACTATTAAGAATCACAGTGGGGTTTTACAGGCCATAAATTCCACCGTAAAATAATTTACGGATCGTAAACGATACCATAATTCAGTCGAAGAAAATCCAGTTTCTGGAAAGTGACAACATGTTTTACGATCAACTTTTATGGACCCTAAATCATTTTACCGACCGTAAAAGATGTCGATGACAAAATAGTATTTAAGTCGTGTTTTCAGTCTTTTTCATTCATTCTTCATTCTCCAAAACCCTAGCACAAAGTTCTTCTCCTTCCATCATCCTCATAGTTCAAGGTAGAGTCATTCCTATTTATTTTAACACGTTTATTAACAATTATGAGCGGATTCTAAGTTAAATCCTTTGTCTCTAACCTAGGGTTTTCAAGAAAACTCATCTCAAGGTTTAAAGTTTAGGCTTTTGGAATACTTCTTCAAGGTTCTGACTTTAATAGGAGTATTGGAGTGATTAAAGTATGTAAGGCTCTATCAACGCGTGGAAATGTTATTTTTCCCCCATGTCACATTCATCCATGAAAATATGAAATTCCACACGCATAGGATTTTATTCTAAGTTCATGATAGCCCTAGTTATATGTATTATTATATGTCATGCTTATATTACAAATTCATTAGTTGAATTTATGATATATAATTATGATTTCCATGAACCTGTCTGTAATCCATGAACACCGTGATTTGAATTTTATGAATTCTCAATTACAAGTCATGAACCAATATCACACTACTACATGAATCTTATATATTTTCATATTTCGTACAAGTTATATTATGTATCTATGTACATCTTAAATTTTACTTACAAATCGTGTTTAAAGTCATGTTTATGAAATCCACGGGCTTCTAAGCCAACTATATTCATGTTCATGTTCTGGGAGTTGCACAGATTATCGAGAATCTTTAATACCTAAAACTACATATGACAATGTAGAATATGGATCGCTCTGCCCAATTAGGATGATTCCTTAATATTACTCATTGCAGGTTATTGGATCCCTCCATTTCATGTTTATGTCTCGTATCCCGACAAGGTACGAGATGACTTAGCTGGTCGGAAAAAGATCAAAAATCACGATCTATTATGGGGTTTCATCTCGGTTATATTAAATCTCTCCCATTTAAAATGTTATCATGTTTTATTATATTTATGTAAGATATTATACATGCACATGTTTAAGTTACAATCTCAGTTTCAGTTCCTATTAATTCATGTGCCTTAATTATTAATTGAGTTGCTTTACATACGAGTACAATTCAAAATTACTTACATCCCTTTAGCCCAGGTGATGAAAGAAAGCTCGCAGACTTAAACTCTGAACCCAACTTGAGAGGTGATTTATTGAGAGTCCCAACGATGGTCCGTTAATCTACACTTATATGCCTCGAATGGCATGAAAAAATGAGTGGGGTTGGAGTTGTGACGTGAAGATCTAAGGAGTCTTGTATTTTCGGCCTTTTTGTTGGTCTTGGCAGAGACCATGTATTTATTTTAGCTTATCTTTAATTACTAGCTTAGATATTAGATTAGGACATAGTATACCATGTAATAACTACCTTAGTACACAGTTAATAGGCCATGTAAAAGGTGACAAGGCCGAGAGTCTTCCAATAAGGTGACTAAGCCAAAAGGTCTTCCAAAGGGATGACTAGGCCGTGAGTTGGAGGACAAGTTTACAAGGACAAGAATGATCTAGAAGGTAAGGCTTCCAAGAAGACAATTCATGATCTAATTAGTTCATGAATTTGGCTATATTGAAGACTTCAAGGTCGGCCAAAGGGAGAGGAAGAGTTGGCCAAAATGGTCCATCAAACAAGTGCAATGAATGGAAACTTCTAAACACGTTCCAAGAAGATAAGATTATTGGAATAAGCAAGTTCATGCATTCTTTCACTTGGAATCCACAAAGGGATGTGAAAGAGATTGAGTTCACTCTTGTCTCCAAGTAAAGACCTTTCCATTGTCTTTGTTTGGTCGAAACATCATTGGTCACCAATTAAACCCAAATCCATTCACACTTGGCCGAAAGTGTACTTGTAGTTTGTGTCTCTTGATTTATCTTCTAGAATTGTCTATTATCTACTATAAATAGGACCCTTAGGACTTGTAAATATTCGGAGCTGATTGATATATAAAAAACGAGTTTTACTAAAAAGCTAAGGTATTCAACTTATGTGTTGTATACATTAATTGGTCCTTGTGTGGGCCTTTGATTCTTGTGTGAGCCAAACTCCTTAGTATAAGTTGAAGCTAGAATTGTGTGACCTAGTTAAACCCAAGATAAGGTTTCCCTTCAGTGTATGTCTTGATTAGGACTGTGTGACCTAATCAATACTCAATCTTGATAAACCCTTTTAGTGGTAAGAAAACATTGGAACTGACTGAATCAACCTAGCCTAAGTTTTGGGTTACTAAAAGGGCTTCTGATTACCCTCACTTGGCTAGTTCACGGGCATTTCACTTAGGAAACCCCAGTCTTGACCTTGTGGAATTGATCACCTTTTCCTTGGTGTAGACTCGGTAAGTAAAACTCACGTGTCTCTATCTTTGGGATCATCGACCGCATTTCACTACAACCATAACAACCAAACACTTAACCCAAATGGTACCAACAAACACTTAGTGTGTGCCTGGATTGCAACTCGTTTTCCGTGTTCATCTATAGTCCAAACCACTTCAATCCTTTAACCACCACATACAAAATATGTCCCTAACCTCCACTATAAAGATCACAATCTGAAACCACACGCATACACCCATCCATACCTGACAACTATAAACAGTCTGATAAAACCAACCTTACCAAGACACCACTATTTTAGTTCAATTCTGCAGCCTTACCACAATCAAAACACCAAGTCCCAAACATCTTCCTAACCCTCCTCTCATCCATAACAATCCCATAAAATTCCTACACTCGGTTCCAAGAACAACCACCTGAAATAGCCACTAAACACCACCATATCAACCCATATGATGATCATAAGCGATTCAATGTTGTCACACTGAGGTTCAAATCATTTTCTTCCATTTTGTACGGAAATCTAAACTAAATCGAAAAAGAAGTGGCAAGACCAAGATTGACTCTTGGATGAAATTAAAGAAGCACATGATGAGGGAATTCTTACCAAGGGATCATGAACAAAGTATATACTTCAAACTCCTCACACGTCGTCGAGAAAAGGTTAAAGTTGTGTCATATCGCACCTTCGGATGTAGGGTTGAGGAACCACAAAGGAGAGGTGCCCCAAAGTCTTATGTAAGACCCACCAATGAAAAACAAATGGGTAGTACCTTTTTTACTAACCCTTTGTATCGTCACAAAATTGAAGGTTCGAATCCTACTTGGGGAGATTTTTTAGTTATCGCTCTATTGGGCAAAAAGCATCTTCTGTAGCAATCAAAAGGTAAAAGAGGGTAATACTTCTTTTACTAATCCATTGTATGATCAAGGAGTTGTAGAGGTCATATCGGGGATAAACAAAAGGGGGGAAATATGTTTCCAATGTCGAGGATTGGGACCATTTGCCAAAGAATGTCCTAACCCCAAAAGTGGCGACTAATGAAGATGGTGGGAAGTCTGTTGAGGAATCCAAGGCCAAGGAAGGTTCCGAGACCCCTTACTTGATGCACAAAAGATAGAGAAAGAACTTAAGAAGGGGAGTGCTAGAGATACCAACTTGAAGGAGTCCTTAGAAGTTGTATGTGCGGACGAGTTTGCAACCAGGTCACCAATGGTAGAAAGTATTGAACCTACTATTGGTTTATTCCAAGAACTTCATTACTTAATCATCAATCCTATAGCCACAACCCGAACAAGGCATCAATCTTGATGGTGCCAAAGATAAATGAAATTTGGCACATGTGTGTTGAAAGCCGAGAGGTTGACAACTTCATCATTAGGAACAAACTTCCTATGTCGGGGTTTGAAATATATTTTAGATGAATTAAGTGGAGCCAAATTTTGCATCAAGATAGATTAAAATAGTGGCTACCAATACATGAAGACCCGAGAAGGAGGTAAAGAGAAGTTAGAATCCAACACCAAGCATGGCTTGTCCGAATGGCTTGTGATTCCATTTGGGTTGAGCAACGTTCCAAACCTCTCGTGAGTTACATACACAAGGTGCTACAACCACCTATGGGTTATATGGAATTATCCGAGGGAATTCATACTACTCTATCCGAAATAGGAATTAGACGAGGTTGGTTCAAGAAAATAAGTATAGTATGAGATTATAGTTTGTCTAATTCCTATCATCATACCGTCTGAGATAATTGTTCCTTTACTGCCCCCTATTCTTATCTTGGAGTCACTAATGGAAGTTGAACATGATTCTAGAGGAATCGGTGTTGGTCCCGTCTTAGTTCAAGATCAAAGGGTCAATACATTCTCTAGTCCACTTCTTTCATGCAAAGAATTATACATCACGAGATCCTTGGTCCATTGGGAATGTGTCTCTTGAATTGTGATCGGATCATTGGGCTTAACTACACTTAAAGAAGGAAGGAGCAATCTTATTCCATGTACGGATGATCCTTGCAAAATATGGGCCTTCAAGATCGAGCATGATATGTAGAAAAGGCTTGAAGTGCGATTGGAACTATGTGAAGCTCCAAGCCTTTCCCCACAGGAGGCATCACGTCCATCCTTGAGACACTTAACATCATCCGTGGACATTTATGCTAACCAACCCGAGGTGGAATATAACCAAATATGTTCCAAGCCTATGGGTATAGTTGCGGCAAATAGTTTCTTTGGTCCGGCTTCTTTTTCTCATATTTTCCTTCAGCATTATTGTGACCTAGATAACCCTACCAACAATCCAATGAGAAAGGACGAGTATGAATGGTTCCGAAGAGCAACAAGAGTCTTTGAAGCCATGAAGAATTATTTTTGTAAAGCCCCGGTCCTAACTATGCCAAGCCGTAAAAGGCCATGGGAAGTCGAACATGAAACTAGAGTAAGTGTCATCTATTAATCTAGTGAAACATTGACTAGTGCACCATGCCATTATTCTACCTATGGCAATGCATTATATTTTATGGGATTCGTGGCACAATACGAGCATCATTTTAAGCCAAAAACGATTGGCTTGTATTCAGATCCCTATGTGGCAAGTTTCGAGGAAGGCACCCACAAGATAAAACTTCCGGACTTATCTAATGGTGGAAGTATTATATCAACACTTGTTATTGAAAAATTATTACCACACTTAAGCGGCACAAATTTGAGGGCAAATTCTTTCAAAGAAGGGAAGATTGATGAAAGAAATCTCGCGGACTTAAACTCTCTACCCAAGTCGAGAGGTAATTTATTGAGAGTGTCAATGATGTCCCATCAATCTACACTTATATTCCTTGAATGACACTAGAAAATGGAGTGGGGTTGGAGTTGTAACGTGACGATCTAACGCGTCTTGTATTTTTGGCCTTCTTGTTGGTGTTGGCCGAGGCCATGTATTTATTTTAGCTTATCTTTAATTACTAGCTTAGCTATTAGATTAGGACATAGTATACCATGTAATAACTACCTTAGGACACAATTAATAGGCCATGTAAAGGGTGACAAGGCCGAGAGTCTTCCAATAAGGTGACTAAGCTAAAAGGTCTTCCAAAGGGATGACTAGGTCGTGAGTTGGAGGACAAGTTGACAAGGACAAGAATGATCTAGAAGGTAAGGCTTCCAAGAAGACAATTCATGAACCAATTAGTTCATAAATTTGGCTATATTGAAGACTTCAAGGTCGGTCAAAGGGAGAGGAAGAGTTGGCCGAAATGGTTCATCAAACAAGTGCAATATATGGAAGCTTCTAAACACATTCCAAGAAGATAAGATTGTTGGAAGAATCAAGTTCATGCATTCTTCCACTTGGAATCCACAAAGGGATGTGAAAGAGATTGAGTTCACTCTTGTCTCCAAGTATAGACCTTTCCCATTGTCTAGGTTTGGTCGAAACATCCTTGGTCACCAATTAAACCCAAACCCATCCACACTTGGCCGAAAGTGTACTTGTAGTTTGTGTCTCTTGATTTATCTTCTAGAATGGTCCATTCTCTACTATAAATAGGACCCTTAGGACTTGTAAATATTCGGAGTTGATTGATATATAAAAAACGAGTTTTACTCAAAAGCTAAGGTATTCAACTTGTATGTTGTATACATTAGTTGGTCCTTTTGTGTGCCTTTGATACTTGTGTAAGACAAACCCCTTAGTATAATTTGAAGTTAGGACTGTGTGACCTAGTTAAACCGAAGATAAGATTTCCCTTCGGTGTATGTCTTGATTAGGACCGTGTGAACTAATCAATAGCCAAGCTTGAGGAACCCCCTTAGTCGTAAGCGAACGTTGGAAGTGAGTGGACCAACCTAGCCTAAGTTCCAGGTTACTAAAAGGGCTTCCGATCATCCCCACTTGGCTAGTTCACGGGCATTTCACTTAGGAAACCCCAGTCTTGCTCTTGTGGAATTGGTCACCTTTTCCTTGGTGTAGACTCGGGAAGTAAAACCCATGTCTCTATATATTTGGGCTCATCGACCGCATTTCACTACAACCATAACAACCAAACACTTAACCCAAATCGTACCAACCAACACTTAGTGTGTGCCCGGATTGCAACTCATTTTCCGTGTTCATCTATAGTCCAAACCATTTCAATCCTTTAACCACCACGTACAAAATACATCCCTAACCTCCACTATAAATATCACTATCCAAAACCACATGCATACACCCATACATACCCGACAACTATAAATAGTGCGATAAAACTAACCTTACCGAGACACCATTATTTTGGTTCAATTATGTAGTCTTATCGCAATCAAAACGCCAAGTCCCAAACATCTCCCTAACACTCCTCCCATCCGTAACAATCTCATAAAATTCCTAGACTCGTTTCAAAGCACAACCACCCGAAATAGCCACTAAGTACCACCCTATCCGACCAAACAAAGAACCCGAGAACCCTATTTTTTGCGTCCAATTTTGGGTTGATCCGAATATCACCAACACCCAACCCACTTACCAAATATTACCCCTCCTTACTTACATCATATTGGTATCAAATCGAGACCATCCCGTCCCACGTTTTGATGTTATGGCTCACATAAACAACGAAGAGTTAAGGAGGCTCGTAAGAGACGTGTTTGATAAACATGTGCAAGTCTTGAAAGAAGAGTTTTAGAGGCATGCCATGAATAAAAATGTCAAGTCAAGGGTTGTACAAAATAGCCCAAGACACTTAAGGGAATAAGACTGAATCTTACAGTTTGACCTGAAATAGCCACTAAACACCACCATATCAACCCATATGATGATCATAAGCGATTCAATGTTGTCACATTGAGGTTCAAATCATTTTCTTCCATTTTGTACGGAAATCTAAACTAAATCGAAAAAGAAGTGGCAAGACCAAGATTGACTCTTGGATGAAATTAAAGAAGCACATGATGAGGGAATTCTTACCAAGGGATCATGAACAAAGTATATACTTCAAACTCCTCACACGTCGTCGAGAAAAGGTTAAAGTTGTGTCATATCGCACCTTCGGATGTAGGGTTGAGGAACCACAAAGGAGAGGTGCCCCAAAGTCTTATGTAAGACCCACCAATGAAAAACAAATGGGTAGTACCTTTTTTACTAACCCTTTGTATCGTCACGAAATTGAAGATCAAAAGGTAAAAGAGGGTAATACTTCTTTTACTAATCCATTGTATGATCAAGGAGTTGTAGAGGTCACATCAGGGATAAACAAAATGGGAAAAAGATCTTAATAGTGCCAAAGAGAAATGAAATTTGGCACACGTATGTTGAATGCCGAGAGGTCGACAACTTCATCATTGGGAATCGGTGTTGGTCTCGTCTTAATACAAGACCAAAGGGTCATACATTCTTTAGTCCATTGCTTTCATGCAAATAATTATACATCACGAGATCCTTGGTCCATTGGGAATGTGTCTCTTGGCTTGTGTTCGGATCATTGGGCTTAACTACACTTAAATAAGGAAGGAGTAATCTTATGCCATGGTCGGATGATCCTTGCAAAATATAGGCCTTCAAGATCGAGCATCATATGTACAAAAGGCTTGTAATGTCATTGGAACTATGTGACGCTCCAAGCCTTTCACCACACGAGGCATCAAGTCCATCCTTGGGACAATTAACATCATCCGAGGACATTTATGCTAACCAACCCGAGGTAGAATATAGGCAAAGATGTTCCAAGCCTATGGGTATAATTGCGGCCAATAGTTTCCTTGGTCCGACTTCTTTTTCTCATAATTTCCAAAAAACTCTCTGTGATGACTTGCATTCCCCAAAATCATTATACAATCTTCTTCCATAATCATTTGAAGGAGGTAGTATGAGAACCAAGTCTTTGACAAGTCTCAAGATAGGCATAAGGAGAGTATGAAAGAAATGAAACTGTTTAGGATGTTATCTCCTTCACTTATTACTAAGGTGACGCACATACCATCACAATAAGTAACCGTTCAAACACTCAACTCAAAGAAATTCCTAGAATCTCCTAACCTGGATGGGCTCTGATACCAACTTGTTATTCCCCAACTTATCTCAAGTCTTCCCTTAGGGCGTGATGGCACCTGGGCAACTATTATTTCCCAGGCGAACCATTAAAATGTTTTCTTTTAAATTAAGCATGTATCTATGTGAAGAAATTATATAATCATGTTGGCTCCATCTTTGTATTTCTTTAATGAGTGCGAGCCCATACTCGTGCAACCACAAAACTTAGTTCCTCAAACATACTCATTAAGGATGACATTCACCAAATCTAAAGCAATGAATTTGTGGAATAATGAGGCTGCGGGACGATCTCTAGCCCTGTTGCGGAGCTTTCCCTTTGTCATGCTTTCCTAAAATATGTTAGATAAAAAGAGTCAGTCTTACCATCTGGGGCTAAGTGAGAATCTCGCCTTACAAAAAAGCACGTTACAACACTTTCAATGTACAAGTCAATAATAATTATTCACACACAAAATCTCCTCCCAACTAACCCTAGGTAAATACTTAGTTTAACCAGTACACCTTCACGAAAGAAATTGTGGGATGCACAACCTGATCTCATATATTATATTATATATTTGTTGCGGTACGCGTGTAACGACCCGTTCCGGGGCCCGTTACTGGTGCCTTATCCCGGGCACCCTAGTGATACACTCATCAGAGAAAACCAGCGGAAAATAAAACTTAAACAAGAAACAGATATATGAACATAAAACAGGCCAACCAACGTTACCTTCCAATAACATAATAAATACAACTCTTTCAAAACGAGCAGTTTAATCCCTTTTACAAACCCCGCCTACAGCATTACTCTGCACTTAAGATTTACAACAACTATGACGGACGGGGCCCGCCATACCACGAATGTACAAGAACCTACAACTCGGGAACACATACAAAAGATAAGCCTCGAGAAACGGAGCTTCCCAAACGAATCGAGATCCTAAGAGCGAGGATCCACGGATGTACCTCTACTGCGGCATGACGCAGCCCGAAGGAGGTCGATCTAACAGTACAGTATGTGAAATCACAACATCAGAATGAAATCATAATAGCTTAAAAGCGGGAGACATGTATGATAACCAAAATACAAGACGCAACATAAAAATAAGTCGGGGACTCACGCCTCAAAGTCACCACTCAAATATAACTATGGGTCTCGCCCATAACATCCATCATGTTCGCATCATGGCGCATGCCCGGAATCGCCTCGGTGTAGACATGTCCATGATGCAACAATAATAACAAGGTCGCGTGGCCACGTGCCCGGAATCTGCGACGGTGTAGGCATGCCCATGTAACCTCAATAACAATATCTGGGTGGTCAACCGCCGCGTAGCCACGTGCCGGAATCTTGCGACGGTGTAGATCGCCCATGTTGCGAGACTAACCATATATCGGGTAATCAACGCCGCGTGGCCGCATGCCCGGAATCTGCGTCGGTGTAGACATGCCCACGTGACATCAACAACAAGACAATCAAAATGGAAACATACCGTGGAATTCTCCATCACCGCCAAAGACGCGTCAAGTAAGTTCTCAACAAGTCAACCTACTATCGAGACGCGGTAATACGTAAATACCACACTTGCACAACAAAGGCTATCATCACAAGCATAGGCAAGTTTCACAACAACAAGCATAGGCAAGTTTCACAACAACAAGCATAGCAAGTTTCACACAACTCAAAGTACTTTCATTTTATGCCAAAGTCCGGTTTTCAACCCCAAAGTACTACATACGTTAAGTTCTTTTAAAGAGATCCATTACTTTTATAAACGTCACCCGATACGTAGTATTAGAATGACCAACCCACATTCCTTTTCAAAATCAAGTAACAACATTCTTTTCCTAAGTTCCAGTTTGCCTAGTTTCAATTACTCAAGCTTCTCATTTTCAAATGGTTTCATAGTTCCCAAACTTAATTACTTGATTCCTTTTTAGAACAATTGAGTAATATATGTCTCACGTGAGAGTAGGTTATTCTTGTTTACAACATTCTTATTACAAAATGATCTAGAAAATGTATATCATTTTGTCATCTTAGTTTCTATGCGGATGGAGGTTTCTCGGTTTTAATACAATTCATCATTTCTCAATACATTTTCCTTTATTAACGCGGTGGTGCTGTCGATACACATTCGATTTCCAAATCAAGAAACATTATCCCTTTAAATAAAACCAAGTACTCATTACTCACGAATGAGGTTTCACACAAACATTCACATTAAAACAAATAAGTTAAGTCTCTTATCTTATAAGATCAAGTCTCTTAACTTCTAACATCGATAAACCATTTTATTTACCTCTCTTAAGACATTATACCTAACTCCCATAAAGCTAGTATAACTCTTTTTAAAACCTTTAAAACCAAGTGTTACTCTCTCCTTCCAAAACGATTTATAAATCTTTTGAAATACATCAAGTTCTTTATTATAACTAGCCGCTTATAATTCACATCGATTACCTTTTAAAACCACAAAGTATTTTCTTACCTACATAAAGTCGTTATAACCAATTTCCCATAAAGCCGTTATAACACTTTATGTTTTAAGAACAATCAAACACGCTTAACACGTATGCGTCTACGCACTACATAGTTCACATATCATGCTAGAAGAGATAGGAAGAGGTTCACATACCTCGCGACGATTATCGACAATAAGCAAAAAGCTCCAAGTACTACAACCACTAGCCCTTTCCACTCCTCGAGTAGAATACGCTACTCTTAGTACTTTCACCTATAAAGGTCACAAACGTCTATTAACCCCAAAACACAAGTTTCTATCTTTCTACGTAAAATTCTGGCACCTCCCCACAAACAGAAATCTCATCTATCGGTAGCTACCAAGCCAACCAGGTGGGGTTTTACACGCCTAACCGGACGCGTACAATTCTACTACACAAGATACAAGTCTCATGTCTGATACCCTATGTAATTACTGATTCGGTTCAAGAATCTTGTGCTTAAGTCAAAAGACATTGCCAACTAACTACGTTCAAGACTATATATAGTATACTTCAACTATATAATCAACAACATGCAATTTCCAATCACAATAGAAGGGCGGTAGTGTTTACCTCGATAAGCCCAAAATTATCCAAGTATAAAGTCGATCCCGAGCAACGCTTAGCTCTACTCCGAGTGCTCGATCCGCTCCAAACAACCCTTAGAAGTTCTAACTAACTTCTACTCCAAAACTTCAACCAACAATAAAGATTTCCTTAGGGTTTCGGTTTGAGACTAAAAGGACAAAAGGTAGTATTAGGACTCTACGTATAGAGGTAACTTTGGAATACTACAAGGTATAAGGCTAAGGTATTTTGGGCATTATAACAATACTTGGAGGTATTTCAATACCACAAAGGGGTACCACACGAACAACACCCTAAGGGAGGGGGTTCTCGGCAAACTCTCAAAGGGGAGGTTTCGCCAAAGGCCAATTTCAAGGGGAGAGGGCTCTTGGACGAGAGTCAACAAGAGGAGGAGGGTTTCTCAAGACTTAGGCAAGTGAAGAGTGGATGAAGAAGTCTTCAAAGAGAGGGGGTATTTATAGCAAAACCAAAGGCCAACCAATGGCCAAGATCTAGCCAAGTGCAAGGCAAGTGTAAGGCCAAGATCAAGCCAAGTGCACCCACAAAACACTCCACAAAACACTCCACAAAACAAGCCACAAAGCAAGGCACAAAAGAGGGAGCCAATCGGCCAAGGCCAACCAAGGCTCTTGGACGCCCAAATCGTCCAAGCCAACCTATTTGCTTCCAATGTGAGGGTGACACTTGTCACCCTCCGGTTGGTCCAAGATGTTTCGTCTCTCGGAAAAATCCGCAAAAATTATAAATGACATAGCCGGAATTTTCCCTACGAAAGCTGTTGAAACGTTTCGTCTGAAAACGACTCTAATCGGCACTTGTGCCCAAATTCGAATCCAATGCCTAACTTAAGGCTCAAATTCGTACGTACGTCCATACGTACATACTCAGGAAATACGGGGTATAACATTCTTCCTTAGAAACATTCGTCCGAATGTTCCTTCTAGGTCTCAAAACAAGCGGTGCGGTATAGTCTTCACTGCTATACTTACGAAAACGATCATGCCACACCTGGCCACAAAACACACGTTCTCTACTCCCTTTTCTCGTAGTTCTCGTCTCGAACACTCGAACTCGTTCTAGTATCCGTATCACACTTCTGTCAACGCTTCTGTTTCCAACCCTTGGAATCACCACCTCCAAACTTGGTCATCTCACTAATCTCGATTTCCCCTAAGGCCATTCCCGGCCTTCACGAACTGATTCTGGTCGAACGTACCCACGAACTCATACGATGGTCATCTAAACTTGGGCCTAGCACCCTCGTGACCCTGCCACCTGGAGGGACCACCCAGAGCTGACCCTTCCTCGAAACGGGACACGGGTTGGCCCGCAACATGGCCCCAACCCGACCCACCGTAGCGCCAACTTCCGCTCCTCGACACGGAACACATCATGGAAGCTACCACTTCCATCTCACACTAACCAGATTTTTAAATCACACTATAGCACAAAGCTATCCGAACATAACACTTAACACATCATTAACATCAATACATACAAGTATCTACAGGGTTAAGGATATACCTGAAACTAGGCGGTTCAAGGACCGCTAAAACTGGGAACTTCCACCGCGACCTCTACCGTGGCCCGCTGGTGTATGAACATCCTGCCTCGCTATGGAAGGTGAAGAATCTGCAACTGCTCTAGTAGTCTGTGCTATCCTACCAGCGCTACCCCTGGTCGGACAGTCTCTCGTCATATGGCCTGCTGGCGCAAGAATAACAAGCTCTCTTGGTACTACGACACTCCCCGAAATGCGGTCTACCACATCGACCACACCGAGGTAGGGGTGATCCGCCACCACCCTACTCCCGAACATCTCAAACACGGGAGCCCCGACCGCTCACCGAATATCCCGAGGTCGAAGGCTGCGAAGGACCACTCTGCAATGGCGGAGGTACATAACTAGTCTGCTGCTGAGGCGGTCCGCCTCGAAAGTCGCCAAAATATCCGGCCGTCTTGGCGCCTTCCTGTGGCCGGTCTGCCGTCGATCTGCGCTCGCCGCGCAGTGCATGAGCACGAATGCGGGCAATGTCCATGCGGTGAAGAGAAAACACCGCACAAGACTCGGCCATATAATCATCTAGCGGTGGCGTGGCGATGCACCTATCTTCCATATCTGCAACTAAGCGCAGGGACATATCGAGCCAAAGAATCGAACTCGACATTGTACTCCCGACGGTCGCCTCTGCCTCGAGAACAAAAATCTGCGGCCGTGCCCTCGCCATCTGCGAGGCAAGAAGTGCGTGAGAAAGCCCCGAAAACTCATTCCATCTGCTGGAGGTGCATGCTCTCCCGAAAGCTCACGAATCAAACCAATCGATCGCGGTATCACGCGCGGCCGATGCGAACTAAATGTCACGGACTCGATCTCAAGCCTTGATCACCGCGTGATCTCTGCAGAATCGACGGATGAACTCCTGCGGATCATCCTCCGCCTCGACCAGTAAAACTCAAAGGGCTACAACTAAGAAATCCAGTAGCCTCAGTATGCGCCGCGGGTGCACTACAGTCTTCTGGGCTGAGGCTGCTGCGTCCGGCCTATCTCATATCGCCTGACCACGGCGATAATCGCTATCCATCTCGCGACCCATCTCCCGCAATGCATCGTGGGGTGGAGGCTCAGTGCGTAGTCTCGTGACCAGCTGCTGCGCTCTAAACTCTCTTTGGTCTTTGGCGGCGTCGCAAAACTTCGCCGTCAAGCACTACCTCAGTCTTGGCCGCTGCGCGCTCGTACTCCTCTGAATCCCACTAGCGCCTCCTCGCCGCCTTGCCTTCGGGCCCTGGTTGCCTTCGCAGGCATAATCGGTAAAAGCGAAACACGTCGGAGGGCCCAACTTATAACACGGCTCAAGGCACGATCTCGTAATGAGAAGAATGGAAACCAATCCTAAATGTCCTATAGCCTCACGATTATAGATGTGGTGCACAACACACCGATAATCAAGACTCTACTAGACAGTGCGTAGACACTTTCCGAGGACTAATCGCTTAATACCACTTTTGTAACGACCGTTAGGGGCGTTCTTCGTGCCTTATCCTGCACCCTAGTGATACACTCATCGGAGAAAACCAGCGGAAAATAAAACTTAAACAAAGCAGATATATGAACATAAAAGCAGGCCAACCAACGGTTACCTTCCAATAACATAATAAATACAACTCTTTCCAAAGCGAGCTTTAATCCTTTTACAAACCACCGCAACAAGATTACTACGGACCTTAAGATTTACAACAACTATGACGGACAGGGGCCGCCATACCACGAATGTACAAGAACCTACAACTCGGGAACACATACAAAAGATAAGCCTCGGAGAAACGGAGCTTCCCAAAACGCCCGAGATCCTAGGCGAGGATCCACGATCGATGTACCTCTACTGCGGCATGACGCGGCCCGAAGGAGTCGATCTGGCAGTACTAAGTATGTGAAATCACAACATCAGTAAATGAAATCATAATAGCTTAAAAAGCGGGAGACATGTATGATAACCAAAATACAAGATGCAACATAAAAATAGTCAAGTCGTGACTCACGCCTCAAAGTCACCACTCAAATATAACTATGGGTCTCACGCCCATAACATCCATCATGTTCGCATCACGGCGCGTGCCGGGAATCGCCTCGGTGTAGACATGTCCATGATGCAACAATAATAACAAGGCGCGTGGCCACGTACCCCGGAATCTGCGCCGGTGTAGACATGCCCATGTAACCTCAATAACAATATCTTGGGTGGTCAACCTGCGCGTAGCCACATGCCCCGGAATCTGCGTCGGTGTAGACATGTCCATGTGACATCAACAACAGAAATCAAAATGGAAACATACGTGGAATTCTCCATCACCGCCAAAGACGTCCAAGTAAGTTCTCAACAAGTCAACCGCCTCTATCGAGACGGTAACACGTAAATACCACACTTGCACAACAAAGGCTATCATCACAAGATAGGCAAGTTTCACAACAACAAGCATAGGCAAGTTTCACAACAACAAGCATAGGCAAGTTTCACAACAACAAGCAAGTTTCACATTTCAAAGTACTTTCATTTTATGCCAAAGTCCGGTTTTCAACCCCAAAGTACTACATACGTTAAGTTCTTTTAAAGAGATCCATTACTTTTATAAACGTCACGATACGTAGTATTAGAATGACCAACCCACATTCCTTTTCAAAATCAAGTAACAACATTCTTTTCCTAAGTTCCGGTTTGCCTAGTTTGATTACTCAAGCTTCTCATTTTCAAATGGTTTCATAGTTCCCAAACTTAATCACTTGATTCCTTTTTAGAACAATTGAGTAATATATGTCTCACGTGAGAATAGGTTATTCTTGTTTACAACATTCTTATTACAAAGAACCATGATCTAGAAAATGTATATCATTTTGTCTCATCTTAGTTTCTATGCGGATGGAGGTTTCTCTGGTTTTAATACAATTCATCATTTCTCAATACATTTTCCTTTATTAACGCCTGCGGTGGTGCTGTCGATACACATTCGATTTCAAATCGGAAACATTATCCCTTTAAATAAAACCAAGTACTCATTACTCACGAATGAGGTTTCACACAAACATTCACATTAAAACAAATAAGTTAAGTCTCTTATCTTATAAGATCAAGTCTCTTAACTTCTAACATCGATAAACCATTTTCTTTACCTCTCTTAAGACATTATACCTAACTCCCATAAAGCTAGTATAACTCTTTTTAAAACCTTTAAAACCAAGTGTTACTCTCCTTCCAAAACGATTTATAAATCTTTTGAAATACATCAAGTTCTTTATTATAACTAGCGCTTATAATTCACATCGATTACCTTTTAAAACCACAAAGTATTTTCTTACCTACATAAAGTCGTTATAACGATTTCCCATAAAGCCGTTATAACACTTTATGTTTTAAGAACAATCAAACACGATTAACACGTATGCGTCACCGTACTACATAGTTCACACATATCATGCTAGAAGAGATAGGAAGAGGTTCACATACCTCGCGGCGATTATCGACAATAAGCAAAAAGCTCCAAGTACTACAACCTTGCTAGCCCTTTCCACTCCTCGAGTAGAATACGCTACTCTTAGTACTTTCACCTATAAAGGTCACAAACGTCTATTAACCCCAAAACACAAGTTTCTATCTTTCTACGTAAAATTCGCGACCTCCCCGCAACAGCGTAAATCTCCTCTCTATCGGTAGGCTACCAAGCCAACAGTGGGTTTTACGCCTAACCGGACGCGTACAATTCTACTACACGATGCAAGTCTCATGTCTGATCTATGTAATTACTGATTCGATTCGATAATCTTGGGCTTAAGTCAAAAGACATTGCCAACTAACTACGTTCGATTACTATATATAGTATACTTGACTATATAATCAACAACATGCAATTTCCAATCACAATAGAAGGGCGATAGTGTTTACCTCGATAAGCCCAAAATTATCCAAGTATAAAGTCGATCTGAGCAACGCTTAGCTCCTACTCCGAGTGCTCAATCCGCTCCAAACAACCCTTAGAAGTTCTAACTAACTTACTCCAAAACTTCAACCAACAATGAAGATTTCCTTGTGGTTTCGGTTTGAGACTAAAAGGACAAAAGGTAGTATTTCGACTCTACGTATAGAGGTAACTTTGGAATACTACAAGGTATAAGGCTAAGGTATTTTGGGCATTATAACAATACTTGGAGGAGTATTTCAATACCACAAAGGGGGTACCACGAGAACAACACCCAAGGGAGGGGGTTCTCGGCAAGGCTCTCAAAGGGGAGGGTTTCGGCCAAAGGCCAATTTCAAGGGGAGAGGGCTCTTGGGCGAGAGTCAACAAGAGGAGGAGGGTTTCTCAAGACTTAGGCAAGTGAAGAGTGGATGAAGAAGTCTTCAAAGAGAGGGGGGTATTTATAGCAAAACCAAAGGCCAACCAATGGCCAAGATCTAGCCAAGTGCAAGGCAAGTGTAAGGCCAAGATCAAGCCAAGTGCACCCACAAAACACTCCACAAAACACTCCACAAAACAAGCCACAAAGCAAGGCACAAAAGAGGGAGCCAATCGGCCAAGGCCAACCAAGGCTCTTGGACGCCCAAATCGTCCAAGCCAACCTATTTGCTTCCAATGTGAGGGTGACACATGTCACCCTCCCGTTGGTCCAAGATGTTTCGTCTCTCGGAAAAATCCGCAAAAATTATAAATGACATAGCCGGAATTTTCCCTACGAAAGCTGTTGAAACGTTTCGTCTGAAAACGACTCTAATCGGCACTTGTGCCCAAATTCGAATCCAATGCCTAACTTAAGGCTCAAATTTCGTACGTACGTCCATACGTACATACTCTGGAAATACGGGGTATAACAACGCGCAACCCGATCCAATATTATATATATATTATATGTTGCGGAAAGCACAACCCGATCAATAATTTATATATATGTATTTCTTGTTGTACGCGCAACCTGATCCAATATTATACATATGTATTTGTTGGGGAACGTGCAACCTGATCCAATATATTTATATGTATTTATGTTGCTTGATATGTTGCGGAAAGCACAACCCGATCAATAATTTATATATATGTATTTCTTGTTGTACGCGCAACCTGATCCAATATTATGCATATGTATTTATTGGGGAACGTGCAACATGATCCAATATAAATATATGTATTTATGTTGGTTGAGTGATACTAGGACCACTTATGAATTTAACGGGGTGGCATAAGGTCGTTGTACCTCCAATTTGTCACGACCGACCGGGCGCGGCGGTGCCCTACACAGGCACCCGCATCAGTATACATCAGAGAATAGCAGCGGAACATACACAACATACAAAAAAAACTTAGACAGTAACCACCAACAGGTTAGCCGATAAGGCCACCTTCCGTAAAATATACTCAATCCGTAAATAGAAACGAAGACATTTTTCTTTTCTTTCTGACCCAATCCACAATGTGACTCTGCACCTCTAAGAATAACAACTCTGGCGGGGCGGGCCCCGCCATACCACGAATGTACAACAACCGCAATACGAGGATAAGCCTCCGAAATGAAGGAGCTTCTCAACGGTGAGCAGTGATCACGAGGCGAGGATCGTGACACTACTTTACTGCGGCGTGAACGCGGCCCCGAAGAGTCGATACAACATGTACCAAATATGTGGCCAGAAATCGTAATGAAATCATAAGTCTAAAATAAAGCGGAGACATGTATGATTACTCGATTAACGATAATCGTGCCTTACTAACAATGAGAGTAAATAGGAGTATACTTACAATATAAAGTAGGAGGCTCACAATCAAAGCGGGACCACCCGCTGCGGTATCATTAAGCAATCCTATTCACGGGACTATTTCACGCGTAGATCGCGTGGACGCGTGAGGTATTCTCGCATAGGTTGTACCCGCGCGTGGGACTATTTCACCCGCATAAGCCCATAAGGACTCGCGTGAGGTATTCTCGCATCATGGGTAGCAAATCCACTGAGCAGTGGTATAACGTCTTGGGGTTTACCCGCCATTTATACTCTTACCACAGGCGGGTGGTATAACGTCTTGAGGTTTACCCGCCATTTATACTCTTACCTGCAGGCGGTGGTATAACGTCTTGGGGTTTACCCTCATTTATACTCTTACCCTAGCTCAACCGCCATCATACATAACATAAGCCTACCGCTTATCATACAATAAATAAGCAAGTTAAGAAATCCCTTAACTTCTTATTAGCCTTATTCATATACATTCTCATTTTAGTTTACTTAAGGCACTAACATGTCATTATAAAATCAGAATTTAACCCAAAGTACTACGTATTTCTATTCTTTTAAAAATGACTCTTTTTCATATATAACTTCAAGATACTAATAACCGTAGTATCAAGTCATAACTACTTTTCAAGACAAGTCACGATACCTTTTAGAAATACATTTAGGCTTCTAAATCAAGTGACTTCTTTCCTTTAAAACCTTAGGCAATTGATGCCTTAAATCAAATTTCCTTTCAAAAAATCAAGCCATTTATCTTTCCATAAAACCAATATAACCAACTCCCAAAGTCGTTATATTCACTTTATGCATTAGTCAAGTACAATTTCTATCGAGGACTTATACGTTTAAAAGCGAAACAAGTATCGCATACTTTAAAACTCTTCAAGTCCTTAACATACTTAAATTACTTAGAGTAAACCACTCTTTAAACTTTCCATAAAAACAAGTATCAAAACACTTTCAACATACTTAAAGTCTCTTAACTTTGAAAACCAAGATATCCTTAACATTTAAACAAGTGAGTTAATTCCTAACTCAATCAACTTGGACATTCCTAAAATAAGCCAAGGATGTCAAATGGACTAGATTGTCAAAATCTTGTCGTCTCTTAGTACTATATCGTGAAACTAGTCATGCTCAAAAGATAGGAAAAGTTCCACATACCTCTTGGTCAAACCAACATCAAGTACAAATTCCGCCCGTAGTATGTCAACCTATAATATTCACAATACGTCCATTAAGGCCTTACTTCAAACGTAGAATATTATAAGTGTTAAGTCTCTAAATTCTCTGAAAAATCGGATGACACCTTCTTTGTTTTACTAACTTTGCCACTTTTCCAAGGTCGAAATACAATAATCAAACAGCCAATTGGCTCACAACAATATAGAAGGTAATCCAATGCCAATGAATAACCAAACAGCCCCAATTGGCTCACAATAATATAGAAGGTAATCCAATGCAAATGAATAACCAAAGCCCCAATTGGCTCACAATAATATAGAAGGTAATCGATGCAAATGAATAACCAAACAATTGATTGGCTCACAATAATATAACAATACCAATTCTTATTCAATTTCCATTTCAATCCAAATGGTTTAGTATAACATGATATCAAGCGCAATCGATTACAACTACTACAATTCTCAAGTAGGTAAACATCGGCGATTCTAAATTAACGACCAAAATTGCATTTCAATTTCAAAAGGCTAATCATGTCATTTTCGGTTCTAGGCTTCTACAATCCATGTCACTTATCAAACTTCATAACACAAATCACATGATCACTTCTAACTTATAATAACGTGGAATCTTCAATTACAAAAGTAAAGCGAAGATTATACCTCAATTAGCCCAATTATGATCCAAGATCACAAGTCGCTCCTTAGCAACTTTAGCTCCTCCCTTCGACGTTCCAATCCACTCCAAGCAACCCTTAGAAGCTTAAGAATAACTCATCTTCAAGTTCCAACTTCAAAGTTGAATAACCCTTTAGGTTTTCGCCTTGCGACTAATACGAAACGCCTCTTTTCCAAATCTTTCTTTTGAGAAAACCTTACAATACTCTTAGGAACCTTGGTTTAAAGTGGGAATTATTGGACAAGAATTGGAAATTTTCCTCTTGAAACTTGTCAAACCGTGAGCTTCCATAGTGAGCAAGACAAGATTTCAATTTTTTTCTAAGTGTAGAGAATGACAAAGTCTTGCTACTAGTAAGCTTATATAACAAAATGGAAGGTCTAGATTAGTACATATGGATGGCTCGGATGTGTTTCACATGGATCTTGCCCAGTGGCCGCTTGGACTTTTAGTCAACAATGTCAAGCTAAGTCCTTTGCAAGACTTGTCTTCCTAACAATGGTCAAATGACCCTTTTGTCCTTGATAAATTTCGTCCAAGACAACATAAGGGGTGACACGTGTCGCCCTCCCATTAAATCCAATATTTCGTTTTCGACAAATCCAAAATTCGATAAATTTTACTCGTCTCAAACCTTAACATTTGAGTTCTTATGCGTTCT
This sequence comes from Przewalskia tangutica, assembly GCA_029844215.1. Taxonomy (NCBI): domain Eukaryota; kingdom Viridiplantae; phylum Streptophyta; class Magnoliopsida; order Solanales; family Solanaceae; genus Przewalskia; species Przewalskia tangutica. The sequence continues at coordinate 45,254,715 of CM056729.1, forward strand.
TAAAAACATATCACGGAATTTCCGGGTGTAACATTCTTCCCCCTTAGAAACATTCGTCCGAATGTTCTTTCGAAGTCCAACTTAAAGATAGCGACATAGTCTCCTTACAACCCTACATACCAATAATGCCACGGTGGCCATACTAAAATGCCAACTGAACCCGTATGTCAACGTCGGTTATCTGCATAAAGCCTGCGACTCTAAGCTTACAAATAATCTTTCGGATAAGCCGCTTTATCCACAGCCCGCTGAATCAAGTCTGGACCAAATAACTGAACCTCGCCCATGCCGAACCCACCAACCGGCGATCTACACTTTCTTACATACAAGGCCTCATACAGGGTCATCCGAATACTGGAAGGGTATCTGTTATTGTACTCAACACAACAAGAGACAATTAACCCTCCCGGCTATTTCTGAAATCAAGAACACGGGCGCGTCCTATCCTCAGTGCTGTATAGTACGCCTTGCCTGTCCGTCGGTCTGAGGGTGTAATGCAACACTGAGACTCACCTGTGTCCCTAATCCCTCCTGAAAAACCTCCAGAAGTTATCCGTAACCGAGCTCATCTGTCGGTCATCATAAACGTAGGAACCCGTGCAGTCTCACAATCTCTATGCTATACAAGCAAGCATAATCCTCAGCCGAGTAAGGGGTCCCAAATCCGAAAGAACACGACTGGTTTCGCCAGCCTAATTACCATGACCCCCAGGGAGTCGCACTTCCTCCGAGTACGATGCCACCCTGTAACAAGATCTATATTAATTACCTCTCATATCTAGGTTGGGATTTCAATCGCCTGCAATAGCCCACTGGGCTTCTGGTGCTCAACCATGACCTGCTACTATCTCGGACACTAAGCAGTAACTCTGCTATGTCCCTTTTCCGGTCATCTTACCCATACATACTTCTGAGGTCACGACACGACTTAGTCGGCCCCAAACAATTAGGGCAATAAGCACTGCGTGCCTCCCCTAAAACCTGCTGACTAGTCCTGCAGCACCGGGTACACGCAATCTATCCTCATCTCACAAAGACTCATGCGGTGCTACTCAACGAGCTCTTCTCTCCGGAGTCGTATCTCGATCAGATATCATAAGCTGGATCCTCATCGCCGCCTCTTTACTTCCTCAACGATGGAAGACTCGACAACCTCTCGGATCTGAACTTCATTAACCTTGAAACCAATAATCGAACCCCAGGCTCGATGGCGAAGAATCTTACGGACTACATCACATACATTTGGCTGCCCATCGGCGGACTACCTTAGGTCCATCACAAAGAGTATATGTAATCGTCTTGGCTTTCCCGGATGGTATAGGATATCAATATCACAAACCTTGAGTAACTCTAACCACCATCGGTGTCGCAAATTCTCGCCTCGATCTGCGGATATCTGAGGCTTTTGTGGTCCGCACAAGTATCCACATGAAGTGCAGATATACGTCATGCCCCCAAATCTTCAAGGCATGATTTAGCGCCGCCAACTCTAAATCGTGAGTGGCGCAATTTCCTTTCCCGCTCTAACTCTGGGAAAACATAGGTTCTAACCTTATCGGGTTGCGTCGGCCTGACCTATTGACACCCAACGTGTTATCATCAAAACCTAACCTCTAGTCTTTCGGGAGGAGTTAGAAGCGTAGTCGTGGTCAACTTGTCTTCCAATAAGCGAAAGTCTTTCTCATTCTGCGAAATATTGGGTATCCTTAATCTCACTTATGGTTCTGTTTCCCTTTTTGTTGCAACCAAACTTGGTCACTAAACTTAGACTTAATTCATTTGCTTGCCTCATGGCTAAGACTTCTTATCAATCACAATTTAGGGGAGGTTTCCTTGATCTCGTCAAGTAGTAACCGGTTTTCCTTTCCCGGTTGTAGAGCCTATAACTAGGTGTTACCACATTTTCTCGAAATGTTCTTACTTCCCATTATTTACTAATGGTCTTTACACTAGTGCAGGGTAAACATATCTCGTGCAACCTATTTTTAACCATAGTCGTATTCTCCTTTATTATTCTGGTCATATCCTGCGTCTAACAACATGGGTACATGCAACCCATAATACGCTTCATGTCCTTTTCGTGGGGAAGAGAACTTATCTCCTATCTTGAACTTTCCTTGGAGTCACAACCCTACTCATTGGGTCCTCTTGCGGTCCGAATTAGCTAATCATCACGCCCGCCTTTAAGTTCATGTAGATTTTCCAACCTACCAAAGATGCCCTCGACTTTCCATGTGACTCATACTTATTTTTATTCTTGCCTTGTACATTTTCTGAAATTATCAGGAAGTTCGTGGCCGACGCCACACCAAACCAACTCAAGTACCTCGAGGGCACTTAAAATAACTTCCTCCAAATTCAATTATTACATACTTCTGCGTCAATTTACCCCAGTAAACAAGTCACACATACTTACAAAGAAAACAATGTCAAAGAAGGAAGGATAATTCATCGTTACCACCACTTCTCTTCCTTTCCACTCGATGGCAAACTGCAGGGCGTGCGAATCAATCTCTCTTATGTAGTCCACGTTGGCATAACAAGAGGCCAACTAGCGAACTCATAATGACCTCAATATGCGTCATAACTCTGCTGGGTCCAACGACTTTATCGTTCTGGTCAATTATTATCTAACCGCTCGGCTACCACAACTCACGGGTGTAGTCACCTCGAAAGGTCCTCATGGATTCGAGTTCCATTTCCTTATTCTTGGTTGCTCTCTTTCTTCTTGGTGCATTACTCTTCCGTACTCCCAAACTTATTCTAGCGTCGTACATAGCCTTCATCTTGTTTGGGCCTCAAATCTGCAGTTACTAAATTAAACAATACAAGGTCCATTCGGCTCTCACAACCTGGTTCGGTGGAACACGCCCACGAACAGTAAAATGACTAACTAAACTTGGGCCTTGCACCTCGTGACCACACATAGCGGGACTACTACTAACTGATCCCATTTCCTTTCAAGTTATGGGGCGACCTAAATAGATCCTCAACCGACTCGCGTCGTGCTTAACTCTTTTCTAGGTGCATCTTAACTTTTTACTACAGAAGGCCTTATATACCTAAGGTCTCGGTGGTTATCAACATTTTAGGCTCGCATTTCCATGCTCCAAGCCTATCTTATCACCTCGTAAGGTACAAGAACTTCTTGTAATATCATAATCGTGTTGTCTTGACCACAACAACCATACTTTCTTCGTCCGGATCTCGCCCGTACAATTCCCTTAAGCATACCACGTAGCTTAAGTTGCTAACATAGTCTTCCACTTAGTCTCTTAATTAACTTCTTAAGGGTCCATTACCTTTTCCGATAACTCATCATTTCCTAATTATCTCAAATTAGCACGTAAAACCTTGATGAGAATTCATTAAACTGTTTCATACCTTCCCGGTATTTATTTAGTCCCTTTCAAATCCTGGTAATCTAAATCATTCTAGGCAACACGCGTCTGACCCTCATACATAAATTCGCATAGTTGTATGTCACAATACCAACTACAACCATTACCAACCTGGATACGCAATCCACGTAATCCTTCCCGGTCATCTTTGCGCTTTCTCGTGGCTGAACAATCATAACTTGTTAGGGAGAGACGACCCTAACCATACTGACTCTATCGCACGATCTTAGAGTGAGAAGAATGAAACCAATCCTAAATGTCCTGCGACCTCACGATTATAGATGTGGTGCACAACACACCGATAATCAAGACTCTACTAGACACGGTCTGTAGACACTTTCCGAGGACTAACTGCTCTGATACCACTTTGTCACGACCCGACCGGGCGCGGCGGTGCCCTACAGGCACCCGCCGGTATACATCATAGAATAGCGGCGGAACATACACAACATACAAAAAAACTTGACAAGAACCAACAGCAAAGCTGGCGATAAGGCCACCTTCCGTAAAATATACTCAATCCAGAAATAGAACGAGACATTTTTCTTTTCTTTACATCAATCCACAATGTGACTCTGCACCTTAAGAATAACAACTCTGGCGGGACGGGGCCCGCCATACCACTGAATGTACAACAACCGACAATACCGGGGATAAGCCTCGAAATGAAGGAGTTTCTCAACGGTGAACAGTGATCCCGAGGCGAGGATCGCAACTGTACTTTACTGCGGCGTGAGCGGCCCGAAGAGGTCGATCTGGCAATGTACCAAATATGTGGCGAAAATCTTGTAATGAAATCATAAGTCTAAAATAAAGCGGAGACATGTATGATTACTCAATTAACGATAATCGTGCCTTACTAACAATGAGAGTAAATAGGAGTATACTTACAATATAAAGTAGGAGGCTCGCGATCAAAGCAGACCACCCGCTGCGATGTCATTAAGCAATCCTATTCCGGGACTATTTCACCGCGTAGATCGCGTGGACGCGTGAGGTATTCCTCGCATAGTCAGTACCGCCGCGTGGGACTATTTCACCCGCGTAAGCCCATAAGGACTCGCGTGAGGTATTCCTCGCATCATGGGTAGCAAATCCACGGAAACAGTGGTATAACGTCTTGGGGTTTACCGCCATTTATACTCTTACCAAGGCGGTGGTATAACGTCTTGGGGTTTACCTCATTTATACTCTTACCCTAGCTCAACGGCCATCATACATAACATAAGCTCTTACGGCTTATCATACAATAAATAAGCAAGTTAAGAAATCCCACAACTTCTTATTAGCCTTATTCATATACATTCTCATTTTAGTTTACTTAAGGCACTAACATGTCATTATAAAATCCGGGAATTTAACCCAAAGTACTACGTACTTCTATTCTTTTAAAAATGACTCTTTTTCATATATAACTTCCAAGATACTAATAACCGTAGTATCAAGTCATAACTACTTTTCAAGACAAGTCACGATACCTTTTAGAAATACATTTAGGCTTCTAAATCAAGTGACTTCTTTCCTTTAAAACCTTAGGCAATTGATGCCTTAAATCAAATTTCCTTTCAATAAATCAAGCCATTTATCTTTCCATAAAACCAATATAACCAACTCCCCATAAAGTCGTTATATTCACTTTATGCATTAGTCAAGTACAATTTCCTATCCAAGGGACTTATACGTTTAAAACGAAACAAGTATCGCATACTTTAAAACTCTTCAAGTCCCTTAACATACTTAAATTACTTAGAGTAAACCACTCTTTAAACTTTCCATAAAAACAAGTATCAAAATACTTTCAACATACTTAAAGTCTCTTAACTTTGAAAACCAAGATATCCTTAACATTTAAACAAGTGAGTTAATTCCCTAACTCAATCAACTTGGACATTCTTAAAATAAGCCAAGGATGTCAAATGGACTAGATTGTCAAAATCTTGTACGTCTACCGTACTATATACGTGAAACTAGTCATGCTCAAAAGATAGGAAAAGTTCCACATACCTCTTCGGGTCAAACCACTTGTCAAGTACAAATTCCCGCCCGTAGTATGTCAACCTATAATATTCACAATACGTCCATTAAGGCCTTACTTCAAACGTAGAATATTATAAGTGTTAAGTCTCTAAATTCTCTGAAAAATCAGACAAGACCTCCTTTGTTTTTACTAACTTTGCCACCTTTTCCAAGGTCGAAATACAATAATCAAACAACCCCAATTGGCTCACAACAATAAAGAAGGTAATCCAATGCAAATGAATAACCAAACAGCCCCAATTGGCTCACAATAATATAGAAGGTAATCCAATGCAAATGAATAACCAAACAATTTGATTGGCTCACAATAATATGTAGGTAATCCAATGCAAATGAATAACCAAACAGCCCCAATTGGCTCACAATAATATAACAATACCAATTCTTATTCAATTTCCATTTCAATCCAAATGGTTTAGTATAACATGATATCAAGCCGCAATCGATTACAACTACTACAATTCTCAAGTAGGTAAACATGCGACGATTCTAAATTAACGACCAAAATTGCATTTCAATTTCAAAAGGCTAATCATGTCATTTTCGGTTCTAGGCTTCTACAATCCATGTCACTTATCAAACTTCATAACACAAATCAAATGATCACTTCTAACTTATAATAACGTGGAATCTTCAATTACAAAAGTAAAACGAAGATTATACCTCAATTAGCCCAATTATGATCCAAGATCACAAGTCGCTCCTTAGCAACTTTAACTCCTCCTTTCGACGTTCCAATCCACTCCAAGCAACCCTTAGAAGCTTAAGAATAACTCATCTTCAAGTTCCAACTTCAAAATTGAATAACCCTTTAGGTTTTCGCCTTGCGACTAATACGAAAACGCCTCTTTTCCGAAATCTTTCTTTTGAGAAAACCTTACAATACTCTTAGGAACCTTGGTTTAAAGTGGGGGAATTATTGGACAAGAATTGGAAATTTTCCTCTTGGAAACTTGTCAAAACCGTGAGCTTCCATAGTGAGCAAGACAAGATTTCAAATTTTTTTCTAAGTGTAGAGAATGACAAAGTCTTGCTACTAGTAAGCTTATATAACAAAATGGAAGGTCTAGATTAGTACATATGGATGGCTCGGATGTGTTTCACATGGATCTTGCCCAAGTGGCCCTTGGACTTTTAGTCAACAATGTCAAGCTAAGTCATTTGCAAGACTTGTCTTCCTAACAATGGTCAAATGACCCTTTTGTCCTTGATAAATTTCGTCCAAGACAACATAAGGGGGGTGACACGTGTCGCCCTCCCATTAAATCACAATATTTCGTTTTCCGACAAATCCAAAATTCCGATAAATTTTACTCGTCTCAAACCTTAACATTTGAGTTCTTACGTACGTTCTTAAAAACATATCCTGGAATTTCCGGGGTGTAACACAATTAACCTTACTGTAAATAAGTTTTCAATGTCAACGACGATCCATAAGATTCAAATAAAAATTCTTTCTTTCAATTTTTCGTCCTTCTCGCTTGTAAGTGTTATAACTCTTAAACTGTAACCCCAAATAAGGCATTTCCTGCGCCGAATCGAAACTAATATGGGGACCTATCACTATATCAAGTTTTCTCTAAAAATTACTTAGTGTAACTAATACAAATTCACAAAAGAAACAACCCTATGAAAAAATGTCTCGCCAGATTATTTTAAAAAAGGACACAATCTTAAAACAGTCATAACTTTTTATCTGTAAGACAGATCGTTCTCCGTAAGGTCTCAAACTATCAATAACATGGAAAACTAGACCTTATATTTAGCACAAACTAGAACTTATATTTCATCCCATTCTAATAAGGATAACTTAGCGAAAACAATTTGTAATCACTATAACTCAAACTTGTTACAAGATAATACTATATCAATAATTCATCACAAGTTATACTACACCCTTTTTATCTTTTTTTCATGATTTCCTTCCAAAATTATATTATGTTTTAACATGCATTGTAACTCAACCAAATGATTTTACTAAGAATTTGTGAGTGAGATAACTCACATTTGTTCCTTCATAATTTTTATCACACTTTCACTATTCTCCTTCTTGCACACTTGATCTTTTCCCAACATTGCTCTTGGATAACAAAAACTTCACCAAAAGGGCAAAGTTTTGTCCAAGAATGTGAGGGGAGATGAGAGGTTTTCCTTTGAAGTTTTTGACTTTTGAGATATAGTGAAACGTTGAGTGTTTGAGTCTTACAAAACACCTAAGTAAGGAAGACCTAGAGGGATATCCAGATCTAGTAGAAGTCTAAGTTAGATATAGCTCTTCTACTTCAAATAAGAGAGTGTTTTTAAAATATTCCCTTTTTTAAAAAACATTCGGGACTTTACACCCATAAAACACCTAGACCCGTTTCCAAGCACAACCACCTGAAATAGCCACCAAACACCACCTTATCCGATCAAACTAAGAACCCGAGAACCCCATCTTTTGTGTCCAATTTTGGGTTGACCCAAATATCACCAATACCCGACCCACTTACCAAACATCAATCCTCCTTACTTACATCACCAGGGAATGTATCTCACGATGCAGGAACAGAGTTTCAGGATTGACAGATCAGTTTGCTAGGATTTTTATGTATCATTTATTTCTGAGCTCTATCTCATTCGGGGTGATATTATTTGTTTATGTTATGTTATGTCATGTCATAGAGTAAATCTATGCCGAAGCCTTATCCCAGTAAAACAATTTTAGTGGTCAGACTCATATTCAGAGGTTTCATAGACTATTTTAGCATGTCATGTGAGATATTCAAACTATTTGTGTTTTGAATTACTTATGCTCTTATATTTTTCAGATAATATATTTTAGTATTCAGATTTATATATTTTAAAAAATTATTTTATGATATTAGATGTCCATGTTGATCCAGCAAGTCATGAGGTTCACTCGGTTACATGTAGTTAGGCACCAAGTGTCGTGCTACGCCCATATCATGTACATGGCAATGACAACCTGGTTCTTGACGGAATCATTCATAAGCTCTGGGTTCTATTTATGTTCTTCTAAACTCTTGAGTTTTTCTCAAGGATGGCATGTGTATTTACCAACCTCTTTCTCTTATATTGGAGTTCTTCAAAGGCACTAATGAAAATATGAGTCACATTTTCAAGCTTCTCTCTTGTGTAAGTGTGAATCTCATATTTTATGTCAATGAAGTTTACCTCAACATCGTCATCTTCTAAGTCTGAGTTTGAGTTAGCCATAAAGGCAGTGCATCCTTCATATCCAAATCTTTTATTTTCACCAAGGATCTATTTGAGATTTCTCTCTCGTCTTCATCCTCACTTCATGAGTTTCCTACAACAACTAACTCATTTCTCACAATTTGGTTAGTCTGACCAGTGCTCACTCTGTTTTTAGGAACGTTTTCCTTACTTCTATTGTCAGGTTCACTTCTTCTTATGTCATCTTTTTTATTTGTACATTCTCTCACAAAGTGATCTGTACTCACACAACTAAAGCATCCATCTTGATTTCATTTATCAGATGTTTTCTATCTTGACGGGCCTCCTTTATTTAAAAATTCTCCTCTTCCGATGAATTTTGAAATCTTCTGGTGAGTAGTGTCATATATTCTTCAACAAGATCCTGCCTATAGGTAGCCGCAATGACCATTTTCACCTCTTTGGTTGAGGAAATATTCTTCTAATCATGTAGTTTCCTCATCTCATAGGTTTTAAATTTCCCATGAGTTCTTCCATTGTGATTGCTTCCATGTCTTTTTTCTCAATGATGGAATTGACTTTTTGTATCCCATGAGTTAGGTAGAATGTGAAGCAGTTTAATTATTTTTGCTTGAGGAATGTCCACAAGAGTCTAGTTCATCGGTTATGTCGGTGAACCTGTTGAACATCTCTTAGATGGATTTTCTCTCTTTCGTCTTGAACAACTCATACTGCCTGTTTAATATGGAGATTTTTTAATTTCTTACCTAACATGTTCCTTCATGTCCAATTTGTAAGGTGCCCCACACTTTTTTGTTTGTTTTGGAAGGGGAGATTTTATTGTACTCGTCAGGTTCGATGTCATAAATAAGTAACTTCTTAATCTTAGCATTTTTTTAATGGCCTGATAGTCTTTGTCCATATAATCTTTTTTTTCTTTATTGGAGGACGTTGTTCATTTCTCGTCTATCACCAATGTAATAATGGAACCTTTTGTGATAATTTTCCATATTTTGGGATCTTCACCTACGATGAAGTCTTCTATTATTTCTTTCCATGAGCCATAGATTTGCAGTTGAAGCATGGTAGTCTTGTAGATGATTGACTTTCTTGTACTCCAGAAGGTGCAACCATCTTTTAAGGTGCTAGCGTATGTAGAAAAATCCAGCTCCGATATCACTTATTAGGATCTGACTATTTCATATGCACTCAAAGAATCAGGTTTTTTGAGAAACTATGCTAAAAGGTAAATTGCAGAATATAAATAAACAAAAAAAAATTAGCGTGAAAACACTCTTTGCTCATAGGAGGAAAAATCATGACCTGCCCTGCAGAATTTTCCCAGACACTTCACTAAATGAGCCCAACAAATGTAAAGAATACAATCTCGCTTGTAATACCTAAGGTAATGTTCTAAACATTTCTTCTTCTATTCTCTTAATACTCAATAGTTCCTCTCTGCTAGCAATACTTCAATGACTCTACATAGTCAAGAAGCCCCTCACAACTCGATACAAACACCTATTACACAATTCTCACAAAGGTAAATAGATGGAACCACACCTATAACCTAACTATTACAACAAAAGAACATAATAATCAATCTTGGTAATTTCTGGTTCTTCGTCGATATGTAGTTGGATCTCTAGAGATTCAGGTGTTGACTCTCAAATCACCTTTGGCCTCACTTGGATAGTTCTGATTGTGGTTAAACTCCAAAACTTGTTCGTGTTGTGTTTATATTGATGTAGTTACCAAAGGACTTTTTCGAATCTAACCAAGTATTGGTTTTATAATTGCACCCGAAAATCAATCCTTGTTTGACTTGGATCTCATTCTTTCCTTGTAAGCGCGTTGGCTTATCCTTTTCGTACTTCAATGCTAATTTACATGTATTGAGTTTATAGTAGTATTTTCATAACTTTGAAATTCTACCTTTCATCAAATAGGAATGAGTGAATAATTCAAATATCACAGTTGGTATGAAATATCTTCTCGACAGTTTTCAGTGTTTCTTGATAAGGATCAGTTCCTCTATTGTTATGACTGCTTCATTTAATCATTTGGATATATGTTTGGACTTCTGATTCTTCAATGTCTTCCTTATATCTCCTTGTATTTGATTTTCTTCTCGATACATTATTTGTCAAATCATTAAACATTATTTAAAGCTCTGCAATATCACTGAGTCAACAACTATTCAACACAAACATTGCTTTTGATTTTGCAAGTGAAGCCATTTTTAACACTTTCTCAGAATTGCCTAGTGCATTTAGGAGCATTGTGAACTTCAATAAGAATCAAACTCCAACTCTCAAGATCAGGGCAATACAAAAGAAGACATCAAATTGAAGGATGATATCTTTGTGAATAGAGTAACTATCAAATATTGATAGGGTTTCATTGTGTGGTATTAGGTATGCTTATCCTATTGGAATTCTGTCAATATAGGACAATGTCTACACATAAAAATATCTAATAGAAAGGATGAATGCTCAGTACCTGCATATCTTGGTGCAAAGAAGCAACTTCTTCAGTTTTACTGTGAGATTTAGATGTCGATGTAGATGAGTTTGTCTCAGATGCTATTTAAGGGGTTTGGCTTAAGATTCATACATTGTACTTATGAGAGCTTTGAGGTGCTTCTACATAATATTAGCAAAAGAAGTTGCGAGGACACATCTTTACTGCAACATTTTACAATCAGCTAGTTGATACACTCTTAGATCATAGATTTTCTTTTGTTTCACTTGTAGTTACTTTTTCTTTTCTCTTATTTTATGTATGACTCTTTTTATTTTTGTCATGACCAGAATCGGAGGGTCGCGATGGGCATCCGGATCCCACCCGCCGGGTACCGCCATTCGTACTTTTAACATCTAATCATAATTAAATACGGACTAAGGCCGACAAGAACATACAAGTCTACTACACCTACAGGACACCATCTACAAGCCTCTCAAGAGTATGGGATATCAAAAGGTCGGGACATAGCCTCGCCATACCTGTATACGCATATCTAAAAATTACCGTACTAAAATAGACCGACATTCCGAAACAAATGAAGTGCTCCAAAATCAGTTGACCTACAACCTACTAATGTGGATCGTCTCCTTGCCTACGTGAACCTGAGGGCATGAAATGCAGCGTCCCTCGACAAAAGAGACATCAGTACGACTGTTAGGCCGATTTCCAATTGCTCACGCAAGTGTACGTATCGTCACAAGTAATATAGTCTGTTAAGACCGAATATCATCCTCAGAGACTGGTTTCTAATTACTGAACATCTATTCTAGGTTATCTATTTGACAAACGATAAGTTGATTTGGTTGTTATCTAACACTAGTAGAGTAATTGCACGAATTAAACTAAATTATTGAGGTTTAATCAGTTATGAAGGAATTAGGGCTTCCAATATCCTCAACTATCCACTCTTTTCAATCCTTAATGCAACTAAATGACATCTTCTTCTACGTTAAGATAGTGGTTAACTAGACTGTCTTATATTTCGGTTAGGATATATAATCGCTCAACCCCAGTGCAGAAACCTTCTATATTTCTATGATAGGTTTTACCACATAGGAGGATTAAGAACAATAACATATAATGCTACACAAGTATCGGGGTACTTTCGTCCGCGATTTTAACTTATGTCTATTCAATTACAGCATATCCAAATCTCTCCTCTCGGTTCTTGATTCGAAAATATAGATTATGATAATTAGTGGTCAATTAACTATCAAACATTCATACTAATATTGAATAAATCTTAATCCAAGTGAAGAAGAAATCAAACTAATGCATTAATTCATGAAAGAGAGTTTCAAGTGATTCAATAGGAAAGCCCTAATAAAGTGTTTAGCTCCTAGACATAGACATGCTAAGAACTAATATAAATTCAAACATGAACTGAATTGAAAACTAAAGAAAGAAAAATTACATAGAACTAGGTCTCCAATTGTAGCCTCCAAAGTTGTGTTGCGTTCTGAGAGATGGTATGTGATGGATTCCATCCTTAAAATTTGTCTCAAGGGTTTATATATGTTGTCAAAAACGTGTGCCTTGGACCCTTTTGCCCCTTGCCAATTCTATTTCGGACTGGAAATTCCCGCATCGACACCGCGGTCCTGCAGAATAGCACTGTGGTGCCGAAATCTTCGCGCTTCGATAATTATGGCATCGCGATCTGCGGATCGAACGCATCATGCGATCTTTCTTCTGGATTTACCAATTTTCATCTTTTTTGCTTCAGGAGCCTCCTTTTCTGCCCACTTTTCGCTACTTTTCGTCATTTTGCCTTTTTGAACCGCTGTGACTCAAAAGAAAGAAAACGACCCTACACGACACTTATTTATACGAAAATGGAAAAATACTAACTGAAAATGACTCAAAAATCGTATACAAAATACACCTAACAAATACTCTCAAACTTAACCTTTGCTTGCCCTCGAGCAAAGATCAAAACAAAATCAAAGAAACAGAAACAAACAGACTCAAATACTCAAATCAAGTAGCTGCACAAGATTACTTAGAAAGCATGAATGTCAGTTGGGATAATATGTTGGATCATATATAGCATGAATATAGCAATCTAGAATTTCAAGTAAGATATTTCGCAAATTTATTTCAATCATAATCAATGGAAGTATGAACACCTACCCTATGCATGTCAATTTCGTTCCATTTTTCCCAAAGACCTATGGGTCTGTTTACTTGTTATTCTCCACTAATCATAGACATACAATTTAGAGATCTTCAGGACTTTTTAGGGTTGTAATGTAGGCTTAGGCAGGGGTAGGTAAGAGTAGGCATTTAGGCTCAATTTACGTACCATAAGCGTTTTTCTCATTCAACCATTTTGTCCTTCTTTTTGGTATTCTTTTTCGTTCATATCTATCATTCCCCTCTTCTCTTTTTGAGAACATGAAACACATTCTCATAGGCACCCCCAAACTTAAGCTTTTACATCTTTTTCATTGGGGTGCATCAATTTTTCACTCTCTTTTCGTATTTCTTTTTCACACTTCTTTTATCTCAATTTTTCAATTACTGCTTATGACACATAAGGGAATCACAGGGTGTCAAAGAAATAACTTATTTCAGGCTCAAATGGACTGACTAGGGATACAATTTATTGCAAGGTAGGTATTGAATGGTAAGAAGGACTGACAAAGAACTGCATGAATCATCTCCCTAAACATGTACATCTTTAACTATTTCGCCTCAAATAACAAGCAAGTAGACTCATAGACATTTTTCAACCATTTTTTTCATAATTGACACACATAGATTAAGCACAAATATCTCAAATAATTAGATTTTCATGAATTTTAGCATATCTCACTTAAGCACACAGATTTAGCTTCTAATTCCATTACATTATCCCACTTAATTCACTAGGAGTTTTAAGCATTACAGCACGTATGATCATAAAAAAAAAATTGACTCATATAGACACAAAAATTCAATCAAAAAGACTCAAAAACAGACACACAAAAATAAAATAAGAAAGAACAATCCCCCAAACTTAAACGACACATTGTCCCACATGTGTAATGACTCAAAAATTAAAAAGGGACGACTTACAGACAATAACGGCTCAAGATGGTGGCGATGGCGGCGGATGTTGCATTGACCATTGGGTGAACATAGAACTTAAGAATTGGGGATTTTAGGACTTTTTATTTCTGAAATCGCATTTCGGCACCGCGGGCCTGCAGAATGGCACCGTGGTGCAGACCCGATTCCGTATTTTCCACCCTTTTCTTAGTGATTAGTCTCTGATTCCCTCACCTGTCATCAAAACACAACTAAAAATATCATCAAGTGAGATTATTCAAGTTAAACTAATTGCATAATGTAAACCTTAGGTTGTCTCCCAAGTAGCGATGTCTTTAACGTCTTTTAGTCGGACGCAATTAATCTTTACTAGTTCCTAGTGGATCCTTCTGCGAACTACTTGCAATCCGCACAGTTATTGTTGCAGGTCTCACTTCTCCTACAACAATTCTATAGAACGCAGAAAATGGTGGTACTTTTATGCTTTCCCCCAAATCGCCTAATACTTGATTGCATTCAAAATTCCCTATAGTGCAAGGAATAATGAAGCTCTATGGATCTCTAGACTTCTGAGGGTTCTCTTGAGGGTATGGACTTTCTGTTTGGGGATCAACAATGACAGCTAGTGTTGTTTCTTCTATAATGGGTACAGGAAAAAGGAATCCAACAAAGTGAAAAATTGGATTTCAGTAACCCCTTCTTTCTCTACACCAACTATCTCTCTCAATTTCTCATTGCTTTCAACAACTTGTTGCGGTTCAGGTTCCTCCATCTGCTTATCACTCCCCACAACTATGTCTCTAGGCAGGTTTTCTTGCGGTACATTGATCACCATATCCATCAGTTGCCCTATTTGTGTCTCCAAATTTCTGAGGGACACCCTTGTCTCAGCCATAAACTGAGTCTGACACTTGGTGAGCCTGAGTATGGCTGCCTGCAACTCATTTCGATCTTCCTTTGGAACCTGTGGGTGTAACGACTGCCCGGCTGCATCGTGCCTTATCCCGCACCCTAGTGACACAACATCGAGAAAACCAATGGAAAATAAAACTTTAAACAAGAAACAAGATATATGATCATAAACAAAGCCAACCCAACGGTTACCTTCCAATAACATGTATACATACAACTCTTTCAAAACGAATGCTTTAATCCTTTTACAAACCCCGCCCACAACAAAGACTATGCACTTAAGATTTACAACAACTATGACGGACAGGCCCCGCCATACCCCGAATGTACAAGAACCTACAACTCGTGGAACACATACTAAAAGATAAGCCTCCGAGAAACGGAGCTTCCCAAAACGCCGAATCGATATCCTAAGAGCGAGGATCCACGATCGACATTCTACTGCAGATGAACGCAGCCAAGCGAGGTCGATAACAGTACCAAGTATGTGAAATCAGAAATATCAGAATGAAATCATACTAGTCTATATAAAGCGGAGACATGTATGATAACCAAACTACGCTCACAACATAAAAGCGATATATCCGATGTGACTCACGCCAAGCCATCACTCAAATATAACTATGGGTCTCACGCCCACAACATCAATCATGTTCGCATCACGGCCGCATGCCCGACTCGCAGACGGTAGACATGTCCATGATGCAACAATAATACCAATGCCCCACGGCCACATGCCCCGAATTCTACCTCGCAGACACGCCCACGTGACATCAACAATAATATCGGGTGATCAACCCCGCCGCACGCCACATGCCCCGAATTCTACCTCGGTGTAGACATGTCCATGTAACCACAATAACAATATATCGGGTAATCAACCCGACCGCACGGGCCGCGATGCCCCTGGAATCGCGACGGTAGACATGCCCATGTGACATCAACAACAAGACAAGAATCAAAATGGAAACATACCCGTGGAATTCTCCATCACCGCCAAAGACGCCCAAGTAAGTTCTCAACAAGTCGACCACTTCTCTATCGAGATACGCAGAATACGTAAATACCACACTTGCACAACAAAGGCTATCATCACAAGCATAGGCAAGTTTCACAAAGAATAAGCATAGGCAAGTTTCACAACAACAAGCATAGGCAAGTTTCACAACAACAAGCATAGGCAAGTTTCACACAACTCAAAGTACTTTCATTTTATGCCAAGGTCCGGGTTTTAACCCCAAAGTACTACATACGTTAAGTTCTTTTAAAAGAGATCCATTACTTATAAAAGTCACCCGATACCCGTAGTATTAGAATGACCAACCCACATTCCTTTTCAAAATCAAGTAACAACATTTTTTTCCTAAGTTCCAGTTTGCCTAGTTTCAATTACTCAAGCTTCTCATTTTCAAATGGTTTCATAGTTCCCAAACTTAATCACTTGATTCCTTTTAGAACAATTGAGTAACATATGTCATATATGTGAGTAGTTTATTCGTTTATAACGATCTTATTACAAAGACCATGATCTAGAAAATGTAATATCATTTTGTCTCATCTTAGCTTCTATGCAGATGGAGGTTTCATCGGTTTTAATACAACACATCATTATTCAATACATTTTCCTTTATTAACGCTGCAGTGGTCCTGTCGATACACATTCGATTTCAAATCGTGAAACATTATTCCTTTAAAACCAAGTACTCATTACTCACGAATGAGGTTTCACACAACATCCACATTAAAACAAATAAGTTAAGTCTCTTATCTTATAAGATCAAGTCTCTTAACTTCTAACATCAAGAAACCATTTTCACTACATAAGGTCGTTATAACTAACTTCCCATAAAGCTATTATAACACCCTATGTTTTAAACCAACCAAATCACTTAGCACACGTACGCTCACCGCATTACATAGTTCACACATATCATGCTAGAAGAGATAGGAAGAGGTTCACATACCTCGCGACGATTTATCGACAATAAGCAAAATGCTCCAAGTACTACAACCTTGCTAGCCCTTTCCACTCCTCGAGTAAAATACGCTACTCTTAGTACTTTCACCTATAAAGGTCACAAACGCCTATTAACCCCAAAACACAAGTTTCTATCTTTCTACGTAAAATTCAGAAGATTTTCCCGCAACAACAGAAATCTCCTCTCATCGAGGCCGCCACTAAGCCAACCAGTGGGGTACCCACCAAGGCACCACAAAGGGGAGGAGGAGTTCTGGCCAAGACTCTCAAAAGAGGGGATGAGTTGGACGAACTCAACACAAGAGGAGGGAGGATTTTAGGCTTGAAGGTTTCATTGTGGATGAAGAGTTCATCAACATAAAGGGGTATTTATAGCAAAACCAAAGCCAACCAATGGCCAAGATCAAGCCATGTGCAAGGCAAGTGTAAGGCCAAGATCAAGCCAAGTGCACCCTAGACCCTACTCCACAAAACAAGCACAAAACATTGCACAAAACATTGCACAAAACAAGGCCAAAACAAGTACGAATTCGCCCCACTTCGAGCTTCACTTTACCGTCCACTGGCGGTGACAAGTGTCACCTCTCGTTGGTCCAAATGTTTCGTCGCTCTAAAAATCCGCAAAAATACAAAACGACATAGCCGAATTTTCCTCGCAGTTACGCGAAAACGCTTCGCCGAAAACGACTCTAACCGTGTTGTGCACAAATGTCATTCGCTAAGTCACTTAGGCGGGGTGACACGTGTCACCCTCCTATTGGCCCTCAAAAACGCCTTCCAAAAATATCCACAATGGCCAAAATCTCAAAACAAAGCTGGCCCACAAAATCAGAATTTCTCCCGTGGCCCCACGTGACCATTTCCAAAATAAAATCTCAAAATTCTAATATAATCTATGAAGTCCAAATACCAAACTGGGAATCCAATTCCCATTAACGAACCTTTTCTTCACAAATAACCTAAACTTTTCCAGAAAACTCACATCTTTCTTTCTTTTCAAAATTTCTCGCAGACTTCGCACGCACGTCCTCACATACATACCCCGCAACTACGGGTATAACATTCTCCTCCTTAGAAACATTCGTCCCGAATGTTCCTTCTCAAGCCGGATAACGATAAAGTTTCTCTAACAAGTTGCCGACGCCACAGCTTGGCCACGAACTAATCACACGTTCTCTTCTCCCCTAACTCGTTGTACCCTTCTCGAACACTCGAACTCTCCCAGTACGTACCATACTTCAGTCATTACTCCGCTCCCGAAAATCTCTCGAGTCACTACCTCCAAACTTGGTCATCTTACTAACCTCAAACTTCCTTAAGGCCATTCCCGCCTTTACGAACCGCTCTGGTCGAACGCGTCCACGAACTCATACGATGATCATACAAACTGGGCCTAGCATCCTCGTGACCCTACCACCTGGCGGACCACCCAGAACTGACCCCACCCCAAACCGGTTACGGTTGACCCGCAAATGGTCCTCAACCCGACCCCAACCGCGCTAAACTCTTGTTCCCCGATCCGGAACAATCTTACTAATTCACATCATGAAAGCTACCACTTCCATCTCACACTACCCACGGACTTATCACACAAATAAATCCCACGTATACCACTACTCTGATAAGGGTCAAACACAAAATAAATCTTTAACTCAAGACGACCTTACCCCTAAGGTCTCAGTCGTGACATAGTCTAAGGTTCACACTTACCATGCCCCCATACGTATCCTCCCAACTAAGCATGTTTTCTAACTCACAATTAACACAACGCTATTCGTATATAGCACATAATAATGAGACCATCATAACAAGCATACCAAAACTCTAGAGGGTTAAGGATATACCTGAAGCTACCGCCCACTCTAATCATAGCTCACTGCAGGCGCATAATCGTAGGCGCGATGAACCAGCCATCGATCCGTAGGTGAGTCGTAACATCCGTATACCCTTGGTGACAGCTCGCAAATGGCCCCGCTGGCCGCAAAAATAACAAGCTCCCCGCACCACGACACTCCCGAAATGCGTCTACCACATCGACCACACCGGTAGGGTGACCGCATCCGCCAACACCCTTACTTCCTCGAAACTCAACCTCGAGCTCGACCGCTCCGAATACTCTGGAGGTTGTGGAGATTGTGGAGGACCACTCTGCACTGGCGGAGGTACAAAACTAGTATGCTGCTGAGGCGGTCCGCCTCGAAAGTCAACAAAGGACCCTGTTGTTCTGGCCCTCTTCTGCTGATCTTGGTCATTCCGACGAACTCTCCGTGCCTCACATCCCAGCAGATGAGCTCGCACGCGGCAATGTCCATGCCCTGAAGAGCTACTCCCGAACACGCTCGACATGTAATCATCGAGCCAGAACATATCGGTGCACTCGATCCTCCATACTAGCTACCAATGCCGGGACGCACGCCAATGAGTCGAACTCACATTGTACTCCCGAACCGCGCCGCTCGCCTAAGCATCAAAATCTGCCTGCGTTCTCCTCATCCGCGGAGGCAAGAAGTGCGTGAGGAAAGCCCCCAAAACTCATCCCATACCGCTGGAGGTGCATGCTCTCCCGAAAGCTCCTATGAATCAAACCAATCGATCACGCAGATCACGCACCGATGCGAACCAAAGGTCACACTCGGTCTCAAGCCTTGATCACCCGCGTGATCGGTCAGAATCGCCGGATGAACTCCTCGCGATCATCCTCGTGCCTCGACCCATAAAACTCGCGGCTACAACTCAAAAAGTCCCGTAGCCTCAAACTATCAGCTCACGGGTGCACCACGCGCGCTGAATCGAACCGTGATCCAAATTTATCTCATATCGCCACGACTCGCCATCAATCGCCATCTTCTTGTAACCCATTTCTCCGCCTGCATCGTGGACCGAGGCTCGTGTATCGCGGTCTCGCAGCATCGCCGCGCTTCTAAACTCTTTGGCTGGGCGGCCACAAAACCCGCTGCTCAAGCACAACTCGTGTTGTCCCGACTGCGCCTCGCATTCTCTCAGATCTCACTAGCAAGACCTCGGCCGCTTGCCCTTCTCTCGCTCGCCGCTCTGCGCGGAGGCATAACTGGTAAAAACGAGATACGTCAGAAGGGTCCAACTTACAACACATCTCTAAGGCACGATCTCGGAATGAGAAGAATGGAAACCAATCCTAAATGTCTTGCAGCCTCCTGATTATAGATGTGGTGCAGAACACATCGATAATCAAGACTCTACTAGACACGATCTGTAGACACTTTCCGAGGAGTAACTGCTCTGATACCACTTTTGTCACTTTGCCGAAAGGTTCTAGTGTCACTCCGGCGACCCAACAAATGGTACCGGACTGCATGCGATCCCTGAGGTTTGGACCTTCTCAGGACGTGCCATACGGAGAGCCACTTGGTTCGTTCTCGCGTGAGATGCCTCGCCTCTTTATACGCTCACTCGGCGAGGTCAAGATAACAGTACCAAGTATGTGAAATCAGAAATATCAGAATGAAATCATACTAGTCTATATAAAGCGAGAGACATGTATGATAACCAAACTACGTCACAACATAAAAGCAAATATATCCGGGGACTCACGCCTCAAGCCATCACTCAAATATAACTATGGGTCTCACGCCCACAACATCAATCATGTTCAGATCACGGCCGCATGCCCGGACTGCAGACGGTGTAGACATGTCCATGATGCAACAATAATACCAATGCCCCACGGCCACACGCCCTGCACTCTACCTCTACAGACACGCCCACGTGACATCAACAATAATATACTTGGTGATCAACCCCGCCGCACGCCACATGCCCCTAATTCTACCTCGTAGACATGTCCATGTAACCACAATAACAATATATCGTAATCAACCCGACCGCACGCCGCGTGCCCCGGAATCGTGACGGTGTAGACATGTCCATGTGACATCAACAACAAGACGAGAATCAAAATGGAAACATACCCGTGGAATTCTCCATCACCGCCAAAGACGCCCAAGTAAGTTCTCAACAAGTCGACCGCCTCTATCGAGATACGCGGTATACGTAAATACCACACTTGCACAACAAAGGCTATCATCACAAGCATAGGCAAGTTTCACAAAGAACAAGCATAGCGAGTTTCACAACAACAAGCATAGGCAAGTTTCACAACAACAAGCATAGGCAAGTTTCACACAACTCAAAGTACTTTCATTTTATGCCAAGGTCCTGGTTTTTAACCCCAAATTACTACATACTTTAAGTTCTTTTAAAAGAGATCCATTACTTATAAAAGTCACCCGATACCCGTAGTATTAGAATGACCAACCCACATTCCTTTTCAAAATCAAGTAACAACATTCTTTTCCTAAGTTCCAGTTTGCCTAGTTTCAATTACTCAAGCTTCTCATTTTCAAATGGTTTCATAGTTCCCAAACTTAATCACTTGATTCCTTTTTAGAACAATTGATTAACATATGTCCTATATGTGAGTGGTTTATTCTTGTTTATAACGATCTTATTACAGTAGTCATGATCTAGAAAATGTAATATCATTTTGTATCATCTTATCTTCTATGCAGATGGAGGTTTCTACCGGTTTTAATACAACACATCATTATTCAATACATTTTCCTTTATTAACGCCGCAAATGTCCTGTCGATACACATTCTCGATTTCCAAATCAAGAAACATTATTCCTTTAAAACCAAGTACTCATTACTCACGAATGAGGTTTCACACAACATCCACATTAAAACAAATAAGTTAAGTCTCTTATCTTATAAGATCAAGTCTCTTAACTTCTAACATCAAGAAACCATTTTCACTACATAAGGTCGTTATAACTAACTTCCCATAAAGCTATTATAACACCCTATGTTTTAAACCAACCAAATCACTTAGCACACGTATCGCTCACCGCACTACATAGTTCACACATATCATGCTAGAAGAGATAGGAAGAGGTTCACATACCTCGCGACGATTTATCGACAATAAGCAAAATGCTCCAAGTACTACAACTCTAGCCACTTTCCACTCCTCGAGTAAAATACGCTACTCTTAGTACTTTCACCTATAAAGGTCACAAACGCCTATTAACCCCAAAACACAAGTTTCTATCTTTCTACGTAAAATTCAAAGACTCTCCCGCAACAACAGAAATCTCCTCTCTATCGAGGCTGCCACTAAGCCAACTGGTGGTACCCCACGGCCAAGGCACCACAAAGGGGAGGAGGAGGCCTCGGCCAAGACTCTCAAAAGAAGGGGATGAGTGGACGAACCCAACACAAGAGGAGGGAGGGATTTTAGGCTTGGAAGGTTTCATTTGTGGATGAAGAGTTCATCAACATAAGTGGTATTTATAAGCAAACCAAAAGCCAACCAACGGCGAGATCAAGCCATGTGCAAGGCAAGTGTAAGGCCAAGATCAAGCCAAGTGCACCCTAGACCCTACTCCACAAAACAAGCCACAAAACATTGCACAAAACATTGCACAAAACAAGGCCAAAACAAGGCATGAATTGCCCCACTGAGCTTCACTTTACCGCCCACTCGGCGGTGACAAGTGTCACCTCTCGTTGGTCCAAAATGTTTCGCCGCTTCGAAAAATCCGCAAAAATACAAAACGACATAGCCGGAATTTTCCTCGCAGTTACGCAAAACGCTTCGTCGAAAACGACTCTAACCGCAAAGGTGTTGCACAAATGTCATTCGGCTAAGCCACCTAGGCGGGTGACACGTGTCACCTCCTATTGGCCCTCAAAAACGTCTTCCGAAAAATATCCACAATGGCCAAAATCTCGAAAACAAAGTGGGCCCCACAAAACCGTAAATTTCTCCCGTGGGCCCCACGTGACCATTTCCGAAAATAAAATCTCAAAATTCTAATATAATCTATGAAGTCCAAATACCAAATCTGGGAATCCAATTCCCATTAACGAACCTTTTTCTTCACAAATAACCGGAAACTTTTCCGCCGAAAACTCACATCTTTCTTTCTTTTCAAAATTTCTGCCGTACTCTCGTACGTACGTCCTCACATACATACCCTGCAACTACGGGGTATAACAGTGGGTTAGGTTGTTGTTGTTGATTCCACTGCCCCTGATAGTAGTAGTAGTAGTCCATACGCCTTCTTTTTTTTCTTTCTTTACACTGATTTTTCCTACAAAATAAGAAAAGCAACAAAAACAGATAAAAAGATGCTTGCATGAACAAGTTAAAAACTTGTTCATGGAGCAACCAAATTAGAAAGAATAGATGATTCGTTATTAAAAGCACGTCAGTCCCCGGCAACGGTGCCAAAAACTTGTTAGGCCGATTTCCAATTGCTCACGCAAGTGTATGTAACGTCACAAGTAATATAGTCTGGTAAGACCGAATATCATCCTCAGAGACTGCTTTCTAATTACCGAACATCTATTCTAGGTTATCTATTTGACAAACGATAAGTTTATTTGGTTGTTATCTAACACTAGTAGAGTAATTGCAAGAATTAAACTAAATTATTGAGGTTTAATCAGTTATGAAGGAATTAGGGCTTTCAATATCCTCAACTATCCACTCTTTTCAATCTTTAATACAACTAAAATGACTTCTTCTTCTACATTAAGATAGCGGTTAACTAGACTGTCTTATATTCCAGTTAAGATATATAATCGCTCAACCCCAGTGCAGAAACCTTCTATATTTCTATGATAGGTGTCTATTCAATTACAACATATTCAAATCTCTCCTCTCGGTTCTTGATTCGAAATCATATAGATTATGATAATTAGTGATCAATTAACTATCAAACATTCATACCAATATTGAATAAATCTTAATCAAGTGAAGAAGAGATCAAACTAATGCATTAATTCATGAAAGAGAGTTTCAAGCGATTCAATAGGAAAACCCTAATAAAGTGTTTAGCTCCTAGTCATAGACATGCTAAGAACTAATACAAATCCAAACATGAACTGAATTAAAAACTAAAGAAAGAAAAATTACATAGAACTAGGTCTCCAATTGTAGCCTCCAAAGTTGTGTTGCGTTCTGAGAGATTATATGTGATGGATTCCATCCCTAAAATCTATCTCAAGGGTTTATATATGTTGTCAAAAATGTGTGCTTTGGACCCTTTTGCCCCTTGCCAATTCTATTTCGGACTGGAAATTCCCGCATCGGCACCGCGGTCCTGCAGAATGGCACCGTGGTGCCGAAAGTACTGTGGCTTCTCAGTAATTATGGCATCGCGGTCCTGCAGTCTTTCGTCCGGATCTACTAATTTTCGTCCTTTTTGCTTCGGGAGCCTCCTTTTCTACCCACTTTTCGCTCTTTTTCGTCATTTTACCTTTTTGAACCGCTGTGACTCAAAAGAAAGAAAAACGACCCTACATGACACTTATTTATACGAAAATGAGAAAAATACTAACTGAAAATGACTCAAAAAGCATATACAAAATACACCTAACAACGACTGATATACTGAGTATGTCATGAATGAATAATAGCATAACAGGGATGTAACAATAATTGAAATAGAAACAACTGACCAATAGTAAATACCTAAATGTCATACACAATGCAGTATACATATACATTAGCCTCATCGGTATCTTCCTTACCGTAACAGCCTTTGTGGGCATCATTTTGTATCGGCCTCTGTGGGCATCATTTTATATCGGCCTCTGTGGGCATAATATGTCTTAATATCATACATGATGCAAATGTGGTAATACATATATGTTGGCCACAGAAGGGCATCTTCCTTGCCAATCATATATATATATATTGGCCCTTCATAAGGCATTTTCCTTCATGTTAAGCCACACAGACTAGCCATACATGCTTTATCATTATCATATATCAGCTAATCAGGTGGTCTGTGTATCTCATTTCTCATCCCCAATATATGGTCTAGCGTAAAAGCATGAATGCAATGCAAATGTATGAATGACAATAAAATATTCTGAACTTATCGGATGACATAATACCTCTAACACTGTGAATATCAACATATTTTTTGTATGCCTCAATAAGGACTTAGGGACATATTTAGACATACTTTCAACATAAGAATCAATAATATGAACATTCCTTCACTACTAAGAGTATAGTAATTTATGAAACATTACCATGGTTACGTTCCGTTACATGAAACATGCCAAAAAAAGAAACAATTTGCCTTAACATACCTCGATAAGTGGAGAACACTTTAACTAGCACTTTCGAGTTCTTGAATGAATTCGTTAAATTCTCGAATTACCTTCACCAAAATAAGAATTTTTGGCTGAGTATAACACTGAATCAAAGAAATGAAAAGAGAAACTTTGTTTTCCAAGTTGAACAAAATGAGAGGGTTGTATTTGTTTTCCAAGTTGAATGAAATGAGAGGCTGCTAAAACACTCACATTTCCCCCCTTTTTTAACTAATTGCATTCTACATATATTGCTTATGATTCTCGAAAAGGTTGTTGTCTATATCTTTTTCATTAAGACATAAAATCAGCCATGCATTCTTAGGATAGGACACCTAACAAATTTCATAACCTAGTCATTTTATGTGATTTCCCTAAGCCTACACGTGGAGACACCCACTAAACTTTGTCCCTCCTCCATTAATTCATACACATAATTAATCAATCACACACATAATTGATTTTTGATCTCAATTCACTTAAATCTGGATAACTTATAAGACATTCATATACTCAATGTCATAATTTGCAACATGACACTAGTCCATAACCTATTTGTGCAAGCATAAAATTTATTTCTGCTCCCTATCGTCACACTTGTTACGTCCAAAATTATTTCGAGATTTTATACTTTTATATGTTAATCTCTTTATTAGCATACGTAACCATAACATAAATTCCCCGAGGCTCGGGTCCACTTGCCTACGTTTAGGTGCTCACATTTATCTCTGGGATGTTACATCTTTCTCCCCTTAGAAACATTCATCCTCGAATGTTGCGGTGACTTAGCTAATCCCCGTCATGTAGCTAGTGAATACAACTACCATTTTTCTTCACGGCCGTGTTTAATACCCTCACACTCTTGAACTTCTTCTTCGCTGAAGGCATCACTGGAATTATAAACGCGAGACGGATTAGGAATGAAATGCTTATAACTCGGTTCTACTGCACGATTTTGAAGATGAAAGAATAGAAACCATCCCTAAATGTCAAATAGCCTCATACTTATAAGTATGGTGCACAACATATCCATAAACAAGACTCTACTAGATACGGCTTGTAGACTCTTCAAGATAGACGACCCAATCCGGAGGGCCGCGGCAAGTACCCGGATACCGCTATTCGTACATTTAACATCTAATCATAACTAAATACGGACTAAACCGAAAGAAAATTATGTGAAATATGTATCCAAAAAATTAACTTATACATATCCATACCAAGGCTGATAAGGTCATACAAGTCTAATACACTCACATGACACAATTTACAAGCCTCTCAAGAGTATACGACATCAAAAGGTTTGGAAAGGACCCCGCCATACCCGTATACACATATGCAAAAATTACCGTACTAAATTAGACCGACACTCTAAAACAAGGGGAGTACTCCAAAATCTGTTGAACTGTCTTCGACTCTTTTTCTCGTTAGAGACCACCAACGTCTTGGGGCTAAGCTCAAGGAACTTCAACCTACTAACGTGGATAGTCTCTTCGCCTACGTAAACTTACGGGCATGAAACACAATGTCCCCCGACAAAAGGGACGACAGTACAACTGATGTACTGAGTATGTCAGGCATGAATAATAGCCTAACAGGGATGTAACAATAACAGAAATAGAAACAAATGACCAGTAGTAAATGCCTAAATGGCATGCACAATGAAGTATACATATACATCAACCTCATCGGCATCTTTCTTACCATAACAACCTATGTGGGCATCATTTCATATCGACCTCTGTGGGTATAATGTGTCGAAATGTCATACATGATAAATATGTGGTAATACATATATACTGGCCACACAAGGGCATCTTCCTTCCCAATCATACATATATATATTTTGACTCTTCATCAGGCATCTTCCTACATATTAAGTGTAACATTCAGAAATTTTGGACAATAATTTGAGCACCTAGATGTAGGAAAGTAGACTCGGGCCTCGGAAAACTTATGTTATATTTGTGTATTCTAATAAGAGATT
This sequence comes from Przewalskia tangutica, assembly GCA_029844215.1. NCBI lineage: Eukaryota > Viridiplantae > Streptophyta > Magnoliopsida > Solanales > Solanaceae > Przewalskia > Przewalskia tangutica. The sequence goes on from CM056729.1 coordinate 45,281,920, forward strand.
AGTATACAAAAGGATGCAGTCTCGAGATAATTTTGGATGTAACAAGTGTGACGATGGGGATCGGGAATAATTTGATGTGCGCATAAAAGAGGTTATGAACTAGTGTCATATTAGGATTATGACATTGGGTATAGGCAGGTCTAATAAGATGTCAAGGTTTAAATGAATTGGGATCACAAAATTAATTATGTGTGTAATTGATTAATTGCGGGCTGGACTATTAATTTTAAGTTGGGAACAAAGTTTAGTGGGTTGTTACGTGCAACATGTAGAGTAATCTACCTAATGACTAAGGTAGTAAACTAAATAGGTGGAAATGATGTGCAGAGTTCTGGCTATGTGTTAGCTGGATGAGTATAAAAGTGGATGCAAACACTTATACCTGCAAGTTTTCTTAGCTCGATCTGGGAATGCTATCTAATGGAGAGTGAGCTTGGAAGAAAGAAAACAATATGTGTTGTTTATTTTGGTCTCCTGTTCTAATTGGTTTCTTTGGGCTTATCCGTAAGTCCTCTCATTGAAACATTTTACAAATGTTGTGGTAACGAACGTTCCAGCAAGTAGAAAATATTAAAAAAGGGCTACTTACATTATTAATCGAGGTATGTTAAGGTAAATTATTTCATTCTTTTGGCATGTTCCATATAACGAAACGTAATCGTGATATTGCTCCATAATTTATTCTACTCTTAGTAGTTAAGAAATGTTCATATTATTTATTTCTATATTAAAAGCATGTCTAAATATGTTGGCCAAAGGGGAAAAGATATTATGTCACCCAAGATGTGTTATTGTCATTCATGTATTTTCATTTGCATTGGATTCATATATTACTCTGGACCACTTGTGTTATGCACACTACTATATGGTAAATATTATATATATATATATATATATATATATATATATATAGGGTATATGGGGTAAAGAGGAAAAGGAGTTATACACGCACACCACCTGCAGCTGGTACAGATTATCACAAAAGAGCCCTAAGAGGTCATATATCGAGCATGTGTGGCCAAAATGGATGCCTGTGTGGCCAAGACGATATGAATGCATGTGTGACTAGGTAGGAAAATTCCTGTGTGGTCATTAGTATACCGCATTTGCATTGCATAACATTTAGGCATATGTATTAGGGTCATAGAGGTATTTATTGTTGGTCAGTTGTTCCTATTTCAGTTGTGATTATATCTCTGTTATATTATTATTCATGCCTGACATACTCAGTCCGTCATATTGATGTCCCTGTTGTCAGGGGACGCTGTGTTTTATGCCCGCAGATTCACATAGGCAAGGTGACGATCCACGATAGTAGGTTGCTGATTCAACAGACTTTGGAGCACTCCCCTTGTTTCGGAGTGTCGGTCTATCTTGGTATGGTACTTTTTTCTTGATATGGGTATGGCGGGGCCATATCTCGACTTTTTAATGTCGTATACTCTTAGAGGCTTGTAGAAGGTGTCATGTGTGGGTAGTAGTCATGTATGGCCTCGTCGGTCTTAGTATTGATATAAATATATAAGTTGTTTTCTGGATACAGATTTCATATAGTTTTCTTTCAGCTTAGTCCATATTTAATTGTGGTTAGGTGTTAATAGTAATAATGGTGGTACCTGGCGGGTGGGGTCCGGGTGCCCATCACGGCCCTCTGATTTGGATTGTGACATTAAGCCACACAAGCTAGCCACAAAGGCTTTATCGTATCCAGCTGATCAGGTGGTCTGCGTATTCCGTTTCTCATCCCCAATATATGGTCTCGGATAAAATTATGAATGCAATGCAAATGGATGAATCATAATAAAATATTCTGAATCTATCGGATAACATAATACCTCTAACACTGTGAATATCAACATATTTTTTGTATGCCTCAATAAAGACTTAGAGAGATATTTAGACATGTTTTCAACATAGGAATCAATAATATGAATATTCATTAACTACTAAGAGTAGAGTAATTTATGGAACATTATCACGGTTACGTTTCGTTACATGGAACATGCCAAAAGAAAAAAAGAATTTGCTAATAACTACCTCGATAAGCGGAGAAAACTTTAACTAGCACTTTAGAGTTCTTGAATGAATTTGTTAAATTCTCTAATTACCTTCACCAAAATAAGAATTTTTGGCCGAGTATAACACGGAATCAAAGAAATGAAAAGAGCAACTTTGTTTTCCAAGTTGAACAAAATGAGAGGGTTGTATTTGTTTTCCAAATTGAACGACCTGAGAGGCTGCTAAAACACTCACGTTGTCCCCCCCTTTTTGAACTAATTGTATTGATCTACATATATTGCTTATGATTCTCAAAAAGGTTTATGTCTATACCTTTATAATTAAGACATAAAATCAGCCATGCATTCTTAGGATAGGACACCTTACAAATTTCATAACTTAGTCATTTTATGTGATTTGCCTAAGCCTACGACACCCACTAAACTTTGTCCCTCCTTCCATTAATTCATACACACACGTAATTGATTATTAATTCCAACACACTTAGATCCGCATAACTTATAAGACATTCATATACTCGATATCATAATTTGTAACATGACACTAATTTATAACCTCTTTGTGCACACACTAAATTTATTTCCACTCCCCGTCGTCACACTTGTTACGTCTAAAATAATTTCGAGACTTTATCCATTTATATGCTAATCTTTTTATTAGCATATATAACCATAACATAAATTCACCGAGGCCCGGGTCCACTTGCCTATGTTTAGGTGCTCACACTATTGCCCAAAATTCCGGGATATTACAGTTTTGCCTTATATATTATAGTCACTAGATTGATGTCTAGTGTATATTTGCTAAAAAAGACTTTGTTATAGATCTTAATAATTTGGATTTATTCGAACCCATTAAATGGTTGTAAGAAAAATAAAAATAAATGCACTTAATAATTTAGATTGAGACCTAAATAATAAATACATTTAATGAATGCTATATGAACAAGTCCAAATAAATGATGCCTTAATAATGGGTTAAATAACCCATCATTTGACTTGTTATACGCGATTTCAGCACTGCTCGTAACCATAGCAGTATTTGCATCTTAGATTTCAACTTATTCCCCGCATGCAAGGTGGCAACTCTAATCTCATCTGCAAAATTTTAAACAATCGTTCTGCTTGTTAAGCCGAGAAACAACAAAAGCCAAAATCATAGTTTCCTATGTATTCTTATGAGATCTCATAAAAAGAAGTTAAGTAATTTTACATAATTGGGGTCATTGGTTGGAGCATGTATTGGATTAACATCAAAGATTGATGGTTAAATTACATTGATCCATCTTGGCGTTTGAGTGAATGATCTTGAAATTGAGAGTTAAGGTATTTCTTTCATCCCCTCCATCGTTCGGGCAACAAAACTATTAGAATAATAATCTTATCATTTCAGTCACATTCTTGTATGTGTGATATTTATAGTGATGAAATCGCAGAAATAAAAGATGCACGGGCACGCGCGGTCAGGATCAATTGCGGGACGGCGGCCGCAGAATGCAAAGGCGGCAGCACAGAGGCTGGCACAGGTAATGGCGTGTCAACAAGCCGATGACGATGATGAGGAAGACGAGCTGTATGAGTACAACCCTGTGGCTCCTTCAACTGCTATTGGGCTTGCTGGTGGAAGGCCCAATAGAACTCGTACTCCTCTGGTAATTTACTTCCACATGCTTTCCTATCTTCAATCAAACCAAGGTTAATTTCGTTTGAGAAAAGAAGCTTCAGTTTTGGTTTCTTTGTTATCTACTAGTCAGTTCGTACATCCATAGAACCACCACAGGCATCGACTACACGTCCGGCATCACTAGGAATCCGACCATCTGCATCAACGGAATATTTGGATCAGCAGCAGAAGGTACTTCCTCAGCTCTCAATGTAGCTCTCAATTTACATTCTCATTTAGTCATTAATGTGACATGTTATAGACCATAATTGGAGTCCTACGAACTCAGATTTGGTTTCTTTGTTCTCTGTCAGTCAGTTCGTACATCCTTAGAGTTAAATACATCAGCTACACGTCCAGCATCAATTCGTACATCTATAGAACAGCATGCATCAACTACACGTCCAGTATCAATGCTAGGAATCCGATCATCTTCATCTTCGGAGTCTTTGGACCAGCAGCCTTTGTCAGCTCGTTCAACGACGCCTATTCGAACTTCTCTTCGTCCATCAGGGGAACAACAACAACAACAAAATGTACATGTTCATCAACATTCTCAGTCATCAACTACTACTACTTCTGCAGCTGTCCCGACTAAGCTGACTTTTCAATCTAAAAACATTTTGGAACAACCACCATCTGCTCGCGCACCTACTACACCTTTGTCTGGCAATCAATCAAGTGCCCCGGAACAACCTCTATCTGCTCGTTTTCTTGAAGCTAATCGCTCGGGTCACTTTGGTGGCAAGCCAGCTCCGCCTAATGTGCCTCTCTCACTCAGGCCAATTGCTGCAACTGAGGCTCAACCTGAAGCTCGTAAAGATAAAAGGTAATCTTAATTCTTCATTTGCATTTAATTTCCTTGATTGAACCCTGGGAAAGTAATAAGTTGCTATGAATAAAGAGTTAAGCTAGTAAGAATGGTGGGTGTTTCTCCATAGTATCTTGACTAGTTTTATTATGAATGTTGAGATTTTAGACATTTAATTACTACTCACTCTTCAGCTTTAGAAGTTCGTTCTGAAATGGAAAACACTTGTCCATCCATCTCACACTTTTGTGCATTGCCGAGTATTTTTTTAATCTTTTGTTTATTGGGTCACCGAGCAGGTTATCAGTAGATTTTGGTACTTTCAAGTACAAAGAACCTCCCACTCAGACATCTTCTTCTGCTCTACAAGATGAGGTTAGTCCATTACCAAACCTTGTCAATCAACTATATATGTGTCAACCTTCTAAAAACAGAAAGTTTTGACTTGAACTTCCTAAACAGACAAGCTTTTTGTAGATTTTAGAAGAAGAAAGACTTCTTGTATTTTTGTATGTCGTTACGTCTCGTGAAAAGAGTTACTTCCTCCGTCCCAAAAAGATTGTTAGTTTGATTTGGCCTAAAATTAAAGAAATAAAATAAGACTTTTAAAATGTGTTATCCAAAACAAGTCTCAGATATTTATGTGGTCGTAAATCATCTCATAAAGATAAATTGTTTCTAAATATAAAAATGTGTCAATCTTTTTAGGACAAACTAATAAGAAAAATAATATAATCTTTTTGAGACGGAGCGATTACTTATATAAGTGCATTCAAACTAACTAAAGAACAACAATCAATTAGAATGAAAGGATATATTCTATTTCTAAAATTACTCTAGGAAAAGGAAAAAAAGTCTCCTAAAATCATGCTAATTAATTAACACAATCAATTAATTAAAGCAAACTCAAGGAACCACTGCTAGTTGTTGAAAAATCCTTTTCTTGAGGTCTTTTATAAGCACATCTGCTAGTTGTTCTTCTGACGTGGATGAAGCAAACTCAAGGAGCCACTAATAACTTTCTCTTCGATCATGTTGAACAAGATTCTGAATAAGTTGAGCATTTTATTCCGCATCCTCCGCTTCAATACTCCTGTCAACATCACAACAACAACAGGAGAATCATAATATGGGTTAGGGGATGAGGAATACGTTAGGACAATCATTTCAATGGTCATCTTAATCAACATATACTACAAACATTCTACTTGAATGATTGGGAAGTGCGCACAACCCGCCCTGTAGATATTGTGACAATGTGTAGGGTCCTCCAAAAAACAGACAAGGATTATCACAATATGAATAATATTCAACCAACTTTTATTCCATGATGCCATATTAAGAGAAATAACAACGTACTAGACTTAAAAAGAAAAATTAGAAATTTGAATAGACAAAAGTAAAAGTCTAATATAGATAAAGAGTTAATTTCTAAGTCTCCATCAACAATGCCAAAAGCTTGTTGTTCCAAATGCACACGTAGTATATGCGGTCATACAAGTAATAAAATGATAAGATTAGAGTGTCGAACCCACACGAACTTGTGGTCAATCATTAATTAAAATTAAACTACCCTAATTATCAAATTCCACTCATAGTTTATTATAATTAACTAATTATAATAAAAATAAAATAAATACTCCCTCCGTCTGTGGCACAATTTGACCGGGCATGAAGTTTAAGAAATAAAGGAAAAATTTGTTATGTTTACTAAATTGTATTTACTTTAGTGCCTACTTTTATTGATTTTCTTCACAATAAGTACATTTTTAAAATTAAATTGGATCCAACAAGGGTAAAATAGGGACGGTGCCACTAAATAGTTGTCAAAAAAAAATGACATTCTTTTCGGGACAGATTAAAAAGAAAATAGTTCCAATAAACTGGGACAGAGGGAGTAATAATCTCTAAACAAGAAAGAGTGAGTTTTTACGTTATCAACAAGAACAACAACAACATACCCAGTATAATCCACAAGTGAAATCTAAGGAGGGTAGAGTGTACACAGAGACCTTACTCCTACCTCATGGAGGTAGAGAGTCTATTTTCAGAATACGTTTGGCTCAAATGCAGCAAAGCAATGACATTATGAAAGAGGAACGACAACAATACAAAAACATGACAACTAATAAGGAAAGCAGTACAGGACATTCAAAAAAGGATAGTAACAAAATCAAAATAGTATGATAACATAAACACAATACACAATATATGTTAACAAATATCCAAAGCAAGAAACTACATGAAAAGGCTAATATCACTCTACCACTAAGCCTAATCTTGTCGAAAAGCGAGACATGATCCCCTAACTACTAACCTTTTACCCAAATTCGCGACCTTCAACCCCTACTATCTAGGGTCATTTCCTTAGTTAATTGAAGTTGTGACATGTCCTATCTAATCACCTCTCCCTAATACTTCTTCATCCTACCCCTACCTCTTCTGAAATCGTCCATAGCAAACTTCTCACACCTCCACACTGGGGCATCTGCGCATCTCCTCTTCACATGTCCAAACCATTTCAGTCGTACTTCTCTCATCTTGTCCACCACAGAGGCCACTCTCACTTTATATTGGATATCTTCGTTCCTAATCTTATCTCTCCTAGTATGTCCACGCATCTATCTCAGTATCCTTATTTTCATAAGTTGCATCTTCTAGACATAAGAGTTCTTGACTGGACAATACAATAAAGTCGATCTAACCATCATGTCTACACATCTATCTCAGTATCTTCATTTTCATAAGTTGTATCTTCTAGACATAAGAGTTCTTAACTGGCCAACACTCTTCCACATACAATAAAGTCGATCTAGCCATTATGTGTAGAACTTCCCTTTATGTTTAGGTGGTATCTTTCTATCACACAGAATTCCAAAGGTGAGCCTCAATTTCATCCATCCCGCGATAATACAATGTGTGATATCATCATTGATCTATCAATTTTTATGGATTATAGACCTGAGATACTTGAAACTTTCTCCTTGGGGATGACCTATGTACCGAGACTCACTTTGACGCCTACCTCTTGCGTTGTATCACTGAATTTGCACTCCATATATTTTATTTTGATTCTGTTCAACCTGAACTTATTAGACTCCATGGTTCATCTTTAAACTTTCAGCCTAGCGTTAACTCCACTGCTAATCTCTTTAATCAGTAATATATCATCTGTAAATAATATACACCATGACACCTCCCCTTAAATATTTCACGTCAACTCATCCATCACCGAGGCAAAAAGAAATGGGCTAAGAGATGATACTTGGTGCAACCGCATCTCAACTGGAAATGCTCTGAGTCACCTTCCATTGTTGTAACCCAAATCTTAGCTCCATCATACATGTCTTTTATCGCCCTAGTGTAAGTCGTTGGTACACCACTAGCTTTCAGGCATCTCCATAGGACCTCTCTTGGAACTTTGTCATAGGTCTTTACAAGATTAATGAACACCATTTGTAGGTCCCTCCGGAGAAGGAAAAAACTTTGGCAAGAACTTGAATCTTGTTTTGATCATACTATCGCTTCAAACTGGCTAAAAATCATAGATCCTTTCCTTTTCAACAACTTATTGAAAGAGAATTGTATCATCAGTAATTTTTTCTTTGACATCCAACAATTGTCAATCTTCTGCATAACCCACTCACATGAGAATAACAATCACTGATAATCAACTCGTCTTGTTTAATTACATGAATTGTATTCTGAATCTCAAATACGTGGGCATTATTATCCATGCGAGAGTAAGTGCGCTTACTTGAATCCATATCTTTTTAGTTGTATAAAGCAATAAATATTTCTTTGAGATTCGGGGTGCATTGTATTAAAAATCTATGTCATAACAAGTAAATTCTCGGAATCCCATTATTACGATCCAAACTGAAGGGTCATGACGGACACCCCGACCTTACTTGCCGAGTACCACTAATCATATATTTAGCACATATCCGTAATTTCGCATGGTCCACAAGGCTGCCACGAGATACTTTGCTGACATACTAACATAGTAGACTGGAAATGAGCTAGTAAAATCCTGCAACCAGAAGGACCCAACCTATATACATATACATACCAAGGTCTACAAGGTCATACACAACTACTAAACGCAGAACAACTTTCTACAAACCTCTATAGAGTATGTGATACCACAAGGTCGGGACAGGGCCCCGTCATACTCATATGCACATGCAAAAATATTGTACCAAGACTAGACCACAACATCGGGGCAAATGGAGTGCTTCAATATCAGCTGAACTGGGAACCTACTGGTGCAGACCGTTGCCTTATCGACCTTGACCTGCGAGCATGAAACGCAGTATCCCGATAAAAGGGACGTCAGTACGACTGATTTACCGAGTACGTCAGGCATGAAAAATAGCATAATAGAGACAAAAGTAACCAGAGACAGGAACAACCAACCGGTAGAGAATGCCTCTGAGGGCCATAATATGCATAAATATCGTGTATGTGTAGAATGCCTCTGAGGGCTATAATATGTGTAAGTGTCATGCACAATGCGGTTATATATATATATATCTCTATATATATATATATATATATATATATATATATATATATATATATATTTATATGCGTATATAACGTCGTATCCCTTTATCCTATGTGGGCGTAATCATCATCATCATATACCAGCTGCAGGTGGTGCCATATCCCGTTTCCCATCCCCATGCATTTGAGGTCAAGGTATATACATGAATATAATGCATTAATGATGCTGAGACACTTTGAGTTTATCAGAGTGACGTAAGGTCGTTGTACCTCCGATTAATATTATGAATATTAACATCTCTCTCATATACCTCAATAAGGATTTAGGAACATTTTTTAGACATGTTTTAAAAATAAGAATGAGTAACGTGAACATCCTTAACTACTTAGAGTAGAATTATTTATGAAATAATATTACGTTTGCGTTTCGTACTTAGAACATGTCAAAAGAAAGAAGAATTATCTTAACATACCTTAAACTCTCAAACGAGATTGTGGAAGGTCGTAAATGAAGAATCGAACTTGGGTCACCTTTTTAAAATCTCCCTGACACCTTACTTCACCGTGAAGTAGTCCTCGAACTTGCTTTTAACAACTTAAGAGAATTTAAGTGAATGGAAAAAAATAAACTTGTTGCACCTTGTTGCTTAGAATGGAAGGAGAAAAGTAATCTCAAACACCATGGAAACCTTTCTTGGTTTAAAGTTCTCCTTATGATATTCCTTAACTTCTGTCGACTAACAATAATGAAAGGTGTTATATACATACAAACCACCGCTTGCAATTAACAACAAACTTTGTAAAAGTACTCATTTCTTTTGAAATTTACACGTGAACAACATTTGGTCCACAACATTAATCATTTCATGCTTACGATGTAATTTTCCCAACATGTGTCCACTAATGGATCCATACATATAATAGTCATATGTTGCTATATATATTAAGATGCCACGTGGACTCACTTATCAATCTTGTCTCTCGCTATAAATAAGTATTAACTCATTGTTTAAATAATTACACTCATAATTAATTTTTTTATCTCAATTCACTCAAATAATAATTATTTTTGGCATACTTCATATATTCCTTATCATGATCATGCAATATGATACCAGCTCGTAACCTCTTTTGGCACACACCAAATATTATTACTAGTCATCGTTGTCACATACTTTTTAACTCCTTAAATTATTTCGGGACCGCATCCTTTTATATACTAAGTTCTTGATTTGAATATCAAAATATAACCAATTTTCTAAGCCTCAAGTCTACTTGCATACGTCTAATTGTTCAAACCATCGCTCGAAATTACGGGATGTCAAGAGGATGCGGGTAGTTAGTAAGGATAGAAGGATTCCACTTCAAAGTGTGTCCGGTCGAGGCTCACATATAGGACTGATGCAGGGCAGTGCAGGTACATTAACAGGATCACAACATTGTCCTAGCGCCTATCCTAATATCCCATAATGTCCTTATATTAGCTAGCTTTAAGAAAATCATGTGTTGTGCTTAACCGATATGTGGGTATATGTTTAGATTAATTTAAGAGGTAGTTGGATTCTGTGTCTGGGATGATAATATTGTTGTACATTTTAGTGTTGTAAGGATATGTGTCTGTTTTGTTTCAAATTTCTTGTGTATGCATGAATAACATGCATATAGACTAAGATGGATGAAGAATTTAATTAGATTATAACATTGATGTAGTTTCAACTATTTGTTTGACTGGTCCATTTTTTCACATACTAGGTCTTTGTTGTCCGGTTGATGATTAAGAGAGGACTAATATGAGTATGAAATAACTAGTATAGTTGTTAAGCCAAATCTATTTTGGAAGTTCTAATTTGGTTAAAGGATGGATGTTAAAATCCAGTTTTCTTACCTAAACTTCTTTAGTGCAGTTGGGTTTCAAATGAGTAAGTTGCTTGTTAAAAGGGTAGAAAAAGTTCAGAAAATTATGTGTGGTGACTATTTTGGTAATGAGAAATGATTTGAATATGCTCTCTTTTGATATTTTTAAAATGAGGTAGAATAATAGTTCAAAGATTGATAATGGTTTTCACTTCCATTAAGATTCAGTTGCAAATCTGAAATTCTACTTAAACTGATACTTGTTTATGCGCTTAAAGAAAATATGTATTCCTAAGCAATTAGTAGTAATTTCTGTAACAAACTTATGAGTTCTGAGATAGTTACTTAGCTTCAGGACAATGCTAACTCATAGAATGATTTGTTACTCTCTTCTAGAATAATTGAAATTGTCTTAGTTTAAGCACTGTCATGTTTGAGAGTTTTTGTCTAATTTCTTTATTGGTATTTGTCACGACCCGAACCCCGGGTCCGCGGCTGGTGCCCTACCTGGGCACCCTTCTACCCGTACATCACATGTAACCAGCGGAAGCTAAAGAAAGCTCATCATAGTCATCATTTTTTTTAAAAACAAACAAAGGCAAAGCCGGCAATGCCGCCATTATATACCTAAAACAACCCAAAGGAACTACAATTGTACAATTTGCGCAAGTCCAGCCCACATATGAATACAGACCTCTAAGAGTTTGATAACAACATGTGACGGGACAAGGCCCCGCCGTACCCTGAATATACACTAGTCTAAAATCAAGACTGTACCAAAATGACAACTCTGGAACAATGGAGCTATCCTAAAAGTGGAGCAATGAACCTAAGCACGCGGATCATCAAACTGAGTACCTACACCTGAAGGGCATGAACGCAACCCCCCGAAGGGGGTCAGTACAACAAGTACTAAGTATGTAACCAGGAAGTAAGTAAACAAGATCATAATTGTACAAAAGAATGACAGGGACAAGTATGAAAATCAAATACCAGATCATACCGTGTCATATAAAATAAGAGTCAACTGTACCTTGTACCACTGTATCAGTACTCTTTGTACCATCACTGTATCAGACATGTATACCACTGTACCACTATATCAGCGTATCAGACTGTATCCATCAGACTCTTTGTACTCTTTGTATCATTTGTACCAGACAGCGTGCTTGGAATACCCCATCACCGTCAGCATGTACATAGTATAATGTATAACCAATATCAAATAAGCATACCCGTGGAATTCCAACATCACTGTCAGCATGTCCCTAGTAGAATATCAAACCAGCATCACTGGAGCATGCCCGTGGAATTCCAACATCACTGTCAGCAGGTCTATGATATAATATAAGGTATCACATCTCCCGACCTATTCTGGGACTCGGTGTAAGGTCGTATAATGTATAATATGTCCCGACCCTTTCTGGGTCTCGGTGTAAAGTCATATAAGTCGTATAACATGTCCCGACCCATTATGGGACTCGGTGTGGTCATCTTCCTCACATATACACCTATAACGTGTCCCGACCCATTAGGGGGCTCGGTGTAATCACGACTATCCATATAATCCTCATATAAATGTACATGCAACGTGTCCCGGCCCACCATGGGACTCGGTGTATCAATGCAACCATATGGTATTTTAAACCATCTTTTGACTTTCCATAAAACCATTATAACAAACTTTTCATTTCAGAAAACTAAGGCACTATCACATCCTTCCTTTTAATAAAACCAAGGCATTATCATGTCATGTAACATTAGGGAAATGAACTCAAAGTACTATGTACGTCCGCCGTACATCCTCTCATTTATAAACATCAAGACACTAACACCCGTAGTATTAAGGCACTTCCACTTCTAAAATCAAGTTACTACACTTTTAAACTCAAGTAATTTGTGCTTTTAACACCAAGTAATTTATATCTTTCAATCAAGTAACTTCTTTTATATACTACAATGAATCCGATTTCATTTAAAACAAGTACATACACCATACACACATTTTATAAGGTTCATGCACAAAGAAAGATAGAAATAGTTCCACATACAATAACTTTCATTTATAAATCCCAAGGTACTATCACGCCGTGCATCAATAAGGATTAAGATCCAATCACACACATGCACTCTCTACGAGCTTGAAACCATCTTCCTTTCATGTTTCTCTTCCAAAAATTTCATCTCAAGCTTAGGGTTTTTCTTGGAATTTCTTGCCAAAATCGTGAGTCTCACACTTGGAGAGTTAACTTGGCTTAGCACCTAATCAAGGTGCTTAATCTAAGAGGATTAGCAACTCTTGAACTTCACTTTTGGTTCAATGAGATTCTCAAAAATGGGGAGAGAAAAGGAGAAGATAAGAAAGTTCTTGAGATATTTGTGTAATGAGCTAAGTCTCAAAGTCTTCAAGACTTATCCTATATAGCACAACATGTAATGACAAGTGGAGAGGGACACATGTTGCCCTCTCATTGGTCCAAATTAGTCTTCACAAAAATAAATATCTCAAGACTTGCCAAAATATCTAATTTTTCGAAGGGCCCCACAAAATTGTGAAATTTTTGACGGATCCCGTATTATCAATTCCAATACTAATTCCATAAATCAAATTAGAACAATTAAACTCCAAGTAAATAAATTGTCGTCTTCACATTTTTCCGATATTTTCCTAATAATTCTTTATTTCCAAAATTCAAATCTTAAATCCTTAATCACGTTCTCAATTAGTAGCTCTGGTATTACGGGGTGTAACAGTATTATTTACTTAGAAATTTTGTTAAGTTTAGAACATTTTTAGCATCTTTAAAACTATCCCTTTGATGTGATTTCCTTACTTGCATCTTCAATTCCTTTGTTGTTATCTTACTGGTTGAAACCCAAAGCTTTCCTTGAAATGACTCTAGTGAGCTTCGTAGGGCAAGAAATACCCGCCACAGTCGAATATAGTATGCGTGTACGTGCATGTCCCTTTTGGGCACCACAAACGTTAAAGTTGTCATCCTACGAGACGTGTATCCCGAGGGGAGCTAAGTCGCAGCGAAACAAAAAAAAAGAAATTGGATGTAACAAATTAATGTACGGGGGCAACAATCTAAGGAGCTAAGGAGGTGATTGCACTCACCAAGGGAAGGGGAAACGACACAATGATATCCAACAGACTGGATTTTCTAATAATCAGTCAACAAAAGGATTATAACAAAGTTGATACAAAAGGCCATAAAGTTCCAAGTGGATGATTGGGTCTTCTTGAATATTTCTCATGTGAAGGGTGTAATGAGATTTAGGAAAATGAGAAAGCTCAGCCCAAGGTATATTGGGGCATATCACATAATTCGACGAATCAGCCAAGTAGCTTACAAATTGGACTTGCCTTCGGAGTTAGAGATTGTTCATTCAGTTTTTCATGCTTTTATGTTAAGAGCATGTGTTGGGGATCCTTCTCGAATTATACCAACTGACAATGTGAACGTTACGGAGGATCTATCATATGAAGAGGTTCCTCTTGCTATCGCAAATCGACAAGTCCGCAAGTTGAAGACTAAAGAAGTAGCCTCCATGAAAGTTCTATAGTGGAATAAGAATGTAGAAGAAATGACACATGAGGTGGAAGAGGAAATGGGACACAAATACCCTTACCTATTCCATACCAATGCTAAGGTTCCGAGAGAAGCATAAGATGAGCTCTATTTTAGATTATTAGAATTAATGCTTAAGGACCATGGGATGTCTGATATAATGATGTATGTCATATTGCATGGCCCTGTGAAATGGTGGTTGTATTCTCTGGTTACGTAATGAGGATTAGATATGTCATCTCAACATTCGAGGATGAATGTTTCTAAGGGGGAGATGATGTAATACCCCGTAATTTCGGGTGATGGTTTGAATAGCTAGACGTATGCAAGTAGATTTGAAGTTGAGGAAATGGTTATATTGAGGTATTCACATCAAGAGTTTAGTATATAAAATGATGTGGTCCCGAAATAATTTAAGGAGTTAAAAAGGATGTGACAATGATGACTAGTAATAATATTTAGTGTGTGACAAAAGCGGTTATGGGCTGGTATCATATTGCATGATAAGGAATATATGAGGTGTGCCAAAAATGATTACTATTTGAGTGAACTGAGATCAAGAAATTAATTATGGGTGCAATTATTTAAACAAAGAGTTAATACTTATTTGTAGTGGGAGACAAGATTGATAAGTGTGAGTCCATGTGGCATCTTAATATATATAGCAACATATGACTATTATATGCATGTATCCATTAGTGGACACATGTTGGGAAAATTGCATCATAAGCATGAAAGGATTAACGTTGTGGACCAAATGTTGTTCACGCGTAAATTTCAAAAGTAATGAGTACTTTTACTAAGTTTGTTGTTACTTGCAAGCGGTGGTTTGTATGTATATAACACCTTTCATTATTGTTAGTCGACAGAAGTTAAAGGAATATCGTAAGGAGAACTTTCTACCAAGAAAAGTTTCCATGGCGTTTGAGATTACTTTTCTCCTTCCATTCTAAGCAACGAGGTGCAACAAGTTTATTTTTTTTCCATTCACTTAAATTCTCTTAAGTTGTTAAAAGCAAGTTCGAGGACTACTTCACGGCTAAGTAAGGTATCGGGGAGCTTTTAAAAAGGCGACCCAAGTTCGATTCTTCATTTACGACCTTCTACAATCTCGTTTGAGAGTTTAAGGTATGTTAAGATTTGGCATGTTCTAAGTATGAAACGCAAACGTAATATTATTCCATAAATCATTCTACTCTTAGTAGTTAAGAATGTTCATGTTATTCATTCTTATTTTTAAAGCATGTCTAAAAAATGTTCCTAAATCCTTATTGAGGTATATGAGAAAGATGTTAATGTTCATAATGTTAATCGGAGGTACAACGACCTTACGTCACTCCGATAAACTCAAAGTGTCTCAGCATCATTCATGCATTATATTCATGTATATACCTTGACCTCAAATGCATGGGGATGGGAAACGGGATAAGGCACCATCTACAGATGGTATATAATGATGATTATGCCCACAAAGATCGATATTATATGATGCTCACAGAGGCTAAAGGGATAAGGCATTATATACATATATATATGTATGTATGACCGCATTGTGCATGACACTTAGGCATATTATGGCCCTCAGAGGCATTCTCTACTGGTTGGTTGTTCTTGTCTCATGTTACTTTGATGTATATAGTATGCTATTTTTCATGCCTGACATACTCGGTACATCAGTCGTACTGACGTCCCTTTTGTCGGGGGACACTGCGTTTCATGCCCATAGATCTAGGTAGATAGGGCGACGGTCCACCGCATCAGTAGGTTCTCAGTTCAGCTGATATTGGAGCACTCCATTTGTCCCGGAGTTGCGGTCTAGTCTTGGTACAGTATTTTAGCATGTGCATATGTGTATGGCGGGGCCCTGTCCCGATCTTGTGGTATCACGTACTCTTTAGAGGCTTGTAGATAGTTGTCCTGTATGTAGTAGTCGTGTATGGCCTTGTCCGTATAACTTCAAAAGAATCATTTTTTTATGAATCAAGAGCCTTGGTATGTATATGTATATAGGTTGGGTCCTTCTGGTTGAAGGATTTACATAGCTCGTTTCCAGTCTACTATGTTTGTATTTGGTATCTCGTGGCAGCCTCGTGGGTCATGCGAAATTACGGATATGTGCTAAATATATGATTAGTGGTACTCGACAAGTAAGATCCGGGTGCCCGTCATGGCCCTTCGATTTGGTTCGTAACACGCATAGACCATTAGCAGATGCAATAGGTTGTTTCTTCTTTACATTAGTATAAAAACTAATTTTTGAGATTCAATACATGACAAACAAGACCTTGTCCAAGCAAGAAATAAATCATCCTCATCTAGTTTCACAACACTAATTTGTGGAAGAAAATTATCCTCTATAGTTTTAATAAGACTTCAAATCAGCAAATAAAATTCCTAAAACTCTAAAAGGAAATTATATTTCAAACCCGCTCATCAAATAAAAAAGAATGAAAAAATTGGAGAAATTAGATTGTCTCGAGGGAACTACTGCCTCAGCATGCTGCCTTGCTGGCACCCTGACTCTGGTGATTGAAAAAAAGTAGAAACGAATATGGTTGAGCTCAGAATAGGTTTGCGAATGCAACACATAAAAACCTCATTGAAAAAGTCGCAAAAAATTGGTCCTCATGCTTACGGATGAGCCTTACGCATCGCTGGATTTGGGGATGTTGGTGGTGTGCGATGTCTTTCTTGGAGCTGCTTACTGGCGTTTGTTATCATCGCCTGAGGAAGCCTGTGTTGGTCTGAGTTTTTCATAATACTTCAGAAAGGATTTGAGTCACGGACAACTACTAAAAGGCGAAAACTCAACCTCTTTCACACAAACAGAGCCCTAGTGCTGTAGAGGAAGATAACTCTCCTTAAAAGAAAGGAATGACTATGATAGCATGTATATCGTAGAAGAAGAAAAAATCTTGTATTTTTGTACATATTTACATCCCATGAGAACAGCTACAAGAGAATCCTAACTAATTAAAGAAAGACAATTAATTACGATATAAGAAAATATTCTAATAATTACACTAGAAAAGGAAATATGAAGTCTCCTAAAATCATAGAATCTCAATTAAAATTCTCATGATCTTTAATTACAATATTGATGCTGATGAAATGTGATCCAAAATGCAGGTTGACATGCTTCAAGAAGAGAATGAAAGTTTACTGGAAAAGGTAAGAACAATGTAACTTCCTTGTCAAATGTGGATAACGCTAATGTCTCCTGATAGAATTAGTTTATCGTTTCAATTCATCACGTTCACGGGCAGTGGATCGTACCTTTCAGCTTCGACTTGCAGAAGAGCGTTGCGAAGAAGCTGAGGCAAGGGCTAGGCAGCTTGAACAGCAGGTAAATCTTCAAGGACAATTTTGTTAATTTTCTCTTTTGATATTATCAAACTGTATTTGCAACTTGGGTTCTAGGAGTTGTTCGAGTAACTCCACTGAGCGTCATAAACCTTTGATATGCCTTGCTTTTAGGTTGCTAGTCTTGGGGAAGGTGTCTCAATGGAGGCTCGTCTTTTAAACAGGTAACCTTCATAACCAAACAACATTTTCCTTCATTCTAAAATCATTTAGCCTAATTTTCATCATGTTTTTATTTTTCCTTTATACAGGAAAGAAGCAGCTCTACAACAAAGGGAGGTATGTACGATAGAGATTTTGATGCACATATTAATCTCCCTTGAGGAGTTTTTCTCATTAATATCAATATATATAGTGTACAATGTTCATTCTATATACAAGAGGAATTCTAGTCTCATATACAAAAGAAATCGTAGTCTTACCATAATTATATTTACACAATATTCTAATTATGGGTAGAGATTTTATTATACTACTATACACGTTTACACACTCGCTCAGTCGGAGCGGGAGGAGGCCGGACGCTGAGACTGGATCTTAAATCAAGAAATAATTGTCTGGGAAGTCCTTTGGTAAATATATATGCATACTGATATGATGAGGGAACATGTAACACTCTGATATGGCCTAGCGCAACTTTCTCACGAACGAAATGTATGTCCATCTCAACGTGTTTGGTTCGCTGA
Organism: Przewalskia tangutica; assembly: GCA_029844215.1. NCBI lineage: Eukaryota > Viridiplantae > Streptophyta > Magnoliopsida > Solanales > Solanaceae > Przewalskia > Przewalskia tangutica. The sequence continues at coordinate 45,300,399 of CM056729.1, forward strand.
TGTTGAACCGGGTTGTGAGAAAGGTAGATTGCAGAGATGTTATCACAGTACGCTGAAGTTCTAACAGTAAATTTCTGAGCCAACAAATCTCAGCTACCATATTTGCAACGCCTATGTACTCAGTCTCGGCACTAGAACGAGATAGGGTGGTCTGTCGCTTGGCAGACCATGAAATCATATTATCCCTTAAAAAAATATAAAAGCCGGAGGCGGAGCGTCGCGTGTCCGGACACCCTTCCCAATCTGCATCCGTATACGAGAGCAACTTGTTTAGGGCAGAGGGGTAAATGTGCAAACCATAATCAAGTGTGCCCTTAATGTATCAGATGATACGCTTAAGAGCAGTGAAATGAGACTCTCTGGGGGCATGCATAAATAGGCATACCTGCTGAACATCATAAGAAATGGCTGGCCTTGTAAATGTGAGATACTGAAGTGCACCTGAAAAACTCCTATACAGAGTAGGATCGGAGACTGGAGCACCATCTATAACACTGAACTTATATTTTGAATCAACTGGAGTAGGCATAACTTTGCAATTCGTCATCTTAGCCATGTACACAATCTCCTCTACATACTTACGCTGACACAAGAACATGTCACTGGTATCCCCAAGAAATAACTCAGCTTGCCCAAATCAGTCATTGCAAATTTGGTCTTGAGCAAAGTAATAATCTCATTTTTCAACCTATCGGAGGAGGCAGTAAGAACAATATCATCCACGTACAGTAATAAGTAAGCAATGCTACTACCGCGATGAAAAATGAAGAGTGATGTATCACTTTTGCTGCATACAAACCCAATCTGTAAAATATACCTAGCAAAGCGATCATACCACGCACAGGGGGCCTGCTTTAGGTCGTATAGTGACTTACAGAGACGACACACATAGTTAGGGATTGCTGGATGGGTGAACCCAGACGACTGATGCATGTAGATTGTTCCTCTCAGGTCCCCATGTAAAAATGTATTCTTCACATCAAGTTGATGTATCAGCCAGTGTTTTCCCATGGCTATGCTCAGAACTGTGCGAATGGTAGCCAGTTTGACAACCGGACTGAATGTCTCACCACAGTCAATTCTCTCCTGATAATTTGTGCCATTAGCCACAAGTCGTGTCTTATACCTCTCAAGATCTCCACTGTCTCTGAATTTGTGATGAAAAAGTCACATACAATGGATCACATTCACCCCCTCTGGTCAAGGTACTAGATCCCAAGTGTGCTACTTAGTTAAAGCATTGAACTTCTCATATATTGTCGCATTTCAATTAGGGTCTTGTTTGACCAATTTGAGATTCTTGAGAAGTGGAGAGATAGTTTGGGCAAACAGGTTAAATTAGACTTTGGATTTGAAAATCTCATGTTTGGCACGAGTTTCCATATGATGAGTGGGGACAGTGGGTGTTTGTGGTGGCTGAGTGGTGGGATCCGATACAGAGGGTAATGTCAGATAAGGGGAGGGTGGAGGAAGTGTCGTCGAAGGCGATGCGGCGCCGTGATCAAGGGTCGCGGCGCCTGAATTACAGTCCTCTCTGAAGTTTTGGCGTCGCGGCGCCTCATCACTAGGTCGCGGCGCTGACGACAGGACAGAGACATCTTGGTCATTGGAAGAATGGTGTCGCGGCGCCTCCATGATGGGCCGCTGCGCTGATGACGGTGTTGACTGTAGTTGACTGAGAGTGATGGGAGAAATGGCATGCTCGTCAAGAAAGGAGTAATCCGGTTTTTGGAATTTTTGAAGATTCAAAAACGGGAATGTGGTTTCGTCGAATGTGACGTGACGAGATATGTGGATTTGACGAGTGGATAAGTCATAGCATAGATAGCCCTATGATTTTACGGGAATCCTAGGTAGACACATGAAGTGGATCGGGGATCTATCTTGTGTGGGGCGGTAGAGGCAAAGTTAGGATAACATAGACAGCCGAAGATTCGTAGATGATCATAAGAGGGGACTCTATGATAGAGGATTTCGGTAGGGGTCATATTATGAAGGGTGCTAGTTGGGTGAATATTTAGAATGTATTCTGATATTTTAGCAGCATATACCCAGAAGGACGGAGGGAGACATGAATCAATAGAGTGCGAATCATATTGTTAATGGTACAGATGATTCTTTCAGCATTACCATTTTGTGGGGAGGTGTGAGGACAGGAGAAGAGAAAGATTATGCCATTATTAGTACAAAAATGGTGAAACATAGAGTTGTTGAATTAACGACCATTATCGCACCGAAACGATTTAATACCTTTTTCAAATTGTGTTTGAATGAATGTTCGAAACTCAAGAAATTTGGAAAACACTTCTGATTTAAACTTGAGAGGATATAACCAAATATAGTGGGAAAATCATTTAGCAAGACAAGATAATATTTATGACCGAGGAAACTAGCAATAGGTGATGTCCATAAATCGACATGTATAATATCAAATGGTGCAAGTAACACTAGTATATGATTTAAATGGAAGACGAGTATGTTTGCCTAAAGAACAAGAAACACAATTTTGGGCAAACTTTCCATTATTACAAGGAATGAAATTATTGCCTCTAAGAAAATTAAAAACTGGAGCTCCTGGATGACCAAGCCTATTATGCCACGTGGATGGAGAGATAGCCGCTAGAGAGACGGGAGAGCAAGATCCGGCAGCGGAGGTGGATGAGAAAGAATAGAGATCCCCCATGCTATTGCATCTCGTAAGAGGTGTCCCCGTATACAGATCCTTCAGTGAAACCAAAAGGGTCAAAGTCAACACCGATAGAGTTATTATGAGTAAATTTGCGGACATAAATTAGGTTCTTAATGATATGTGGGGCATATAGGACATTTTTAATGGAAAATGGTTGATAAGGAGGTTCTGTGTAGGATGTACCATAGCCCTTTATTGGAATGTGGTGGTCATTGCCAACTGTAATAAACTGAGGATGCTTTAAACTAAACAATTTAGGAATATTACCTGCAGACCGGGTGAGGTGAGATGTGGCACCTGAGTCCATGATCCAGTTGTTGTCCTGTTGTTGCGAGTTGAAAGCTGGCTTGACCCAGTCGATGGGGGCCGTCTGGAAGCGGGTTCTTTGGAGTTGTTTTGCTGAAGTGGGCTGCTGGTCTTTGGGCTAGCCAGAAGTCGAGCTGGACCAACAACTGTGTTGAGAATCGAGAGAAGAGGCTGGAGGCTGGAATTGCGGCGCGCGCTGGCTCGCTGAGGCGTCGCGGCCTAGTGATTCTGTGGGCCCTGCTATTGTTGCTGGTGCTGGTTTTGATGACCACGACCCCTGCCGCCGCGGTTGGGAATTTTCCGACGGGGTTTGACCGTCGAGAAACTACTGTTGAGGTTGTGTTTCGACAGCGAGCGCCTTCTGATAGTGCTCATCATGCTTAGCACGATGGGTTTCTTCTAGTATTAGTTGAGAGCGAGCTTTGTTGAAGCTCGGTAGAGGGTCGTGACTAGGGTGTCATATTCCCCTTTAGGGAGGCCTGCAATTAGTTATAACACCATATTTGTTTCGGACACGGGCGTACCAACATTGGACAATTGGTCTGCCACAAGTTTCAACTATCGACAATATTCAGACATATTGGAATAATTTTCCAGACGTGTGTTGTTGAATTGCTCCTCCAAGTACACCGCGCAAGTGTTCTTGTTGTCTTGGAAAAGTTTCTCCAATCTTGTCCATAATTCGAGGGCAAAAGCCCCCGTTTTCATGATGGTAAGAAGTAGGTCCTTGGATACAGTGCCATAGATCCACTGTTGAACTACAGCATCAAGACGACGCCAAGTTGTGTCATCAATCTCCGGGGGACGAGAAACAGACTCGTCGATGTGGTCAAGTACATTCATGAATTTTAAAGTGTTCGACCCACGACCAGTATTAACCATCTACCTGATCAAGAATGAGAGAGATGAAATTCTTGACGTTTGTAACGACGAGAGCCGAATGAAAAAATGGTGAGAAATTGGTGGTGGGAGGAAGTGTGGAAGCGAAATCATCAAAATGTGTGGGAGAGGAAGAAGAATCCATTTAGAGAAGAGAGGAAAGGAGGAAAAGAAATCAGAAATTTGGGGAGGGAGCCGCGAAGCTAGGGGCGGCGGCTAATCTGAAAAATTTCTAGGGTTCTTTTGTTTTGGCTCTTGATATCATGTAAGATGATATTAATCTCCCTTGGTGAGTCTTTCTCATTAATATCAATATATATAGTGTATAATGTTTATCCCATATACAAGAGGAATTCTAGTCTCATATACAAGAGTAATCCTAATTTTACCATAATTATATTTACACAATATTCTAATTACGGGTAGATATTTTATTATACTACTATACACGTTTACAGTCTTATTTTATTTTACGTAATACACTTCAGTTGAATGTATAACATTAAAGAATTACTATTTTCTCCTCTATCTCAATTTATGAGATAGTGTTTGACTAGACACGAAATTTAAAAATGAAATGAGGACTTTTGAAATATACTATCTAAAATAAATCATAAATTTATCCAATTCCATTTCCTCAACTGCATACTAGGACGAGGGATATTTGTCCGATTCAATTTTCAAAGGTCTAGATTACATTAACTTAAAGGTATCTTAACTACAATTAAATTAATATGGTTTGAGAAAGCAGTCTCTAATTTTGGGAACAAAAAGAATATCCCCCAAAGTGTTTCACTTTATATTTTGGTATAGATGAAGGAAAAATTTATCCTTTTTGTTATATAAGTAATGTTAATCAGATAGGGAACATCATATAATAATCTAAAGCATAATTTGAATCTTAAAACTTTTTCGGAGTTGAGAAATTATTGATCGTTCAGTAGAAACTTTCCGCATAAAGCAAGCTGCTCAATATAGCTTTTAGTTCAGTTATTCGACGTGATGAAATTTACAGTTTGTACTTGACAGGCTGCTCTAAAAGTTGCAGCACAAACTTATGGTGGAAAGGGTGACGAGCTTGCAGCTCTTCGGACAGAAGCAGAGGTATATATTTGTAACCTTCGTCTCTCTATTTGGGAATAATTCATTCTTCTGAGATACTCCCCGTTTCATAATAAGTGATTTTTTAGCTCATGCACACCCCTTAAAAAAATGCTTATTCCTAAAAAATTAATAATTTTTTTACTTATCTCTAATTGAATGTCTAGAAAAGCTACTTAATGATTATTGATTACGTAAATAAGGGTAATTTTGAAAGAATAAGATCAACTTCTTCTTGAAATCCTAAAAACCACTTATTTTGAAAAGCCTAAAATACCATTTATTTAGAAACGGAGGGAGTATAAGTTAACTATCTCTCAAGTCTCATCTCTAATGGCATAAGCTTTTATGTTGTTTGTTTTGCATAGTCCCTGAGAACTATGACCCGAAGAATGACACTGAGTCAAGAGGAGATGGTATGTATGTATGTAATTACTTTGTGGCCTTAATTCCTTTGCATACTTATGTAATTCACAGTTTCACACCTTAGGAAGAGGTTGTTCTCAAGAGGTGTTGGCTCGCACGCTATTGGACTTTATGCCTCCGATATGGTATATTATATTTCTTTTTCATACATATATGTCTACGCTAAACAATAAAACTGTGATCACTAAGGGTATGTTTGGTTTCCTATTTTCTATTGTTTGATTGCACTAAATATCTTGAAAAATGTTTTCCTACCGAAGATGTTTATCTCATATATCTTCTTTCCATTTAATGGATTGTACAATGTGTACTCCAAACCAATTCAAGGGTTACTGTGCCCTAGTGCTGATATAATTTAATTGAATTACTTGTTCCTAGGAAATTTTACCTTCTTCTTTTCCCTGAACTTATTGTACAGAAACAAAATTAATTTTTACCTTGGTTCCCATTTGGATTATTCATGAACATTATGCAGGTATTCACGCAGATATAGCTGGAGCTAAACAAGAATACTGGTCATCCTTTGCCCCTTTATCATTGGAAGTTGTATTGGAGGCAGGACAAAAAGCTAAAGATGAGACTTCACTACGTGAGAATTTTTCTCTTTCTAAAAAATAAATGTTTTTTATAACTTAAAACACCTGTTTCTTAGTCTTATTTAAGATAATTGTTTTCTGTAGTTTACAACGATCCAGAGGAAAGAGAAACAGTTCCGCGTGATTTGAATGAACTTTTAGGAGATGGGAATGTGGAGAGCATGCTACTAGTGGATAAAGGTCTTCGAGAACTCACATCACTCAAGGTCTTTTACCTACTCTTTTCTTTCCCTAAATCTTTTTATTCTACATAATCCAACTGTTTCATGGATTCTTACTATACACAGATTGATTGACTAGGAGTATTTTTGTTTTGTGACTCACATAGTGTGAGATAACAAGAAACCTCGCATAATTATTGGCACAATTTTGTGGAATTATCAGAGATGAAACTCAACAGAAATGAGAGAATTCAGTTGATTCTTATGTAACTACCCAATTAATTACATCACAAACTCCCAACTACTTCTGTGCATTTACTAGTATACCCATGTATTCTAGCAGCTAGGTGACTCCCATCTCAATATCCCCCTCAAGCTGGTGGGTGTAAAAAGATTTAAGAAACCAAGCTTGCTCACAAGATACTCATGTTGATCTCTTAGTAGTCCTTTTATAAAAATATCTGCTTCTTGCTCATTTGATCCAACATGTTGTGTTCTTACAAGTCCTTCATGTATCCTTTGCCTAATAAAATGACAATTTATTTTTGATATGCTTTGTTCTCTCGTCAAAGACTGGGTTAGCAGCAAATTGTAGTGCTACTCTACTGTCACTATACACATCAACTGGTAATATAATTTTTTCTCCCAATTATTTCAACAATGCTGTCACCCACATTATTTCTGCTACTGCACTAGCCATGCTCATAGATTCTGCCTCTGCTGAGCTTTTACATACAATGTTCTACTTTTTTTACTTTCAGAAATCAATGACTCCCCATACTTGACAAGAAAACCTGAAACTAACTTCATTGTGTTAGGACATGATGCCCAATATGCATCACAATACACACTGAGCTTTCTTGAATTCTGACTGCTTAGAAAAATTCTCAGTCCTGGTTCCCTCTTTATATACCTCAATACTCTTAAAGTTATATTCCAACGTGGCAGTTTAGGTTACTACAAAAACTGGCACAAGGTCTGTACAGGGATGCTATGTTTATCGTTCAGTTTAACAACCCAATTAACCTTTGATATTGGCCTTTATCTTCCAGCAAGTGATCATTTTCTATTCCACTCAACTTGTCTAGTTCTGGTATTGTGAGCTTGACATTTGTTTCCAGTGGTGCCAAGCTGGTTTTGCTCCTCCAAGTCCAAGTTCTGATATAATTTCTAGAGCATACTTCCTCTAGTTAATCAAAATGTCATTTCCTGACCAGCAAAACTCCATCCTAAGAAAAAACTTCAAGTCTCCCAAATCCTTGATCTTAAAAATCTGATGGAGTGCTTGCTTAGTGTTATGAATTAAGTTGAGATCATTTACTGTCACAAACATATTATCCACATAAACACGTATCACTACCATGCTATTTCCTTTTTGCTTGATGAATAATGAATGATCCAAGCTGCTCTGATTGAATCCAGAATGCCGCAAGGCCTCAGTTAATTTTAAATTCCATTGCCTACTAGCTTGCTTCAATACATATAGGTATTTCACAAGCTTACAGACCATTTTGGACTCCCCTTGGCTTGGAAATACCTATGCTAACTCCATATACACCTCATCATGCAGATCTTCTTAGAGAATGCATTCTAGACATCCAGTTAATGTACATGCCACTGATTGCAAGCTGTTAAGGAGAGAAATGTCCTAACAGTAGCAACTTTAACTACTGAAAAAAGGTCTCATTGTAATTCAGTTCCTCTCTTTGATTGTACCCTTTTACCAATAATCGAGCCTTAAACCTTTCCACCTCTTCATTGGCCTTCAACTTCACCTTATTGACCAACTTGCACCCAATAGGTCTTTTACCAACAAGCCGAAAAATAAGTTCCCAAGTCTGATTATCTTAGAGAGAATGGATCTCAGCATGTATTGCATCCACCCACCTATAATCATGAGAGTCTTCCTGAAAAGATAGAGGTTCAATAATAGAAGACAAAGGCATAATGAGCTTGAGACAGACCATCATAAGAGATATAGTTGCTAATAGGATACACTATTGTATGAGCACTAGGCTTGTTAGTCACATATTCAGACATCCTAATAGGTTCTTTGGTATGTCTAGTAGACTTCCTCAAGGGAACTCAGACCTCTACTGAGGTAGAAGGATCAATAACTGATGCTAAGTCACAATAAGAGGTATCAATGGTGCATTTGGAAGTGTGGATGTTGAGGATATGTCATACGTAGTGGGAGCAGGCTCTGAAGGGACATTGTGTGCAGTTTCATGAGACAAAACATCAAACAAAGGAATCAAGACAAACATGAGGTAGGAAGTCTGTATCAAGGACCACTATATTTGGCCGAGCTGGATCATTTATAGTAGCCTGTATTTGTTTGAATGGGAAAACATCTTCCCTAAAGACTACATCCCTGTTGATGAAAAATTTATGATCAATGAGATTATATAAAACATATCCCTTTATAGAGCTAGAATATTGCATAAAGACAACCTTTACAACTCTGCTGTCAAATTTGTCCCTCTTTGGCAGTACACTTGCATAGCACAGACACCCAGGAGTCCTAAGGTGAGCAGTATGTGGTTTCTTTACAAAGAATATTTCATAATATGATTTTCCATCCAGGACAAGAGATGGCAACCTGTTAATAATATAGACTGCAGTGAGAATACAACGTCTCCATAATCTCAGGGGAATATGCTCTTGAAACCTAAAAGCTCTGGCAACCTCCAAGAGGTACATGTGCTTTCTCTCAGTAATCCCATTATGCTGAGGGGTGTATGAGTAGGTTCTCTGATGTATAATTCCCAGCTGCTACAATAGGTCTTGCATATCTGAGTTCACAAACTCACCTCCATTGTCAGATCTAACAACCTGCACTTTAGCATTAAATTGTGTTTGCACTATTCTAAAAAAGTTTCTTAGAGTATGCAATAAATCACTCTTGAACTTTAAAATAAATATCCAAGTCACACGAGTATAGTCATCCACAATTGTTAAAAAAAATCTATTCCCATCAATAGTTTGTGTATTAAGTGTAACAATTGAAAAACTATACTAGACTTCATTTCACTGGCATTGAAAGATAATCTGGTATGCTTAGCAAGAGGCATACTTCACACTTGTTTACTATATTTCTACAGTCAGATAACTGGTAACCAAGTAGCTTCATCATTGGTCCTCCAGAAGCATGAGCTAGCCTCTTATGCCATAGACGTACATCCTCCATTATTGCTTGTCTACTGAGTCTCTTCTCCTCTTTCTTGTCCTCTTCTACAAAATTATTTGAAGTATGAGAAACTAGCAGGTACAAGCCTTCCTTCTCTCTACCAATCCCCCTTATTCTCCCAATTGTGAGGTCCTAGAACAAGCAGAAATCAAGAAAAAAGGACACTGAACAATTAAGTTCTCTGGTTACCTTTGAAACTAACAGTAGATGGTAATCAAAATCAGGTACAAACAAAACACCTTGCACTTGTCTTGTCTCTCCAATTCTACTACTCCCAGTATGTGACACAAAGGCACCTCTCTATTTGGCAAGTGTATCTTTTATTATGCATTGGTTTAACTTCACTAATGTCTTACTGGCTACCATGTGATTAGTTGCTCCTGAGTCAACTATTCAACAACATTTCTCTACTTTACTCATAAAGGAATGAGATATACCTGTCATGTTGGAGTGAGCAACACCTCCATGTTTGATGTGTTGTCCTGCGATTAGTTGCTCCTGTGTCAACTATAAAACGACTGCGTTACACCTATCCCACTCTCTTTTTTTCAGCTCCCGTCGACTAACCCTAACTTGTTCTTCCCAAGAAATTGGATTGGCATCACACGACTCCAGATGGAGTAGTTTTCCTATCCAGTCAGCTTAATTGAGATTATTGGTGCTTTGGTAGTCTCCGATGGATGAAGAACAATGCATGGTTGTGGTCAAGCTCAGTTGTTGCCGGCATTGTTGAAAACTACAAATCTCTCTTAATCTAATGCGGAATGTTGATTAGAATCAAAGAACTTTAGATTCACAATTTGTGATCTAGAGCTCTTATCATGTGAAAATTGAGAGTTTATCATAGATGAAACTCGATAGAAATGAGAGAATTCAGTTGAGATGAGAATGAATCGAAATGAATAATGCACTCTTATTCATCTCTGTGTATTACAGTGTAAATATATAATCTCAATCACAAATTCTCTATCTAACCGACATACTGTGTATCAGTGAAATTACACAATTAATTACATAACAAACTCCTAACTACTTCTATGCATTTACTAGTATACCCCTGTATTCTAGCATCTGGGTGACTCCCATTTCAATAATTTATATATTTATAAACAATTTAACTTTATGAGATGATTTATAACCACACAAAAATCTACGGCTTGTTTTGGACCCACACATTTCAAAAATCTTTCATTATTTCTTAAATTTCGTGTCAAGTCAAACTAAGACAATCTTTTGGGACAGGGCTAGTAGTAAACTTTCTATTCTCGTGGTTGAAAGGAAGGTGTTAAAGCTTCATTTGGCATTACTAAACACTGAATAATGCACTCTTATTCATCTCTGTGTATTACAGTGTAAATATATAATCTCAATCACAAATTCTCTATCTAACCGACATACTGTATCAGTGAAATTACACAATTAATTACATAACAAACTCCTAACTACTTCTATGCATTTACTAGTATACCCCTGTATTCTAGCATCTAGGTGACTCCCATTTCAATAATTTATATATTTATAAACAATTTAACTTTATGAAATGATTTATAACCACACAAAAATCTACGGCTTGTTTTGGACCACACATTTCAAAAATCTTTCATTATTTCTTAAATTTCGTGTCAAGTCAAACTAAGACAATCTTTTGGGACAGAGCTAGTAGTAAATTTTCTATTCTCGTGGTTGAAAGGAAGGTGTTAAAGCTTCATTTGGCATTACTAAACACTGAATAGAATGTTGATGACTGATCAGTTATAATGTCAATGGTGTCGAAGAACTGCTTATCCATTCTTAAGATTTGAAATAAAAGTTGTAAGATGTATGAAATCTCTTGTAATGATTTAATTATCCCTTTTAAAGGTAGAGGGGGCAGTTGCACTAGCAATGGCCCAACAAAGGCGCCCAACTGCATTGAGAGCTACAGGTAACATTTTGTTATAGGGTTGAGACCTGGAGCAGCTGAAATCTTTTTCAGTCTCCATGTTAATCCTAGTAAATTCATTGTTTCAAGATCTTGACAATAGATATAATCTTATGGCTGCAGATGACATGAGGCCGCTACCAATTGAAGGCCAAAGCTTTTCAGAAGCATATGGTAAGTTTATTCAAGTTACTGTCTCAATTAGCTTAATTTGTACAATTGGATCATCTCTCTTTCTTTTGTTTTCTTGTTTCATTTGAATTAATATGACTTATTTTTGATAAATCATTTTTAGTTGCATGACATTCGTCCTTGTGTACATATAACCATTCAAGGTTTTTAAACCGTGTAACAATAAGTGCATACTCAATTTGGACTATATTTTTAGTTTAGGTTTTGTCATTCCATGAATTCCGTTTATTACTGTATCTGCAATTTAGACTATATTTTTCTATGAGTGGTCAGTAAATGTTAGAATTAGAAGTTTATTTGCTTCCTCGTATTTATATATATATATATATTGAATTAGGTAATAATACCTCGTTTTACTAATACTGTGTCTCTACCACAGAATTGAGTGCTGAGGAGTCGGAAGATGTGCAATTCAAGCAGGTATTTGACTCTTTGATTAAATCTTGACTTTGATTTTCCCTCTTTTCTTCCTTTACTCTTCCCTTTCTTTACCCTTCAGCGTAATATTCTGTTGAATTTGAGAAAGAAGAAAAGATCTTTTTGTATTTCAGTATAATTTTACAATTCATGAGGAAGGGTATTTGTAGAAATGAATTCTAACTATTTATGGAAAGATAATCAATAGTAATAAAATAAGATATTTTATTACTATAATTACACTAACAAAAGAAAAAGTAAAGTCTTCTATAACTATGCTAATTAATTAACACAATCAACACTAACTTCAAGTTGAGCAAATATGTTGCACAAACCCAATTTGCGGCCTTTGAGTAGATCCGCTAGCTGCTTATTTGACCCTACATGAAGCAAACAAGGTGCCAATAGTAACTCTCTTTTTAATGAATTGACAATCAATTTCAATATATTTTGTTTGGTCATGTTTAATAGGATTCTGAGTGTTAAAAGTCTCACATCGAAAATAGAATGGGAACATGAACTCCTTATATGGACTTGGATAATTGTCACCCTACAAGCTAGCTTTTGGGGTTGAGTTAGGCCCAAGATCCATTTTTACATGGTATCATAGTCAGACCCATTCCAATTCTTTGTTCGTCGATGTTGGGCCCCCAAATTATATTGTCCACGCTCCAGTTAACAAGGTTTGGGCATGCGGAAGAGTGTTAAGAGTCTCACATCGGAAATGGATTGGGAATATGAACTCCTTATATGGACTTGGATAATTCTCACCTTACAAGCTAACTTTTGGGGTTGAGTTAAGCCCAAGATCCTTTCTTACACTGAATTCAACCAATAGCAACTTTGTGTCGTATTACAATGAAATATTTTCTTTTCCAGAAAATCTCAATTCTTCTACTAACTTTTGTAGCCAAAGAAGCTCACAAGACACATTAGGCTACAACTCTATATTTTACTTTGGCATTTAATCTTGCAACTACACTTTATTTCTTATTTCTCCAAGTAACTAGGTTCCCTCATATGAGTATACGATAAGCAAATGTAGATCCTTTATCATCAAAAGATCAATCTCAATCCACGTCCATAAAATCTTCTATCTAGAGGTGATCATATTTATAAAAAAGCAAACATTTTCTTGGAGCAGACTTCAGATACGGCAAAGTGTGAAAGACAAGTTGCACATGAAGATCTCAGGGATCATGCATGAACTAACTTACCAAATAGACTAAAAAGGTTATTTCTGGTCTTGTGTGACAAAAAAAAATTAATGAGTCTTGCAACCAATCTCTGATAGTGTAATCCCAAATTGCTCGTCCCTATGAGCTAGGATTCATATGAAGGATCATGTCCTAAAATATTTTACGGTATGATAATGAGGAAGAGCTTCAAGAGGCATTTTCAACATACTTCAAGCACACTCTCGAAACCTTACCCAATGATCCAATGTCATCAATGACATACAACACGTACAGCTCACGTGTATTAACAAAGCATCCCAATGATATAAATTTAACCAAAAAATATCCAACATTTAGATTAATTCTCCAACGTTCCAAAATCAATCCATATCGGTAGTAATGAAGGAATTCATTCCATGATTTATTTCATTCCCATTATACAATATATATATACAAGCTTATAAGATCAATCTATGGCTATGAATTTGGAAGACTAACCTATTCATATCCTAACTATATGCTAATTATCTAATCATACTAATTACATAATATTCTCCTTAATTACATAGATGATTTTACATAATAAAGATAATTAAGGAGAATGATATCCATAATTATCCTTAACAGACCCCTGCAGTCTTAGTTGGAGGTGCGCAGATGCTCAGACTGTTACTTAAATCATCAAACAGTATGCACGAAAGCCATTTTGTGAAAATGTCTACAATCTGATAATGAGACGGAACATGAAAACCCCGAATTTGTCCACATGCAACCTTTTTACGGACAAACAAGATATCCATTTATATGTGTTTTGTGCGCTGATGTTGGACAGGGTTACCTGATAACTATATTGCGCTCACATTATCACAATAAATCACAGTTATTTTTTCGATCGGACAATGTAGTTCTAAAAAAAAATTACGGAGCCAACATGATTCAGATACCACATTAGTTATCCCTCAGTATTCTGCCTTAGCACTCAACCGAGAATGTCGGTTGGCGTTTCGATGACCAGGAAATGAGGTTGTCTCCTAAAAACACACAATAGTCTGAGGTGGAGCATCGTGTGTTTAGGAAGCTACCCAAATCAGCATCTATATAAGATGTAATGCCTGTCACGGTGGACTTATATAGATGTAGCCTAAAGTCAAGAGTACCCTTAATATACCACATGATTTATTTCAGAGCCTGATGCGCGATTTAATGCACACACTTTAACGCAAGTGCACGTTGTCGAGTCAAGTAATATAGTCTTGAAGACCGAGTTATCGTCCTAAGGGATTAGTGCTCAAGTACCAATTATCTATCCTTTGTTATCTATTTGGTAACCGATATTTGAGTTGTTGATTATGACTAATTATTATAAAGACTAATTAACTATGTGTTTACTTCAGTAGTGATGGAAATAGGGCTTCCAAGTCGCCTTAACTATCCGCTTATATTTCTTATTAATGCAATAAATTATGGTTCTTCTTTTGGAAATAGCAGGTTTACTAATCCGTTTTATACTCCCGTTAAGGCTATATAAACACTCAACCCCAGTAGCGCTCCTTTCTACCTTTCGGTGATAAGGATGACTCTATAGGAGGATTAAGAACAAAAACCCTGTTAACGTTTACGCAAGTAAGCTAGGTATTTAAACCCCCGTTAACGCTACACAAGTAATTGAGGTATTTTCATCCCCAATCCGACCTATGATTACCCAACTACAGCATAGTCACAACCTCCTCATTTCGAAGTTTGATTAGAAATCATATAAATAATGATAATTAATGATCAAGTAATTACCAAGCATTCAAAACATTATTGTAATAAATCTCAACAATAAGAAGAACAACCATAAACATGCATTAACTCATAAAATAAGGTTCAAGTGAATTGACATGAAAGCCTATATTAGAATTAGTTCCTAGCCATTGACATGACAAGAACTAATTCAATATCCAACATAAAAAGCGAAATAAAGTAAAGGAAGAAAGAAAATTACAAGAGAATGGTCTCGATCTTGAACTCCAAGATGTGTTGTGTTTGTGCAAGAAGGAACCCTTAAAAGCGCCTAGAGTTCTCTTTTTATAGCCTCAAACCGCCTTAAGGTTTTTCTCCGGGCTGACCATAAAATCGTCAAAAACATGATTTTTCAGCGTCGCGTGCCACTCTCAGCGCCTGGCCGGATCAAGCTCTACGATGATGGCGCGCGGCTGCGCTTCTGGCTGCAGGCGCCGCACTGGAACTTCAAGGCCTCTGGATATTAGCGCCGGCGCTCGCCTGCCCGCTGGTGCGCGCGCCGCAACTGTCTCTGCTGATTCGTCACTTTCGCATTTTAAGCTTTGGAACCTCCACTTTTGCCTCTTTTTCGCTCTTTTCCGCCAAAGAGCCATTTTAACCAATTTGACTCAAAAGAAAGAAAATCTATCCTAAGACGACACGTATTTGTACAAAAAGGGACAAAAGACTCACTAAAAACGACTCAAAAAGTGTATATAAAATACACCGATCAAATACCCCCAAACTTAACCTTTGCTCGCCCTCGAGCAAAGATCAAAAGAAAGAAATAAAGACTCAAGGAAAAAGAAAATAGAAAGACTCAATGATATTGATCACTTTGCTGCATTGGTGTTACTTAGAAAAACATGAAGATTAACAGAATAATATGCAGGAACATATAGCATGAAATATTAGCACTCTAAACACATTAAGCTAGATATTTCGCAAACTCATTTTTATCATACTTAATGGAAGTCAAAATACTGAATCATGCATGTTAATTTCAAAAATCGTATGACATTTTTACTTGCTATTCTCCACTAATCATGGATATGCATATAAGAGATCTTCAGGACTTTTAAGGGTTGTAATGTAGGCTTAGGCATGGGTAGGTAAAAATAGGCATTTAGGCTCATTTTGTGTACCATAAGCTCTTTAGCTTTTCAATGTTTCCCTTTTCTTTTGATTTCTTTTCTTCACTTCACATCTATCTTTCCCCTCTTTTGTTTTGAGAGCGTGAAGTGTATAATAACAAGCACCCCCAAACTTAGACTTTTGCCTATTTCTTATTACTTTTTTATTGGGGTGCATCAAACTTGTTTGCTCTTTTTGTCTCTTTTTATTAACACATTCTATTCCAATTATTTCACATTTTTACTTATGACACAAGTGTGGGAATATAGGGTGTCAAAGAAAAGTTTCATTTTTAGGCTCAACGGGGCTGACTAGGGATATTTTTAATGTCAGGGATAGAAAAGAGTGGTAAGAATTGGCTAACAAAGAAACGCCTGAGTCATCTCACTGCGTCGTATCCTAACTATTTCGCCTCAAATAGCAAGCAATCATAACACATAGGTTTTAATCATTTATCATGCATAATTCAAGCAAGAAACCCCAATTAGACAGATTTTATGAGTTTTTGGTATATCTAACCTAAGTGTTTAGATAGTTGCTTCTAATTCCATCACATTATTCCACCTTACTTCACTAGGTGTTTCTAGTAACTACAGCATGCATGATCTTTGACAGACAATTATGACTTAAAAGAAAAAAAATTATGACTCAAAAATACACAAAAACAATCAAAAAGACTCAAACAAACTATAACAACAAGACACAAATAAGACATCCCCCCAAACTTAAATCACACATTGTCCCCAATGTGTGCAAGACTCAAAGACAATAAAAGAAACAAGACACTTACAGACTTGGTTTAAAATGGTGGCGGTGGCGGTGGATAGTGCATTGAATCCCGTGAGAGGGGAGAGGCTCAGGATTTTTGATTTGGCGAAAGGGCCGTCGGATTAGGGCGTTGTCCAAAAAATTTGGATTTTTCCGTCTTGGCGTCGCGGCCCTGTAAATGGCGCCATGGCCTCAACTCTGATTTCTTCGATCTTTTGGCGCCGCGCCCGCTCTGAGCGCGCTTAAACTCAGCGCCTTTACGCTCTTTTGGCGCCGCCACCGCTCTGAGGCCGGCGCTAACCCGATTTTTCGAATCCCTTTGTTGTTTTGATTTTTCGCCTCCAAATTTGTCTGCACTGTTAACACAACACAAACACTACCTCAGTGAGATCGTTCTTAGTAAAACTAACTACATTAAAATAAATAATTTAAAATACTTTGGGTTGCCTCCCAGTAAGCCCGTCTTTAACATCTTTTAGCCGACGCAATTAACCTTTCCGAGTGCCCATTGGATCCTTCGCTGAACTCGCTTGCAATCCATGAGTTATTGTGCAGTCTCACTTTTCCTGACCATCTGTTGAAACAAGGGCTTCAAACATAAAATTATCCCCAGTACACAAGACAAAGCTTGTCTTTTGCTCTCTATAATGTAGGATCGGTGAAATTCCCTACATCTCTCATCTCTGGGGTGCCCTTGATGGTGTGGACTTTATTTGGGGATCAACGGTGATAACTTGTGGTGTTTCTTCCGTAGCAGTGCGGGAAGAAGAATTTCCACAGAGTCCAAAAGGTGAATAATTGGATCTCGTGATCTTTTCCTTCTACACCAATTATCTCGCCGAGTCCTCAATAGTGGGTGTGGTTGTGTTCTCAATTTGCTGCGCCGCCATAATGATGTCGCTAAGCGATTTACTTGAGTGTATTGCTCATCTCATCCATTGCTTTATGTGGGTCTCCAAATTTTTTAGGGACTCCCTTGTCTCAGCCATAAACTGAGTATGACACTTGGTGAGCATTAGTATGCCTGCCCGCAACTCATTTCGATCTTCCTCTGGGACCTGTGGGTTAAGTTGTTGTTGATGACTCCACTGTCTCTGATAGTAGTAGTCCATGTGTCCTGATTTTTTTTTTTTTTAACCTGAAAAATAAGAAAAACAACAAAAGATGATAAAAAGATGCTCGCGCAACAATTAGAAATTAAGAATAGATAAAATTGATATCAACTGCCTAATCCGACAGCGGCGTCAAAAACTTGATCGCGATTTAATGCACACACTTTAACGCATGCACGTTGTCGAGTCAAGTAATATAGTCTTGAAGGCGAGTTATCGTCCTCGAGGATTAGTGCTCAGTACGATTATCTATCCTTTGTTATCTATTTGGTAACCGATATTTGAGTTGTTGATTATGACTAATAATTATAAAGACTAATTAACTATGTGTTTACTTCAGTAGTGATGGAAATAGGGCTTCCAAGTCGCCTCAACTATCCGCTTATATTACTTATTAATGCAATAAATTATGGTTCTTCTTCTTTTGGAGATAGCAGGTTTACTAATCCGTTTTATACTCCCGTTAAGGCTATATAAACACTCAACCCCAGTAGCGCTCTTTTCTACCTTTCGGTGATAAGGATGACTCTATAGGAGGATTAAGAATAAAAACCCTGTTAATGTTTACGCAAGTAAGCTAGGTATTTAAACCCCCGTTAACGCTACACAAGTAATTGAGGTATTTTCATCCCCAATCCGACCTATGATTACCCAACTACAGCATAGTCACAACCTCCTCCTTTCGAAGTTTGATTAGAAATCATATAAATAATGATAATTAATGATCAAGTAATTACCAAGCATTCAAAACATTATTGGAATAAATCTCAACAATAAGAAGAACAACCATAAACATGCATTAACTCATAAAATAAGGTTCAAGTGAATTGACATGGAAAGCCCTATATTAGAATTAGTTCCTAGCCATTGACATGACAAAAACTAATTCAATATCCAACATAAAAACTGAAATAAAGTAAAAGGAAGAAAGAAAATTACAAGAGAATGGTCTCCAATCTTGAACTCCAAGATGTGTTGTGTTTGTGCAAGAAAGGGAACCCTTAAAAAGCGCCAGGAGTTCTCTTTTTATAGCCTCAAACCGCCTTAAGGTTTTCCTTGGCTGACCCATAAAATCGTCAAAACTCGATTTTTCCCACGTCGGCGCCGCGCCACTCAGGCGCGCGGAAGTTCTGAAACTCTCTGATGATGAGGCGCCGCGGCTCTGCAACTCTGCTGTATGCAGGCGCGCCGTACTGGAACTCGAAGGCCTCGATATTAGGTGCGCGGCCAGTGCAGGCCGCGACGATATCCCGGCGGTCGAAATTTGATAGTACTTTACTATCGAAAGGATTCGCCATTAATGAGTGACAAATGTGTCTACACGAAAGGAAATGCTGACTCGTTCGTCATGATATGCCTTTACGTAAATGACATATTGATCACAGGGAGCAGCCCTAGTAGAGACTAAGAACATGTTAAAATATGGGTATTGCAGATGTCATCTTAGGGATCAAGATCTCTAAGACATCTGACGGACTGGTCTTATCTCAATCTCACTACATCGAGGATCTGTTGAAAAAGTGTGAGATGTTCAAAAATTCGTCGATAACGACACCATTGGATATAAATCAAAAGATTGATAAAAATTATGGTGCGCCCGTACACCAGGAGTGATATGCGCAGGTGATTGGTAGTTTGATGTAAATCACAAACTGCACTCGACCTGATATCGCTTATGCAGTCAACAAGTTGGCTAGGTTCACCCGTAATCCAAGTAATGATCTTTGAAAAGCGTTAAATCGGGTACTACGATACCTGAAATACACGCTAGCTTACGGGTTGCATTATTCGAGATATTCAACTGTACTAGAGGGGTACAGTGATGCAAACTGGATATCTGATATAGAGAACACTAAGTCCACCAGTGGGTATATATTTACAATTGGTGGCGGAGCTGTATCTTGGAAATCCTCTAAGCAAACTTGCATCGCCCGATCCACGATGGAATCAGAGTTTATCGCTTTAGATAAAATAGGAGAAGAAGCTGAGTGACTTCATGACTTCTTAGAATATATCCCGTGTTGGGATAAACCCGTACCTTCTGATCCACTGCGATAGCCAGTCGACTCTAGGAAGGGCACATAGTTCTATGTACAATGGAAATCTCATCATATTTGACGAAGATATAAGATTGTTCAACAACTGATCCCGGGTATTATTTCCATTGATTATGTAAAATCAAAGGAAAACATTGCAAACCCTTTGACAAAGGGCATACCAAGAGATCAGATAGTATGTATGTCTAGGGGAATGGGCCTAAAACCCAACAATAAGAACTGATATGGTGGACACCCAACCTTACTGACCAGAGATCCTAAAAATTAGGTTCAATAGGAAAACTAAGTCGTAAAGGTTCAGTTGAGCGATTCGGAGGAAACAAGAGCACTTCGGATAATGATTTTTACATAGAAACATGAATCCAAGGTCGTTCCCGTGATATACATTAAGTGCTATCTGCAGCGTGGGTAAAGGTTAAGTTTCCAAAACTTTTAATGATCTTCAACGTTGAGGTTATGTTTGGGAAACCTTTTAATGTTTCCTAATACTCGTAAAGTGGGGTATAGCAGGATACCTTGTAGGAGACCACCTATTTAAGTGCGAGAACTGGACGCCTCAAATGAATGCACTTAAGAATCCAAGACGTGTCCATGGCCACAACAGACAAAACCTTAAAGAAGAACAGAGTAAGGAAAGTTGTTGTGTTGGTACCATTGTCTTGGCTTACACTAAACACTGACGGTTCAATACATCGCGTTCACCTCGCAGTAAGTAAGTCCAATGGTATTCTACTATGAAAGGTTCAAAGTTGCGGCTACCTATCCAGATGCAACATCGATCCGCCGAAAGATTGTTAGTAAGGCACCATGTGAGTGCGCCAAAATCTCTTTCAAGAGGGGATTGTTGGAAATTTATTAACGTGAAATAAAGTTAATCCTAATGTTTATGACTCGAACAATTGGGGCCCCGCACGTCGGGAAACGTCGTTTCCACACGTGCACATGTTGTACCAAGGATCGTAAATTTTCTTAGTGAAAGAGATATTGGTACGTATACGAAATGTTTGAGACATAAAATGATATACGGTTATTGTTCGAATGACGAGGGTTTCACGTTGGTAAATGAAGGAAGAATTGTACGATGTGTAAAAGATGAAACGAGTCGAAAATCGTCGTTGAGCTGTGACGGGCCGCGACCCAATACCGTCGGAGCCGCGACGCCTTGGTGTCAGTTGGTCACTGGAAGTTTGGCACCGCGGAGCCTCCCAGGCAGGGCTGCGGCGCTTCGGAGGCAGAATGGTCGACAGATGACGAACAATTTCTCACTTTTGGACTGGTTTTGGAGCATTGAACCTCCATTACTTAGCACTTGAATTCAACCATTATTTGGCTGAATTATAACCCCTCAATAAGTGTCATTACATGGCTATTGAAGGCCATTACTTGGCTAGTTGGGAAGTCATCTTACACACACTATAAATTGAGGCCTTAGGCTCAATTAGAAGAACACACTTGCATTCAGAAAATTCTGAGAATTCCTTCATCTCTAGCTTTCTTTCACACACTCAAAAGGTTCTTTCTTTTTTAGTAAACATTTGAGTTTCATTTGCTCAATTGTTTATTGTTGTTTTATCTTGGGAGACAAATTGCTAATCACCGTAAATGATACATACGGGGCAATATTGTCTTAAGGACGGGGTGCTAACACCCGACTCAGCAAATCCTTTGTAGTAGTACATTTTGTTCTCAATTCCAGATTGTAATCTTTGTTGTTGTTACTTACTTCTCATTTCCTTGTATCCACCATTGTAACTCATAAGATTATCTAATAGATGGAATTTATGTAAAAAAACTCAAGGCGGGTAAATGGTGCGACCAAAATAGGACGCCAAAATTTTACAATATTAACAGAATCTCGGTTCTATTTGTTTCAATCTTATGGAGATAATTGAAAAGTTATCAATCTTACGCTTGACAAGTCACATATTTATTTAATAACTAAGCCTACGCAATTATTGCCAATTGATTTCAAATGGTGCATAACTTCTTTGACGAGATACTCCAAGAGAAAAATAACTATATGATTTATTAGGATTGTTTTTGTTTTCTGTATCTTTGTAATGGGTAATAATTTTGTTTCTTTAAGAAAACCAATGACTATATAGCTACATGATCACATATGAATCAAATGTTCTAATAAGAATACTTAGTAGCAGGGCTCTGTAACTTATTAGGTGTTTGTTGTGCCGGTAACTGCAAATACTGGCATTGTTTTATGTTGTATTTATCATTTTAATAGGTGTTTTACTTTGTTTTGATTTTCATTTGGAAATCTATTTCTTTTAGGCGTGGCTCACATACTTCTGGAGAAGGGCCAAAAATCATGGAGTGGAGTCAGATATTGCGGAGGAGAGATTACAGTTTTGGATCAACCAAGGTGGCCAACCTCTCACTTCACATGATGCTGTTCATGGTATGAAATTCCAACTCTATCCACAACGAGAAGAAGTACTAAAATAGGGAAAATTTGTGTTAAAATATATTTATTAAACTATCCATGTTGCATTCACAAAACAATTAGTTATATGCATTATCAACAACACATCTAGAACTAGTCTCATACTTGCTCCCTATCTTATTTGCAATTTTAACGATATGAAAGACAAATATTCAAATCTCTACAAAAAATAAATATTGCATTTCATTTATCCATTTCTATAATTAATACTAATTGTAAAATGCAATTTTACACATTTTTTTTTGTTTGTAATTTGACACTCAAAACACTTTTTGGGATGATTGTCCAAACACAAACGGTTATTCTCGCAAAGTATTTTTCTTGAAACTCTGACCACACTTTTCAAAATAAGTAGGTTTTAGAAGTTTAGCGAAACCGGATAAAAATAGAGCTTCATAATCAAAGTTTAGTGTTAAATGGTATGCTTGTTGTCCAGTGTCCCAGGACATGCCTACAATAATCTTGAATAGGACACTTAGACAAAATAATAAGTGAGAATAGGAGACCCGTTTCATGTATCTCTCGAAACTATCTTCTTATCCAACTTCTAGAATTCAAATTAGAAATGAAGTTGTCTACATCTTCCTTTTGTTTATAATAGACAATAGTCTCATGTAAGTACATTCAGCAGTGGATCTTAAATTTCAAAGTTATGAGTGCTCGTCGAATAAAGTTCTGAAAGGAGAGGGAAAAAGAGTTTAGATGAGGGTGCACTGCGCACTCAATGCTTAACTAATTTTTTGATAATTGTCTATGTAAATCTACTAAATCTATTGAAAGGCATTGGGTGCTTGATCACCCACAAGGCTCCATATAGATCATCCATTGAATTCACATTAACGCCTTTTGTGTAATGTTCCTTCCTTCAACGAATACTGATCGAAAAAGTCCACTAAGGCAGACAACTTTACCGAGTTTCAGAGGTGAGAGATGTAAAAAAAGGTCATTACGTTTTTGGTGGAATTGCAATAACACCGACATTCTTCTAAGCAAAAATTATTGCAGTAGTAGTATAGCTTGTAAGATTTGAAATGTATTATGGCATTGCCATTTGGAAAATGAAAATATTTGTACATTGTTATACGCTTCATCACCACTTTGTGGGAAAGTCAACTATTTGTTTCAGTCTACTAGTGAGCACCTTGTGTTGAAAAAATAAACTTGTTCATTTAGTTCACTTGTTCACATGTTGCTTCATGAACTAGGGTATTAGTTAAGTTCCTTTGTTTTTGGAATACATTTATTAGAGTATGAATTAGTTCAAGTGCCTTGGAAGAAAGAAAGTCTAGTGGTTTTATTCATGTACTTAGAAGGTGTGAAGTGTGAACTTACTGATAGTTATACATGTATGTTTGGCTAAATACATGGATGAGTTCACCTATAAATAATCATGTAATCTAGTCATTTGGATTAAGTCAAGTTAAAATAGAAAATCATATATCCTCCATTTCTCTTCTAGTGAATTTTGAGTGTTGTGTTGCTCTCCCAAATTTCTAATATTTGGTATTACATCTGGTGTGTTTGAGATACAACTAAACATAGAGAGAAGATGACTAACATTAGTGGAGCTTCATTCCAAGTTTCGATGCTCACTAAACAAAACTATTTAAGTTGGCGCACCCGGATAAGGCTTTGCTTGGAGTCTATGATGTTTGGGAAATGTTGAAGAGTGGTATTGATGAAGAAGATGATACCGCTGCCACAAAGAAGAAGGATCAAAAGGGGCTCACTCTCATCCATCAAAGTTTGGATGAAAAGACGTTCGAGAAGGTTGCAAATGCAACCGCCTCCAAGCAAACATGAGATATTCTTTAAACTTCCTTCAAGGATTTGGACAAGGTGAAAAAGATTCATCTTCAAACCTTAGGAGGAGAGTTTGAATTACTTATGATAAGGTCGTTACAAAAATACTACGATCTCTACATTCAAAGTTTAATTTTATTATTATTTCCATTGAAGAGTTTAAGGACTTGAACACCATGTCCATAGAAGAACATGAAGAGACGTTGATGAAACCGAAACAATAGTTGGTTGAACAAGCTTTGCATGTAGAACTTTCTTTGAAGGAGAAAGATAAAAGGCGTGGCTCACAACAAAAAGGTCATGAATGTGGAAAAGGTCGTGGTGGAGGAGGAAGATGTGGTAATTAACCTCCAACCAAAGATAGTAGATGACAAGACTCAAGACTCCAACTAAGGAAGAGGCCATGAAAGAGATAGAGGATGCAAGTCAAATCAAGGAAGATATGACAAATCAATTATTGAATTTTATACTTGTCATAAATTTAATAATTTTTCCCAGGAATATAAAAATAAATTTAGAGGAGATAAATAATTTTGTAGAGAGCAAAAATGAAGATGAAGATGGCACTTTACTCATGACATGTAAAGAAGAAGAAGTCTGCATGGACAGCTCAACTGGTTCTCAAGGGGGATAATTGGAAAAATGGCCAAGATCGAATCCCGCCAGCGGCAGAGTGGGGTTACTTCTTGAAATAAAGGAGGGCCCCTTGTGCGCAGCGTGATAGTGGTCTAACCTTTGAAATCAGTTGAGTTACCATGATTAACTCCTTCACAATCTTGTCGGACCGGGGTGTGGGGGCTCCTGGGGTGGGAGATCCACCTTTTTTCAAGGGGGATAATTGGAAAAATGTAAAGAAGAAAGTGTAGAAAGAAATCAATGGTATCTTGATTCCGATGCAAGCAGTCATATTTGTGGAAATAAGCATTTATTTGCGGAGTTTGAGGAGTTGAATGGTGAAAATATCATTCTTGGAGACTCTTCAAAAGTTCAAATCAAAGGCAAAGGTACAATCTAAAATATGGAAGTCATCAATTTATCTCCAATGTCATGTATATACCGAAAATAAAAAGTAATATTTTGAGCTTGGGACAACTCTTGGAGAAAACATTATGACATTCATTTGAAAGATAAAAAGTTGACTATGAAAGATTAAAATGTGATACTGTTAGCCAAGGTTCCTATAGCTAAAAATAAAATATTTGTTTAGAATCTTGAAAGTGATGTACCGAGGTGCTTATTTTCTTGTGTCAAAGATTCATATTGTCTTTGGCATATGAGATTTAGACATATAAATTTTGGTAGTTTAAGGTTGATGAAAAATAAAAATATAGTGAAACTGTTGCCAACCATTAATTATCCTGATCAACTTTGCGAAGGATGTCTCTTTGGAAAGCAATCAAGAAAAAACTTCTCCAAAGAGTGATTGACAAGAGCACAGTGCCTTTTGGAGTTGTTAACATGGATGTGTGCTAACCTATCAAGCTAGCCTCCCTTGGTAAAAGTAATTATTTCCTGGGTGGGGCTGCCAGGCTTCTGGCCTGATAGCTCCGAAGTAGGACCCTTCTTTTCTCTTCTTTCTTTTAGGATGAAATGAAATAAAGATGATCATGTTACTTCCCCCTACACCGCGGCATAATAAATCTGGTGCCGATACACTTCCATACCAATAAAGTCGTGGAGAAGGCCCAAGTCTTTCATATTTTCATGAGGAAAACCTATAGTCAAAATGAGAATCACAGCTGAAGTGTATTCGTTCAAAGAGCTGGCAATGACTTTCTTCCCACCCGGAAATCGTAGTAAGCCGGGAGATTTTCTGCTTCTTAAGATTCCGTTATTTCTCTGGGAATTGCATACAAAAGGAAAAGGTATTAACAAGTCGAATTTCCTTAATTCGATCTAGAGAATCCTATTTGCAAGGAAGATTCCACTTTTTAGACATCCAAAAAGGAAAAGCAGCGCACGTGAGTCAAGGCGAATCGAATGGTCTTCATTGATGATTATTCTCGAAAAACTTAGATTTATTTTTTGAAAGAAAAATCCAAGGTTTTTGAAAACTCCAAGAAGTTTAAAAGCATGGTGAAGAAACAAAATGGCTACCAAATTGAGTCACTTCGATCAGATAATGGTGGAAAATTCACTTCGAATGAATTTTAGGCTTTTTGTGGAAAACTAAAATTCGTCATTTTCTTACCGTTCCTAGATCAGCTCAGCAAAATGCCATGGTGGAGAGAAAGAATCAGACTATTCTCAACACGATAAGAAGTATGTTGAAGAGCAAAAATATACCAAAGGAGTTTTGGACTGAAGAAATTACTTGTGCGGTGTATTTATGAAATCGGCGGCACACCAAAGTGTTCGTGGCAAATACCGCAAGAGGCTTGGAGCTGTTTCAAATCAAAAGTTGGTCACTTGCGGGTGTTTGGAAGGATTGCTTATGCACATGTGCCGGATGAGAAGAGATTTTGACGACAAAAGTGAAAGGTATGTTTTCGTTGGCTATGATCATAGATCTAAAGGTTATAAATTATACAACCCAAGAAATGGCAAGGTTACCAAAAGTAGAGACATTAATGTTGATCAAGATAGTGCTTGGGAATGAAAATCTAAAGAGCAATATTACTCTTTCTATCCTTTCTTTGACGATGCATATTATAATAAAGTTATGGAGCAACCTACTACACCACCTGTAACACCTCCACTGCAAGTTCAACAAGTGGGAGAATCAAGTTTGAGCTGAGTTACATCAAAAGACTAAAAGCCTTCCCAAACTTTTTCGAGGAGGCATTGTCTATCCCAGAATTTAAGTTTGCGTAAATCAGTCTAATTACTTCATCAATGTAAGATTCTTTAACATTTACATATTTCAGAAGCTTACGATTTTCTAGTAAATCAATCAACCCATATTCAGCACAAGAGGCTAAGTCTATTACCTTTTCTGCCCTAATAATTCTATTCTTATACCAATTTAATCTATCAAAGCTTGCTTGGGAATAGAACTTGTCAGAAAATGCATTTACCTCATCTTCAGATTCTGATTCAGTGTCGCTGGAGGAGGATTGTGTTGAAGTCTCTGCTGAGGTCTGTTGGAATGTTGCTTGAGATGTTGTGGCATTCTTGGCAACATTCGCAGGCGTATCAGTGCAGCATCTTTGGGAATTCCTTTGGCCAGAACCTTTTCAAGGAGTGTAAATGCGGAATCTCTTCTTTTGAAAGCAGATCGAGGTTAGGTTGAGTATCATAAATTTGTGGTTCATCTTGATGATATGCGATTGGTGTTTCTTCTTCAGTATTCTCGGAAGATAGTTCGAAGTCTATATCATCTGTATCACTGCTTGAACAAGTAGAAACTTTGAACTCGAACCTGGACTTCTTTACAGCAGGTTCTGGTTGGAATGTTCTTTCAAACAATTTGTTTGATCTTCTGGAGGAAAAGATGAAGAGTTGGTCCTTTTGCCTAGGATAGAAACATCAGGAGTTGTGTCCACATCAATAGAGTTATTGTTATCCCCAGGGTAACTGCTCTCTAATGGTTCTTGAATAGAACTAAGCACAATGGCTGAACACAATGGGAGATTAGTGCTCATGGGAGTGTTGTATGTGGTGTTGTTGGACATAGGTGTTGACATTGGTGATATATCCATGGGTGAGATTGGAGAAGAAGGTATTGAAGGTTTAGGATTTTGGGGGTTTTTGGATGAAGAGTGAAGCAAGAAATTCATCGGTCATAGTTGATTTAACCGAGAGTGATGTGATCTTTCCTTTTTTTTATATATTACGGAAAAGACAAAAACAAAAAGAAGAACAAGTGAAGAAGATATTTATAATCTTGGCAAAAAAATCCTTGGTTTTAGGTGTTTGAATTGTATTCAAATGCTTGCACCTAAAATTATGGAATAAGATAGACATCAAAAATTTAGAATTGAATTCCAATTAAAAACATGGCATAAATATAGGGAAGATTTAACTGATTTTTCGAAAGTCAGTTATGAACAGCATCCCAACAAATAACATTATCTGAGAATGTCAACAGTAATATTGACAACATTTTGAACAACACAAGTATTATGATCCTTCAAGAATTTTTTGTTGTGGCAACAAATCAAGATACATTTTATATGTATTTTTAAGAATTTAACCTCTGGACTAATGTAACATTTTCCCATTGTCCTTGATCTAATTATAAAATACATACAAAATTTATTTTTGTGTCAAAAAATAAGAATACTTATTTAGTATCCTCATAATTTCAGTTTAAGCACTTGATACTCCTATAAATAGGAACGCTATCATTTCAAGGGTTTTTCCCATATTGCACAGTTGCCAAAAATTAGTAAAAGACTGTCTTATTTTGATACTCCATTTTTATGATATCTAATATCATCGCAGAGAACGGTATCACCTTTGAATCATATTCTTATTGAGGATCATGCTTGTGTGACCAAAATTAATACTCTATACAGTAACAATAATTAGATTATGATATTATAAAGGTAAATGTCACCCGAAAGTTTAGAGACATTTCAGCCAACATTCACCAAATATGTCTTTTAGAAGTTACATAGACCAAGAGATTTCTTCAAACTAGAAAATCTCTCATGGTCCAAAGCTTTTGTAAAAATATCAGCTAGTTGATGAAGAGTGTCAACATGTTCAATTTGAACTAGCTGTTTTTCAATCAAATCTCTTAAAAATGATGTCTGATATCAATATGTTTTGTACGAGAGTGCTGAACTGGATTTTTGGAAATATTTATGGTACTCAAATTATCACAATACAAAACTAAGATATTACTTGAAAAACCATAGTCGTCTAACATGTGTCTTAACTGATGCGCGTAATATGCACACACTTTTAAACGCAAGTGCACGTTATCGTATCAAGTAGTATAGTCTTAGATAAGACCGAATATCGTCCTCTAGGATTAGGGTTCAAGTACCAGCTATCTATTTTCTAGTATCTATTTGGTGAATTAATGATTGATTGTTTTGTTTATAACTAAGAATTATTAAAGACAAGTAAATATAAAGAATTACTTCAGATGTGATGAGAATAGGGCTTCTATGTATCCTCACTATCCGCTTATGCTACTTACTAATGCATTACTTATGGTGTTCTTCTTTGGAGAAAGCGGGTTTACTGAAATCGCTTTATACTCCCGTTAGGTTATATAAACACTCAACCCAGATTGTTCCTTACCTAACTTTGATAAGGGTAACTCTATAGGAAGATTAAGAACAAAACCTAGTTGGCCGTCACACGCACAATGCGCAAAATTAGGGTTGTTAAGCCTCTCATCAACGCTTACAAAACTAATTGAGGTATTTTCATCCACAATTCAAGCCTGCTTCACCCAACTTACAACATATTCACAATCCCCTTTTCGTAATCGATTAGAAATCATATAGTGATAACTAGTTGTCAATTAACTACCAAGAATTCAACTCAATTATTGGATAGATCTCTCAATAAGAAAAATAACCATACATATGCATTAATTTATAACATAAGTTTCAAGAAGTTCAACATAGAAAGCCTATAGAGAATTAGTTCTAGCCATAAAGATGACAAGAACTAATTCCAAGTTCATCATGCAAAACCGAATTAAAGAAAAGAAAAAGGAAAGAAATTACTAAGTTTAGGTCTCCAATCTCCTAGCAAGAAAATCTTGTGTTGTCAAGAAAGGGGACTCAAAGCGCCTGTGGTTCTCCTTATATAGGTTTAAACGCCTCTTTCTTTTCCCTGCTGGCCCAAAATCGTCAAAAGACCTAATTTTTCCGCGTCGTGCCGCGCCTGAGATAAGCGCGTGCCGGAAGATTCGCGATCCGTCGGGTGTTTTGCGCGCGCCGCGGCGCACTGAATCTTCTGTAGCTCCTCGGATGTTTAGCGCGCGCGCTCGCTTCGGTCTCGAGGCGCGCGACTCGAGTTTCTGTCTTCGATAGTGGGCCGCGGCCCTATTTTAGGCGCCGCGACGCTGGATCTTCTGCGCCTTCTCTGAATGATGGCGCCGCTTCGCATTGCGAGAGGCCTTGCGCTGTCCGATTTCTGCCTTGTTCGCCACTTTCTGTTTTCATCTGCATCTCTCTTTTGCCCTCTTTTTTGCTTTTTCCGCCATTTGGCCATTTTAACCACTTTGACTCAAAAGAAAGAAAAACTATCCTAATACGACACTTATATGTGCAAAATGGGACAAAAGACTAACTAAAATCGACTCAAAGGTGTATATAAAATACACCGATCAAATACCCCCAAACTTAACCTTTGCTCACCCTCGAGCAAAGATTGAAAGAAATAAAATAAAAGACTCAACGAATGAAAAATAAAAGACTCCCTGTCATTAATCACTTTTCGCATAAATGTTAACTAGAAAAACATGAAGGTTAGCGTAATAATATCAGAACATATAGCATGAAATTTTCAAAGACACTAAACACATGAAGCTAAATATTTCGCAAACTCATATTCATCATGCTTAATGGAAGTCAATATACTAAATCATGCATATAAATTCAAGAATTCCTATGGCATGCTTACTTGCTATTCTCCACTAATTCGGATATGCATAAAAGATATCTTCGTGACTTTGAGGTTGTAATGTAGGCTTAGGTAGGGGTTGGTAAAGATAGGCATTTAGGCTCATTTTTCGTACTATAAGCTCTTTGGCTTTTCAATTTTTCCCTTTTTCTTTTGATTCTTTCCTTCACTTCAATTCTATCCTTCCTCTTTTGTTTTGGGAGAGTGAAGTGTATTATACAAATAGCACCCCCAAACTTAGGCTTTTGCCTCTTTCTTATTACTTTTCCATTAGGGTGCATCAAACTTGTTCACTCTTTTTGTTTCTTCTTTTTAACACAATGTACTCCACTATTTCATATTTTTACTTATGGCACAATTTTGTGGAAATATGGGGTGTCGGAAGAAGTTTCAAATTTAGGCTCGATAAATGACTAGGGATATTTTTAAAGTGCGGGATAGAAAAGAATGGTAAGAATTGACTATCAAAGAAATGCCTGAGTCATCTCCCTAACATGCATATCCTCACTATTTCGCCTCAAATAGCAAGCACTCATAACACATAAGCATTTATCATGTAGCATGCATACCTTAAGCAAAAAACTCCAAATAGACAGTTACGTGAGTTTTGGCATATCTAACCTAAGTGTTTAGATAGTTGCTTCAATTCTTTTACATTATTCCACCTTACTTCACTAGGTGTTTCTAGCAACTACAGCATACATGATCTTTGACAGGCAATTATGACTCAAGAAAGAAAAATTTTTGGTGACTCAAAATAAACAAATAAAAAGATTTAAATAAAACATAACATGACACACAAATAAAAACTAAAACACAAAAACACACCCCCAAACTTAAATCACACATTGTCCTCAATGTGTGCAAGTCTCAAAGACAGTAAAGAAAATAAGACACTTACAAACTTTGGTTAAAATGGTGGTGGTGGCGGTGGATAATGCATCGACCATTGGTTGAACAAGGCACTCAGCTCGTCGATTTGTTGCCTTGTTTCTTGCTGTCCTTGTACTCTTGTTTGCGCGTCTGCGTCATCTCCTTACGGTGTTGGTACAATTGCCCGTTGTGGGCTCTGAAGGTTCTGCTCTTGTGGTTGGCCGGTGGTGGGTCTGCCTCATATGAGCCCTATTTCGTGCTCATCTTCATCCATGGCGGCCTCTGCTGCTGCTTCTTCTTGGTGGTGCTCTCGTCACTTTGGGTGGGAGTGCAGGAAAGAGTGCACTATCCCGTAGGACAACGCGGTTGGTTTCTTTCATGAGTATCCGTGGGTAGTTGTGGGACCGCACTCGTGTGGCCTAGGCGGTAATAAGTGAACCATGTCCCAATCCGCTGCGTTACCAACCTGCTGATTTCTTCCATGCTCTGCACTATCTCTTTCCCAGCATCAATCGTCGCCGCCATAATTCCATAAATCAACTTAATCACATCCTCCGCACTCTGGTGAAGTGCGTGGATGGAATCATGCGGGCACTGACGAAGTATAGCCAAGCCTTGGTTGCCTTGTTGAATTGACACCTGCTCAGTGCTCTAGATCCATTTCTTCCAATATCAAAAGCAGCTCCAGGGTAGCTTACTGTGTCTGCGACGGCATTCCAGTTGATGTTGTTGGTACTCCTAGCCCATGTTCTAAAATGGTTCCAATCACTACTTTCTTCAACATCAACTGTTTTTAGAGTCGTATTTATTGCTTCCGCCGTCCCAGGCATATAATTTCCCACCACAAAGCACCACTTTCTGTCTCTCCGAAAGTTTGCATAAAATTCCCGCACGTTGTTGTATTCATCGGTTTTATCTTCTCGGATTGACAAATCTCTTCCACCCCTTAGCTCTATCATAGCTTGGATGGGCTCATAAATGTCTTCCTCCCATATGATCCCCTTTGGTAGTCCATTCCCCTTTCTGGAATTACGGGCCTGGTATCAAGTCTTTTGTATCTTTGGCAGGCCTGGTAACTCACAAATCTATTTTCATCATATTGTGGGGTTGGGGTGGATGTGGATCCTCTTCTCTTTCTGGCCATTTATAAACAAAATCTGCGACTTAATTTTTGTGGCACAATGTCTCCTACACACTCAACAACTAGCGACAACACCCCAAACTTCAACAATGCTCACAACCTCTTTTCTACTCTTTTCTCGACTTCACAACCAACTTTTCAAGTGCAAACTACTCGACTACAATACTCTTCCCAACTACTACCTCACATGACTTGGTGAAATGATTCAAGAACAAAGATAGGGATTACCTTTTGATGAGAAGACTGCTTGTTCTTGTTTCAATTGGTGGGTTGAGACTATGGAATGGAGCTTTGTTGTTTGAGATAGTTGAGGATTTTTGGGAATTTAAGAGTTTAGGTTGTGGTTGGGTTGAATTTGTGGAGGTTTTGTGGGCAAATTTCTGGAATTTCGTGGGTTTTTGGAGAGGGAAGGTTAGGTTTTGGAAGTTGGAATTGGGGAAATCTGATTTTTGGGCGTTTTAAATTTCTGGATTCCGCTTGTGTGCGCCTGCTTTTTGGCGCGGCTGAACATCTGTGCTCGCCCGGGACATTCTGCGTGCATGACTCTCACAGGAGCGCGGCGCAAACTTCAAAGACTCTTGAGATATTTTGGCGTGCGCCGCTCACTGGCGCGCTTGCTACCCGCTCGAAATCCTTGCTTTTCTTTGATTTATTCCTGTGCACATCAATCACAGCTCAAACACAAGACCCCAAGACCGTGAGACTGTTCTTAGGAAAAATAAAATAAACTAATGACAGAAATTAAAATAACATAATTGAAAACGTTGGGTTGTCTCCCAAGTAGCGCTGTCTTTAACGTCTTTTAGCCGGACGCAAGTTCCTTAGTTTTAATAACCTTGGGGTGGATTAAGCCTCCAACCTATCCACTTCCTCCACATTTGGCGTTTCCTTTTTCTCCCTTTCTTTTTAGCATTATCGGTAATAGGGAGTTCAGGAACACTTACCTTCTTTAGTGGCATTTCGGCAAACCATGCCTGCTTTCTTGGGCTCATCACTCTTTGGTTGACTTGTAATGGCTCGCGTGGGGTTTGATGGTCTTGATTACCAGCACCTATTCATTGGTGGTGGTTCGATGACATGTTTAAACACTTTAAACACCATTTCTTCACTTTCCACCCTTAATGTCAACTCCCCTTTTTCAACATCAATCAAAGCTCGTCCCGTTGCTAGGAACGGCCTCCCTAATATGATAGGGATTTCCGCATCTTCTTCCATATCAAGAATGAGGAAATCTGCAGGAAAGAAAAATTTTCCTACCTTCACAATCACGTCCTCAATCTTGCCTCGTGGATGAACTATTGTCCTGTCGGCTAGTTGCAGACTCACAGTGGTTGGTTTAGCCTCTCCCAACTCCAATCTTTTGAAAACTGATAAGGCGTCGATTTATACTTGCCCTAAATCGCATAGAGCTCTGTTGCACGCCACTCGCTTGTGCATGGTAGTGTAAAGCTTCCAGGTCCTTTAGCTTTGGTGGCAATTTCTTTTGTAAGATAGCACTACACTCTTTCTCATTAGTGCTACTATCTCATATTCGGCTAGTTTATCTTTTTCCCAAGATTTCTTTCATGAACTTGAAATAAGACGGCATCTGCTCCAAAGCCTCTATAAGCGGTATGTTGATGTGCAACTTCTGAATACCTCAAGAATTTGGAAAATTGTTTATCGACCGCCTTCCTTTGTAATCTGGGAAAGAAATCTTTCTCAGATACTCCTTCTCGTGAGTTTTCTATCATCGGGCTAGGTTCACCACCTTCTTTTTCTAACTCTGCTTCCTTCTCAACTATTGGCTGAGGTGGCTGTTGCTCCAATTGTCTTCCACTTCTCAACTGCACTGCCTTACATTGCTCCCTCGGATTTACCTCAGTATTGCTTGGCAATGTCCCCTGTGGCCTAATGTTTACCTGCTTTGCTAGCTGTCCTACCTGTGTTTCCAAGTTTTTGAACGAGGATCTAGCTTCTGTCATAAACTGCGTCTGGGCGTTGTCAAGTGTTGTCGCCATACCGCTAAGCTCATCCGTTTTTCTTCGACTGGTGCATTGAGCTGAGGTGGGGCTTGAATAAAAGGTCACGATTCTGCGTTACGCTGTTCTCACCTGTATTGGTCGCTGCCGCCGTCACGGTTCTGCGCCTGATGCGGATTCTGGCTGCCACGATATTGATTCTGCCACGATCTCCTTTCCGAGAAATTTGGGTGATTCCTCCACCCTGGATTATAAGTGTTTGAGTAGGGGTTGTTCTGTTGCCTCTGGTAATTGCCTACTGCTTGACACTCTGCCTGTTCCATGGTATATTGTTGGGATCCGAAGGGCATCTATCAAATGTATGTGGGCCACCACATATCTCACACTTTTAGGCATCATCTGCGTTCACCGACATCGTATGTTCTTTGCAATCGCTTTCGCTAGAAGGGCCACTGACATTGGCGTGATATCATCTATCTCGTGGACTCACGATTCTTCTCCCACTTGTCGCCTCTCTTGATGAGATGGTTGTTAGTGGCCATATCTTCTAATAACTCGTGAGCATCGTGAATTTGCTTTCCTCATGAATGCTCCCACTGCTGCATCTATGATGGTCCTGGTTGTCTTTGCTCGGCCAGTTGTAGAAGATATGGACCAAGTTCCACAACTCAATGCAATGGTGTGGGCACTTTCTTTGTAGATCCTTGAACCTTTCCCACGCCGTATAAAGACTCTCCATCACTTGGTAGAAGTTGTTCAACTCCTCTCGGTTTCTTTGCTTACAGCGGAAAGAACTTGGCTAGGAATTTCGTGCCGGCTCGTGCCATGTGAATATCGAATCGGTGGCGGAATTCAACCATACTTTTGCTCTATCCACACAGTGAGAAGGAAAGAGCCTCAACTGACGGCATCATCGATGCCGTTATATCCGAAAGTGACACATAGCTCGAAATTAGCTATGTGCGTGTGGATCCTCCGATGGCGATCCTCGAATTGCACGATGTCTTTGTACCGTGCTCAAAATTCTGGTTTTACCTCGAAGTTGTTGGCTCACTGTGCGGGGAGCCTAATGCATGTCGTGCTCAGTTCGCTCTTGGCGTGCACATAATCTCCCAAACTTCTTTTGGATTCGGACTCATCCTCCACATCTATTGGCACTTGATGAGGATCTTCAGGTTAGGTTGATTTTCACTAACCCTTCTCTCATCTGTTATTGTTTAGATTACGCCCATCTCTATCAAAGTTGCATTTCGTTGATTCTTTTTATGTTACGCTTGCGGGTTTTGTCGATCTGGATTGAAGGGAACAAGAGTGTCGCTCCTCTTCTCCTTCGCATAAACCGATTGCACGAAATAGATCAAAAGCAGAAAACAAATCACGCAACTGATTTTCCGAAAAATAGCGAAAAACTAAAAAAAAATAAAAATAAAAATTAAAGACCAAATTAGAAATTAAAAATAGATAATTTTGATATTGAACTATGCCTAATCCCGTGGCGCCAAAAACTTGATGCGCGTAATATGCACACACTTTTAAACGCAAGTGCGTTATCGTATCAAGTAGTATAGTCTTAGATAAGACCGAATATCGTCCTCTGGATTAGGGTTCAAGTACCATTATCTATTTTCTAGTATCTATTTGGTGAATTAATGATTGATTGTTTTGTTTATAACTAAGAATTATTAAAGACAAGTAAATATAAAGAATTACTTGGATGTGATGAGAATAGGGCTTACATGTATCCTCACTATCCGCTTATGCTACTTACTAATGCATTACTTATGGTGTTCTTCTTTTGGAGAAAGCGGGTTCTGAAATCGTTTTATACTCCGTTAGGTTATATAAACACTCAACCCCAGATTGTTCCTTACCTAACTTTCACGATAAGGGTAACTCTATAGGAGGATTAAGAACAAAAACATAGTTGGCCAAATCGCGCAATGCGCAAAATTAGGGTTGTTAAGCCTCATCAACGCTACAAAACTAATTGAGGTATTTTCATCCCCAATTCAAGTCCATCACCCAACTTACAAGATATTCACAATCCCCTTTTCGTAATCGATTAGAAATCATATAGTGATAACTAGTTGTCAATTAGCTACCAAGAATTCAACTCGATTATTGGATAGATCTCTCAATAAGAAAAATAACCATAGGTATGCATTAATTTATAACATAAGTTTCAAGAAGTTCAACATAGAAAGCCTATGGGAGAATTAGTTCCTAGCCATAAAGATGACAAGAACTAATTCCAAGGTCATCAGGCAATACCGGAATTAAGGAAAAGAACAAGGAAAGAAATTACTAAGTTTAGGTCTCGATCTCTAGCAAGAAAATCTTGTGTTGTCGAAAGGGGACTCAAAAGCGCTGGGTTCTCCTTATATAGGTTTAAAAACGCCTCCGTCTTTTCCCTGCAGTTCGCCCAAAAATCCGTCAAAGACCTAATTTTTTCAGCGTCGTCGTCGCAGCCTGCGGCCGAAGTTCTGCGATCCGTCGGGTGTTTTGGCGCGCTCGATATCTGCTCGGAAGCCGCGTGCGGATCTTATGTAGCTCTCCGGATGTTTAGCGCCGCGCCACGCTTCGTTCTCGAGGCGCGCGGCTCGAATTCTGTCCTCTGGATAGTGAGCCGCGCGCTGGATCTTCTTCGCGCTTCTACGAATGATGGCGCGCGCCTAACATTGCGAGAGCCTTGTGGCCGCTGGTCTGGATTTCTGCCTTGTTCGCCACTTTCTCTGTTTTCATCTCTGGCATCTCCTCTTTTGCCCTCTTTTTGCTCCTTTTCCGCCATTTGGCCATTTTAACCACTTTGACTCAAAAGAAAGAAAAACTATCCTAATACGACACTTATATGTGCAAAATGGGACAAAAGACTAACTAAAACTGACTCAAAAGGTGTATATAAAATACACCGATCATTAACCTATATCAATTGAGAGCAACAACTTCCAGCTGCTACATATTCAAATTCAGCAGTTGAAAGTGAGACACAATTTTGTTTGCGACTATACCAAGAAACAAGATTATTGCCAAGATAAAAACATCTTCCACTTGTACTCTTTCTGTCATCCACATCACCAGCCCAATCTGAGTCACTATATCCTATTAGATTAGGATTAATGTCTTTGGAATATCAAATTTCCAACTCACATGTGCCGGCAACATATCTAATGACATGTTTTACAACATTTAAGTGGGAGATTTTGGGACAGGCTTGAAATCGAGCACATACACAAACACTAAACATTATATCAGGACGACTAGCAGTGAGATATAGAAG
Organism: Przewalskia tangutica; assembly: GCA_029844215.1. Taxonomy (NCBI): domain Eukaryota; kingdom Viridiplantae; phylum Streptophyta; class Magnoliopsida; order Solanales; family Solanaceae; genus Przewalskia; species Przewalskia tangutica. The sequence continues at coordinate 45,338,334 of CM056729.1, forward strand.
ACTACCTATCATAGATCGATACAGTGTTAGGTCGACACTTTCGCCAACATCATCTTTGCATATCTTCTGCGATGATCACATTGGAGTCCTCATTTGTTTAGCATTTTCCAATCCAAAATTCTTAACTAGATTCTTGGCATACTTGCTTTGGGAGATAACGATTCCATCTTCACTTTGCTTTATCTGCAACCTAAGAAAAAATTAGTTCCCAATCATGCTCATCTCAAATTTTGATGACATTGCTTCAACAAATGCTTTAAGGTAGGACTGTGAAGGTAGGACTGTGAGGTCGAACAAAAAACTATGTCATCTACATAGATTTGAGCAATAACAATATCTACACCGTGATGTTTGATGAATAATGTACAATCAACTTCACCACGTTTAAAACTAAATTTAAGAAAGGAAGTGAGTTAGACGACCATACCATGCACGAGGAGCTTGTTTCAATCCATACAAGGCCTTTTTGAGCTTGTATACACACTGTGGATGGTGAGGATCTTCAAATCCTTTAGGTTGTTCAACATAGACTTCCTTATCAAGATAGTCATTCAAGAAAAAACACTTTTAACATCCATTTGATGAAGAGTAATCTTTAGACAACAAGCAATGGCAAGTAGTAGTCTAATTGACTCAATTCTAGCCACATGAGCAAAGGTTTCATCATAATCAATCCCTTCGACCTGAGTATATCCTTGAGAAACTAGGCGAACTTTGTTTCTCATAACAACTCCTGATTCATCTGACTTATTTTTAAAAAGCCATTTAGTTACCAATTACATTGATATCTTTTGGGCGTGGAACTAAATCCCAGACTTCATTTCGAGAGAACTGTTCAAGTTCTTCTTGCATTTCTTGAATCCAACCATTATCCTTGAGTGCTTCTAAAACATTCTTAGGTTCTAAAGTAGATACAAAATAAGAAAGACTAACCTTTTGGTATATGGTAGGCATATACACATACCTTACCATATCTCTGTAATTGAGTGGTTCATTCCCTCTTGTTCTTACTCCTTCAAACACTACCCCTATCACCTGACCTGTAGGATGATTCTTCCTAATTCTTGATGAGGGGTCTTTGCGTACTTGATCTAGTAATTCATCATTTGACTCCTCATCTGCACCTTCTGTGATCTCTGGTTCAGGTTCAGATGTGGTAACATTTGGGACAACATATGGTTCTTCAGCAGTCTGCACATTTTCCACTAAGATTATAGTGTTATTTTAATATGTATTCCCTATAAAATCAGAAAAGTCATCAAAAACAACATTTACAGACTCTTGTACAGTTTTGGTCCTAAGATTGCACACTCGATAAGCATGACTATTTTGATAATAGCCCACAATTTTTTTTGTCACTGTTAGAGTCAAATTTTGCCAAATGATCTCTATCATTTAAAATGTAACAAATACACCCAAACACATGAATGTAATGCAAGTTAGGTTTATTTCCATTTAGTAGCTCATAGGGTGTCATTTTTGTTTCAGGCCTAAGATAGACTCTATTAGTGATGTGACTTGCAGTATTTAAGGCTTCAGCCCAAAAACGTTTTGACATTTTCTTAGAACTAAGCATAACTCTTGCCATTTCTTGTAGTGTTCTATTCTTCCTCTCTGCTACATCATTCTGTTGAGGAGTTTTAGGAGCGGAAAATTCATGGAAAATACCCTTTTCTCACAAAATTTTGAGAACAAGTTGTTTTCAAATTCTTTTTCATGATCAGACCTAATTAGAAAAATATGAGAATGAAACAAGTTTCTTATCCTAGAGTGCAAGACTTTAAACATGTCAAAAGTTTGTGATTTTTCTTTCAAAAAAATATATCCATGAGTACCTAGAAAAATCATCTACAATCACATAGGAATACCTCATGCCTCCTAAAATGTCTACCTCAATTGAACCAATAAGATTCATGTGCAATAGTTGAAAACAGTGAGATGTACCTGAATGTTGTCCGTCATTCTGGACAACATTATGGGAAACACGGGTTTGCTTACCTTTTAGACAATCTTCACATACCACTGTTTTATCTTTAGGACTCGATTTAGGAATGTTTCTTACTGCCTCATAAGAGATCAATCTTTCTAAGTTACGGTAGTTTACATGCCCTAATTTTTTATGCCACAATGTTGTGTCATATGTCCTAACATTATTGCATATTTCTTGTCTTCCAACAAGATAACAATTGTCACATGTTCTTGTACCTGTCATCACACATATGTTAGCTTCATTTGTAACTACACAAGCATTCTATTAAACTTTACCTCAAGATTCTCGTCACATAGTTGACTTATGCTAACCAAATTAGGCATTAGCCCTTCAACATGTAAGACATTCTTTAAGGCGGGAAAATCAGGAACATTTAAGACCTCTTTTCCAATTATCTTGCTTTTATTGTCACATCCATAAGTTACATTACCTCCACTGAATGACTCGTAGTTCTTTAGAAACTCTTTTGTACCTGTCATGTAGCGTGAACATCCACTATCAAAGTACCAAGAACCTACAATGTTAGTCCTTAAAACAGTTATCGCAACATTACAAGTTACATTCATTTTGGGAACTCAAACTCTTTTAAAACAATTTTTAATTTTAGGCTCAGCAATGTTGCTTCGAATGTTATCCGAGATGTTGGACAACCTTTTAGGCAACATTTTTCTCACATAATTCTGAAGTTTGAAACAATATGTTTTAAATGACCAGGAGAGTTACAGTGATGGCACACAAACTTCATATCCTTTGACATATATGAGAACCTATTATTTAATCTTTTTTTCTTGACAAAACATATTTTCTCATTTTTGTCAAACAAACTAATGCATATTGTTTTAAGAGAGTTTTTATACTCAATACATGCATGTGTAGGTTTACTAAAGCTGGGTATCTTATTCAGTTTAGAAATCCCTGAGTTGAGCTTACGAAAGGTTGCTTCAACTAGATCTAACTTTGCACTTATTTTACCAAATTCAATGTCCTTTTTGATAAGTACAACCTTTAAATGGGTTATCGTGTCTTTTAAATCTGCATTCTCAAGAGTTAAAGATTTTAACTTTGAGTCAAGTTGCTTGGATTCTATGATTAAGTCTTTACAAAGTTTTTGTAATTCCTTAATCATGTCGTCTTTGGAGTCAACTTGATTTTCAAAGTTAGTCTCACTACTACAAATAAAATCACTAAAGCAATTAACAACGAGATAGTTAAAGTATTCATACCTCTCGGATGTTGCTGGAAATGTATATGTTGTCACTGATGTTGACGCAAATGTTGTGACATTTGGGATAACACTGTCGACGACATTTTCCTCGTCTGACAAGGATTGTTCGAAAATAGTTGCCAGTATTGCTTGTGTCTCTATCTCTTGATCTTCTTCCTCTTCTCCTTCATCATCACTAAGGGAAACCCACAGATTTTTACCGAATTTTCTCAAGGTATTTGCACATTCATTAGCATAATGACCCCATCCTGAGCATGCATGACATTGCACGATTTCAAGTTGTTTGGGATCAAATTTGGTACGATCTGAGTTGGTTCTCTTTAGTTGATTTCTTCTTTGAACTATAGGAAGGGGTTTAGTGGACTTTTGATTGAAGTATTGGTGTTCTTTGGATTTGAACTTATTTCTATCATTGTTGAACTTCCTTACCACCGAATTGAATTTTTGAGTAAGGAGGGCAACATTTGCACCATCACAAATTTCTTCAAAATTCACATCCTCTTCTCCAAGGATTTGACTTGAAGTGCTACATCTTTACTCTTATACAATGTCCTTTGATTCTCAATATTTATCTCATAGGTTTTGAGAATACTCATTAAGGTATGAAGGTCCATTGTAGTAAGGTTATGAGCTTCTTCAATCGCATAAATCTTTATATTGAACTTTTCAGGAAGAGAACGGAGTACTTTTTCCACAAGTTGATTGTTGGTCAAGGGGGCACCAAGACTTAACATTCATTAGAGATGTCAATCAACTTTTCAAAATAGGTTTTAATGTCCTCCATTTCCTCCATCCTTAAACGTCCATATTTACTCATTAGCATACGAAGCTTCGTTTGACGAACACTAGAACTACCTTCACAATGAGTTTGTAAAGTATAACATGCGTCTTTGGCTGTGGAACAGTTTTGTATCAGTTTGAACATGTAAAGATCAACCCATCCAAAAATGGCATTTAAGGCCTTTTCGTTGAAGCTTGCATTGTTGGTTTCTTCCGCAGTCCGTTCGGATTCAGGTTTAACAAGTATGTCACCTTCATCATCCGGTGGTAGCATTGGAACAACATATCCATTGGTGATAGATCTTCATACCCTAACATCAATTTATTTGATATGAGAGCGTAGACGAATCTTTCAATAGGCATAGTTTTTGAACCATCTAAAATAAGAAACCTATCAATTGTTGGATTAGCCGGATCCATAGTTGTAAATAATAGGACCAAGCACTTATTGTGTTAAGTGTCGACTCTGATACCACTTTTTGGGTCCCTAGGGTAAACTATGGAATAGTAAGAGACAAACTGAAAGTAAAATAAAAGAGAATGCTAATACAATTTGCAAATGTCAGCGATAATGTCGTCTGACACAAATGGCAACACTTCGATAAAATGGAAAACTTTAAGAGTAAATGCAGCGGAAATATAAAAAACACAAAGGTTTAATATTTACATAGTTTATATTGAAAATATAATCTATGACGATCAGTGACTAAAGTATTGTATATATTTTATATACAATTGAATAAATTCCTTCTTTTACAATATTACAAGATAATACAAAAGGAATTACAAAGTTGAAGTCACATATGACTTATACCTGAAAAATCTACCTAAATAGACATAGACAACATCTCATTACAATTGCTTCAATAAAGAACAAATCTAGAATCTGGGCAGCAAATAATGTTGGACAGAATGTTGTCGACACGCTCAGGCAACACTTGTGATCCAGTTTTCTGATGAATATATCGGAGAGCTCTCTTGATATTTTTTCTAACTTTTTCTGAATATGGATTCACTGATGCAGCCTCTCTATTTATAGTAGAGGGTCTTCCTTGAAAATCTCATTGAATCGTTGTAGAGATTGAGGGAAAGGTGGACAGCTGATAAGGTTTGTTGGGAAAGATTGTGGAGCAAGATCCTCTAACTTCTTGGACTTGTTCCCCAAGCTTAACAACGGCTTTGACTTGGTCCTCTCACGTTTTCATCAGCTCCATAACTCCTTGCCAATTCACTTTACCATCTTGGTAAAAATCCCGCGAGATCTTCAGTTCCGTGAAGTAAGGCAAAATTGTTTCACAGAATGTTGGTCCGAATGTCGTGACATTTGTTCCAACATTTCTGATTTTAACTTGGTACGAAAAATGATATGTTTTTGTTGACAAAGGAACCCGCAGCCGCTACTCTTTCGAGTGCGCTCTGGGTAAACCCCGGACTGACGCAATAGCCTGCAAACCACGTCAGTCGTTTAACCACACTTGGCAAGCCATGTGTGACAGACTCAACCAAGAAGGTTTATGCAAGGGGATCAAACCCAACATTTCCCTAAATCTTCACTATAACTCGAGCCGTTTTCAGATTACAAATTTTGTACACCTATGGAACTGACCACTACAATACCTATCTCCTTTCTACACTTCTATATAAGTATAGCTAACTTCTTCAAAGACTCTACCCAATCTAAGAAACCCCTTACAACTCAATGCAACTCATACAAAACTTCTAGAAAAGTAAATAGGTTTACAATACAAATCAGAGAATCTAACTATTACCACTTGAAGAACTGAATAAATAATAGGAACGAGTTCTTCTTTGTTACATTTGACTCTCTCTCTCTCTGTTAAGGACCTAGTTCTTGTATGTATTTGTCCATCGTTATTGAACATTGATTGTAAATTATACATTTTTTTGTCAATCGTCAAAACTTTATAGATCTTAAAATAAGATTCAGATCAAAGCAACTCAACAATAGTTGCCTTGACCCTCACTAGATTTAGTGGAATAAGTACCGTATCGGATACACATGTTGTCTTGTCATGAGATTTGATTGATTTTGCTCGAACTGATGCCTGTATCATTGGAGAGCACTTCCCATTCCCAACATCCAGTGACTAAAATGCATAATTTATAGGGATTGGGGCAAACCAGTCTCAAGAGTAACAAACCAAGTGTCACCATCCTTTGACTTAAGGGATATTGGATGCGTTGTAGGATCTTCTTACTAATCAATTATAAAAGGTTAAGTTGTAACTAGTCTGGTTAACAAAAGAAATAATTATTTACTTTTCAGAAATTTGATTTCTTTGGAAATTACCCCCCATTTATTGAGGTCTTACTTATGCTCTCCTACAATGGGGAATGAGGTGTAAAAATGCAAAATATTTTAGTTTTATAACATTAGATAAAATATATATTTATTTCTAATACAAATAACTAAATGATGTTTTTCGTCCACATTGCAGTTGAGCGGGGCCTCATAGAGCTCAAGAAATTGGGGATTGAAACTCAATTATGGAAAGAAACTCGCCTATTGATAGATCCAGAAAATACCAAAAAAATGCAAAAGGAAAATGATTTTTGAGTTTTACTCTCTTACCCATAAATAACTTTTCCTCTTTCCATTTTGGTTTTTTTTTCCAGTTTAGTTTACTATTATGGCTTTGATAATTTTTCTTATAAAGTGTTTATTCATATAATCATAGAAATAATGTAAGAGCAGAGTGAAATTTTTTGTTGACATTATTTGTTACACAATGCACAGTAAAAAGGACAGCTCGGTGCACTAAGCTCCCGCTATGCGTGGGGTACGGGAAAGTGCCGGACAACAAGGGTCTGTTGTGCGCAACATTACCTTGCATTTCTTCCAGAGACTATTTTCAAGGATTGAATTCATGACCTTCTGGTCACATGACAACAACTTTAGAGTAACAACTCCCCTTCAAGCCTTGTGTAATTTCCCAAAGAAGGTTATTACCTAATATTTTTTTCGGAAAATTAGGAACACAATCTTAAAGAAAGGTTTATCCTTAAAAGTATTTCTAAAGAAATGAGTAAGAGTTCAAATAATTTCCCAAAAGGTGTTAGGCACCTAGGAAATCTGCAAATGCGGTTATCAGTTGAGTTAAAACATTTTGACGCTAAAATGGTGTAATTTGCTTGTAAAAATGGGGTTTAAGAGTTGGTTTTGAATAAAATGTTTTCTTTAGCGCTTAATTATTAAAGTTAATCCAACTAAGTGAATTACTTTAAATAATATGGTTATATTTTGCAAAATGGGTCTTTCTTTAAAAATCTTTGTGTATATACAATGCATATTCGTATCGATTAGACTTTGAATTAAAATGATTAGACTTTGAATTAAAATATTAATTCTATTTCGTAATCATATTTGTCATGACCCAAAATTTCATTTGCGCTTTGAGGGCACCTACCCTAACCCGTAGGCACCTTTGCTTTATGTGCATATCTATATTGTACTTGCTGTCCACTTACTACTTCTCCACAAATCTCAAATTAATCCCCTAAGCAAGCACCTCATTAGTTTATTAAGCAAGCAGGTCATGCTAGTAGGTCACTTTCTTTGTGCAATACTTCATTTTTTAAGAAGAAAATCTTATTCATCTTAAATTTTGCTTAACAAACCTTTGAATCTTGATCTTTAGGCTCTAATACAATCTTGTTCTCCCGTGTTCGGATAGATTCTTCAATGTCAAGTTAGTCATATTTAGCTCGAGTGTACGGGGTGATACATTTAGATACGTCCCACCTCTTTAAACTTATTTTAAGCCATCGCTATACTTATATAATAACTTAACCTCCCCAAATCACTTGAGTTTAATAATGACATATATTGACGTATAACTACAGGGTGTCATAGATCGCGGTGCCTGGCATCACGACCGTGAGAAACAGTTCGCGATTACACCACATGTCATCACGACCGCGAAGAATAACATCAGCAATTGCATAACAATTTTTTCTGCTCTGTTCCAAACTTGAATTCGACCCTTAGAGTTCATCCGGGACCTCCCAAACACAAACCAAATATTCAAACAAGTCCGAAAATATACAGCGAACCTGCTCGAACACCCAAAACAGTCATACGAGATTCACTTAACCCGATGTTGATCGTGGTCAACTCCAATTCTCTTAAAAGTTAAATTTCCAATCAAGGGTCCAAAATACTCTCGAGTCCCTCATAAACCAAACCAGCGACTCAACTAAGTTATAAATGATATTTCGGACATAATGAAATCAACAAAACTTTTAAAAAAACTCATTTACCCTTGATGTGGACTTTGGTCAACCCAAATTCTTTCTTTAACTTCATACATCTTAAAAGTCCTCTGCCTTACTCGAACCACTCGGGATTCATCCCAACCTCCCTCTAAGTCACAAATCATGTTCCGGACCTAACGGAACCATCAAAAGTTTGATTTCAAATGCATTTAACCAAAAGTCAACTCTTAGTCAAACTTCTCCAACTTCAAAGTTTCAAAAAAAAGATTTTATCCTATTATATCCAGCTGATTGCCTCGGAAATTGCGCCAACCATCCTCACAAGTTAATTATACCATAAAGAAGTTAGGGAAGGGTCAGTTAGGGGAAAATAGGAAAAAATAACCAAAATAATCTAACGGGTCATTACATCATCCACCATTTAAACACATGTTCGTCCTCGAACATCAAAGATAAAGAAAGTACCTGAAATTCCAAAACGTTGGGGATATTTACTATAAATATTCAACTCAGCCAACTTAGTAGCCTTTTCGACCGTACGATGCCTCTATTGAACCTTTACTGTAACAATTTCATTAGATCTCAACTTGCGAATTTGTTTATCTATAATAGCAACTGGATCTTCCTCCAAAGTCGAGTTCTGATAAAGCAACACCGACTCTCATTGTATCACATGAGAACGTCCCTAATGGTACATCTTGATCATAGAAATATGAAACACGGGGTGAACACCCGATAAACTATGAGGCATAGCCAACTCGTGATTTTATATACACCTTTTTTCGATTTAGTTAGTCTTTTGTCGTTTTGCACATATAAGTGTCGTATTAGGATAGTTTTCTTTCTTTGAGTCAAAGTGGTTAAAATGGCCAAATGGCGAAAAGGAGCAAGAGAAAGTGGCGAACGAGGGCGGCGCTAAACATCCAAAATTAGGTTTTGAAGGAAAAGAGGAGGCGGTTTAAAGGAGAACCCTAGGCGGTTTGAGGTTCCCTTTCGCACACTCAAGACTTTTTCGAGATGGATACCATTAATTTAGTAATTTCTTTTCCTTTTCTTTACTTTATTTCTTGTATGATGAACATGGAATTAGTTCTTGTCATTATCGATGGCTAGAACTAATTCTCTTATTGTTGAATTGCTTGAAACTTATGTTATAAATCAATGACGCTATGGTTATTGTTATTATTGTGAGATCTATCCAATAATCGAGTTGAATTCTTGGTAATTAATTGACAACTAATTATTACTATATGATTTCTAATAAATGGGGATTGTGAATATCTTTTAAAAGTTGACTTATTCTTGGATTGGGGATGAAAATACCTCAATTATTTATGGCGTTGATGAGAGGTTTAACAACCCTAATTTTGCGCCAACTAGGTTTTTGTTCTTAATCCTCCTATAAAGTTACCCTTATCACCGAAAGGTAGGTAAGAGCGAGTGTTTATATAACCCCACGCGGTATAAAACGATTTCTTTCTCCAAAAGAATACCATAAGTAATGCATTAGTAAATAGCATAGCGGATAGTGAGGATACATAGAAGCCATTCTCATCACTCAAGTAAATCTTTATACTCTAAATAGCTTTTATAATTCTTAGTCATAAACAACCAATCAATCATTAATCCACCAAATAGATACTAGAAAATAGATAAGAACCCTAATCCAGGAGGGGGATATTCGGTCTTATCTAAGACTATACTACTTGATACGATAACGCGCACTTGCGCGTAAGCGCGATCTAACGCTCTATCAAGTTTTTAGCGCTGGATTTGGGCATAGTTCAATATCAAATTTATCTATTTATAATTTATAATTTGGGTTTTATGTCTAGTTTTTCTCATCTTGTTTGTTTTATGTAATTAGTGTGTGAAAACAAGGGTGTTGTGATCCTTTGTTGGTTTTGATGTATCTCAGGGATCCTGAAGATATGGAATACTATCAATATGATCGAGCTCAAATAGAGGAAGAGAGAGAGAAGTCATACTCGCCTCACTAAGTATCGAGAACTCGCGATCATATTTGGCAAATGCAAGAAAATCAATCAAGACTGGGGGTGGCAAAGATTTCAGGATCCAATTATCGCCTTCGATTTTCTCGGAAATTCTTTTTCCCGCACTATCAAACACCACTAGCTATCACTAAGGACTCCCAAATAGAATTACATATCATCAAGGGCAACCAGGTTAAGAGATGTAGAGAATTTCACTATTTCTACCTATAAAAAGCCTAAAAGACAAACCTATCTTGTGTACTTGGGGATAATTGTATGTTTAAGGTTCTTGGTTGAGCAAATAGTTATAGGAAATTGAGACCTATAGAGGGATTCATGCTCAATGGGCACTCGAGAAGGGTTATGCGTCGCTAAAAAAGCCCGTTAAAGAAAAATACTGTGGGGGCAACCCAATGTTTTCAATTATGTTATTTTAATTCTTTAGTTTATTTTATTTTGTCGTCTTGGATTCAAAACCTAACTTTCCCTTTCCAAAACCCACGAAATTCCAACCCAACCACAACCTAAACTCTTAAATTCCTAAAAAAACTATCTCAAACAACGAAGCTCCATTCCATACCTCAACCCCAACAATCAAACAAGCACACTAAGCTCTCTAAAAAGGTAATCCCTTTCTTTGTTCTTGAATCCTTTTATTGAAGTCATAGGGTAGTAGTTTGAAGAGTATATTAGAAGTAGTGTGGGTTCTTTGAAAAGTGATTGTGTGGTTTGGAGAAAAGAATAAAAAAATTGTTGATTTTGTAGAGACATTGTGCCACTCAATTGTAAATTCTTCTTACAATGGCCAAGAAGAGGCTCAACATCCACCCCAACCCCACAATATGATGAAAATAGGTTTGTAGATACAAAAAGCTTGATACGGACTTAATACTGTAAGAAAATGGACTAGAGTCATATGGGAAGAAGGAGATTTGTCTTTATGCGAACTTTCCAGAGAAGTGGAAAGGCGTGCTTTGTAAGAAATGGATCGAGCATTGAGAAAATCGACGTCGTGGTAACACAGCAATTGTACAACACGGCGCGGCTTATTGCGATGCATGCCACATAGAAACCAACCGCCGTGTGTCATGATGGATAGCGACTCCTTTCCACCCTAGCCCCCCCGCACAGCCTGCGAGAGTACAACCACCAGCAGTGAAGCAGCAGCAGAGGCCGCCAGCCCGATGATGCGGATTGCAAACAAAGTGGTACAAGACAACAAGAAAAGCGAGGCAACAAATCTTTGTTCAACCAATGGTCGATGATTATCCACCGCCACACACCCATTTTAGCCAGTTTTTGTATTATCTTTTTCTTTTTATTTTCTTTGAGTCTTGCATACATCGGGGGATGATGTGTGATTTAAGGTTATGTTTTATTTAAGTCTTTTATTTGTTTTATGTTTATTTTAAATTTTTCTTTTGATGTAAAAGAATTGAAGCAACTATCTAAACACTTAGGTTAGATATGCCAAAAACTCATAGTTTCTGCTTTATGCATGCTAAATGATAAATGCTTATGTGTTATGATTGCTTCGCATTCGAATAATTAGGATATGCATTTCTTTGATAATTCTTTTCTATCCCTTTAAAAAATATCCTAGTCAATTGAACCTAAATTTGAAACTTCTTCACACCCTATATTCCCACAAATCAGGCTAAGTGAAAATATGAAATAGTGGAGTACATTGTGTTAAAAAGAAGAAACAAAAAGTGAACAAGTTTGAGATGGAAAAGTAATAAGAAAGAGGCAAAAGCCTGTATAATACACTTCACTCTCCCAAAACAAAAGAGGGAAGGATAGGGTGAAGGAAGGAAAGAATCAAAAGAAAAAGGAAAAATTGAAAAGCCAAAGAGCAAAATGAGCCTAAATGCCTATCTTTACCAACCCCCACTAAGCCTACATTACAACCTCTTAAAGTCCGAAGATCTCTTTTATGCATATCCGAGAATAGCAAGTAAGCATGCCATAGGAATTCTTGAATTTATATGCATGATTTAGTATATTGACTTCCATTAAGCATGATGAATATGAGTTTGCGAAATATTTAAAATTTCATGCTATATGTTATATTATTCTCGCTAACCTTCATGTTTTTCTAGTTAACATTTATGCGACCAAAGTGATTAATGAGTCTTTTATTTTTCGTTTCTTTTAGTCTTTTATATTATTTCTTTCTATCTTTTCTCGAGGGCTATCAAAGGATAATTTTTTGTGTATTTGATATGTGTATTTTATATACACCTTTAAGTCGATTTTAGTTAGTCTTTTGTCCATATAAGTGTCGTATTAGGATAGTTTTTCTTTCTTTTGAGTCAAAGTGGTTAAAATGGCCAAATGGCGGAAAAGGAGCAAAAGAGGACAAAGAGGAGATGCGAGAGAGAAAGTGGCGAACGAGGGGGAACAGGACCCGTTGCGGTGCCTCCTCGCCTCCCGGCGCAGCGCGCGCGGCGCCGATGTTCGAAGGCTGAGTGCAGCTACGCGCCGGCCACGGTAGACGCTGCGAGGCTTCGCAGCGAGCTATCCGAGGCTGTGAACAGAAGATACGGCGCCCGGCCGCGGGCGCAAAAACAAGCGGCGGGCGATTGCAGCGCCCGAGGCGGATGGCGGAGCGCGAATGGCGTAAGCTGTTGTCCGGCGTGGAAAAATTAGGTATAAAAGGAGAACCCTGTGCGCTTTTGAGGGTTCCCTTGCAACTCAAGACTTTTGCTTGGAGATTGGATACCATTAATTTAGTAATTTCTTTTCCTTTTCTTTACTTTATTTCTTTGTATGATGAACATGGAATTAGTTCTTGTCGAACTAATTCTCTTATATTTTCTATGTTGAATTGCTTGAAACTTATGTTATAAATTAACGACGCTTATGGTTATTGTTATTATTGTGAGATCTATCCAATAATTGAGTTGAATTCTAATTAATTGACAACTAATTATCACTATATGATTTCTAATCGAATATCTTTGTAAGTTGGGTAGACATTCGGGATGAAAATACCTCAATTATTTACGTCAACTAGGTTTTTGTTCTTAATCCTCCTATAAAGTTACCCTTATCAGAGTGTTATATAACCTAACGGGAGTATAAAACGATTTCTCAAAAACTCTTTCTCTCCAAAAGAATACCATAAGTAATGCATTAGTAAATAGCATAGCGGATACATAAGCCCTATTCTCATCACTCCTGAAGTAAATCTTTATACTCTAAATAGCTTTTATAATTCTTAGTCATAAACAACCAATCAATCATTAATCCACCAAATAGATACTAGAAAATAGATAATTGGTACTTGAACCCTAATCGATATTCGGTCTTATCTAAGACTATACTACTTGATACGATAACGGAGGCTACCTCACCAATACGCTGAACAATATTGAATGGGACAATATATCTAGGGCTCAACTTGCCCTTCTTTTCAAACCTCATTACATCCTTCATAGGTAAAATCTTCAACAAAACCCGCTCACCAACCATGAACTCCAATTCACGAACGTTCCAATCTGTATAACTCTTTTATCAACTCTAAGCTATGAGAAGTCTCACTTGAACCAACTTGACCTTGTCCAAATGCCTAACCTCAAATGCATCAAACCAACCAACTGGAGAACGACAGCTCTTACCATATAATGCTTTAAATAGCTCCATCTCAATGCTTGAATGGTAACTATTATTGTAAGGGAACTCAACCAAAGGAAAAAAATTGATCTCACTGACTACCAAAATCAATCACACAAGCTCATAACACATCCTCTAGAACCTGAATTGTAATGAACTATTTGGTCATTTTGGACTTTGAATTTGTTTTCCTAAAAATACCCTTTTCCATAGCTTTATCTTTGTTTTTCTAACTTTTAGAGATGGGTGGCATGGTTCCCAAGATGATCAGGTTTTGGTATGTTTGGAAATTTCTAAGTTAAGAGAATATAAGAATTTAACCCATAATTGACTTTTGGGTACACACGCTCCATTCATAGTTTCGTTAGTTTCATTAGCTCAGGAACGACGTTTATGACTTAGTCGATCCCTTGGTTCTGTTTCTGAGTCAACCAGGTGGGTTTTGGGGGTTCGATTGTAATATTATGGAATTAGAACTTAAGTGTTGACTTTAGTCAAACCCGAGCCTTAGAGACATTTTCCGTGAAATTTGAGTGCGCGAGTAGGTCTGGAATATATTTTCTAATATGAATGCATATTTCGTTTGTGTCCGAGAGGTTCAACGAGTGTTTCGGGTGGTTGACAGAGAGTTGGTGAGTTTTGGACATTGCTGGTGTTTGGTGTTCACCCAGTGCCCTTCTTTTTCCTTTTGCAAGTCTGCCTCAATGGAGTTTTGGCTCACCTAAGTGGGGTTATTCCATGATCTGAGGGGCTGCCTTAGCGGACAGATTCCATGTAGGGTCAGGGATGCCTCTGTGGCATTTTTCTTTGCCCCAATGAATGTACATGATTTAAGTGGATTCGCCTTAGCAGATAGGTTTTTCACTATAGCGTGTCCGCTCTAGCAAAATCGATTCCGCCGGAGTGGAAACACTGTTCAGATTTAAGAGAGTTAATGACCTAGAATCCATTTCATTCCCTAAATATTCCTCTTGGTCCTAGAGCTTGGACAACAGATTTTCTTGAAGATTCAAGGCAGTTTCGTGCTTAAGGTAAATGTTCCCCTTTTTATTGATGTGTTTTAGTTAATCTTAATCCTAAATATGATTCATAAATGGGGGAAATAAGAGAAATTCTTTGTTGAGAATAAAAAAGTTGTAATTGAGCATTGGGGATTAGTTATTAGATTATTGTTGTTGATATTATAAACTTGTAATGTATTAGACTAGTGGATGATAATTACTTGACTAATTGCATGATTTAAATCTTTTTGAGAATTGGGGGAAACTCTAGGATTAGAAATTAGAGATTTTGCCAATTCATGAAATTGGGGATCCAGTTGGACTTTGTTATTAAATTAACTTAAGATTATGACTATCTATTTGGGTAGAAAAGTTAGTATTTTGATAATGTGGGCCTGGGTTTCCTTTGTAATTTAGCTTGGGGATTATGGGTATTGTTAGACCTTAATCTCATATAATTGATATGATCAATCAGAGTGGGTTCGCGAGGAGGCTCAACGGCAGGGGAAAGTTCCTGCATGTTTCTTCAGCTTCGAATCAGGAAATTTGAGACTTACCAGACTCTAGTGTAGCGTTTATGTATTGGTAGTTATTAATGAATTAATGAGAGTAATGAGAAATTAGGGGTCCCACATTAGTGAGGTGATAAGCACTAATACGGGCACTAGTGCACTTAAATTGGGTAATTAATTAACTAGCTTGATATATTTGACAGAGATTATGTGTTTAGCCCTTCAGGTTGTGAGCACAGTGCATAAATATACTTAGGTTGGCGTGATTGCTGATTATTTTGATTCAAATAAATGTTTGATATATCATTCTCATTTGACTTTCCACATATTCATCACACTACATCTCGTCTAAAGTTGTAAAAATGAATTATTAATATTGATTGAATTACTTATGCTTATTGCATGGTGTACTCATATTCATATCAGTATATACATCATATTGACATTTGAACTGTTGAGATACTGATGAAAGAGGATTGGAAAGCCGATTATTGGATATGGTATAGGATACATGAGTGATAGCTGATGATGACACTTCAGCCACAAAGCTGGTATCCAATAGGATCAAATGGGTATACTGACCTCATGACATGGGTCACGTGATAACTACTGCATCAGCATATGTATAGTTGGTACATATGACCATTATATACATACATATATACATATCATTTGCATTGCATTCATTCATATTCATGATATGTATTTGATGATGTGTGTACTCGATATTGATTGCTGGTAGACTTTATGATCAAGTGATCTTTAAGGAAGGAAATTCTAGCACCTTGTAACTTACACTTGATTTAAAAAGAAAATATGAGATGGCATGATGATGATGATCTTTATGACTTGGATTTCTATGTGTTCCTTAGTATAAGAACTAAAAGATTGAATCTTTAGTGGTAAACTTGTTTGTTTGATAAAAGATTGAAACTTGATAGTGATCACGCCTTAATTCGTGAAAGGGTTTAGCCCTTATGAGTAGAAATTACTTAATTAATGAAAAAGGTCATCTTCGAGGAATTAGATGCCTATTCGGAAAAGGTAGGAATTTTATTACATCTATCCTAATTATGGTAAAACTAGAAACATTATGATATTCTTTGAAGAGCAATAAACTTTATGTCTTGGTGTTGTTGTAGGATCTTTATTTAAATGGTTGAGTTACTTAAAATTGTATAATTTGACTAACCAAGCAAGAAGAGAAGTATTGGGAGTACTAACTCTCACCACTGCTACAGTTATGGTTGATCGACGATGTTGCTGGGTACACGTGCTTCTCGTACTCACTCTAAACTTGTTGCACTTTGTGTGCAGGTATTGATTGGGACGCCAGTGGAAGAGCTTAGACACGGTGTTTAGAGATCTTCTTGGGAGACCAGGGTGATCCATGGACTCTATCCTGACACTAGAACTCTCCCTCTTGTTACTTTACCTTTTCTGTCCTTTATATTTCAGACAATGATTCATATATCATTTCTGACTTGTATTCCAGTTAGTAGCTCTTGAATTTTATTCCAGTTAGTAGCTCTGTACTTATGACAACCAGATTTTGGGATTTTCTTTCAAAGGTTATGTATAAAGTTCTAAGACTTAATATTATGATGTTTCCTTAATTTTTCTGTATTTACTTAAATATTTTATGTTTAGGTGTTAGGGGTTCGCCTACGAGTTAGGGTAGGTGCCCTCATGACACAAAGGAATTTTGGGTCATGACATGAATAGTCTGCTCGGAATGACCATCAGTCTAGGGGTGAAATGGTGTACTAAGCTCCACCAGAGTACCCAACTCCTTCTACATAGATTTCTAGAAATGGGATGTAAATTGCGTGCCTCGATCCGCAATGATAGAAATGGGCACTCCATGCAATCGAACTATCTCTCAACTGTAGAACCTAGCCAACTTCTTTGAATTGTAGGTAGTCTAAATCGATAAAAAATGAGCCGACTTCATCAATCGATCCATAATCACCCAAATGGAAAAAAAATTCCCTAAAGTCTATGGTAGCCCTACCACAAAGTCTGTAGCAATCCGATCCCACTTCCATACAAGTATATGCATCTTCAAAGAAGTCCCACCAGATTTTTGGTGCTACTACGTCAAAAAAGCATGGAATAAATTTTCCAGTTAAGAATTCCGTTAGTCAAAAGATGAGTCTCTTTCTCAAATATCTTGATAAATGGATTTCTGAGTCTATCATAAAAGGAGTTGTTATTTGGGATTAGCTTCTATGACGACATTTTAGTTGACAGAAGGGTTGATTCGCAAAAGAAACTGACCTTGGGAAGTTGGGCTGCACCTTTTGCAATTTATGCTTTACTCCAAGTTCACATACAAGTATTCCCAAGCTTGCATCTGCCACCAAGTAGGATAAATAACAAATGAAAGAAGATTTAAAGTCACCATTCAGCGCATCCACTTGTATCCTATCAATATTTAAAAACATTATGAGAACACCATCATCAGGACATGAAACTAATCTGTTATGATGATAGCCAACAACGTAGGAATTAGGCATTATCATACCAGAATTTAAATCAAGACTTGTAGTTCATACACATAGACCACGGAAACGAGGAATCTGGAACTTCTTTAATCCAAGTTCAACAACTTAATAGTCTGACAATTTCAGCAAGCAAAAGAATATAGTGGCTTACCCAGCTTTTAGAAGCATATCACACCCTGGAAACTTTTCACCATTGCTTGTACAGAGGCAGGAAACAGTTATTGCCAACTGCATTCAGATAATTATTTCAGGGGCAAACTAAACAACAATCAAGGTAGTACACCACAAAAAAGACACAAGGATAGTTTGAAAAATAAGTGCATAAAACCAAACCAAAAGAAAACGGAAAGATAAAAAACAAATTCGAATATTTGGAAATATAAAAACCAATTAACCGGGTTTTTTTCTCTACAAGAGACAGGATCCAACACTAAATCATAGATACCAGGGCAGTTGAAACTGCAAAAGGCAAAGGATGGGTAAACTACCTTGTGAAAGGTGGTTTCGCTCATCCCTGTCTTATGAGCCTCATATACCATAGCTGCCAAGAAGATTTTACTCAGTTTGGAGCTGCTTCTCATCACCTACGGGAAACAAAATATTATACATATTGAATGCACTATGATACAGTGCATAAGAGAGAAAAATCCTTATCAGCTTGTCCTCTTATATATCCAGTGAAAGCATAGCTAGCACCTAGTCATTACATCATTATATTTCAACTATATTTAACTATGTTAACAACATCCCACATAGCATGTTTAAGAGCAGAAGATTCAAAGAACATTTTGGTACATTGCGGATCTTTAGTTTAAGACAGCAAGATTTAGAATTCTTCTAAGCTTCTTAAACCCGGCGCCCAGACAAACTAAGACACAAAAAATGAAACGTAGAGAGTAATATAACAAGCAAGAGTTGACGCCTTTGACCGCAATTAAGCCACTCAGGACAAGATCCATGAAATGAATAGGAAGGACCAAGACTGCAGTACATTCTAATCCTCTTACTCAAAATAGATAATGAACTAATGTTGTTTTATGACAATGTGAATAATCAAGAGGCTGTCGGAAAAAAAGAACCTACAGCTCCCTAGTCTTAGAATAGCTATCACTGTTTAAGGAGCTAGTATAACTTTTTTGTGATCTCAATTGTAATATCCTTGTACTATCCTTTTGCATCTCCTTGATGCCTTCTATGAAATCATTACTTCATCAAAAAAAAAATAGAGAACATAAGAATCCACCTCGGTTGCTCTTTCAATGAAAACATGGCAACCCCTGAAACACCAAAGTTAACACCAAAAGAACTTAGGAAATAGCACAGTTGATTATAAGAAGAATGAAACCTATCAAATTAGCATGCATGATTGGCACATATCTAGTGTATCAACTTCCTGTTGGATGTGACTACTGGGTTGAATTCAGGCTACAATTTCTAGACACTAGTTCTTTTGATGTTACATTGGTATGCATCTCGGAAGGCATCTTTTTGAACTCGTAATACCCCTATTTGAACTCAATTAGTGAATGAATATGGGGAGGTGGAGGTGGGGGAAGAAGAGGTCAATCATCTATTGCTGAAACATATACCACAAGTTTAAGAAATGTCACACCAGGAGATAGCCGCAAAGATGTAGACAACATTCCATCTGATACAGAATGTGTATTTCCTTCCAATGGAATAACAAGTATTTCCTTCCTGCCATTAATCTCTACATATTTCGAAATTTAGCTCTCACCTGCTGCAGCTGAATTGGGAGTTAAAAGCAATTTCTTAGCACGATAATCTGCAAGTTCCGCAGCTCGCCTACATATTTCTAGTGCAAGGCGTGCATCAACTAATGATAACAGTCTTGTCGGTATCAAGATCTTAATTGTGTGAACCATCTTAAGAAAGCTTATAAATCTTCAACATTAATAGCTTATGCTTGTCTCATACACGGATGGTTCTATATTAGGAAAGAAATGTTTTAGATAGGATATTAAGGAGGAATAACTTGAATATTTTGACAAGCTCATAACTAATGATAACTTGTAATGATAATACAAGATAATGTTTGAGATAGGATATTAATAGAGGAAACAAGTCCATTCAATGTAACCTTCCACAACACATTTTACTTAAACCCAACCAATATCAAGATAATGCAATAATGTTTGGGCTTCTACTAGCAAATTCTATCTGGAAATGTTTAAGCTTTGATTTTGTATTAATACATTAAGTAGCATACTAGACAAAGGGCTGACAGTAGGCAAAACTGATTCAACACTGATGAAGGTAGGCTCCCCGTGGAGAAATTGTACCTGTTTCGATGGCAACGGTGGAGGAAGAGGGCTGGCAGTAGGCAAAACTGAGCCAGTTGTGAGGTCCTTCACTGGAATTATCGATTTGAGGATGTGAGAATAAGCCCGGGAGGTCGCCCAGTCGAAGAAATCTCCATAGAAACTCAGAACCTTGAGATCGACAACAATCGCAGTCAAATATTGAGAAAACAGTAGGGGATGAATCGAGACCAAATAATTAGTGTAGAATGAAGAGGAGACTGTGACGAATCTATTGGTACCACTTTCAAGCTCGCCTTTGCCGGAACACGTCGGAAACTCAGATCGCGATTTGCGAAAACTCGATCTAAAAGTTGACCTAAAATAACTTGAATCGAAGTAAGAGGGTAGGTGCAAAGTATAGATCTAAGGTAGATGAACACAAAGACACCACTCTCAACCTTCGAGTCGACCGGAGTTAGCCGGAAAGTACAAATCGTCGTCAGGGGTAAAAATGTCCAAATTTGCGAGCTAAATCGATCGGGTTTGGGGTTGAATCGAAGGTCGAGACTGGTATAGACTTGAAGCTGGTGTTGAGATGAGTCTAATGGATGTGTTCTCGGTGGCAACAACCACCGGAGTTGGCCGAAAAAGGCAAAACTTCGGCGAAGTTACTGTAGCGGCGCAAAAATCGCCATTCTATCACTTTGCTTCAATAGTAATACCCTTTTATGCTTCGATAGTTGAGGTGTAGAGTTCAAACTCCATTGGTAGTGTTGCATCCTTTTTGAAGATTTCCTTATTTTGTTTCTATTTTGAAATGGGTTCAATTTTAGGTATATTATTAAGAATAGCAGGTTTTAAACTAAAATGGATTGGGTCGGGTGTAAATTATTATTTTAAAAAAATTAAGTTTGTATTTAAAAAATCGTCACAAAATCATCATCACACCGCTGTCACAACGTTGTGATGGTTAAAAAAAATTGTCACATATTTGTCACGAAGGGCCATTGACCAGAAAGTCAATGCAAAAACCGTCATAACGTGTGACGATTTCTAAAACTGTCACACTCAAACTGTCAGCGTAGGTCATTTTTTTTGTAGTGCGTCCATATGAAGTCTTTTCATAAGGTTTATGACGAAGGTTCTCTGGCTAATCGACAATTTTGGTACATTTCTTTACCGTTTAAGGATGAACACGTGTTTAAATGGTAGATGATGTAACGACCCATTTGATCATTTTGGACTTTTGAACTTGTTTTCCCAAAAATACCCTTTTCGTATCTTTATCTCGGTTTTTATGACCTGCGGGGATGGGTGGAACGGTTCTTGAGATAATCGGGTAGGTATCATGTTCTTTTTGGTAAGTTTGGAAAATTTTAAGTTAAGAGAACATAAGAGTTTGACCCATAGTTTACTTTTGGGTAAGCGCGCTCCATTAATAGTTTCATTAGTTCCATTAGCTCTGGAATGACATTTATAACTTAGTCGAGCTCTTGGTTCGGTTTCCGAGGCAACCGGGTGGGTTTCGACGATTTGGTTGTAAAATTATGGTATTAAAACATAAGAGTTGACTTTAGTCAAACCCAAGCATTAAAGACCTTTTCTGAGAAAGCCAAGTTAGTGAGCAGGTCTGGAATGTCTTTTCTGATAGGAATACATGTTTGGTTTGTGTCCATGATGTCCTAAAAGTATTTTGGGTAGTTGACGGAGAGTTTGTGAGTTTTATGCATTGCTGGTGTCTAGTATTCACCCCAACGCCCTTCTTTCCACTTCTGCAAGTCTGCCTCAGCGGAGGTTTAACTCACCGAAGCGAGGTTCTTCCATGATCTTAGGGTCCACCTTAGGGAACATGTTTCTCGCAGGGGCGGGTGTGCCTCTCTAGCATTTCTTTTTGCCCCTTCGGATGTCAAGGTTTTTAAGTTGATTCGCCTCAGCGGATAGGCTTTCCATCGCAATGTGTCTGCTCAATCAAAATCGATTCCACCAGAGTGGAAACTAGGGATGTCAATGGGGCGGGGCGGGGGCGGGGGAAGGGTATCCCATACCCGTACCCACCACCTAAAACACATCCCCACCCCCGCCCCACCACCCATCACGGGTAGTAATTCTTCCACCCGCCCCCGCCCCACTTACTTCACGCGGATACCCACTTACCCGGCGGGTACCCATTAATAAAATGCTCAAATAATGTCTAGCAATTGTTTTAGTCACCAAAATGAAAGTTATATAAGAAAAGAAAAAAAAAAGAACCTTTCCACTATTGTGTATCGAATATCAATTCTAAAACCTTGTCAAAATATTATGAATATTAAAAAACAACAAAGATGAAAATATTTAACAAAAAAAAATGAGAACAAAGAGACTAAGAAAAAGAAACGTGGTGCAGTACGGCGGGTTAGCTTAACTCACATTTTAAATCACGCAAGGGCCAAATAATCCGTAAATAAACTAATAGATGATACGAATATGGGCGCGTGGTACGATCGGTGTGGGTATGCGGAGTAGCGGGCGGGGCGCGGGCGAGTCTTATATGAAATCCACCCCGCCCCACTACCCATGTCGGATAACACTTTTGATACCCATACCCGCCCCACCACCCACCAAACCACCCCCATACCCGCCCCAATTGGAGCGGGTGCGGGGCGGTACCCGCATTTACCCGCCCCACTGACATCCCTAGTGGAAACACTATTTTGATTTAAGAGAGTTAGTGACCTAGTGTCACGACCCGACCCCGGGACCGCGACTGGTGCCCTACCTGGGCACCCTTACAGGTAAACATCAGAGAAAATCAGCGGAACATACATGAAACTTATAAAATAAAAACAACAGTAATAAAACAA
The DNA here is from genome assembly GCA_029844215.1 of Przewalskia tangutica. Lineage (NCBI taxonomy): Eukaryota > Viridiplantae > Streptophyta > Magnoliopsida > Solanales > Solanaceae > Przewalskia > Przewalskia tangutica. Next base: position 45,361,304 of record CM056729.1, read on the forward strand.
CATGTCAGCCGATAGGGCTACCTTCCTGAACGCACATACATAAATGAAGCAGTTGCCTCCTTTCCTTTACAAACTGACCCACAATATGTGACTACAGACCTCTAGGAATAACAATTGTGGCGGGACAGGGCCCCGCCATACCCCTGAATATACATGAATCTTCTACCTCAGGGAAAACCGTTCCAAGAGATAAGCCTCCGGAGCAAGTGGAGCTTTCTCTCAAAACTGAACCGAGATCCTAAGAGCAAGGATCACCAACCTGGATACCTAAAACTCGCGGCATTGAACGCACTTCGGCGGGGGTCATAACAAAATTTAATATGGAATGAAATAACGTCAGAAATGATCATAATCGTACAAAAGAATGACAAGGACAAGTATAAAAATACATACCAGATCCTGCAGTGTCATTACCACTTATGAACTTAATTTCACATCAATATCTTTTACATTCCATTAAGAGTTATAGCCATATCTTACGTACTTACTTAGGAGAAGTCATTAAGTTCATCTCTATCTAACTTACTTATCTTTCATAACATAGTCCGCCCATTACAAAGGGACACATATACTACCCGCCCAACTGACGCGATCAAATCACACAAATAGCAAAGTGTGCGTGGAATACCCCATCACCGCCAATACTATTAGTGTAAAATATAACCACGTGACGCGCCGTGGCATCCCACCTCACCGTCGGCGTGCACATACACAATACATACATATATCTCCCGCGTGGAATCCCACATCACCGCATGACTATAAGTGTAAAACATAACCATGGGTCTCACGCCCGTAATACCAATCAAAACAGGTGGTATAGCGTCTTGGGCTTGCCTCATTTATACTCTTACCTGGAGGAGGTGGTAAAGCGGGTATAACGCCTGGGCTTGCCTCATTTATACTCTTACCGGAGAAGGTGGTACAACGTCTTGGGGCTTGCCCTCATTTATACTCTTACCCTATCTCAACCTACCGACAATCAACACATAAAGCAGTGGTACAATGTCTTGGGGTTTACCCTCACTTATACTCTTACCCGAAGAAGGTGGTACAACGTCTTGGGCTTGCCCTCATTTATACTCTTACCCTATCTCGACCGACCATCAACAAGACATAAGCACTACCATGTCTTCTATAAAAATCCGAATTTAACCCAAGTACTACAAGTAATCTAAGCATACCCGTGGAATCCCACATCACCGCTTTCAGACGTCCCAAGAACTTACACAAGACATCCGACCTTCAACCGAGAGTCGCGACAACTTAATAAAACATAATACTTGCACTCAAAGGCTATTACCGACATATAGACAAGTTCTCAATTAACCAAGCCAAAGTACTTATCAAGGCACACATAGGATAATTCTCATTTTATCAAGCCAAAGTACTAATCAAGGCATACATAGAATAATTCTCTTTAACAAGTCAAAGTACTTATCAAGGCACACTTAGACAAATTCTCAATTTATCAAGCCAAAGTACTAATCAAGGCATACATAGAATAATTCTCTTTAACAAGTCAAAGTACTTATCAAGGCACACTTAGACAAATTCTCAATTTATCAAGCCAAAGTACTAATCAAGGCATACATAGAATAATTCTCTTTTAACAAGTCAAAGTACTTATCAAGGCACACTTAGACAAATTCTCAATTTATCAAGCCAAAGTACTAATCAAGGCATACATAGAATAATTCTCTTTTAACAAGTCAAAGTACTTATCAAGGCACACTTAGACAAATTCTCAATTTATCAAGCCAAAGTACTAATCAAGGCATACATAGAATAATTCTCTTTAACAAGTCAAAGTACTTATCAAGGCACACTTAGACAAATTCTCAATTTATCAAGCCAAAGTACTAATCAAGGCATACATAGAATAATTCTCTTTAACAAGTCAAAGTACTTATCAAGGCACACTTAGACAAATTCTCAATTTATCAAGCCAAAGTACTACATACGTACATTCTTTTATAAAAGACTCATTTATATGTAAAGCTCCAAGATACTAACACCAGTAGTATCAAGTCCTATTCACCTTTCAAGACAAGTCACAATACCTTTTTTTAGAAATACAAATACCGGCTTCTAAATCAAGTGACTTCTTTTATTAAAAACCTTAAGCAATTGGTACCTTTAAACCAATTTGTCGTTCCTTAATACAAGTTATTTCTTTGATTACTTTATTAGAGAAAACTATTCTCTTAACCTTCCATAAAGCCATAACCAACTTCCCATAAAGCCGTTATAACCCTTTATGGTTTAGACCAACACGTTCCTTTTATAACCAAGAGACTTCTACTTTTTGAAACCAAGTATTAAATACTTTCAAATCAATTCTCATACCTTTCAAACATACTACTAGTCTCTTAACCTTTAGAAAACAAGTGACTCATTTTATATAAAACCTTAGGCAATTAATGCCTTAAAAACAAGTTGCCTTTTCACTAAAATCAATTCATTTATCTTTCCATAAAGCAAATATAACTAACTTCCCATAAAGCCGTTATATTCACTTTATATCTTAGCCAAAAACAATTTCCTATCCAAGGGACTTATACGTTTAAACGGAACAAGTATCACATACTTTAAAACTCTTCAAGTCCCTTAACTTAATAAAACTCAAGACATCCTTTATTCTTTCAAAGAAGTGAGTTAATCCCCTAACTCACCCGACTTGGCTATTCATAAAATTAGTAAAGGATATCTAGGTGTTATACGTCTGTGCACTACATCGTGCAACTAGTCATGCTCAAAGATAGGAAAAGTTCTACATAGAGTAGATCACACAACTACCTCTAATGGTCACAATATGTCGACAAGTAGCAAAATGCTCCAAAGTACTTCAACCTATAATGGTCACAATATGTCTATTAACCTCTTACTTCAACGTAGAATATCCTGTGCTAAGTCACTAAATTCTACTGAAATCGGACAAGACCTCCTTTGTTTCTACTTACTTTGCCACCTTTTCAAGGTCGAATACATAACCAAACAGCCCCAATTGGCTCACCACAATCTATAAGGTAGTCCAAAACAAATGAATAACAAACTACTAGTCCAATTTTCGGCCATAAAGAATACAACAATACCAATTCTTATCCAATTTCCATTTCAATCCAAATTGGTATCCTCACATGATATCAAGTTGCATTTGATTATAACAACCGTAATCTTCAAGTCAATTACATGCGACGATTCTAACAACGATTAAATTGTAATCCAACTTAATCATGGCTTACATGTCATTTCGGATTTTAAGCTACAACAATCCATAATACTTATAAAACTTCAACACATATACTTCATGCTAGTAAAAATGTAAGGCTAACAACAATTACATAATCTTGTAACACTTAAAGAGAACAAGATTATACCTCATGAATTGTAATCCAATCTTCAAAACCGAAGTTGCTCCTTAGCAACCTAGAGCCTCTTCAAGACACCTCAATCCGCTCTTTGAGACCCTTAGAACAACCCCAACAATTTTCCTTCAAACTTCTAAACAAAACCTAGAAAGACAACTAGGTTTTTGCTTTGCGACTACTACGAAAACTCTCTTTTTCCGGGATTTTTCTATTGAGATACACTTACATAACACTCAAGAACCTTGGTTTAAAATGTGGAGCTTAAAGAACAAGCAACGAAAATTTTTCCTTTCTTCTCCATGGTGAACCCGAGAGCACCATTAGTGTAGTCTTCAATTTTGTGAAATTTTGCTAAGTGTTAAGTCATCTCTTGCTACTAGTATTAAATATAGGGACATGGAGGGTTAAGATGCAACCAATTGGGTGGTTTGGATGAGCTCTAGCTAAATATCAAGACTAAGTGGGGTCATTGACTTAGTCAATTTACTCATGCTACTACTTGCAAGACTAAATCATCCAACCAAAGGTCAAATGACCATTGTGCCCATGCTTCAATTCGTCCAAGACAACATAAGGGGGGGTGACACGTGTCGCCCTCCCATTCGTCACAATAATACGTTTTCCGACAATTCCATAATTCCGTTAAAAAATTTTACAGTCTCAAATTTTAACACTTGCGAGTTCTTACGTACGTTCTTAACACATGTCCTGTAAATACGGGGTGTAACACCTAGAATCCATTTCATTGCCCAAATAGTCCTCTTGGTCCTAGAGCTTGGACAACAGATTTTCGTAAAGATTCAAGGGAGTTTTATCCTTAAGGTAGTTGTTTGCCTTTTATTAATGTGTTTTAGTTAATCTTAGTTTATGATTATTAGATGGGGGAAATAAGAGAAATGCTTTGTTGAGAATAAGAGAGTTGTAATTGGGTTTGGGGATTGGTTATTGGATTATTGTTATTGATATTATTAACTAGTGATGTATTAGACTAGTGGATGATAATTACTTGACCAATTGCATGATTTAAACCCTTTTGGGAATTGGGGGAAATTCTAGGGTTAGAAAATGGGGCTTTTTCCAATTCATGAAATTGAGGATCCAATTGGACTTTGTTGTTAAATTGACTTGAGATTATGACTATCTAGCATGTATTAATACTATTTGGGTAGAAAAGTTTGTATTTTGATAATGTGGGCATGAGGTTTCTTTATAATTTAGCTTGGGAATTATGGGTACTGTTAGACCGTCTCATATAATTGATATGATCGATCATAGTGGGCTCGCGAGGAGAATCAAAGGAAGGGGAAAGTTGCTACGTGTTTTTCGGCTTTGAATCATGAAAGTTAAGACTTACAACACTCTAGTATAGCGTTTATGTATTGGTATAATGTTAATGAATTAATGAGAGTAATGGGTAATTGGGGAGTCCGTATTAGTGAGGTGACGAACACTAATACAGGTATCGGTGCACTTAACTTAGGTAATTAATTAACTAGTTTATATATTTGACGGAGATTATATGTTTAGCCCTTCGAATCGTGAGTGTGTTTCATAAATCTGCTTAGATTGGTATGACTGCTGATTATTTGGATTCAAATCCATGTTTGATATCTTATTCTCATTTGACTTGTCACGCATTCATCACTCTACATCTCATCTAAATAATTGAAAATGAATTATTAATATTGATTGTACTGCTTATGCTGATTGCATGGTATACTCATATTTGTATCATTTATATATACCATATTGACATTTGAACTATTGAGATACTAATGAAAGAGTATTGGAAAGCCAGTTATTGGATATGGTATATGATACACGAGTGATGACTGATGTTAACACTTCAACCACAGATCTGGTATTCGATGGGATCAAATCGGTATATGGATCTCATGAGTCCCACATGGGTCCTGTGACAGCTACTGCATCAGCATGTGTATATCTGGTACATATGGTCATTGCATACATAGATACATATCATTTTCATTACATGTATTCATATTCCTGACATGTATTTGATGTTGTGTGTACTCGTTATTGATTCTTGTTAGACTTTATTATTTAGTGACCTTTAATAAAGGAATTCTGGAACCTTGTAACTTACACTTGATGTAAAAAAGGAAATATGAGATGGTATGATTATGATATAAATATGGGATATTTATGACTTGGATTGCTAGAAATGATATAGAGATGGGATATATATGTGTTCCTTAGTTTAAGAACTAAAAGATTGAACCTTTAGTGGTAAACTTGTTTGTTTGATAAAAGACTGGATTTTGATAGTGATCGTGCCTTAATTAGTGAAAGGGTTTGACCCTTATGATTAGAAATTACTTAATTAATGAAAAGAGGTCATCTTCGAGGACTTAGATGCCTATTCGGAAAATGTAGGAATTTTATTACATTTATTGGTAAAACTAGAAACATTATGATATTCTTTGAAGAGCAATGAACTTTATGTCTTGGTATTGTTGTACGATCTTTATTTAAATGGTTGAATTACTTAAAAATTATATAATTTGACTAACCAAGCAAGAAGTGAAGTATTGGGAGTACCAACCCTCGCCACTGCTACAGTTATGGTCGATCAACGATGTTGTTGGGTACATGTGCTTCCCGTTGTTATACCCCGTATTTTCCAGAGTATGTACGTGAGGACGTACGTAGAAAAGTTTGAGCCTTAAGTTAGGCTAGGACCGAAAATTTTTGTTCACAAGTACCGAAAAGAATCATTTTTCGACGAAACGTTTTGCAAGACTTGCGAAGGGAAAATTACGGCTATGTCATTTCTAATTTTTGCGGATTTTTCCGAGAGATGAAACATTTTGGACCAACGGGAGGGTGACATGTGTCACCCTCATATTGGGCGTTAGTTGGACGGCAAGTGGGACGAATTGGGGTCGAGGGTTGGTAGGATATTTGTGATAGTTGGTGTGGTAGATGGATAAGGTACACATGGGTAAATCCTCACCCTACACTTGCCTACCACTTGGCTTGATCTTGGCCCTTGGTTGTCCTATAAATACCCCCCTTTGTTGATGAACTTCTTCATCCTAAAATAGTTTCTAAGTCTTGAAAGTTCTCTCCCCTTAGTGTAGTGGTTCGTCCAAGCCTCCCCCTTTGAGAAGGCCCTTGGCCAGGGTACACCCACTCCTAGTGGCCTTGGCCGAGGGGTACACCCCCCCTTGCCTAGTTGTTCTCGCAAAATACTACCCCCCCTCTTAGGAGAAATACTCTGCAAGTATTGTTACTATACCAAAATACCTTAGCCTAATACCTTGTAGTATTCCAAGGTTACCCCTATACTAAAAGCCCAGAAATACCATTATACTTCCCTTCAGTCACTAAACGAAACCCTAAGGAAAATCTTCACAGTTGGTTGAAGTAATAGGAAGAAGTTTCGTAGAACTTCTAAGGGTTGCTTGGAGCGGGTTGGAGCACCCGGAGTAGGAGCTAAACGTTGCTCAGGATCGACATTAAACTTGGATAATTTTGGGCTTACCGAGGTAAATAATCCTATCCTTCTATTGTAATTGGAAATTACATACTGTAGTTGTATAGAATTGAATATAAGATTCATAGAAGAGAATTGAACTGTAATAGAAGGATATTACAGAATAGACTTGAACTGGAATCACATCAGAAGAATATTCTACAAGAGTAGTCTAGGCATTGATAGACTTGTATAACCCTTATAGGTTGATTGATCTGCGAGTAGCATGTATGTTACACCCCGTAAGTCCAGGACATGTAAAAGAGAATGTACGAAAGGAAACAAGACTGGGAAATTAGTACGAAAGGAAGAATTGTTTTTCCGACGGAAAATCTTCCGGACATCGGAAAGGAAAAATGTTCGTTGTTGAGAATTGGATTCTCAAAATGTATTATTTGAAGAGTATGGAACCTATTGGCATTATGGAAATTTATTTATTACGGATTTGGTCACGTGGGGCCCACCCGAGGAATTTTACATTTTTGTGGGACCCACGAGGGTTACAGAATTTTATGGACGAATGAGAGGGCGACACGTGGAACCCCCACAAGTGGTCTTGGACGAAATTGGTAAGGGGCAAAATGGTCATTGACCACCTTGGAAGATTAGTCTTGCTAGCATGACATTGTTGACTTGTCAACTTGTCCACATAGGCTTAATCCAAGTGAAATTCATCTTAGCCACCCATTTGTTTAAGTCTAAGCCTCCAATATGTGTTATATACTAAGTTAGTGCAAGACAAGCTCATTTTACACTTAGAAAATTTAGAGAACTTGAGCTTAGCCTTAAGAAGCTCTCGCTTTGTCAACTTTCCCACACAAAATTTTGTAGTTTTGATCCATTAGCCACAAGACTTTAACCCAATGTCCCCGAGGGTATTGTAAGGTTATCTCAATAGAAAGATTTGGAAAAACACATTTTTACGTTAGTCGCATGGCGGAAACTAAGTGAGTTCTTGACTTTGAAGATGGAACTTGAAGATGGGTTCTTCATAGGCCTCTAGGAGTGTTTGGGCGGATTGGAACCTGGAAAGGAGCTAAGAATTGCTAAGGCGCGACTTTGGAATCTTGGAAATTTTAAGGGCTTATAAAGGTATAAATTTTGTCGCTTTAGTAGTTAAGACTTACTTATTGTTGTAGCTATGGATTTTAGCAAGCATGTGTTATATAGTATGAAGTTTGATATGTTTATTGGCAATTGGAACCCTAATCCAAAACTAGCATGTTTAGCCTTAAGATTTCAATTCACGTCGACTTTTGGTCTAAGCGTCGCATGTTGTATAAAGAAGGAAATTGTAGTTGTGAAGTAGCTTATAACTATATAACATGTTAGACCTTGGAACTTGGAATTTGAAAAGGGTTGGAAAAGACTTAGTGTTCTATGTAAGTTGGTAGAATTGGCTAGTGTCGTTAGACTACTTATGAATTGTGGGGCGGAATTTTACACGTATTGTAAGGCGTGTAATCCCCTTTGTTTGGTTGTTGTTTGGAGCCTTAAAAGTGGCTTGTTGGTTATTGTATTCGGCCTTGAAAAAGGTGGCAAAGTGAGTAGAAACAAAGGAAGTCTTTGCCCGATTTTCCGTAGAATTAGAGACCAAACACTTAGTATTATTCTACGTTGAGACTAGAAGTTGATAGTCTTGTTGTGACCATTATAGGTTGACACTTCTACGTACGGCGTATTCGGCTTAGCTTGTGGATTTTAGTCGAAAAGGTATGTGAACTATCTCCTCTTCTAGCATGATTCCGTAAGATAAAGAAAGTAGGTTCTACTCCTAAATGATCCATTCCTTGGTTGTATTTGGATTGCCTAAAATAGAATTTGTTCTATGTACTTCGAGTGTACTTTGATGTTTGGATTGTAAGTTGTAGAATCCATTTTCTTGATGAAGTTTGGATTCTTAAAAGTGAAGGTATTTTTACTTAAAGTACATGTAGTCTTAAAAAGGAAGTGGTTTCCAAATTTTTGGCTAGTGCCTTAGTTCTAAAACCTAAAGGTCATTATAGTGACTTTGTGAGTCAAAGGAGTGATTTACTTATTTGATTTAAAAGAGGAGAAATGACATGATTTAAGAGAAGTAACTTGTGTTAAGGGTGAAGTTACTTGAGGTTTAAAAAGTAGAAGAAAACTTGTTTTCTAACTATTAAGAGACTTGGAGTATTTTGAAAGTTAAGAACTTTATTTGTAAGTATGTGATACTTGGTTTTAATAGTATAAGTCTCTTGGTCATCAAGGAAGGGATATGTCTAAAATCATAAAGGGTTATAACGGCTTTATGGGAAGTTGGTTATAACGGCTTTATGAAAGATTTAGAAAGTTGTCTATTTTGATAAAAGGGCATAAGTTGCCAAGATTGTGAAAATTTGGAGTTACTTGATTTCAAGACTTGAAATGAGTTTTCTAAAAGTGTAGTAACTTAATTTGAAAAATATGCACGGCTTGATACTACGTGTGTTTGTATCTTGGTGCTTTACTTAGTAAGGAGTCTTTTATAAAAGAATGTACGTCGTAGTACTTTGGCTTGATAAATTGAGACTTTGTCTAAGTGTGCCTTGATAAGTACTTTGACTTGTTAAAAGAGAATTATTCTATGTATGCCTTGATTAGTACTTTGGCTTGATAAATTGAGAATTTTTCTATTTGTGCCCGGATAAGTACTTTGGCTAGTTAAATGAGAATTTATTCTATTTGTGCCCTGATAAGTAGATTGGCTTGTTAAATTAGAATTTATTCTATTTGTGCCTGATAAGTACTTTGGCTTGTTAAATGAGAATTTATTCTAATTGTTCCTGATAAGTACTTTGGCTTGTTAAATGAGAATTTATCCTATGTGTGCCTTGATAAGTACTTTGGCTTGGTTAATTGAGAACTTGCCTATATGTGCTGGTAATAGCCTTTGAGTGCCAGTATTATGTTTTATTAAGTTCTTGCGACTCTGGGTTGGTCTGTCTTGTTGTAAGTTCTTGGGACGTCACTGACGGTGATGTGGGATTCCACGGGTATGCTTCATTACTTGTAGTACTTGGGTTAAATTCCCGGATTTTTATAGAAGACATGGTAGTGCTTATGTCTTGTTTGATGGTCGGTCGAGATAGGGTAAGAGTATAAGTGAGGGGTAAACCCCCAAGACGCTGTACCACCTTCTCCAGGGTAAGAGTATAAGTGAGGGGTAAACCCCCAAGACGTTGTACCACCTGCTTTATGTGTTGTTGTTTGACGGTTGCGATAGGGTAAGAGTATAAATGAGGCAAGCCCCAAGACGTTATACCACCTTCTCCGGTAAGAGTATAAATGAGGCAAGCCCCAAGGCGTTATACCCGCTTACCACCTCCTTCGTGGTCGAGTATAAATGAGGGTAAACCCCAAGACGTTATACCACCTGTTCGTTGCCTACTTGCCCGTCTGCTTTTAGAACAGTGGGACTTGGTGTTCATGTATGTCTATTGGTGCTATGTTATATCATGGATCGGAAGCGGTGAGGAAGGATTCCACGGGCATGATTGATATTATGGGCGTGAGACCCATAGTTATATTTGAGTAGTGACTTTGAGGGCCTGCGTCCCTGACTTGATATGACTGCTTATGTATTGTATCGTAGGTTGGCTATCATACATGTCTCTGCTTTGTTTAGATCGTTATGATTTTATTACGCATTTCATCGTTCACATACTTGGTACATTCTTCGTCGACCTCGCCCGGGAAGTGCGTCATGCCGCAGTTTAGGTCGTTGTTTGGTGATCGGCGGTGTAGGATCTGCTCGGGGTTTTGGATAGCTCCTCTGTCCAGAGTTTATCTTTTGGTATATATCCTTGATGCAGGCTTTATACGTTTTACTGCGGGGCCTTGTCCGTCATATTTCGATTTAACTCCTAAGTGCAGTATTCATATGTGGGATTGGACTGCGTTATGCAGTGTAGTGTCTTTTGTTTATGTATATGATATGGCGGCTAGTCGGCTTTGCCTTGTACGTACGTTGGTTTTAAAAGAAAAAAAAATATGAGCTGTTATTAATTTCCGCAATATACTTAGTTGTTAAGGTAGCAGGGTGCCCAGGTAGGGCACCAGTCACGGGCCCGGGGTTCGGGGTGTGACAATGTACTACTTGAAAGGTGGACGAGGCTAGCCGGGTTATAGCCGTGGAGCGTTTTGCTAATAGTCGATAATCGTCGCGAGGTATGTGATTCTTCTTATCCTCTTGAGCATGATATTTTAAAAGAATATATATATAGTACGGTAGACGTACGTGTGTTAACTGAACGTAGTTGTACGGCAATGTCTTTTGACTTAAGCCTGAATAATAAGAATCTTGAAGTATTTCAAAAGAATTAAGAAACCTTTTTGAAAGAAGAGTAATGCTTGGTTTTAAAAGCTTAAGAGTTATACTAGCTTTATGGGAAGTTAGGTATAACGACTTAAGAGAGATAAAAAGAATGGTTTATAAATTTTAGAAGTTAAGAGACTTGATCTTAAAAGATAAGAGACTTGACTTAAATGAATTAATATGAATTTTGTGTGAAACCTCATTCGTGAGTAATGAGTACTTGGTTTTTAAAAGGAATAATGTTTCTTGATTTGAAATCGAATAAGTATCGAACAAACCATCTGCGCTAATAAAGGGAAATGTTTTGACTAATTAAGTATTATTAAAACCAGTAGAAACCTCCATCTGCATAGAAGCTAAGATGAGACAAAATGATATTACATTTCCTAGATCATGGCTGCATTAATAATATTGTTATGAACAAGAATAACCTACTCACACATAAGGCATAGGTTTCTCAAATGGTTTTAAAAGAGAATTATATTATTAAGTGATTAAGACTACGAACTACGAAACCTTTTAAAAATGAGAAACTTGAGCATTTGAAATTAGGCAAACTTGAACGTTTGGAAAATAATGTTGTTACTTGATTTTACAAAAGGAAGCGTTTTGGTTTACTTAAAAAGATAGTCACTCTATTTTAATACTACGGGTATTGTGTGACTTTTGTGAAAGAAACGGATCTTTTAAAGAGTTAATGTATGAAGTACTTTGGGGATAAAAACCCGAAATTGTTAACATAAAGTAGAAAGTACCTCGTGTGAATAACTTGATTGTGTTGGTTTGTGATAGTCTTGTAATACTTTCTTGATGATTTGATAAGTAAACATGTTAGGATGCTACGTGTGTTAGTATCTGGTGATGTTTGTGTAAGGGGTTTCCCTTGTTGTGCTTATGTTGTTTAACGATAAGTTGTTATGTTATTATATCACATACCCGACTTGACATTATACAGGGCTTGCCACCGCTTGATGCGGTCTATATGGCCTATGCGGTCTACATGTGACTATGCGAGCAGCGGTATGCTCGGATTGATCATTCCGGGTGTATATCCCGACGCGGATGCCCTATGCGATGCTGTGACTACGCGGTCTATTGAGACTATGCGGTGCGGGAGTCGAGGAGAATGCCGGTTAGCTACCCCGTCGAGGAATACCTCATGCGAATGCAGTGTGTGACTATGCGGCCTGCGGAAGTCTGGATTAGGCACGCATAATGATACTATGGGCGATTGGCCTTGCCGATCATTCGCGGCCTAGAAAAGACACATTACGATTTATCTACCTTGCTCTTGTTTATGTTGTGCACTATGTGCGATTGAACTGGTTGTATTTGCAAATGGTTTTAAATACTTTGATTTTACTTGATTTTCTGATTTCACATACTTGGTACTGTTATCGACCTCCTTCGGCGGGTGCGTTACGCCGCGGTAAGTACACCGCGATCGTTGATCCTCGCTCTTGGAGTCACTGATTCAGCGTTTGGGAAGCTCCGTTTCTCCGGAGGCTTATCAGTGGTATAGTCCCCTGTCGTTGTAGGTACTTACATTCAGGGGTATGGCGGGGCCCTGTCCCGCCATTGTTGTCATATCATTCTTAGAGGTCGGTAACACTGTTGTGGGCAGAGTTGTAAAAAGGGATGTAACTGTTCTAGTTGTTATATATATTTATGCCGAAAGGCAAGTTTTCTCAGAAGAACTGTTTCATATTTCATATTATGTCATGTCTTGTTTTATATTCCGCTGATTACTCTGATGTATGTCTACTTGGGTGCCCGGGTAAGGCACCAGTCACGGGCCCGGGTTCGGGTCGTGACACCCGTACTCACTCTACACTTGATGCACTACATGTGCATGTACTGATCGGGATGCCAGTGGAGGAACTTAGACGCGGTGCTTAGAGATCCTCCAGGGTGAGCCATGGACTCTATCCTGACACTGCAACTCTCCCTCTTGTTATTTTACCTTTTATGTCCTTTATATTTCAGAAAATGATTTGTATATCATTCCAGACTTGTATTCCAGTTAATAGCTCTCTACTTTAATTTCAGTTAGTATCTTTGTACTCATGACAACCTGATTTTGGAATTTTTTTTCAAGGGCTATGTATAAAGTTCTTAGACTAAATAATACTTATGTTGCTTCTTTAATTTTCCCGCATTTACTTACATATTTGATGATTAGGTGTTAGGGGTTTGCCTACAGGTTAGGGTAGGTTCCCTCACGACACAAAGAGATTTTGGGTCATGACATGAATAGACTGCTCAGAATGATCATCAGCATAGGGATGAAATATTTTACTAAGATCTACCATAGTACCCTACTCCTTCTGCATAGATCGCCAAAAATGAGATGTAAATTGCGTGCCTCGATCCAAAATGATAGAAATGGGCACTCCATGAAATCAAACTATCTCTCAACTGTAGATCCTAGCCAACTTCTTTGAATTGTAGGTAGTATTAACCAGTACAAAATGAGCCGACTTCATCAACTGATCCATAATTACCCAAATGGAATCAAACTTCCTTAAAGTCCATGGCAGCCCTACCACAAAGTCCGTAGCAATCCGCTCTTACTTCCACACAAGTATAGGCATCTTCTAAGAAATCCCACCAAGTTTTTGGTGCTACTACGTCACTTGTTGACAATTCAAACACTGAGATACAAGTCTTGCAATCTCGGTACATTTTTATAGCCACCGGATAAATAGAATACCTCAAACTATGAGCCTCTTCCATGATCAATCTAGTAAAATCCCATTTGGGAACACATATGAGACCCTTGATTCTAAAAATTCCCTCATCATCAAGAATTGTTTCCCTTGCCTCTCATTTCAACACCTTATCTTGAATCTTACACAACTTGGCATCATCAAACCATTGAGCCCTAATTTACTCCAATAAACAGGATCGTGTCTCCACACATTAAATGAGTATTATTGTGACATTGTTAAATGCTATCGAAATGAGTTTGGGTGGAAATAGTTGTTTCGGAATCAAGACAAATAGTAAGGTGCATAAGATTCGAAAGAATCGCCTAAGTTTATGGTAGATCTGACTTCCAGCAAGTTTACGTGAACATCCATTGAGAATTTGAGAAAACATAAAATATGAAAGTTGTAGACTGTTTCAACTATATATAGTGGAGGTCAAACGAGCTCTGTACAAACATTATGCCCATACTTCTGGACATTATCCCGTCTACCTGATGTGTTGTGCGATTAAACATGCCAGCTGCGTGATCGCACACGGTAGGCAATGTTCTACGTGATCATTTGCGCGATTTGTATATCAGTTGTGCGATCGCACATGTTAAACTTTTCAGCTTCACATTCTTATGTATATTTAAGGTCGGAGTTAATTCCCTAACTTCCCCAAACACAAAAGAACAACCTAGAGGAAGATAGAGCTCATCCCAAGCCTCAAGAACACTTCAAGGTAAGTTGTAATAACGATTCTAAGTTTATTCAAATTCTTCAACACCTTATTAACACGGGTAAACCCTTTAAATCCATATATAATTGACTTAGACTTTGTGTTGGAACCCTAGAATCTGAATTCAAGAGAATTGAATGTCGAAAAGGTAAAACCTTCATCCTTTAATTGATTATAGCTTTGTAATGATGATTATAGACTCTAAGTTCATGAGATATGAGTTGATGGGTTTGATAGAGAAGCATGAACTGTTATAGGTTTGGGTTGTTGATTATTGATTAAGGGTGTTATTTATTTTATGGGTGATGAAGAATGATATTGATTACATCTAAATGAGATTGTAGAATCACCTTGTAGTGATAGAATGGGAATTGGGTGAGGAAAACACCATTAATGAAGGTTTTGAAGCTTTATTCTAACTAAGTGTTTGATAAAATGCTTAGATGATCAAAGCATTAGTTTTATTGCTAATATCGAATCTCTTTTACTTGTATTGCTTTATATTAAAGTTGAAAGAGTTAAAGGACATTGTATTATGCTCAAGAGTAGGGAATTAAGATATATGAGTCTAACTCTCTATCGTTTGGGAATGTTAATGATTCTCCCTATGCAACGTGCTTTTACTACGTTACAAATTGCCTCAGAAATATAGTTAAGTTAAGTTCCTTAAATAGTTGCAGAACCTCTATTGTCTAGTTTCATAATTTATTCATAAATTTCATTTCGAACATTGTGATCTCCATAGTTCATCAGTATAGACTTGTGTTTGATACCTACTAGTCTCAGTGTAGAATACTTCAGCATGTTGTAAACTAGTTAAAACTTCAATTGTCATAATCAGTTTCATGAATACATGTCTCAGCGAATCATTGCACAGTATGTCAGTCTTGTATCTTTTAGCATGATTCTTAGTTCTTTTATGTAAATTTTTAATGTTGAACACCTATATTTTGAGTCCAAGGCCACAGTTTATGTATATGTATACTTGGGCCCGAGGCCAAAGATTTGTGCACATATATTGGGCCTGAGAACACACTTTATTATTTCAGTTAAACAAATGATTCTCCATTTCAGAACAATAAATATTCATATTCTTTACTTATTTTGTTCACTTCAGTTATCAGTTCAGTTTCAGTTTCAGTACATTATTTGTTTATTGATTTTGGCTGCCCTTTCTCGAGCACCCCGCAACTATTTATTCTTTCAGTTGGTTTATATACTATTGCAATTCAAATGTACTAACTTCCATTTACCCGAGGCCTGTATCTCGCGATGCATGTAACAATTTACAAGTTGATGACTCAACTCTCTAGGTTCCTGTATCAGTTGATTTTGGTGAGTCCCTGTCTTTATTTAGTTTAGATAGCCAGTATGTCGGGGGCCTTGTCCCGATAACAGTCAGTTTTTCATTTTGCTTAGCTTCATAGACTAGAACAACATTCAATCAATACTTAGCATGCTTTTGTATTCGCCATATTAGCTACATTCAAAATATTTCAGACTTATTATGTATTTAGTATACCACATGTTGATTCAGTCAGTCAGTTGCTTTTCTCGGTCAAATATAGTCAGGCACCGTGTGGTGTGTTATATCCACGCTATAGTTTGGGGCATGACACTCACCTCCTTCCGACTTAAGGCATCCGCCACTATATTAGTCTTACCTGAGTGATAAAGAATAGTCATGTCATAATCCTTGAGCATCTTTAACCATCTTCATTGCCTCAAATATGAGATCCCTCTGGTTAAAAATGTGTTGAAGACTCTTATGATAAGTAAACATCTCACAATGCATACCATAAAGGTAATAACTTCAAATCTTTAATGCATATACTACCCGCCAACTCCAAGTCATGAGTGAGATAGTTATTATCATGCACCTTTAACTATCTCGAACCATAGGCTATAACTTTATCTTTCTACATTAGAACACAACTAAGGTCAATCTGTGAAGTATCATAATATACAGTAAAGCCCTCTCCCTTCGGGAATTGGCTTAGCATTGAGAGGTGGAGTATCGTATGATGTATCGACGTGATATGAGTCACTAATGGGTATGATTTGGGTGTAAGGAATAGGTTCAGTGGCATGGACGGGAAATTTCTAGAGGACTGGAGAGCTCAGAGATGGAATAAAACGGTGGTTGCCTTCTTTCCTTTGAGAGGTGGTTCATTGAGGCATTGGCTAGTTTAGTTTGTTTTATCATTTCCTCATGGCGCATTGAATCTTTGGGTCCGATATTTCTAAATCCCTCAGAGTGAGCTCATTCTTGTCGCAGTTGTCTTCCAAAATATCAGTCATTTTTCTTTCCCTTTGTCATTGGTCTAGTCATGAAGGAATGCTATCCGCGGTTTTGAAACTTGTGAAATATGCTAGTGTGACATGACATGAATAGACCCCCTCTTTAAGAAAATAATAACTCAAAGTAAGATGATGTTAGTCGTTAGGTCATAATGAATAATGCAAGATAATTACACATTGTTGCAAATAAACACAGATAATCACACAAATCATCCATTATGTTCGAACAACGACTGATCCTTCATTCCTCGAGTTTTGGTTTTGGTTTTGTTTTTAGGTAGGTTGTTGGGTGATTTAGGCTTTGTTTACATTTTGAGGTGGGGAATTATAAGATTTACTTTGCATCATGTCATTTCGGATGCCTCCGTCGACCGACCCCTAGGAGTCGCTTTCAATGGGACTTCTCTTCGAAGAGGGAAATCATATTTTTATAATGTAAGGATCGAGTATTACCTAGGGCTGTTCAGAACTGAACCGTAACCGATAAGCCAACCACAAAATAAGTTTATTGGCTTATTGATATTGGGTTATCGAATTAATGGTTGGTGAATGAATTGAAATTTTTAATTAACAATTTAATGGTGTTGGGTATGGATTACTCAATTTCCTTATTGGATAAACCGTTAACCCATTAAAGATGATTAAATTTATATTTGTATTTATAAGCAGTTTAGAAAGTTAGAAATCCTAAAATATTGAAACTCTTAACTCGTGGACTTTTCAAGGATTTTGGATAAGGTATAGATGAAAATTGAAGATATATGTTTTGTACCAAAATGTTGGGTTGTAACTTGTGATCAAAGAAGTGCAAATCAACTTTGTAATACAATTTAAGGCTTGTTCAGAAATAGATATAGCATAAATTTTGTCTTTCGACATCCTTTCAAGTATATGGGCTATTGAGAGATTCTCAATATGTTTATGATCTTTAGCTCTAGGTAAGGGACATAGTGCAACAAAAAGCAACTATTTGCAGTTCTCTGCTGAATTTAAAAAACTTGCACTTGATTACCTATATTAATGTCCCATTAAATTACAAAATATTTGAATCACATCCTGAGATGGTTTCTTTCTTATGTGAATTTCCATTTGCAAGGTAAATTATAAATTGTAACACCTGGTACCTTCAGGCTAAGGTTTACAATGGAACATATATGGAACTAAGATGAAGATTGTAGGAAGTGTTTTGAAATATAATTAAGGTATAAGAAGAGTATTTGGATAGAGTATAGTCGGAAACTACTCCACGTGACATGTTTTCAAGTGAGTTTGCATAAGTCCTCACTTAAATTGAGTATTAAAAATTCTATAAGGAATTTGGGAATACTTCATTCATGTTATAGCTCTATGAAATACCTTTCCAATGGTATATAGTGAAGGTCGAACGGACACTCGTATGAAGTTATGTATGAGTTACCAAATATAATTGGCTTAGTCAAAATAAGCCTGGCGTGGGGCGTCCCCGTTGGGCATGGCCGCGCCGTGTCAGGCATATTTTTGGCCAGACACGAATTTTTCCCAAGTTTTAAATATCTCTAACTCCTTGAGACTTCTTCCACTTCATTCAAAAATCTTAAGCATTCGTTTCCTCTCCTTTCAATCTCCCACAACAAGGTAAGTTCGCACCTGTCACGACCCGACCCGACGGGCCGCGACTAAACGTCCTAATTGGACGTCATTACTGACCTGTCACTCTTAATCCATCTAATACAGAGATCTATAGAAATTTCGGCAGCACAACGCTGCTTTTACAACATCTCCCTAAAATGGGCGAGCCGACAAGACTGCCAAATCAACAACAGAACAACAATCATAACAGGTTAGCCGACTAGGCTGCCACCAACCAACATTATGTATACAAGGAATAGTCAAAATAAGCAAGCCGACAAGGCTGCCACTAGATAACAACAAATATAACCGGGAACACCCCAACACAGGGTATAACAACATCAAAATCAAAACAAGGTACAAACGTCCAACCCACAACTGTCTACAAACCTCTAAGAGTACTATACTGACATATGACGGGACAGAACCCCGTCGTGCCCAAAATATGCATAAGTCTGAAAGATAAAAGGGTCTGTACCAAATTAGTTGGCTCCGGAACAAGGGAGCTCTCCAACTGCTGTACATAAATCCTGGCGGAGGATCGCTATCCCGAACACTGAACTGCGGGCATGAACGCACCGGCGAAAGGGAGTCGACGAAATATATATTACTTGAATACTCTCCAAGGATCCAATATTGCAGTGAAGGCTCGAGCGATGGGGACTAAAAAGCAATTGCTAATATATCTTTAGCAATTTTTCTCAAAGTTGGATACTTGAATTAAGGACATCAAACTCACTACTCTCATCCTCTTCAAGATAGTGGTCTAACTTTTCTTTTCTTAGTCTTTTCATCAAAGTTCATTTATCATAAATACCACCGTTATCCAAGTAGGAAACAATTTCTCACAACAAACTCTTTATCCTATCTACCTCGACATAAGCTTATATTTCATTAAAATAAAACTCCACAACTTATTTATAGGGTCTAAAATTGCAACAATGTGATATTCCATTGATATTAGAATACTTGTCAAACTTTTCAACCATTTTTGAGTCATATCCCTAACAACTCATTACTATTTCTCCACGCAAAGCTAATTTAATCTCAAATACTTGTGAAAGAACAAGTTGAACAACTCGATCACTATGTGAAATCTTTTCAATTTATCACGTATAATTTTGACTCCCAATCACGTTGAGTAGGACCACAAATTTAAACATCGGATTTTGAGTTTTCAAGTAGCAAAACATTCTTATATGGTAGAGCACTTTCAAGCATTAAAAAGTCGAGTTTGTTTTACAATCGAGACAACTTTCTAGAACAATCAACTTTCGAACCTCTTTTTGAAGTATTTTTGTGTTGAACCCCAAAAACAACACATCCTTTCTATTTGAGAACCAATCACCTACAATCAAATGTAATATATGTAAAATTGACAATCAAACTTTTCTTGTAAAAGATCAACCATGGCATCATTTGTAGTACAATTATCAAATAATGTACTGAGTATATAAAACATGAAATACTGAAAATGAAATTACAATTGTGTCAAGTAAAGATAGTGAGTCATTAAGCTTAACAAAAATGAGAGTCATATCAGAAATCATGAATGCATGCTCATACTGTCACTATGTCTATGTCTGTATATCAATATGTATAACATGTCTCGGCCCTTTAGTGAGGGACTCGATGGAAGTCTGTATATGTGTGCATATCATGTCTCTCGACCTACATGGAGGACTCGATAAAATCTGTATATATGTATATAACGTGTCTCGGCCCTCTAGTGAGGGACTCGATGAATTCTGTAAAGCTGCACACGAACATGATTCGGCCCGGGACTCGGTGGAATGAAACAATAATACTTAGCACGATTAGATATCATGAGCAACCATATGCAATTAAAAATCATCTTTGACTCTCGATAATATCATCATAATAAACTTTTTTGCTGAAAATCATAGACACTAATCAACAATTATCCTTTAAAACTGAACTTATAGGAATTACGTACGTCCTCCGTACTTTCATTAAAATCATGCCAAAAAGAAGGAAGGAAGAGTTTTACATACCTCTTAGGTGAACTACTCAACTCAATATTAAGGTATGTCTCGTCTAGTACTTCAACCTATAATAAGGAATGATACGCTCGTCAATTCCATGATTTCTAATGTAAGTTATATGAATAATGATTCCCTTATTCCTATAAAAATTTGGGCAGCATTTCCATATGTAGTCAAAATTATTTAAACATTCAATTTATCAACTTCAATGACCAAGGGAATTTATATATTTATTTCATGTCATTCCAACCCTTAATCCGTATTAAAGAATAGTCCATGAGAACAACTCACGCTTTAGTTAACAATGAGAGGGAAATGCGGAGCTTTTCTACATTTTCTTACACTTTGATTCCTTTAGGACTTGCGTAAGCAATTACCACATTGTTTATGCATACTCTCGATGAAATTCCCAACATTATTACACCACCAATTCAGCCGCTAAACAGTCCCTAAGTCGCGACGACGAGGTCCGACAATTCCTTAAATGTTAAGGTTCAAAAACACATTGCCTTGGATCTTCTTTTAACTCTTTACACCCAATTCGTATTCCACTAATTCCATATAACAATAACTTTAAATTATCATGATTCCCCTTCAAGTTCATCATGCAATTAGTAACCATACAATACAACAATCAAACTTAATGTATACAAAACAGTTCCAATCGGCGTATATATCCTTAATACAATCACATGCATTTCATATTTCCAATTCCATCTTAACACCAATTCATATCTTCAACTACAACAACATGCAATTTCATTTAAACTATAAAAGAAGAATTTTATACCTCGAATTCGTCCAAAACAGTCCAAAAATCGCCACCGCTCACCGATAGGTTGCTCATCGCTTTCACGATTTTTGGACACCAATTTTTCCCCTTTTCAACTTCAAAATTCAAATTGACATGCAGACATCCTAAAATGTTACTCCATCATTCTACATGTTTTTCTTCCCAAAAATCTATCTCAAAATTCGAATTTCTCGAGAAAAATCGCGATTTCGTCCAATCATACCGTCTTGCCACTGTTTTGTAGTGTAAACATTGGCTTGAACTATGGAAGAATTTTGCCTAGGAAGAAAGGAGATAAAAAAAACTTGAATCATTGGCTATGGATTGGGGTTGGGTTCGCTGAATTGAGAGGGAGGAGAGGAGTAAATTCTTATTCTTCTTTCTTTTATTTTTTTGTGGAAGAAGTGAAATAGTTTAGGGTAAATATTATAAATTTTCAGATTTCATAAAATACACTTTAGCCCCCTCCCTAGATGTCACACTTTGCCCCCTCTAAGTGTTTAATTAACTAAATCAATCCCACTTCTTTTAATCTAGATTCTCATTGCCTTAATTTCTTATAATCGTATCTTATATACCTTACTAACTCATAATGGAGAAATATATATTTGTTTATACCTCCATTTCTAAAGAGATTTTTCGGCGTCACATTCGTCATTGCTAAAAATTAATCTGTACTAGCACGTAAAATATATGTAATTTCGAAAATTGGAAATCACAATCCTTAATGACGTTCTAAACCCTTATCTTAACTTACGAGGTGTAACAACTCCTAACGATTCCTTAGTAATTCTAGCATTAAATCATGATTAGTAACATGATCATCTAACTAAAACATAGGATTACCAATGAAACCCTTCACAAGTAATTCAAGTCAGGTTGGAGCTTTCTTCGTTAGAAAATAACATAGTTCATTGCTAGGAGCAATTACATGTATGTGAGGTTAACTCTCTATGTTTGGGAATGTTGATGATTCTCCCTATGCCATGTCCTTCATTAACTATTACTAGTTGCCTCAGAACATAGTGATGCCTTAGTTCCTGAATAGTCGCATAACTTTTATTCTCTAGTTTCATTATTCATTCATGATTATCATTGTGAACACAGAACGTAATCAATATAGACTTGTGTCTGATATACATGAGTATCATTCTAGAATATGCAACATGTTTGTAAACTAGTTAAAGCTTTAGTTATTATAATCAGTTCATGAATACATATCTCAGTGAATCATTGCTCAGTATATCAGTGTTATACCTTTCAGCATAATCCTCAGTTATTTTATGTAAATTGTTTAACGTTGAACACGTGTATTTAGGCCCAAGGCCATAAATTTGTACACATACATTGGGCCTAAAGCCACAATTATTTACTGTTTCAGTTAGACAAGTGATTCTTCATTTTAGAACATAAAGTATTCATATTCTTTACTTCTTTGTTCACTTCAGTTATCAATTCAGTTTCAGCATTTACAGTTCTTTCTTTCAATTGCTTTACATACTTGTGCAATTCAAATGTACTAATGTCTCTTTTGCCTGAGGTATGCATCTCGCGATACAGGTAACGATTTATAAGTTGATGATTCTGCTGTTAGGATTTGTGTATCAGCTACTTGGTAAGCCCCAATATTTATAGTATTTAGTCAGTGAGGTATGTCGGGGCCTTCTCCCAGTGAATAGTCAGTATTTCAGTACTCTTTAGAGGTTGCATAGACTATAGTTGCAGTTAGTCGGAGTTTAGCAGGCTTATGTGTTAGCCATGTTTGCTACGTATTATTATTACTTTTACACTTATATGAGTATTTCTGCATTTTGATTATTTAGTCAGGCTTTTCAGACGCTCAGTAGGTCGATATGTTTTATTTCGCATTCAGTATATACCACATATTGATTTAGCCAGCCAATTGGTTCACTCAGTCACATGTAGACAGGCACCGAGTGTCGTGTTACATCCAGACCATGGTTCGGGGCATGCATAAACTTTGTTGTTAGTTGGTATCACAATGACAATCCTTTCTGGTTCTATTTTTCTCTTGCAATTGTGTGTTCCCGTCCTTATCTGTTGAAATTTCTTCTATAAAGCTAGGTTTAATCAATGCTTGCCTTTTCTTAATTAACTTTATTGGTTAACTGATAAGCTAACTAATAACCATTAGATACAAATTGAACCTACCGATATCTTATTAGTTGGTCAGTAGATTGGTATATTTAAAAACCGATAGACGATAAGCCAAACAGTTAAGTGCAGATATATAATCGAACAAACTAATAAGCACCCCTAGTCTTACTTAGACTTCCTACAGACCCTGGTACGGGAAATCAGGCCCTTTCATAGTTTGTTTTACATAGAAAATGTCTTTAAGTCGTTCTACCAAAAATATTTTCCAGATTAGGCTCAATATGGGCTTCTTATGTATCCCTCATCGGGACATCTGGTCGACGTAGTTTCTTTTATAAGAAAATGGAAAACAACATTGCTTTGATTGAAAATAACAAAGGACACCTAACTCTACCCAAAAGATGATCCCTCCCTAGGGCCATTACGGGTTGTTGTCCTTACAACCGCGCATTCATGTTGCCTCCTTTAATAGAGATGAGGTGGAATCACCACCCAAATATGTCAAGTATGGACCAGATGCTCCAACTCAAATGTGAACACCTAGCATTCTTTGATATCATGACAAGGGGCCCCATAATGAAACAAACGCATTCCTTATCGATTCAGCCTATTGGGCAATGGTTTCCATACAGTCTCAATAGAATAGATATTTCCCGTGCTAGTCGGCTTCACGAAAATGCTTGCATATGATTCCTCAAAGTGTAACAATTGGAATGAGTTTGGGTGAAAATAGTTGGTTTGCAATTATGACGAATGGTGAGTTGCATAAGATTTGATAGAATCGACTAAGTTTACGATAGGTCCACCTTGCAGCCTGTTTATGTGAAAATCCATTGGGAATTGGAGAAATCTAAAAGCATTAAAGTTGTAGCCCTTTGAAATACCTTTCCAAATATATATGGACCAGCTCAATTGGAGTTATGTGCTAGGAGTTATGGACATTTTACTGAACGTAAAATTTTGACTAAGTGTGAAATGGACCTGGAGCTCCCTGAGCTCAGCTCATAGAAAAAAAATAGTTAGGCCATAGGTTAACTCATCGAGGTGTAGTGACCAACAGGAGAAAATTCCTAAAAAAAATCCAAGTACACTTTGGACATGTGAGCTCGCTGAGCTAAGCTCATAGCACAACATAGTCATGCCATAGGCTTAGCTCGGCGAGCCAAGGCGTCCAAATGTGTTGTCCCTATAATTTCAACACTTAACTCAGAAATTTATTTGTCGGACATTCCAACTACATAGAAAACCCCTCAAGGATTATTTTATCTCCTCTCAAACCCCCTCCATATCAAGGTAAGAACATCTTTATTATTCTTAATCAATCCTAACACTAAATACATGATTATGAACAGTGTTCTTAAACGAAAACATAGGATTTCCAAGGTAATCATTCTCAAGTGATTCAAGCTAGGGTTTAGGGTGTTCTTCATCAAATAAGAAAACTAGTTCGTTGGATTGGAGCATTTACAAGTATGTAGGGGTTCTATCCACGTGTAGGAACATAATTGTTCTTCCCCACGCCATGTTGATTCATGAAACCCTATTTCTCCTTAGAGTTAGAGAATCATGTTTCAGTTCATAAAATACCTCAAGTACAAGTTAATTAGATATATGTATTGTCGTTCTCAATCATATTTCAAATAATTTTATTCATGTATATCATTATGATTGTCATGAACCATTCTGTAATTCATGTGTGCTCGTGTTATCATTTCTACAAGCTCTTAGATATCAGTTATGAACTCAGATTATTCCACTCCGTGAATTTTTACATATTTTCATGTCTCAAGAATTATATACAATATTTACACATATTTTCATTTTAATCTATTTACAAACCATGTTTATGAAATTTATGAGCTTTTAAGCAAATCATGTACATGTTCAGTATTTTTGGGAGTAGCACCGGTTTATCGAGAAGGTTCAGATAACATGAAATTATGTATGTCAATGTAGGGTAAGGATCGCTCAGCCTAATTAGGACGATACCTCCAAATTATTAATTGGATTATATCATGTCATGTTCATGTATCATACCCCGACAAGGTGTAGGATTGCTTTGCTGGTCGGGCCAGGTACCAGACTCCACATACTTACGTGGTGATTTCATGTTGTCAGTTATACTACGACACTCCCACTTAAGAAATGATTTACTCATGTTATATCTTAATCATGCAAATCATGATCATATCTAGGATGCAGTTTCAAATTACAATTTACAATATTCAGTTACAGTTTATAATTTACAGCTTCAATTACAATCTACATTTACAATTTCAATTTCGTATTACTTCATGTATCCATTGATTTTGGTTGATCATTTCCTGAGCATCCCACTTATTCATTCATTTAGTTTCTTTACATACAAGTACAATTTTAGTGTACTTACGTCCCTAGTGCCCGTGGCCTGCATTTCATGATACATGCATTGATTTATATGATGACATATCTGCTCATTAGGACTTCATAGTATCAGCAATTTGTGGAGCCCACTTTCTTTGGGGCATGGTCATTATTTTTTCCAATCATATCATGTTAGACAGTCAGGTATGTTGGGACCTTGTTGTTACACCTCAACCTAGGTGAGGTGGACATGAACCTAATGCATTAGGTATGTAACTGACCCATCTATAAAACAATTAAACTTATTGCATTTACACACCTATAAGCATAAAATTCCAACATATATATCTATATCATCCACATGGGCCTCTAAGGCCTCGACATGTACATACATTGTACCAACATATTGAATAGACCACAAGCATACATCTACAAAAGAATCTAAAGCATCTTACTGAGATAACACAGTCGGGATAGGGCCCCGACCTACCCATAAGTATATGTACATAAAAAATAAAATAACCTCTAAACTCGGCTGCACTTTGAATGAAAATAGTATCGCAAATCAACTATTGGAGCTAGAGCTCTCTGTTCTGGAGGGTTATCAAACTGACTATCTGAACCTGCAACATAAATGCAGCGTCCTCGGCAAAGGGACGTCAGTACGAAATAATGTATGGAATATGTAAGGCAACTATAATCAATGAAACTATAACTAAAGAAGTAATAATATACAACAAGTGTCAATGGTCAACCTGTAAGGGAATACAACATACTCTTACCAACTGGAATACGTCATACTTTTCTGTAACTTGTCCTTCTATAACAATGTCTCACAACTCAAAGTATATCTAGTCGACAATACATAAGTCATGTGAAAATATAAATCTATACATATGTCCTAGCTACCAAACTCGTGAGTCTATACCTCCCCGGCCACGTACCGATACTATCTTTCTTTCTTCTCGACTAATGAGATGGTACTTCCAAACTAACGTGTTTGTCATCTACCAGGCCAGGCTAGCATACCTATACTACAAAGTTCTTGGACCTGTTCATTGTACGTATACATCAAACAAGTAGGAGACTCATTTTATTATCACTAGAAATCATCAATAAGTAAAACTTTCAAGCGCCCGACTCTCAGTTGTGAATGTAGAAGTTTCCGTAAGATAATCACTTTAACTTATAGCTACTTTTTGAATAGGGCATGGGCTACTAATAGAGATATTGAACTCGACTCATCTGGATCCTATCAAGAACATAGGTAAAGTTGTCCAGCACGTGAAAGAGATAACTCTTACTAGTAGTTGTTATTTGACATAAGTTCTTACAAGGGAGTCGTTGTGGCTCTAACATACTTCACAATAAGGGTTCGGGTTTACTAATGGATGTACAAAACTTATGTCGCTAGGGCAATGTATGAACGGAAGATAACAAGCCCATTAGCTAGGTGGCTAGAGTACCTTTACCATTTCTTCCAAGTTTCAATGATCAATCCATATCACATTACCAAAATACAAATAGACAGTGCATAATGAATGCATATGCGATATAAATGCAATGCATATGCAAGGTACCTTTCTCAACTTGGTATACAATACGTTCAGATTTTATTATGATTCGTACACTCATGGGGGACCCGCGAAGTCTATATACTGCATCTAGCTGGAATTCCACACATGAGTCTGGCTAGAGCCCACAACTCATGTGTCTTGAATAATATCATGTTGAAGGCGTGCAACTCCATTCCCCACGTATCAATATATGTTGCGGTGTGCAACCCGAGTCATCTGTATCATCATCATCTTAATGTTTCCATAATCTCATAAGCGTTCTTACCTTTTCGACCTCTTGGACCCACATCATTCCATACTCTTCTCATATCAATATCACATAACCATGAGTGTATGAATACAAATGACAATAAAAGGCTCTTATATCATGATATAATAAGATGCAACTAAGTAAAAGATAAAATATCACATGCTTTCAAGAATTCAATAGTTCATAAACAAAATCCAAGTCAAAATCAGGATATCATAGCGAAAGCATGTGTGATGAGTAAACAAACAATGACAAACATGGTGACAAGCCCACATATGGCGACAAGCTCAAATAAGCAGCAGTCGTAACCAACACAAGGCTGATTTCAACCCCACTCAACCATTCATCATAATCGTCTGAATGGGACTCAAATACGTCCAATACCCCTCAACATTTATAACTACTATGTACTTATATCAGAGTCTCAAAAAATTAAATGGTAGCATACCTCAAAGCCGAGGAGGAACCACGAACTCCTAATCTACAAGTCCTCCCGAACGAATATTGGATGGTCGTAGTTCTAACAAGTGCATGAAGTTCCTATGTTACCACACACATTCAATCAACACATAAGGACCAATTCTACATTACACGTGATTCTAATGATACCAAACATGTCTTGTAAGAAACTCGGGGTCAAAAGTAAATGTAAAACCTCATCTCGGACCCCAAGGGTCAAAATGGTAATTTTATTGAGAAAATAAGTTCAAAATTATCAAAATAGTGTTCTACAGTTCATACGAATCTAACAACACTCATATTGTTATACTTTAGTCCGAACCGTAAAAAGTGATCGCATGCCCACAAAGGCAAAATCAAAAATTTAAGTTAGAAATACATTATCCATAATCTAAATAGTCATAATCCAAAATTTCATGAAATTTAACCCCAATTGAGCCTTCAATTTTATGACTTTATCAAAACCCTCTTCGTGTCAAACCCCAAAAATTTAATGTTTACAAAATCCGAAATGAAATCGAAAGTTATATTAAAATAGTTTACCCAAGGTTCAAATAAGCCAAAAACCTAGAATTTACTAAAACTCAACCATAATTAATTGAAGAAAACTCAAATTTTAACTTAGGATTTAAAACTCCCAATTTTCTCCAACCAAACACAGATAAAATTGATAAGCAATGGAAATAATCTTAAATAAAGGTTGAATACTTCCCCCCTAGTTGAGACGAGAACAACATTGTGAAAAGCATCTCAATTGGAGCTCCAAAACTCAAGTTATGAGCAAAATACTAAATGGACGCAATTTGATTTTTAATACAAAGTCATTTCGCTCAAAGCGGACCAACTTACGCCTGACATGCGCTCCGATGCGGAAGTCACTACGACACCGTAAATAATTTCCCGAAACTAAAATGGACATAACTCCCTATATGGTGTCGAAATTCGATAATTCAAATTGTTACGGATCACAATTTCGATATGCATCTATTCCAACAATCAAAACTCAATTCTAACATCAAATGAATATAATGGTAGATTGAAGTGTCGAAGGCAAGTGAATTATGCCAACGACTCAAACACCTAAACTTGATCAAACGAAGTCCAAATCCAATTATGAAAGTTCCTACAAGTCACAAATGATCATGCGAAGTTGCTCGAACTCTCAAAATACCCAAATATATTTGTCTTGACCCAATGTTGACCGTGGTCAACTCCAAATCATCTCAAAAGCTAGTTTCTCAACTAACCACTTTAATCACATCTGAATCTCTCGAAAACCGAACCAACGACTCAACTAAGTCATAAATTACGTTCCAGAGCTAATGAAATCGACAAAACTTAGAAAAATATGCATTTGCCCATGATATTGACTTTGGTCAAACTTCTTCATTTCTTAACTTAAAGATTTTTAAGATATCCCAAAACTCCTCCAAAAGTCTCGGGAATCACTCTACCCATTCTCGTAAGTCGAATACACAATCGCTAGGGGTTGGGTCAACAGAGGTAAAAGGTTAAAAAATTTAAACGATCAAACGGGTCATTACATGATTAGTTTAAATCAAATTTCCAGGTTTCTTCTAACTTCACGGTTTTACAACTAGTGCTTTGACATTTTCCGATGATCATGTTGGACATACATAAGGAAAACATGCAACCCCACAATGTATGGTTCACACTTAACAGGTAAAGATATGAAGGGTTGGGAAAACATGCTCAGGGAAATATAGGGACCAAATTCAGGCTTTAGGTCATGTCAAACATACACAGTTCACGAGGTTGCAAATTCAGTTTCTAACACAAGCAAACATGAGACACCCTCTATCTATTTACCTCAGAAAACATGTCCACACATTCAAAACAAAGCAAAGTAACAATCAAGTCATTCAAAAAATCTAGAGTCCCAGCTATGCATTTCCTACATTCAAACAGAGGCAAACAGTTTACTCAACCCCTTCCTTCTTATTTCAAGTTGACATATAAGGCAAGACCTGAGATTACATGGTTCGTTTTTATTTTATTCTAAGTCTTGGGACTCTAATTTTTAGACTTGAGACCTCATTACCCTTTACCATATGTTACACTCATCATCTCAACACTTATCATATACTATTCAGTACCAAGTTTCATATAAATTATAGATGACACCTTTATACTGACTATTTAGAATTAGGGACTCTTCTACAGTGTAGACCAAGGTATAAGCTCCAAATATTCTACTTGACTTAAGCAATGTGATTCAAGATCATAACAACACTTTGTGTAAAGAAAACAAATACTCTTAAAACAAGAAAGAACTTGTCAAACCGTCTAGTTCAAAAAGACAAACTATTTAACTCTAAACCAGCTACGCAAATGATTTATGGGAGATTGATTAACTTCAGACAAGGTTTGAGCATGCTACCACATTTCCAGGTCATCTTAAGCCATAGATAATGATTGACCTTATTATTTATCCAACATTTCAGTATTGATCTAAGCATGTAATAGTTATACAAATAGAATACACATGTTTAACCTAATCATACTGACAAATTAACAGAGTTATGCTTGATCAAACACATATTTGGCATATGATCTAGTCATGAACTTATTTTTCCTAAAACGGTATTAATTACATGATTCAATAATCAAAATAGTAAGCACATTTACATGATCAAGCACATAATTAGAATAAACTTAGAAAATGAATGAACAAACTAAGACTTAAACTACTTAAAATGCAGAATTTAAAGGGATGGGTTATTATCTTTTTGAGTGGCAACCGATTCAAGTGTTGAAGTTTTTTAGGGACCTCTTCGAAATTCCACAACAAGAAAGAAAAAAAGATTTTTAAAACTAAAGAGGACTGAAATCGATAGTTAAAGGTCGTGGGCAAAATCAAAACCCAATGTAAATCACAATTTTCAATCCAAAGCCTCAAATGAGGTTTTAGGGTTTGCTTAATTGCTCCAACTTGGGAAATCAGTGGGAAAAGAGGCTCTTTATATAGAACCCAAAGCCTAGGGTTCCGAAAGCCCAGAATCCGTGTGGGATAAATGGATTTGGGGGGAGGGGGAAATTCCCTCCAATCCATCAAGAACCAATCAAAATCAAGTATTCAAAAACGAAACAAGACAAAATTCATTAATAATCTCAGAGGAAAGAGGCAAAGAAGAGGGGAAACTGGAACATTACATATGCTTTTGGGTGGTGGTACCGCGGCATAGAGAAGAGAAGGTAAGAGCATTAATTGTTGACGGCTAGGTTTTCCTCATCCTTACTTGTGTTTTGGTTCTGCGGTAGCCGATTTTGAGGAGAATTTGATTGTGTCAGAATTCATTTTGATATGATTGATTCTGACATAATTGATTTATGTTTGTATCCAATAAGGTAAAAGTTGTTGTTATTTATTTATGATATTTGGATAAAAAAGATTTACATTTATTTTTCTTAATTAAATATTTTCCTTCTATATTTTGATTAGCTGAAGTAACTATGATATCTTATTTATTAAATTTGAACAAATAATATATATTTTCAAATGGTTATACAAAGTTGAATCAAGATATTGTCCAAATTAAATATCATTATTTTAAAGTTATGCATTATATATTAAAAAAAAATTAAATATAAAATTATACAATGATTGTTTTACTACACGTGTGAGACATATACAGTGCGTTCTAATTTTACTCTTTTAATAAAGTGCACTATATAATACTTAAATATTAGAATTTAACTTAATACTTAATTTTTAGAATTAAATAATACTTAATACTTAATTTTACTCTTTTAAACTATATATTTTCCTTAACGAAATGTCGTTCTAATTTTACTCTTTTAATAAAGTGTAATATATAATACTTAAATATTAGAATTTAAAGTATATAAATAAAAATTACAAACAGATAATAGAATTAAAAGTGCAATATAGTACTTAAATATTAAAATATAAAGTATGTAAATTTCAATCGTTCATTTTATCCCTTCAACAATTGCACAAGCTGCAAAAATAACAAAACTTGCAATGAATGTGGATATTTGATTTTTTTTAGTAATTATTTCTAGATATTTAAAGAGGATAATGACAGAATTGATTCTTGAACGCGGAACCAAACATCTCAATTTTCCTATTTTCGCGAAAATGATAACTTAACCAAACATAGTCAACTTTGCGAAATTGAAAAGGGAAATAGGGGTTATTCCCCATTAACAAGGTTCATGGGTCGGGTCGGGTTAGTCTAATTGGACTGGGCTCAGTGGAAAAGAATGGGTCTTCAGCCCAATTTCACTGAATCAAAAGATGTGAAATGAAAACTGGTCAATTTTGCAAATGGTTACATAAGTTGATTTAACACTTGACCCAAATTACTTCAATTCTGACCACAATTTTAGAATTGTTTCAATTATAATCAAAATCAACGTGTAATCAATAAATTAACTACCTTTTTGAAAATGGTTGAAATTAAAGCTAAATTGTTGTAAAAATCTGATATGTAATTAGTTGTTCATTTAATTGATTAAATTCTTGATTTGACGAAGTAAAATATTTATCAATTAATCACTAATCAGTTTAATAATTAATTAAAAAATAATTTTCACCATTATACAATAATATACTTGATAATATTTTACCGAATGAAATGGAAAATATCACCAGAATAATTTTGCAAAATCATCTTGAATTGGGAAAACCCTGTCGATGATTCAAGAAATTCGACTAATTAAATATTCCTCTTGTCCCAATTTATATGACACACTTTTTGTAACATTTTGTATTTCCGGATAATGATTTGAGCGCATAAACGTAGGCAAGTAGACCCGGACCTCAGGAAATTTAAGTTATATTTACGTATGCTAATAAGGAAATTAGCATATAAAAGGATTTTATTCCGAAATAATTTATAATTTTAATAAGTATGACGGCGGGAATTAATAATAAACAGTTATATATCCCCAACAGAGTTTATGGACTAGTGTCACATTACAAGAATTATGACAGTGAGTACAAGAAGCTTTTATAAGTCGTTAGAATTTAAGTGAATTGGGATCAAAAATTTATTCGTCGAAATTAATTAATTATAATTAGCGACAGTAGTTAGTGTGGACTTATACGTGTAGTCTTATAAGTTATAACCCACTGTCTCAATGACTACGCCTAATAACCGACCGATGACAGCTTTAGAAATCTCCAAACTCTTACCTCTTCTCCATTAATAAGCTCCTTCATTTCTCAAAGCTTCCATAGAAATATTTCCATAGAGAAATACTTGTCACACTTTCATCAAAAGGAGTAATCTCAGTTGGTGAGTTCTCTGAAAATTCTCGGTCGAATTTGGGTTTTCCGCAAGCTTCTCTGCTCGCCAAAAGGTAAAACATTTATGGTGTTTTGGACCTTAATTCTAGCGAAATTGAAGCCTTGAACAAGTCTAACGCTTAGAAACCAACCAAAGACCTTGAATTTGAGAAAGTTCTGGCTCAAGCCAATTTTTGGAGTCCTGCTTGATAGAATCTGGTTTAGGTGAGGGGTTGTTCGACGACGACCGTCGCTACTCTAAAAGAGGTAATGCTTCTTGTTCCTGAGTTTATACAAATTATAGAATACGATTCTTACTAGTTCTAAGGTGATTATCGAAAATACTAAGATGGTTGGGTATTGTTGGGGCTATCGGTATGGAATTGGAGGTTACATGTGAAGTTGTTGGATGGTTACGAATATTGTGGCAGTGGGGAGAAGGATTAGGAAGGCTGGTTATTTTACTACATGCATAAGTTTCTACATAGAAGAAATATAGATTATACGCGTACAAAGTATTCGCTAGAATGTTTCAATGAATCTATTACTAGTATATTGATTCGATTATGATTTAAATCACCCGTGTGATGTAGATAATCATTCATAGAGCTTACAAGGATCCGTGGAACTTAGATAATTTCGACAAGAAGGTATGCAAGGCTCTTTCTTTCTTTTTGACATAATTTTATGTACAAAACATAACCATCATGTTGCTCCATAATTTACTCTACTCTTAGTAGTTAAGACGATCATACTATTGATTCCTATGGTAAAAATCCATATCTGAATATGTTTCTAAGTCCTTATTGAGGCATATGGAAAATATGTTGATATATACAAGTGTTGTCAAAGGTACAAAGGTAATATGTCATCCATAGAGATTGGAATATTGTATTATCATTCATGCATTTTCATTTGCATTGTATTCATATATTACCATGGACCCACATGTGCTATGTACACTACTATATGGTAAATATTATATATATGTAGAGGTATAGGGAAAGGGAAAGGTGTTATATATGCACACCACCTACAGACTATCACAAAAGAGCCCGAAGAGGCCAAATATCAAGCCTGTTTGGTCAAAATGGATGCCTATGTGGCCAAGACGATATGAATTCCTGTGTGGCCAATACGGTATAACCTAATGCCCACAGAGGCAGTTATAGGAAGAAATATGCACTTGTGTGGCCAATATTTATATGTATATCGCATTTGCATTGTGCATAACATTTAGGCATATGTATTAGGGCCTCAGAGGTATTTACTGTTGGTCAGTTGTTTCTGTTTCAGATTATGATATGTCTCTGCTATGTTATTTTGTATGCCTGACATACTCAGTACATCAATCGTGACGTCTCTTTTGTCGGGGGACGGTGCGTTGTATTCCCATAGGTTCCTATTGAGAGGGTGACGGTTCGCACTAGTAGGTTGCTGGTTCAGCTGGTATTTAGAGCACTCTATTTATTTCGGAGTTGCGATCTGGTCGTGGTAGGTTATACTTTAGAGGCTTGTAGACATGTGTCATGTGGATAGTTGTCATGTATGGCATTGTCAGCCTCAGTATGTATATATATATATATATATATATATATATATATATATATATATGTCTAAGTTGGGTCTTTCTGGTTAAAACTTTATATAATCGTTCTCGGCTCAGTCCGTATTTAAACAAGATTAAGTGTGGAGTGTATGGTTAGTGGTGCCCGGCAGGTAGGATCTAGGTGCCCGTCGCGGCCCTCCGGTTTGAGTCGTGACAAACTTGGTATCAGAGCAGGTCTGTCTTAGGGATGTCTACAAGCTGTGTCTAGTAGAGTCTCATTTATGGGTGTGTAGCGCGCCACCCTTATAAGCAAGACACTACAGGACATTTAGAATTATCTCCATCTTTCATAATCTAGATCGTTCGATAGAGCTGAGTCGTAAAAGTATTTGTTCCTAATCCAATTTTTCCATTTGAAACTGCAGTAATGTCTACGAGGAGAAATACCTCGGGTAATAAGAGTTTAGGTACTGTTGTGAGGAAATATGTTAGATAAATACCACCCGCTGGCACGGGTCGGAGGGTTACAGAAGTTGAAAAAATAAAAGTGAGTTACACTATGGATTCTGACCCATCAGAAATTATGGAATCTATTGAGGAGGATCCATCCGAAGATCCATATGAGTCACAACTCGAACACTTTCAATTCTTCCAACAGAAGAAGTGGTGAGTGGGGTTCAGGCCTCACCCACAGATTTAGTTTCAGTATCGGGCCCCATTGACCATGATGCAAGTGGAGCAGCACAGAGATGGGTATAGCCGGATTTATCTCAGATACCACGTCGTGACCAGTTATGCATGCCGCTCACTGACCCCAACTCTTCTGAGATTCCGGATAGTCCACAATTTTGGGGGTCCATTAATCAGGCAGTCTATGTTATGGGATACACGCTAGAGGAAGAAAAGAGGCAGGCTATGAGAAGGTGTGTGGTTAGTAAAGATAATAGGGTTCCACTTCAAAGTGTGTCGGATCAAGGCTCATATGTAGGACCAAGATAGGATGGTGCAGATATACCAACAGGATCATAACGTTGACCTAGCACCTATCTTAATAGTCCATAAGGTTCTTAGCTTAGTTACCTTTAAATAAATCGTGTATTATGTTTAACCACTACATGGTTATATGTTTGGAGTAATCAAGGAATATATGGATTTTATGTGTTTATTGATAAGATTGTTGTACAATTTGATGTGGTGATGATATACATCTATACGAACATTTATCGGGGTCATGTGTGTGTTTCAGCCTTTTCTTTTAAGTCGTGCTATCCATGCTATGCATAAATGCACTTGTGTGGTTTTCACAATACTGCACTTTGAGAAATGATCTTCTACATTTGAGTTATGGTTGTTGTTTTGCTACTATTTGTTGCTATCTGTTGTTATGTTTTCCTGAGCTGTTGTAACTTGGGTAAGGTTGTTGCTGCCCTTTGAGATAAATTATTAATATTCACTATTGTTGTTGTGCTACACATATTGCACTTGTTGAGTGGCCCTGTTGTATTGAATATGTTGTTGATCTGCTGTGCTTTAGTGTAAATAATTATTGTATTTTAAGTTTGAAATGAGTTACATTTATTAAGGCAAGTTGAGACAATTAGTTGCTCTATATTTGTTATTGGTATTAAGTATTGTATTCTTTGAGCTAGATGATGTTCTCAGTGGCAGCATTTGGATAAGTTGTTTTGTTGCATTTCTGGCCCATTTATGGTTGCTTAAGGTTGTTTAATTATGTCTTAAGGTTGTGTGGTTGTTGTTTCAAAAAGGGAGTTGCTAATGCTTTTGAATGGGTTGATTATTGCTTTCTATGTTCCATCTTCTGATAAATTAGCTACTGTCCATTTTCAAACCCTACCCTGAGTTATTGGCTGAAATGTTATCACACTTTGTTGCCAGCTTGATTCTTACTGTTTGCAGCATGATTAATTTAAAATTTTCATTTCCATGTAGATCAAGTGATAAACTATATAAGAATGGTTAAGTATAATATGAGCTACATAAGACATGGTTTTTTCTTATGAAATATATTGTTTTGTGAAGATGATTCTGGTTGTCTAAACATGAACCTGAAAACTTGAAAAAAATGGCATGAGCTATATCTATCATCTTGTAAACATATATTAACTATTATTTTTGTGAATACATAAATTGAATTTGGATTAAATAACTGGTAGTCATGTTTAGTTTTAGCTGTTTGGGAATGTTAAGTAAAAGGGGAGTGATTAAGGGTTTGTTTGTGTGGCATTCTTACACTAGTCCCCTGGAATCTCTTTTAGTTGTGCTATATTTGTTTTTAGAGGATTAGTATGCCAGTAGGCTTAAACCATGGGTGTGCACAATTTACATGATATTGTTAGCCTAAGAATACTTAGAGTATCATCCGAGATTACTCCTCTTGATATATCCATGCTCTTCTTTTATTTGCATATATCTGCACTCATTTTGTATTGACATTAGCTGGGCTTTTGTATACTTGTCAATCCCACCTTATATATGTTGGTTTTAGGTAATTTGTTTAGTGTTGATTACTCAAATAGTGGCATGTCTGAGATTTTCATGTGTGCACTGAGCCTGAATGGCCCTACATGCCTAAAATATGATCCGTGATTGGTTGTTTAGTCATCCTTGTATGTCTCACATACCTATTGGACTAACTATATGCTTACTTTACATGTCTAGTAGTCATTATTCTTAATAAATAGTAAATGTGTGACTATGTATTTTTATTTTAGCTTAAGAAGTCCTGCATCTCTGAAATATTATGATTAAGGTGAATTCCTTGTTTGGGTTATATGATCCGTGCTTACATGCCCATGTGTTGTATATCTCCAACAGGGGTTATGGACTAGTGTTATATTACAAGAATTATGACATTGAGTATAAGAAGGTTTTATAAGTCGTCAGAATTTAAGTGAATTGGGATCAAAAATTTAATTATGTGTATAATTAATTATTTTTTGGATTAATTAATTATAATTGGGGACAATAGTTAGTGTGGACTTATATGTGTAGTCTTATAACTCACTGTCTCAATGACTACGCCTAATAACCGACCGATGGCAGCTTCAGAAATCTCCAAACGCTCACCTCTTCTCCATTAATAAGCTCCTTCATTTCTTAAATCTTCCATAGAAATATTTCCATAGAGAAATACTTGTCACACTTCCATCAAAAGGAGTAATCTCAATTGGTGAGTTCTCTGAAAATTCTCGGTCGAATTTGGGGTTTTCCGCAAGCTTCTGCTCGCCAAAAGGTAAAACATTTATGGTGTTTTGGACCTTAATTCCAGCAAAATTGAAGCCTTGAACAAGGCTAACGCTCAGAAACCAAGCAAAGCCCTTGAATTCGAGAAAGTTCTGGTTCAAGCCGTTGGAGTCCTGTTTCTGCCTGATAGAATCTGGTTTGGGTGAGGGATTGTTCGACGACGCTCGTCGCTGCTCTAAAAGAGGTAATGCTTTTTGTTCCTGAGTTTATACAAATTATAGAATACGATTCTTACTTCTAAGGGGATTATCAAAAATTCTAAGATGGTTGGGTATTATTGGGGCAGTCGGTATGGAATTGGAGGTTGCATGTGAAGTTGTTAGATGGTTACGGATGTTGTGGCAGTGGGGAGAAGGATTAGGAAGGCTGGTTATGTTACTACATGCATAAGTTTCTACATAGAAAAAATATAGATTCTACGCATACAAAATGTTCGCTAGAATGTTTCAATGAATCTATTACTAGTATATTGATCCGATTATGATTTAAATCATCCGTGTGATGTAGATAATCATTCATAGAGCTTACAAGGACCCGTGGAACATAGATAATTTCGACAACAAGGTATGCAAGGCTCTTTCTTTCTTTTTGGCATAATTCTATGTACAAAACATAAGCATCATGTTGCTCCATAATTTACTCAAATCTTAGTAGTTAAGAACGATCATACTATTGATTCCTATGGTAAAAAGCCATATCCGAATATGTTTCTAAGTCCTTATTAAGGCATATGAAAAAGATGTTGATATTCACAAGTGTTGTCAAAGGTACAAAGGTAATATGTCATCCGTAGAGATTGGAATATTGTATCATTCATGCATTGTCATTTGCATTGTATTTATATATTACCCTGGACCCACATGTGCTATGCACACTACTATATGGTAAATATTATATATATGTAGGGGATATGGGAAAAGGGGAACGCGTTATATACGCACACCACCTGCAGCTGGTACAAACTATCACAAAAGAGCCCGAAGAGGCCAAATATCAAGCATGTGTTGTCAAAATATTTATATGTATACCTAAGTGGTCAAAATATTTATATGTAGGGGTTATGGGAAGAAAGATGCACTTGTGTGGCCAATATTTATATGTATACCGCATTTGCATGCATAACATTTAGGCATATGTATTAGGGCCTCAAAGGCATTAACTGTTGGTCAGTTGTTTCTGTTTCAGATTATGATATGTCTCTGCTATGTTATTTCTTATGTCTGACATACTCAATACATCAGTCGTATTGACGTCCTTATTGTCGGGGGACGCTGCGTTTTATGCCAGCAGGTTCCTATTGAGAGGGTGACGTTCACACTAGTAGGTTGATGGTTCAGCTGGTATTTGGAGCACTATATTTATTTCAGAGTTGTGATCTGGTCGTGGTATGTTATACTATGTAAAAGCTTGTAGATAGGTGTATAGTTTTCATGTACTTATATATATAAGTTGCGGCTTTCCGGTTAAAACTTTATACAATCATTCTCGGCTCAGTCCGTATTTAAACAGGATTAAGTGTGGAGTGTATAGTTAGTGGTGCCCGACATGTAGGGTCCGGGTGCACGTTGCGGCTCTCCGGTTTGAGTCGTGACACTTTTCTTTTTAGTCAGTCCTAAAAAATGACGTCTTTCCTTATTTAGCAACAATTTAATTTTAAACTTTACCTTTTAAGATATCTATAACGACACACATATCTTTGATTTGTTTTAGACCTCAAAATTTAAAAGTCTTCTTTTATTTCTTAAACTCCGTGTCAAGTCAAAGACCTTCATATAAAATGGGATGGAGGGATGGGATGGAGGGAGTAGGATTTATGATAGGTAAAAATTAGGTGTCAACAAGCATACAGGAATGCCTTGCTCTCTTCTATCTTTCTGCACTTGCCGTACATTGCTTGTTTTGCTGAAACTATCTGGGAATCTTAGATAGGGGTGGCAACTGGGGCATGGCAGGTTAGGGCGGGTTAGGCAAACCTTTAATGGGGTAGGTCACGAAAAGATTAAAATAGGGCAAGATAAAATAATATTTTTGAAATTAGTTAATGGGTTAGGACATAGCAGGGCTAGGTCTGAATTTATAAATGGACCGGCTAAAAATAAATGACCAGCATATATTTTCTCCCAATTACCACTTCCAAGTTCCATGACATTATTTTGAAATTTCAGAACTTCCATAGCTAATACTTTTCCTCTCTAAATATGTTCCCTCACTGAGCTATGTTTCCTCTCTGTATCTGTTCGATCCAATCTTAACACCTTCTCCAATAATTCGTATATCATAGTCTGTTAATTGAATAACACCCTTTTCGGTTCCTAGGTTTGATGTCTTCGTAGCTTCGATTGAAAGAAAAATCAAAACTTGGGCTAAGAACTTGATTCCATCAGTTGATTTGAACACTCTGCAACGTTGCTCGTCTCCAGTAATACTCTTTTCTCTCTTTCTCTAAATGGGTTTCTCCTATTTGAGTCTCAATATCTGGGGTGGGGGTGTCTTGGTGAGTCGAGTAAGAATAGGAAATGGGTTTACCTGTATTAGTAAATGGTCTGTTATAATTTGTTGGTTTTGTGTCAATTTAGGTAATTGATGATTGTTAATCTACCACAAGTAGTCAGTAGTATTTTTTCTGTTTTCTTTGTACACTTTACACCTTTTCCTCTGTTTTCTTTGTGCACTTTACATATACAAAATTGTAATGACATTTTTATGATTTTGTAATAGATAATCATGGCATCTCAAAATGTTGAGAATCTACTCGCTTCATCATCTAACGCTATTTTCTTAGAGGCTGACAGAGGCTTTCACAAGATGACGTTATTGAACTGGGAAAAGGGAAGAGATATTCTAAAGCATGGAATTATTTCAAGTTGGTATCTATTAAAGGCGTTAAGTATGGTCAATGTAAGTATTGCAAGGCTCAATATAAAAATGCTAAAAATTGTGGGACGAAAGCTATGTTGGTTCACATACCTAAGTGTCCTAAGAGGCCAAGAAATGAGGGTGACACGGAGGGCGGTGATGGACAAAACTATTTTGATCAAGATGTTTCACGTACTTGCACATGCCATTATTTTACATGAGTACCACTCTCCATAGTTGATCATGTGGGATTTAGGAATTTTGTTGCGAGTCTCCAACCTATGCTTAAGATCGTTTCATAAAATACGATCAAAATGACATAATGAAATTTTTTGACAATTTGAAATAAAAAACGTCTACCTTGTTGGAGAAAGTCACGAGAATTGCAATAACAACTAATATGTGGACTTTGAATAGCAACAAAAAAGGATTCATGGCTATTATTGGACATTTTATTGATGATTCATGGAGGCTTCAAAGTCACATTTTGAGGTTTGTTTATATTCCCGCTCCACATGATAAAGATGCTTTGTGTGGTGCTTTGGTATTGTTTGTTTGACTGGAATCTTGAACGGAGAATATCAACTATCACAGTTGATAATTCTAGTACCAATAATGCCATGATGAAAATCTTATTGGATGAGAAGCTTAATAAAAGAGATTTGTTATTGTCTGGCCGAGTGTTTTATATGCGTTGTGCAGAGCACATCTTAAATTTGATAGTGCAAGAAGGGTTAAAGGTTATAGGAGATGGTATTGGCAAAGTCCGTGATAGTGTCTTGTATTGGGGTGGATCAGCCGGAAGAATTGAGAGATTTGAAAAAGCCACACGTCTGCTACACTGTTCTTGTAACAAGAACTTGGAATATGATTGTCCTACCCGTTGAAACTCTACATATCTAATGTTGAGAATGGCTTGATACCTCTTAGCCATTCCTGTGTCTACCGTTGCTTCTAAATCAACATTTAGCACTAGTGGAAGGTTGATTATTCCACATCGCAGTAGACTACATCCTACTACTTTGGAAGCTTTAATTTGTGCTC
Source organism: Przewalskia tangutica (assembly GCA_029844215.1). Lineage (NCBI taxonomy): Eukaryota > Viridiplantae > Streptophyta > Magnoliopsida > Solanales > Solanaceae > Przewalskia > Przewalskia tangutica. The sequence goes on from CM056729.1 coordinate 45,403,370, forward strand.
GCGCGTGGTTATGGAATGAAATAAATGGTATGTAATTTTCTCATTGTTATCTTAGTAGTTCTTTAATTTTTAAAGAGTATATCAATTCATCAACTATTATGTTGTTCTTTTTAGGTTTGACTTCAACAATCGATAAAGTTTCATGTCCAACATTGATTGATGAAGAGGAAGAGTCGGAGCCAAGTTTTATGCCAAATGTTGCTTGATGAAATAGAAGAACACATACTGCTAAGGGTCGAGATTGCTCATATCGCTGAGTTGATTGGGTTACCAGCTGCTGACCATGTTGAGAAGAATTTGGATTTACAAACAGACAGTACAATTTTTTATTCTTTTCTAAAAATTTGATGAGACTTGCTAATAACACCCTTGTTTAAGAGATTTTGATCTGGTTGTCACAGTTAAATGTAACCTTGATATTATGGTTTTATGAACATCAGTTGTGTTACTTTTACTTATTTTCTGGTTTATGAACATTAGTTAAATGTAACCAGACTCTGGAGTTGCTCTGTCCAAATCATGGACGATGAGGTTTGCTAAGTTATGCGTAGAGACTTTGCTTGGATTGGGTACAACTGTAATTTTGGGGATGAGATAGAAGGGAAATGATCCAACCTTATGTGCTGGTCTGATCATTACGAGTACTATAATGGTGGATGATTGTGATTGTTTTAGCCAGCAACATTATGATATTTGCTACACTGTTTTCCTCATCTCTTTTAATAGGCTGCTTTTAATTTTATGGCTCATGAATAGTCTCTGTTTTGAGTTGAACTGAGCGACGATGGCCAGTTTGGCTGAAGTTAGTACTCTGTAATATTTATGAATTCATGTTGTGAGATTTATGACTGTTAATTCGTGAGATTGATATATACAAGTTTGAGTATCGTTGGTATATAATATTGGACTACTTGGTCATTATAACACAGTATTTATGTTTATTATCAGTTGTAGGTTTATATTAACAAATCTATCAAGTTTCTGAAGTGAGATCGTAGATGTATTTCTGAAGTGCAATGACTTTGGTGGTAAAATCTATCAAAGTTTGAATCTCGAGTTTGTTTGTGAGTATTCTTCATGCTGGATGCCTTGTAATTTTTTAGGATTCTCGAGTTTGCATTTTTTACCAATAAATTCTAATAAAACGGTTGAATTTAATGTTAAAAACAAAAAGAATAAGACTTCAAGCACATAACACAAGAATTTGATAACTGCTATTATTAACAACAACAAAAACTTTAGAAAGATGAATAATCATATTCTATCATATTCTTTTACACATTAAAGTAAAAATAAAGAGGAGAAATAAAAGATGACATAAACGGGGCGGGACAGAGCAGGGCTTAGCGGGACAGGACAGGGCAGGACATATTTTCTGAAAATTGCCAAATGGGGCAGGGCAGGGCGGATCAAATCCTTAGCAGGTCAAAATTTGTCCCGCCCTAACCCGCCCTACCTAATCTTAGATACATATGTTGTTCCAGTCATATTCAAAAATACTTTGTTAAGTGAAACGATTTGGTATGTCTTTGAATTCCATATCATTCAAAGTCCATCATATATGGCACATGGTATTAGAAATAGACTGACAAGTTTATATGATTTGGAATTATTTAGGACAAGTGCACCATGTGTGGTATATTGAGCATATGTCAAGTATATTGCAAGTGTGTTGGTTTTCCTTTTCCTGAAATCATTAGGAGTATTGCTATTAGCTGCGAAGTGTTGGTCTTTTGTTGGAAAATCTGGACATACTTATCTTTCTGGATTAAAATATTATTGTCTCTGCCTCTTGGAAATTGATTTATCTAGATGATACTTGCTTCCTTTGAACTTATGTGTTGATAAATATCACTATCTGGCTCTTCTGATTCCCTTCTCTTTTGATGATGAGGAATGCATTACACCAGAACATTTTTAAATATACAAAGGTGTATACATTTAAGTATATTTTGAGTAAACAAGTGTATACCCTCTGCTTATGTGTGAATATTCTGTGTATACAAAGTTGTATTGCATGTTTTCTTTTTAAGTGATTGTTTTCTCTCTTGTTTTTACATGATAACGTGGTATATAACCAAATATACCCCAAGGAACTACTGGTATATAAGGTAAGGTGTATACACCTCATATATTCTATAAAGTGTGTATACAGGATACCAATTACATGTTCAGTGTATATTTGGGTTTGCCTTGTGTAGTTGTGTGATAATGTGTTTCAACTTTTTTATACGTTGTGTAATAAGCAAAGATGTTTTCTAATCCTTTTCTTTTTCTTCCCCTTTTGCATGAACAACTCATCCGAGAGTCCAATTGGACTTTATTCCCATCCTTTACTTTATCTCGTTGGGCCGGAGACCTAACACAGATCGAGACTGCCGTTGTACATTGAAGGCGCCAGCAATGGGTGAAAATTGCATATTTTTTATACTGATGGGCTTAGTAAGCCCATTAGTCCATTTATATGGTTGAAATGAAGAAGTTCTATTTAATTATGTATAAATTTTCATTTATAATTCCATTCTCCTAACACAAACCTAAAATATCCAAATTGTTTGCATTTTGGCATAACAATCCTATCAAAACTCACCCCAACTTCACTCTTCTTATGCTAACTTAAACTTGTAGTTCATATATTCAAAAATCTTATTCTCTAGAGTGTTTCTCGATAGTCGATTAGTTTCGTGAATAGTACAATCTCGTCATCAAATAATGTACAATCATGGGGGCTCATTTTGCATTTTGTTTTCTAATTCATTCATAATAGGGTAAACAAATACAGGTTCAATGGCAGTTCCTACTATATACCAACAATTATAAAATAAAATAAAATGTATCTCTTATTATTATTCTCACGCCAGTGAAGGCTCCTTCATGCATGTTCTTTTAGGCATTTGTATATTTAATACTAATTCATTTCTCCAATGCTCCCTAGAGCTGTATCATATGAAACACTAATCAATTGATAATTTCATAGAACAATAACTCGTACACCAAACTTAACTATTATAACGATATTTTATTTGTTGACTTCCTAAAATTAAGACCTTATCATACTATACGTTACTAAAATATTAATTGATCTACAAGCTTACCTCATTTCCAGATGTTAAAGGATCAAAATTCCCATTAATGATTAAAAAGGGGGCTTTAAATTAGCTCCTCCCGATCGTATTTCTCCTTAATTGAAAGAAAAGTTTGGCAATTTGTCTTTTCAAAGCTACTATCCCCCTTCCTAAAATTTTTAAAAAAAATCTTGTGGCAGGCCTTATCTCTGGTAAAAAAAATAGTGAGATAACCTTCCTTACTCTTTCCGCGGACCCTGCTACTAATAAGAATGTTCACTTCTAAAATATCCTATATACGTAGGCGGGAACAGGGACCTTGTCGGATAAGTTCCGACTCACATGGAAGGCTTAACAATCTGGGAACTGTCTAGGAGAGAGGATCCGTGAAATAGACGTCTGATGTTCTACAACATGCTAATGTGAACTGAACTGTATGACACAGGAAAAAGTCCAGTTGATGATTGACAAGCTACGCTTCAGTTAATCTTCCAGGTATTCAGAAAGTATATACAGAATTTCCATACTTCTGAGTAATCTTTCACCTAAATGAGGTTGTCAACTATAAGATGGAACCATGCAAAAATCTCCAGAGGTGCCTCATCTGCAAGTTTAAAGCGTCTAAAAGATCAGAAACCTATTCACAATTGAATCGAAGAGCGTCATTAAAAGAAGTTAAAAGATACAAAAGCTAGCTAGACAACTAATGCTTCAAATTTAATTGCAAACTAAAAAATATTTGATAAACATACTATCATCCTCTTTGCTGTGAGATGCAAATAGTTTTGTACAAGGGGTAACTTTCAAGGATAAATGCTCTTCTCTAAGCTATTTCGAATTAAATCCTTCAAACATTAATCCAGCCTTTGTATCATATCCATGCCATTGAAGATCATTGACTAATTCAGTTGTTCCAGGACTAGCAATGAACCTTGACTACAAATACAAAGATGATGTGAGCATTCATGGAATCATCCAACTTTTAGAATTTAATATTTGACACCACTAGCTACTATACAACTCATAGCAGTCAAAAGCTCGACTGTTTCGAGATTCACACGACATAATAGTACTAGGTTCACTATATTTAAATCCCAAATTACTCCTAGAATATCTTTAGAGTGATGACATGTAGCATACCATTTGAAGCTACCTAAGGTGAGAGTAAATCCAGATAAATACTAAAAAAGGCCAAAGTTTTGTCCGAAATGCTAGGGAAAGTAAAGTCATCTACTAATAAGGGAACAAAAGTAATCTTACATAGTCTTATTGCAATCTTAACAACCCACGCCATACTATAATATAAGTAAAGAAGGCATCAAGCGTCTAAGAGTATGAAATTATTAATAATTAAAAGTAATCAACCTGAACTTTACAGCATTCTTAAACTTAGCATCTATTATCTAGTATAAGGGGGATGACATTATTCTAATCGAAAGCCAAGTGATTTTGCTACCTAAGAGAAGATAATGATTTTGTATTACCTATGCATGGATTATCCACAATGGTACAAACCAGGATATGAACCTTTAGAACAGATTTTGGAGATGGACTGACTTCTTCAGATTATGAAACGAGAGAAGTTCAAAAGGAATTTTCACAGGGATTCATCTGCTTGAAAGGAGACTTGTTGGAAGTCTTTACTATATTTATCAGCAGAAATTGCTTATACTTACCAAAGGAGTGCTCAGCCAATGTTTATATGGAGAAGCAGATATTATTTCACTTAAAAGCCACTTTTCAGATTATGCAATACGTCAAACCTCTCCTCGAAGAGGTTGATTCTTGTCTAGCTTTTTGGTAAGTCAAAAGATAGGCTTTAATTAAAGATTTGAAAAGGATATGCTATTTGTAGGGAATTGATTTACTAGTGTCTTGTTATGGGGAGAGGTGATTAGACGAGATATGGCGCAGGTGCAACTTACTGAGGACATGACCTTAGATAGGGGGTTGTGGAGGAAACAAATTATGGTAAAAGGGTAGTGGTAGTTGAGCGTAGTGCTACTTACGCTTGCAAACTGGTAGTTGTAGTGTTATTATTGTAGGCCCTCTTAGCCTATCATACTAATAGACGCAATATTATTTTATAGTCCCCTGTACTTTGATTTCTGTTGTTGTGTCCTTTAGTGTACTTTGTTTAGCTTATTTACATGCGCTAGTCACTGCTTACTTTTTCAGAATGCACTATCATGACTTATTCGCTTTTGATATCAGCATTTTCTACTGCTTTACATTTTTTTGATCGGGTCTGACCGTTTCTCTTGTTTTGCTCTTGCTTTGCTTTTGTTTGTGTTTATGATTTGTCTTGAGCCGAGGATCTCTCGGAAACAGACGCTCTACCTACCAAGGTAGAGGTAAGGTCTGCGTACACTCTACCCTCCCCAGACCCCACGTTGTGATTTCACTGGGTATGTTGTTATGTCTTATGTTGAGAAAAACAAATTTTCAAACGACAAAATAATGAGTTGTATAATGATATGTACTTGTTCAATCATATAATCATTCATGATAAACATGATTTACCTATAGAGAACTGCATAGGTAAGAGGAAATCAAGTGCAAAGTAGACAAGTGGAGCATCGGTAGGACAATTGTGCATACCTACAACAGAGATCATCAATAACCAACTGCTTGTTAGGATTATAGAACAACTTGAGTTGTTGTATTCCTAATGATATGGAGGCGTTGATTGAACACACAACTCTGACTCGTCTCCTTCATCATCATCGTCATCTGCATCTACCCAGTTACTAGGATGGTGTTGAGAAGCATGACCTTTCAAATCTGCCATGCCTGACACACAATTGGAGCAGCTTAAGCTAAGTAGTAGACTACAAAAACTAAATGTCCAGAGTAGGACCAGGACTAACCTTGAGGTTCTTCCAAAGGATTTCCATCGATAGAACGGAAGCTAATTGATGCAGTCAAGAAAAAGCACTCTTCTGGGAAGTACACCCGTAAAGTATTTAGAATTTCCCACCGATTTTCAAATTCACAACCTAAATACATTATCTCGCTCACATAGATCATTTAGGTGACTGGAGCATGTATACATTTGTGGTTTCCTCAGGTTAATATGGTCATCCTGGAAGCCCTTAGGGGTTTGTCTGGTTAATGAACTAATTAAACAAGGGTTTATAATACATGAATTGTTATGCAGTGATCATAATGCAGAGAATGTTATCTGGTAAATAATGATACAGAGTTATGCACTTCTGAGGATATTTGTCTTTTAGATACTTGTATCCTTGTATTGCTAATGTCCATTATTATTCCACATTATATCCCACATAAAATAATACATATATTCCCGCATAAATTATGCATGTATTAGTAAATGGAGTTCAATATCGGAAACCAAGCGCTGCACAAGTTTCGTAGAGTTTTACGCCTGAAAACATTATACTAATTATGCAGAGATTACGTTAGTAACGCAGTTTTATATTGCGAATGGAACATTGTATTAGATATACGGAATTTCATACAGGGATTATTTTCCATGTGAAACCAACCAAATGACCCCTTAACATAAGTAGATGCTTACTCATCATAACAAGTTATCCTCTGCAACCTGGAGTAATCGCGTGGAAAATGCATAACAAGTGCAAGAAATTTGAAATATAGGTGACCTGTTGGATAGATACCTTCCCGTTACATTATACTTGAGATACAGGTTTCCCACTCCCCCCTTAACTCCCCCAAAAAAAATTAACAAATCAACCCCTACCAGACCTGAGAGTTCCTTGTGACATTTCTTACATGTCAAGACTTTATCAAGGTTACATCAATGATTTGGTACCAAGACCTCATGCTTCTTACCCCTGAATATATTGTAAATTATGAACCTATAATTGAAACTTTTGCAAACCAAAATAACTTGACATGTCAGTTAGCTTTAATCACTTCAATTTATATATCTACAGGCAATAATAGGTTTAAAGATGGAGCATTAAATAGCTAACAATTTTGACAGAAAAAAAGGTTCAGGATACTCATTATGAATGTCAGACATATTTCTTCCAGCAGCTCCAGCTTCAGATATGTGTATCGCACCAATTCGCTGTATTTCCCTTTGCTCGTTATCATTCTCATTTCCTTCCCCTCCATGTTCAGCACCATTACCACCTTTTGTTCTGCTTCCTATATAAAGTTCAATTTATGAAATTAAGTAAATATGTCGTACCCGTAAATATTTTGTACCATCTCGTTCAGCAAATACTAACCTGAAAGATCGGACCAAATCCTAGTCTGATCAGATGGAAGCCCAGAATTCCCTTTTGACCTCTCCTGGACTGGGGCCTGTCTTCCATCATTAGCCTGCCCATAGGAAGTGCCAGCAACTTGTGGATTTTCCGAGGAGCTTGCAGAGTTGAGCTGTGACATAAGCATGGTTGCAAGTACCAAGGTGGCATCAAAAGTTGAGTTGGAGCCATCGTCTAAACCAAATTTTGGAGCCATTAGAATTGGCCTGTCCATAAATTTAGGTTTGATCAGAAGAAAATCTTATATGAAAAGCAAAAGACTTGTGCCTAACACAACAAAAAGATCTATTAATGAATTGAGAAAAAGAACTTTTACAAATCAAAGGTCATAAATATTGAAGACACACATATGTACATTCATTTAGTAGTTTAACATGGTCTGTACACTAGATCCATGAGTAGGGCTGGCAATGGATCGGGTGGAGATCAATCCGCCTCCACCCGCCAACCATCCATCCACCACCCGACGACCCATCCATCACCCTATTTTTTCTTCATCTACATCCGATCCACCCATCATCTACGGGTGAATCGGGTGCTTCGCGGATGACAATTATAGCACAATCAGTCAATCACCTAAAATTCTTGGTAAAATGAAAAAAAAAAGTACATCAAATAAATATCATCATACTGTTTCTCCATGCCGTGTCTATGCTCCAAACATGCAACCAAAAAAACGGAAAGGAGCCAAAAATAATCCGAAGTAACTAAAGTTTAAAGGACGAATTACATGCCACTTCTAATAATACTAATAATTGAGTTTCTAATTAGCGACAATCTTAATAAACTAAAACATTAAAATCCATCAGATCTTCCGTCTTCATATCACATCCTCGAAGATCCATTCATTTTCTAAATCACATATCCATGTCCTCTCCATTAATGAAATAAAAGCATATCAAAAACAAAACATTATTAAAGCAAACATTATCGTGGGAAATAAATATGATTAGTTTACCGAGTTAACATCAATGACTTCACTTGTAGAGCTTTCATCACCTCCCACATCCGCATCATCCAAAACAGTTGCACATGTGTGTGCATTATCAAAAGAAGATTCTAAAAAAATCCACCAGAACTCATAAATTATCATCATATCAATTTTAAAAAAACGGTTCAAGTGAATATAATCAAAAATATATATTACTTGAATACTCTCCAAGGATCCAATATTGCATGCACATAAGTGCTTCCACTGTATCAGCGTGAAGGCTCGAACGATGGGGACTAACCACCCTACCGCCTATACTAAAAGCACTCTCAGAAGCTACTGTTGATGCAGGTATTGCTAATATATCTTAAGCAATTTTTCTCAAAGTTGGATACTTCAAGTCAGTCTTCCAAAATTAAGGACATCAAACTCACTACTCTCCGGTAATGCATCCTCTTCAAGATAGTGGTCTAACTCACACCGCACATTGCCTTTTCTTAGTCTTTTTCATCAAAGTTCATTTATCATAAATACCACCATTATCAGAAGCATTGCAATCACTAGGTTGCTTCCCAAGAAGTACAGTATGACTACAAGTAGGAAACGCAACATCCTCTCTTTCGAATTTCTCACAGTACTCATGCAACAAACTCTTTATCCTATCTACCTCAACATAAGCTTCATCACCAAATATTTCATTAAAATAAAACTCCACGCAATCCAACTTATTTATAGGGTCTAAAATTGCAACAACTGACAATATTCCATTGATATTAGACCAATACTTGTCAAACTTTTCAACCATTTTTTGAGTCATATCCCTAACAACCTGCTCATTACTATTTCTCCACAAGCGCAAAGCTAATTTAATCTCACATACTTGACGAAAGAACAAGTTGACAGTGCCAGAGAACAACTCAGTCACTATGTGAAATCTTTTCAATTTATCACATATAATTTCAGCCAACTCCCAATCACGTTGAGTAGGACCACAAATTTAAACATCGGATTTTGAGTTTTCAAGTAGCAAAAACATTCTTATATGGTAGAGCACTTTCAAGCATTAAAAAGTCGAGTTCCACCTTGTTTTACAATCAAGAGACAACTTTCTAGAACAATCAACTTTCGAACCTCTAGCCTTATCCTCAAACTTTTGAAGTATTTTTTGTGTTGAACCCCAAAAAACAACACAATTACATATCCTTTCTATTTCAGAACCAATCACCTCCAAACCATCCTGGACAATCAAATGTAATATATGTGCACTACAACGCACATGCAAAAATTGACCAGAACACAAAAGACTATCCGAATCAAACTTTTCTTGTAAAAGATCAACCATGGCATCATTTGTAGTACAATTATCAAAAACCACAAAAGATATTTTCTCAGCTATATTGTATACATTCAACGTATCCACCGGAACTTGAGCAAGCATATTGGCAGTGTGTGGACAAGGAACGTAAACAAACCTATTTTTAAAAAAATATCAATTTGATGAAAAACAATATGCATAAAATTAAACAAGCATATATACAACCACTAATCAGTAAATACTAAATAACAAGAAGCTTCAAATTTTAAGTACCTCAAAGTTTTGTTCCGCAAAACCCATTGATCATCAATGAAATGTCTTGTGACGGCTATATAACCTTTCTTTTGGGGTGAAGCAGTCCACATCAGTTGTAATAGCTACTCTTCCCACATGACCATCAAACAACTTCTTGAGATTTACTTTCTCACTCACAGACATCTTCATAATATCACTTTTTAAAGCGTTACGGCTTATTATCTTGATGTTTGGATTCAAGCAATTAATAAATCTCCTAAATCCAATATGATGTACAATTGACAATAGGAACAACCATGTGAGCCAACTTCTTTCTTGATTCTTCCTGACTAAAGATATGGTTTTCTAGCCTTATGCTTGAATCTTGTCTACGATTAACCGACAACAATTTTTATGTATATCAACCTTCATGTGTTTCTAGTGCATCTGAGATCAAGATGTTCTTTCAAATGAGAAATCTCATTCTTACTATTGCCCAAAAAAAATGCTTACAGTGCAAACATCTAGCCTTTTGTTAACCATTGATTACCGTCTTCTCAAAGTGATTCCACACTTCTGATTTAAGTCACTTGGGCTGACGTGGAGGTGACGATCTCATTTCTTCTTCTCCCTCTCCTTATTAAGGATGAGTAGTTAGACGAGAAGGCATTGGGACTAAGATTTCAGGAGATAACGGAGAAGGGGAGAATAAGACAGACTTGGAGTCAGCACTACTATCTCCCGTGTCCATCGATGTCATACATTAACATTAAAAAAACAATTAGAAAGCCTCTTCGTTATGACTGATTATAAAATTATAATTGGCCAAATGGATAAAATCGAAAACGCAGTGCCAAAATATTTACATCTACACAAACGAACCCATATTCATCAACTAAGTATCACAATAATACTAAATTAATCAACCAAGTGTCTAACAGTTAAGCCTAATTCTCAAAGTTACCAAATTTGTCCAATTTAGGTGATACCATGTTCAATCACCTCAAATCACCCTAACAATGGAATCACTATGTTCATTTGGGTCATAGAAGTTCACCACTAAAGACCTGTTGACACCCAATTTTGACCCTCCCGTCCAGCCATTAACTATAAAATTACACTAATTTTGTAAAATAATTTTTATGATTTTTTATAATAAAATGCAGCGAATAAAACATTAAATACAGACATAAATAATTAATTTAATAATGACATCGCGTCTTACGTAGAGTTTTAAGCACTTAGAGTCCCTCGCCCGCATTAATTAACTTTAAGCTTTGTCGTAATGCTTAAATAATTAATAAATACATAAAATAAATAATTTAGCGATAACGTCGTGTCAGGTAGCATGGCCGCATTTATTAGTAATCATTTGTAGTTTAAAAATCAATTTTAATCTGATACATATGCATTTAATAGCGTCGCATTTATAAAAAGCTTTAAACAATTCGTAGAAAATCATATTTGCATTAGCATTTAGATAATTCAATCTAAGCTCATTTTAATTTTAATTTAACCCAATAATGCATAACAATAAAATTTTAAATAATAGCGTCGCATCCTAAAGCATTAAGCATTAATTAAATAACACGCCCGCGTTTATTTTAACAATTAATTTTAATAAAGCACCTAAATAATATAAGCAATTTATGTCATTAATTTAATCGCGATTTATTAGTTTATTTAGCACTAATTAATTAAACACTACCTAATTAAAATAACTTAACTAATTAAATACCTAAAGGCCTTAACTAATTAACCTAATTAAATACCCGTTAATTTAATACTACCTTAGTCGCCCATCTAACTCTGCCCAGTGACGCGACCGCACATCGGGCCCATCCGCACCGCGTTGCCGGCCCAGCGCGGTATATCCGCTGCCGTCGTCTCCGCCGCTCGAAAAAGCCCCGATACCTAACGAACCCTAAACCTAAAGCAGCCGCGGTCGCTCGCGCCCGTCGCGTGATTCTCGCTGAGAATCGGCGACTCTCCACACCTTCTCAGCGATGCTTACCGTAATGTCGACCCAAAATCTTTTCAAATCGTTGCCTTATCATGATACAAAATCGCCCAAATCGGCACAAATTTCGTCAGAATCGATGCGAAATCTCGTCGATCTTAGCCTTTATTACTTACCTAACTTGGAACCCCAAATAGGGCTATATAAGCACGTCTGAAGCATCGATTGAAGCGGACCAAGAGCGTAGAAGAGGCAATTGAGAGGAGTTGATAGCATAGGAGAGACACCAGGAAGCGATTAAGAAGAAGCGGTTGAGAGAGAAGGCGTCGACTCGAGCAGGGCATCGAGGCGATCCACGATTAGCACACCATGCGTCGACACGGATAGCATCGATAGCATAGCACGAAATAGGTAGTCCAAATCTCGCTTATTTCAATTCCAACCAAAAAATCAGCAAGCAAACGATCGACCACTCGCGTATAAGCCCAAAACGTCGATTGGGCCGACACGTCTGATGCCTCGGTTGGAGAAGGTAAAATCAATCCTTTGCCTTTAAGTTTTGGTTTATTATATTGGCTTGGCGATTTACGTGGTCTGGAGTTTATCGATTAATGTTGCGATCCGTGTACATTTGTGTGTGTTGTTACATTTGGTGCACTTAGGAATTAAGTCGATTTCCATCTTTGCTATGAATACCTGCAGTCATTATGTAGTATGTATGTTAGTCTCTTATACTTGATTTGATATGTCTTTGGATTAGCATTCTGTGGAATGATGAGTTCTTGATTTAGGGTCATCTTAGTGAGCATGACCATATCATGTCTAAGTCTCTAAACTTATATAATTTATGACTTAAGATGCTCGTGGGTTAGTATAGCATGTCTTGGGGATTGAGACTATTATTTGTTGTTTATCACCGCAAGCTAATAGCATAATTAGGTAAAGAAATGTTTACGAGTTGAATCTGTGTTGGCATGAGGTGAATCGTGAGATAGTTGAAGCATAGCCTATTATTGGCCTTATCATAGCGTATGTGTTTAGCTTAAGGATAATTCATGCCGTAAATCGAGAACCAGTCTCGTAAGCCGATCTGACCCATTCGTCCTTACGTGTACTTGCGTTTGCAAACATTTAGAATAGCATTGGCCTAACTTTGAAGTGTTGAGTAATCACGTCCCTCGAGCGGTGTCGATATGTTGTGTGCTAAACGATATGGTAAGAGCATGTTAGTTTGTTCGTCTTCATATCTGGAATCATTTTCGAGTTAGTATCTTGGCTGGTTTATATCTTGATTTGCATCCTTGATGGTATTACTGTTTCATGTTGTGCCTTGTAATTAATGGAACATTTAAGTTTAAATGAAACCATTTGTTTTCTTTGCAAGTTGTTCCACTGAGGTCATTTATTTGACCAAAGCGCCAGTGATCGATTGCTTGGCCCAAAACTTGCTCATTTTCTAAATACATATAAGTATCATATCTGGGCCACTACATTCTGCATCTTGCTTGAGACATATTCTAATAGTGATATCAATTGGGCCTCCTATTAAATAAAACAATTATATGCATTTGAATTGGGTGCGATGTTGTTTATTATTCGATGTGGTTTAGATAGTGTACTAATCCTTATCTTCTCTTACTTTTGCATGAAATGCCGGAGCAACAAAGAGTCTCACGGCGGGACTCATCGTGGCAAATTAACACGCATCTGCATCGCGTTCGCATTCCGCTCGAATTCCTAGAAAAACAAATAGGGCCATCCGTCCGTAAAGAGCATCCTTAAAATCCCATTCTCTCTCTTTACTTGCATTTCATTCATTTATTTATACATTATTTGTAATTCAATTACTCTATTTACGTAATATTTGGGATACTTGGAACAATTAAACAAACATATAAGGGAAAGTAATTCATAATTAGAAACTCATACTTTATTTGTCTTTTAGGACTATTAAGCGTGTTAAAATCTGCAAAAGCAAGTAATCTAACTTACGTCATAAAACCAACAATTGTTAAAGTTCATAAGCAGTTTTCTCTTAACTCTCAAAATAGCATCTTAATACATTTCTTATATAATATTGTATGCAGGCTAGGCAAAAATTAATTTAGCTATCAAAATACATAATTAGTCCATAAAGCATTCTCTTAGTACTCTTTAGCATTTCTAGCCCTTTTATAACTTTGAATCACCCCTTTGATTTTAATACCTTTAGAATATTAGAATTTAGCTCTACTTTTAGCATTATTTTACCCTTTAACATTTAGCATTTTAGCGTTTTAGCACCTTAGCATTTTAGCACTCCACTTTAACACTTTTAACACTTTAGCACCTTGTTAAAACATCTTTAAGCCCTTTAACATTTTAGCACTCTTTTAAATATTTTATTATTTATTTAGTTAACAAGTAGCAATTTCTAGTACCTCTTTTGCACTTTTAGCACTCTTAAGCACCTTTAATGTTTAAGCACCTAGCACTACTTTGTTTACACTCAAGTCCTCAAATTGCTAGCACTTTCGTTAAAGCGTCTTTAACCACAATATTTTAGCAACTCTTAGCATTCTCTCACGTAGCACCTTTTGCGTTTTGGACTTGAGCACCTTTAAACATTTTAGCATTTCCCGATATTTTATTAAGCGAAAGAGCTTTATGTTGCATTTTTAAAAATATAATAATTACCTAGGTTTGGCGGGACAACCGAGTTAAGCGGATCTTAGAGGGTGCCTAACCCGCTTCCTCTAGATTAATAAAGAACCGCTTACGAGAATCTCACTAAGTTTAGCGGACCGTTAAAATGGAGTTAATGTTTACTTTAAACTAGTTAAACATTTAGGTGTCCTAATTCATCCAAATTAATTAGGTGGCGACTCATGAACCATAGCATTATAGCAACCCTTTAGCAACCCTTCTTTATATTTTAGCATTTTTAAACTTTAGCACTGTAGCATTTTAGCACCGCTTTTGCACTTTTAGCCGCACTGCGATTTTAACATTCTTTTAATATGATTCCCTTTTACTATTTTTCTAACTTGCATATTTGAGCAGCAGGAGTTTAGAAAATAATGCCGCGGTCGAAAATGGGCGTGACAGAAATGGCGACTCTGCTGGGGATTTTAGGTTCTTAACCACAACAAACCTAGGACAATTATTTGGCAATTACTTTTGCATTTAATTTTTGTGTGCTGTGTTTTGTTTTGTTTATTTTAAATTGCTACCTTTCTTGCTTTCTTTAAAGCGGCATTCGCTCATATTTCTTCCACTCTGGAAAATTCACACAAACACACTACATGCGAGTGCATTTGGGTGCATCGGCAAAATTCTTTCTTCAAAGTCCAAATTTAGGAGAGTTGGTAATATCGTGGAGTGCAGGTCTAGGTGGCGCGTAGCCGCTCGAGTTGTCGCTCGGGAACCTGCGTCTAGAAAAGCCAAATCTTAGCAAACTTAAGATAGAGCTATACCACGCTTATTTTAGAGGCGTGCATTTACCTTAGGTGGGTGGTCGCGGCATCGACACGCGATGGATGACACGAACTTGTCGACGGGTTTTGAACCCAACGACCGACCAAGTATTATGTGGCGTGGCAATGCGGACAAATCCAAACCCAATCATGACGTCGAAATTGGGAAAAGTGCCGTCGTTTGGTCGCCATTTCAACAAAGGCATTATAGTTGGGCGACTTGGACAAATCCGTCATAATCTCGCATAAGTGACGTTTAGGCTTACCTCGCATAAAGAGGTCCTCTGCGTGTTAGGAAGCGTTTGAATGTGCTATGTATGCGCTCGTACGCAAATTATGTGCTTTATGCTAACATCGTTTGTTGCATTTTTAGAAAATTTATCATCCTCCGAAAGGCCAAAGGTTCGATTTGACTCAACAATGTCGGGCATCCAGCTTCACGAGTCGAGGCGAAATGATGATATGGCGGCTCGGGGCGTCGAGCCAAATGGTTTGGGAATTATTCTGTCGGTAAAGAACCTTGAAGGGAGGAATATCACGATCGGGAAGAATGTATCGCATTTTGCGACAAATTGCGATATGCGAGTTGAGATGGAGAGGCTACGGAATCGACCAACCTATCCATTAGCTTGAATACCTATGCGGATCAAAGGGCCAAACCATCCCGGATCGGCCTCCGCGCATATCTCCCAAAACTCTCCACAAGGCCACGATCGCGAACAAACGCCCGCCGCCCGGCCCCTCGGCCCGCAAATGATCCTCACTACCCGTATACCTCGGCCCCGCTGCTTCACCATAATCAGCCTGTCGCCAGACGATACCCGCGCGCGCCCATTACGGCCCAAACAACCCGAACGGCTAACATGCAGCGAAGCCCGACCTTTTCTGTCCGCCGCGAAGGGGATCATTATGAAGAGATGGAGAGGAAGTCAGAGCCAAAATGGGCGAGGCGTGGCCAAAGAAATTCATAGTCCGAAAGAAGCGGTTCGGGGCATGCGATCGGACAAAGGTCACGAAGGACTAGACTACGAGGATCTTTGCATGCATCGGGCGGTACAAGGTCAAGTTTGAACTATTTGATGGAAAAGGAACCCCGTGCACACGAGGTCATATTGCGACAAGCTAATCGGGGTAGGAAGAACCCGGTCATTATGAAGTTGTTCATTCGGAGCTTGGCCGTGACCTAGATTGGTATACGGCCAGAATCGCGGAAATGGCATATGGAATGCATTGGCCCAAGATTTTGTGGGCGGTTGGGTTCAACACGAAACCGTTGTGGATAGGTTCTACTTAATGAAGTTGGAGAAGAAGACTACGAAACATTCGGAGAATACGCCGTGAGGTGGCGTTGAGCGGCGAAAGTGCAACCACCCGTGGTGGAGAGTGAGATGACATTATTTGTACAATCTTTGAAGGATGCAACGCGGATGATAAGCGTCGTGGGCGGAATTTTGCGGAAGTTATTAGAATGGCGACCGTGAAGAAGGTATTAAAGCGGTAGGATTACAAATACTAATAAGGCGATTGATCGGGGACACTCAGAGTACTTCACGGAGGAAGAAAGAGATTTCCCCTTCCATTTGTCTGAAGCAAACGAAGCATTATAACATACCAAAACCCATCATACTACCACAACTACCACACGGCTATATATAACACTTCGGCATCCGTCACGCCGCGTAGATCCACCCGAATAGAGCACGATGCACGAGCAAATAAGAATTTTGAAGGAAAACCACCCAAAGTTCGCACCATTCGAACCCATACCTCAAATATATGAAAGGTTGCGGTGCCTAATCCAACCGATTCGAAGGATCCACGACCTATCCCGAGATGGTATGATGAGAACAAGCGCTGCGCGTATCATCGATAGCCCGGGACATGACAGAAGGTTGCCACTCCTCGGGGGCGAATCGAGGCGATCGGAGAAGGGTAATTCGGCTAAAGGATCCAATGTGCATGATAACCCCGCAAACCACGCCACGTCGATGTGCACTGATAACTTTAGATGAGAATACACTCACGCCTATGCCCATTCCGCCGAATCGATCATTTATCAGCGCGAGCACGCGAAGCGGAAGAGGAGATAGCGAGCATGAAGACCGATCGTCCACGGCGAGCATGAAGGCATATTGATTGGATTTGCAACTCGCTTGGTCCGCAGAGCACGGATAGGAAAAAGCGATTTATTCGTGAATAATTTATAAACTCATTTTTAAGCTTTAATAATGTTTTCTTTGTAATGAACTACGTTTGACTGATTCCACTTAGTGGATACGTGGCGGCCGTCTGGCGGTCCCACATCTAGAAATTTTTAATTTCTCCCAATATTCGCTTGTAATGAACTACGTTCGACTGATTCCTCGTGGGGATCGTGGCGGCCTAAATCGGCCGGTCGCGCGTTAGGAAACTTTCCCTTTGCTTTGAAAATGACAAGAATACACATAGCCTATAAGCGACTACATTGAGACCCATTTAGGCGGACCCTTTTCAAAACGGGCATGGGGTTGCAAATCAGCGGACGCACGCAGATATCGAGGACAATGGCGAAGTCAAATACAAATCGACCCCCAAAACTCACAAATTTTACGTGACGCGGGTTTTCATATTAACGAGGCGAGAAAGTGCAATGGCGAAATAGAAAATACGTGAAAGGTTTCTTCATATTAGCGAAGCGACAAAGCGGCAAAGCGGAGGATGACAACAATCAAAGTCGCGACAAAGCGGCGAAAAGAGCATCAACAATCAATCAAAGTTGAGTCCGACAAAACCTAGTCATCGGCTCGGGCATCAAGTCAAATTGGCAACCCACGATCGTCGGCTGCGGCACTTCGGCGTGTCCGTGCGAGACAACATCCGGCGTTTCATGAGCGTATCGGGGCGACATCTCTACCCGTAAAATTGCACTTCCCGTATATATTTATCATCTTGTTTAAGCGGTATACACGCGTTTTCTCAGCTTAGCTTGCGAGCATTTATTCCACGAAGCGCGCGTCGACAACGGCGTAATCGGCAAGTCCGTGCAGCGGCGCCCGTCCGGACAGCGGCGTAGTCCATTACAGCGACACGGCCGCCCGGACAACGGCGTGTCGGCAAGTCATTACGTGACACGGCGACACGTCCGGACAGCGGCGTGTCGGCAAGTCCGTACAGCGGCGCGGGGCGCACGTCGAACAACGGCGTGTCGGCAAGTCCGTGCAGCGGCGCCGTCGAACAACGGCGTGTCGGCAAGTCGCAGCGGCGCCGTCCGGACAACGGCGTAATCAACAAGTCCGCAACGGCGCCAACGGCGACACGTCCGCACGGCGTAATCGGCCAGTCCGTGCAGCGGCGCCCACGTCGAACAGCGGCGTAATCGGCAAGTCCACGCGGCGCGTCCGGACAACGGCGTAATCAACAAGTCACGCAGCGGCGCGGCGGCACGTCCGGACAACGGCGTAGTCCGTGCAGCGACACCGTCGGCATAACGCGTGTCGGCAAGTCGCGCAGCGGCGCCCGGCGTACGTCAAACAACGGCGTAATCGGCAAGTCCGTGCAGCGGCGCCCGGCGGCACGTCGAACAACGGCGTAATCGAGTCCGTACCGCGGCGCCCGGCGGCATGCGTTATCGGCCGCAGCAGTCGCGTCAGCGGCGCTATCGGCCGCAACAAGTCCGCAGCGCCATCGTGACATATCACGCGAGGGCGATTTCTATACACGAAATTGCATTTTTACGCATGCTTTATTATTTTGTCTTAGCGTTATGCCTAACTCTTTCTTGAGCTTTAGTACGAGGGCGTTTGCGGCGGCGACATACCGCGTTCCAATCGCGACACGTGCGTGCGGGGCGAAAATCACAGCGTTCACAAAATCGCGTCAACCGTTTTGCGGGATAACGCTTTTCTATTTCACGATTACATTGTTTTTAAAATTATTTTGCCTTAGCGATTTATGCAACCGTTTGTTCAAGTCTTAGCGTGCGGAGCCTGGCGTGGATTTTCTCTTCAATGACGGGGCAATCATTGGGGGCGACGCTTACGATTGGCGAAAAGCGACCTCAGCGTCGGTCCACTCGCTCCACATCACCATAGAACCCGGCTGGCCGTAGCGATGCACGAGTTGAAGCGGTTATATTCTTTTACTTTTTGCACCGTAGCCCAGTCATAACTCGACCGACATCTTTCGCCCGCGTTAGCGCCGTGTTTAGACCATGGTATCGATGTCGTCATAACTCGACCTTTGGGGCGATTTTGATTTGCGTCGGCCTTGTCTACATTTTGCAATTACGAAGATCGAGACAAAATTGGCTGAGTCAGCGTCTTTGTCAGAAGATTCTTCCATCGTCTCCATACAAAGAGGACATCTGTTGACACGATTTTGACCCTCGTCGGCCATTAACTATAAAATTACACTAATTTTGTAAAATAATTTTTATGATTTTTTATAATAAAATGCAGCGAATAAAACATTAAATACAGACATAAATAATTAATTTAATAATGACATCGCGTCTTACGTAGAGTTTTAAGCACTTAGAGTCCCTCGCCCGCATTAATTAACTTTAAGCTTTGTCGTAATGCTTAAATAATTAATAAATACATAAAATAAATAATTTAGCGATAACGTCGTGTCAGGTAGCATGGCCGCATTTATTAGTAATCATTTGTAGTTTAAAAATCAATTTTAATCTGATACATATGCATTTAATAGCGTCGCATTTATAAAAAGCTTTAAACAATTCGTAGAAAATCATATTTGCATTAGCATTTAGATAATTCAATCTAAGCTCATTTTAATTTTAATTTAACTTCGCAATAATGCATAACAATAAAATTTTAAATAATAGCGTCGCATCCTAAAGCATTAAGCATTAATTAAATAACACGCCCGCGTTTATTTTAACAATTAATTTTAATAAAGCACCTAAATAATATAAGCAATTTATGTCATTAATTTAATCGCGATTTATTAGTTTATTTAGCACTAATTAATTAAACACTACCTAATTAAAATAACTTAACTAATTAAATACCTAAAGGCCTTAACTAATTAACCCCAATTAAATACCCGTTAATTTAATACTACCCTTAATTCGACCATCTAACTCTGCCCGACGCGACCGCGACATCCGGGCCCGTCCAGCGCGTTATATCCGCGCCATCGTCTCGCCGCTCGAAAAAGCCCCGATACCTAACACCCTAAACCTCGCCACCAGTCGCTCGCGCGCCGTCGCGTGATTCTCGCTGAGAATCCGCGACTTTCTTCCACCGCTTCTCCAGCGATGCTTACCATAATAATCGACCCAAAATCTTTTCAAATCGTTGCCTTATCATGATACACAAAAATCGCCCAAATCGACAATTTGTCAAGAATCGATGCAATCTCGTCGATCTTAGCCTTTATTACTTACCTAACTTGGAACCCCAAATAGGGCTATATAAGCACGTCTGAGCATCGATTGCGAGAGCATAGAAGAAGCGAGAGGAGTTCATAGCATAGGAGAGACACCGCCCAGCGATTAAGAAGAAGCGATTGGAGAGGCAGAGGCGTCGACTGGCATCGAGGCGATCCTGATTAGCACACCCATGCGTCGACACGGATAGCATCGATAGCATAAAATAGGTAGTCCAAATCTCCTTATTTCAATTCCAACCAAAAATCAGCAAGCAAACCGGTCGACCTGTCACTCGCGTCGCAAAGCCCAAAACGTCGATTGGACCGACACTTGATCTGACGCCTCGGTTCGCCGGAGAAGGTAAATCAATCCCTTTGCCTTTAAGTTTTGGTTTATTATATTGGCTTGAAGCGATTTCGTAGTCTGGAGTTTATCCAGTTAATGTTGCGATCCGTGTACATTTGTGTGTGTTGTTCTGTTTGGTGCACTTAGGAATTAAGTCGATTTCCATCTTCTATGAATACCTGCAGAGTCGTATGTAGTATGTATGTTAGTCTCTTATACTTGATTTGATATGTCTTTGGATTAGCATTCTGTGGAATGATGAGTTCTTGATTTAGGGTCATCTTAGTGAGCATGACCGGCCATATCATGTCTAAGTCTCTAAACTTATATAATTTATGACTTAAGATGCTCGTAGGTTAGTATAGCATGTCTTAGGGGATTGAGACTATTATTTGTTGTTTATCACGCATGCTAATAGCATAATTAGGTAAAGAAATGTTTACGAGGATTGAATCTGTGTTGGCATGAGTGAATCGTGAGATAGTTGAGCATAGCCTATTATTGGCCTTATCATAGCGTATGTGTTTAGCTTAAGGATAATTCATGCCATAAATCGAACCAGTCTCATAGCTTCGTGACATTCATCCTTACATGTACTTGCATTTGCAAACATTTAGAATAGCATTGGCCTAACTTTGAAGTGTTGAGTAATCACGTCCCTCGGGCGGTGTCAATATGTTGTGTGCTAAGCGATATGGTAAGAGCATGTTAGTTTGTTCGTCTTCATATCTGGAATCATTTTCGAGTTAGTATCTTGGCTAGTTTATATCTTGATTTGCATCCTTGATGACTGGTACTGTTTCATGTTGTGCCTTCTTTGTAATTAATGGAACATTTAAGTTTAAATGAAACCCTTCTTTGCAAGTTGTTCCACGAGGTCATTTATTTGACCAAAGCGCAATGATCGGTTGACCAGACCTTGCTCATTTTCTAAATACACATATGCGTATCATATCTGGGCCACTACATTCTGCATCTTGCTTGAGACATATTCTAATAGGCGATATCAATTGGGCCCTCACATTGCGAAATAAAACAATTATATGCATTTGAATTGGGTGCGATGTTGTTTATTATTCGATGTGGTTTAGATAGTGTACTAATCCTTATCTTCTCTTACTTTTGCATGAAATGCCGGAGCAACAAAGAGTCTCACGGGACTCATCGTGGCAAATTAACACCGCGTCTGCATCCGCATTCGCATTCCGCTCAGAATTCCTAGAAAAACAAATAGGGCGCAAAGAGCATCCTTAAAATCCCATTCTCTCTCTTTACTTGCATTTCATTCATTTATTTATCTGTTATTTGTAATTCGATTACTCTATTTCTGTAATATTTGGGATACTTGGAACAATTAAGCTTCAAACATATAAGGGGGAAAGTAATTCATAATTAGAAACTCACTTCTACTTTATTTGTCTTTTAGGACTATTAAGCATGTTAAAATCTGCAAAAGCAAGTAATCTAACTTACGTCATAAAACCAACAATTGTTAAAGTTCATAAATGATTTTCTCTTAACTCTCAAAATAGCATCTTAATACATTTCTTATATAATATTGCTAGGCAAAAATTAATTTAGCTATCAAAATACACATAATTAGTCCATAAAGCATTCTCTTAGTACTCTTTAGCATTTCTAGCCCTTTTAGCACTTTGAATCAGCGTTTAATACCTTTAGCATCTTAGCATTTAGCACTACTTTTAGCATTCTTTTACCCTTTAACATTTAGCATTTTAGCGTTTTAGCACCTTAGCATTTTAGCACTCCCTTTCTAACACTTTTAACACTTTAGCACCTTGTTAAAACATCTTTAAGCCCTTTTTAACAATTTAGCACTCTTTTAAATATTTTATTATTTATTTAGTTAACACAGTAGCAATTTCTAGTACCTCTTTGCACTTTTAGCACTCTTAAGCACCTTTAATGTTTAAGCACCTAGCACTACTTTGTTTACACTCAGATCCTCAAATTGCTAGCACTTTCGTTAAAGCGTCTTTAACCACAATATTTTAGCAACTCTTAGCATTCTCTCACGTAGCACCTTTTGCCGTTTTGGACTTGAGCACCTTTAAACATTTTAGCATTTCCCGATATTTTATTAAGCGAAGAGCTTTATGTTGCATTTTAAAAATATAATAATTACCAGGTTTGGCGGGACAAGTTAAGCGGATCTTAGAGGTGCTAACCCTTCCTCTAGATTAATAAGAACCTTGAATCTCACTAAGTTTAGCGGACCGTTAAAATGGAGTTAATGTTTACTTTAAACTAGTTAAACATTTAGGTGTCTAATTCACCCAATTAATTAGGTGGCGACTCATGAACCATAGCATTATAGCAACCCTTTAGCAACCCTTTTATATTTTAGCATTTTTAAACTTTAGCACTTCTTAGCATTTTAGCACCCTTCTTTTGCACTTTTAGCCCGCACTGCGATTTTAACATTCTTTTAATATGATTCCCTTTTACTATTTTTCTAACTTGCATATTTGAGCAGCAGGAGTTTTAAAAAATGCCGCGGCCGGAAAAGGGCGCGACAAGACCCTTGGTCACTATCCATTATCTTCTCAATTTAAAAGAACATTATTCATGTTATAAGTTAGGGTTTGATAATCCGACCTTTCAATTAATACAACTGGAAACAAATGATAAAATCTTCTCAAATACTCATAAATTACTAGTTCGAGTAGTTGGAATTACCTCAAAATATGTGAATATTGAAAATCCCTCTTTTGGAGTTTTGGTGTTCTAGAAGGGATTTCTTGAAATATAACAATTTTCCAAGTTGAATGATCTATATTTGTTAACTATTTTTAATCAACACAAAGTATATGACAAACTTACCTTAGGTGGCAGGGAGAGAGGTCTTGGCCGAGAGCCACCTGAAGAACCAATAAGCTGAAGAAAGTCTTTATGTGTTGCTCTGTTAAGTCTATTTCTATTTTGATTTGGATAAATAAATAATTTGATATTTATGGGCCCAAACTTGGTAATTGCAAAGGAAATGGACCTGAATACTTGAGTCCATTTAGTCACCACTAAAAGACCATATGTACATTAAAAAAAAATATATATAAACGGGTGGATGGATGGGTCGGGTGGTGGGTTGGATGTAAGTCCACCCGAATCCGTCACCCGATTAAAATCCGTGTTTTGTCGGACTTTCGTCCATATATTCTGGTCGGGTGGATTGGATATCCATCAGGTCGGCCTATCCAAGGGAATGGAGAGATTGATGATGATGTCACACATTGGGGTAGGGTGGATGAAATGGAAGCTCGCATCTGGAGCCTTATGCGATAAAAAAGTGCCGCCAAAACTTAATGGCAAGTTTTATAGGATGGTGGTTAGACCGACTATGTTGTATGGGGCGGAGTGTTGGTCAGTCAAGTCTTTGCACATCCAAATGATGAAAGTTGTGGAGATGAGGATGCTGAGGTGGATGTGTGGGCATATAAGGAGGGATATGATTAGAAATAATGATATCCGGGACAGAGTGAGGGTGGCCTCAGTGGAGGATAAGATGTGAAAGCAAGGTTGAGATGGTTCTGACATGTGCAGAGAAGAGACACAGATGCCCCAACATGGAGGTGTGAGAGGTTGGCTATGGACGGGTTCAGGAGGGGTAGAGATAGGCCGAAAAAGTATTGGGGAAAAGTGATTAGACGGGATATGGTGCATATGCAACTTACTGAGGGCATGACCTTAAATAGGGGGTTGTGGAGGACGCGAATTAGGGTAGAAGGGTAGTAGGTAATTGAGCGTAGTCCTACTTACGCTTACAAACTGATAGTTGTAGTGTTATTATTGTAGGCCTGCTTAGCCTATCATAATAGTAGGCACAGTATTGCTTTATAATACATGTCGTTTGATTTCTGCTGCTATGTGTCATTTGTGTTCTTTAGTGTACTTTGTTTATCCTATTTACCTGCGTTAATTACTGCTCCTTTTTTCAGATTGCGCTATCATGTCTTAGTCGCTTTTGTTACCATCATTTTCATATTGCTTTAAATTTCTTGTCCGGGTCTGACCGTTACACTTGCTTTGCTTGTTCCTATGTTTTTTCTTGAGCCGGGGGTCTTTTGGAAACAGTCACTCTACCTACCAAGGTACAGGTAAAGTCTGTGTACACTCTACCCTCCCCAGACCCACATTGTGAATTTCACTAGGTATGTTGTCGTTGTTGTATAGCTCGATGATTTAGATTGTATATATTTTTTGTAAACTGGCTAACCGAGGATATTCATCAAAAAAAAGTTGATCGAAATAACATCAAAAGACATGTTGTTTGCTACATAATCAAATTAGCTAGTATGTTTAAATTAATTGCACTCAATTGTTGTGAAAGACAAGTTTGGCATCTCCACTGACAACACGAGTCATAACCTTTGGCTTTTCCTATTACTGGATACAACAACATACCGAGTGTAATCTCATAAGTGGGGTCTAGGGAGGGCAGTCTGTACGCAGACCTTACCTCTACTAGATACAATAGATACTAATTTGATGTCTCATGGATAGGGCTGGCAATCACCCTGACCGGATGGATAACCGATCCATCCGACCTGATTATATGGACGAAAATCCGAGAAAACACGAATTTTAATCGGGTGACGGATCGGATCGAATCGGATTCAGGTGGACATACATCCAACCCACCACCCGACCCATCCATCCACCCGTTTATAAATTAATTATTTTTTTAATGTATATATGGTCTTTTAGTGGTGACTAAATGGACTCAAGTATTTATATCCATTTCCTTTTCAATTACCAAGTTTGGGCCCATAAATATTACATTATTTATTTATCCAAATCAAAATAGAAATAGACATAACAAGGCAACACATAGAGACTTTCTTCAGTTTCTTGGTTCTTCAGGTGGCTCCCGGCCAAGACCTCCCTCCCTGCCACCTAAGGTAAGTTTTTCATATACTTTGTGTTGATAAAAATAGTTAACAAATATATTAAGATCATTCAACTTGAAAAATTGTTATATTTCACGAAATCCCTTCTAGAACACCAAAACTCCAAAAGAGGGATTTTCAAGATTCACATATTTTGAGGTAATTTCAACTACTCGAACTAGTAATTTATGAGTATTTGAGAAGATTTTATCATTTGTTTCCAGTTATATTAATTGAAAGGTCGGATTATCAAACCCTAACTTACAACATGAATAGTGTTTTTTAAAATTGAAAAGATAGTGGATAGTGACCAAGGGGCTTTAGTGGTGAACTTCTATGACCCAAATGAACATAGTAATTCCATTGTTAGGGTGATTTGAGGTGATTGAACATGGTATCACCTAAATTGGACAAATTTGGTAACTTTGAGAATTAGGCTTAACTGTTAGACACTTTGTTGATTAATTTAGTATTATTGTGATACTTAGTTGATGAATATGAGTTCGTTTGTGTAGATGTAAATATTTTGGCACTGCGTTTTCGATTTTATCCATTTGGCCAATTATAATTTTATAATCAGTCATAACGAAGAGGCTTTCTAATTATTTTTTTAATGTTAATGTATGACATCGATGGACACGGGATATAGTAGTTTTGACTCCAAGTCTGTCTCATTCTCCCTTTCTCCGTTATCTCCTGAAATCTTAGTCCCATTGCCTTCTCGTCTAACTACTCATCCTTAACAAGGAGATGGAGAAGAAGAAATGGGATCGTCACCTCCACGTCAGTCCATGAGACTTAAATCAGAAATGTGGAATCACTTCGAGAAGACGTTAATCAATGGTTAACAAAAGGCTAGATGTTTGCTGGGCAATAGTAAGAATGGGACTTCTCATTTGAAAGAACATCTTGATCTCAGATGCACTAAAAACACATGAAGGTTGATATACATCAAAAATTGTTGTCGGTTAATCGTAGACAAGATTCTAGCATAAGGCTAGAAAACCATGTCTTTAGTCAAGAAAAATCAAGAAAGGAGTTGGCTCACATAGTTGTTCTCCATGAGTACCTATTGTCAATGGTAAAGCATATTGGGTTTAGGAGATTTGTTAATTGCTTGAATCCAAACATCAAGATAATAAGTCGTAACACTTTAAAAAGTGATATTATGAAGATGTTTGTGAGTGAGAAAGTAAATCTCAAGAAGTTGTTTGATGGTCATGTGAGAAGAGTAGCTATTACAACCGATGTGGACTGCTTCACCCCAAAAGAAAGGTTATATGGCCGTCACATGACATTTCATTGATGATCAATGGGTTTTGCGGAACAAAACTTTGAGGTACTTAAAATTTGAAGCTTCTTGTTATTTAGTATTTACTGATTAGTGGTTGTATATATGCTTGTTTAATTTTATGCATATTGTTTTCCATCAGATTGATATATATATTTTTCAAAATAGGTTTGTTTACGTTCCTTGTCCACACTGTCAATATGCTTGCTCAAGTTCTGGTGATACGTTGAATGTATACAATAGAGCTTAGAAAATATCTTGTGGTTTTTTATAATTGTACCACAAATGATGCCATGGTTGATCTTTTACAAGAAAAGTTTGATTCGGATAGTCTTTTGTGTTCTGGTCAATTTTTGCATTCGCGTTATAGTGCACATATATTACATTTGATTGTCCAGGATGGTTTGGAGGTGATTGGTTCTGAAATAGAAAGGATACGTGATTGTGTTGTTTTTTGGGGTTCAACACAAAAAGTACTTCAAAAGTTTGAGGATAAAGCTAGAGGTTCGAAAGTTGATTGTTCTAGAAAGCTGTCTCTTGATTGTAAAACAAGGTGGAACTCAACTTTTTTAATGCTTGAAAGTGCTCTACCATATAAGAATATTTTTGCTACTTGAAAACACAAAATCTGATATTTAAATTTGTGGTCCTACTCAACGTGATTGGGAGTTGGCTGAAATTATATGTGATAAATTGAAAAGATTTCACATAGTGACTGAGTTGTTCTCTGGCATAAAATATCCCACTGCCAACTTGTTCTTTCGTCAAGTATGTGAGATTAAATTAGCTTTGCGCTTGTGGAGAAATAGTAATGAGCAGGTAATTAGGGATATGGCTCAAAAAATAGTTGAATAGTTTGACAAGTATTGGTCTAATATCAATGGAATATTGTCGATTGCTGCAATTTTAGACCCTAGAAATAAGTTGGAATGTGTGGAGTTTTATTTTAATGAAATATTTGGTGATGAAGCTAATGTTGAGGTAGATAGGATAAAGAGTTTGTTGCATGAGTACCGTGAGAAATCCGAAAGAGAGGATGTTGTGTCTCCTACTTGTAGTCATACTGTACTTCTTAGGAAGCAACCTAGTGATTGCAATGCTTCTGATAATGGTGGAATTTATGATAAATGGAATTTGATGAAGACTAAGAAAAGAAAAGGAAATGTGCGGTGTGAGTAAGACCACTATCTATTACCGGAGAGTTGTGAGTTTGATGTCCTTAATTTTTGGAAGACTGACTTGAAGTATCCAACTTTGAGAAAAATTGCAAAAGATATATTAGCAATACCTGCATCAACAGTAGCTTCTGAGAGTGCTTTTAGTATGTGTGGTAGGGTGGTTAGTCCCCATCGTTCGAGCCTTCACGCCGATACAGTGAAGCACTTATGTGCATGCAAAATTGGATCCTTGGA
Source organism: Przewalskia tangutica (assembly GCA_029844215.1). Classification (NCBI taxonomy): domain Eukaryota; kingdom Viridiplantae; phylum Streptophyta; class Magnoliopsida; order Solanales; family Solanaceae; genus Przewalskia; species Przewalskia tangutica. Next base: position 45,431,921 of record CM056729.1, read on the forward strand.
GAGTATTCAGGTAATATATATTTTTTATTTACATTCACTTGAACCGTTTTTAAAAAAATTGATATGATGATAATTTATGAGTTCTGGTGGATTTGTTTTTAGAATTTTCTTTTGATAATGCACACACATGTGCAACTATTTTGGATGATGCCGATGTGGGAGGTGATGGAAGCTCTACAAGTAAAGTCATTGATGTTAACTCGGTAAACTAATCACATTTATTTCCTACGATAATGTTGCTTTAATAATGTTTTGTTTTTTATATGCTTTTATTTCATTAATGGCAAGATGGGGAGGACATGGATATATGATTTAGAAAATGAATGGATCTTCGAGGATGTGATATGAAGACGGAAGGCCTGATGGATTTTAATGTTTTAGTTTATTAAGATTGTCACTAATTAGAAACTAAATTATTAGTATTATTAGAAGTGGCATGTAATTCGTCCTTTAAACTTTAGTTATTTCAGATTATTATTGGCTTTTGGCTCCTTTCCATTTTTTTGGTTGCATGTTTGGAGCATAGACACGGCTTGTAAAACAGTATGATGATATTAATTTGATGTGCTTTTCATTTTACCAAGGATTTTAGGTGATTGACTGATTGTGCTATAATATTCATCCGCGAAGCACCCGATTCACCCGTGGATTATGGGTGGATCGAATGTGGATGAAAAAAATAGGGTGATGGATGGTTGGCGGGTGGAGGCGGATTGAGCTCCACCTTCCCCCCACCCCGATCAACCTCCGATGCATTGTTAGCCCTACTCATAGATAATAGACCCGAGGTACTTGAAGCTTTCTTTCTTTGGAATGACATGAGTATCAAGCCTCACCTCCACGCTTGTCTCATGGTCTCTCTCGTTATTGAACTTGCACTTCAAGTATTCTGTCTTGGTCCTACTCGGTCTCAACCCTTTAGACTCCAGAGTCTATCTCCAAACCTCCAGCTTAGCGTTCACTCCGCTGCGAGTCTCATCAATCAGGACTATGTCGTCTGCGAATAACATACACCATGGCACCTCCCCTTAGATTTGTCGTGTCAGTCCATCCATCACCAAGACAAATAAGAATGGGTTAAAAGTTGATCCCTGATGCATCCCCATCATCAATGGAAAGTGCTCCGGGTCTCCTCCTACTGTCCGTACCCTGATTTTGGCTCCATCGTACAAATACTTGATCGCCCTAATATATGTCACCGGTACATCTCTAACCTCCAAACATCTCCATAGAACCTCCCTATGGACTTTGTCGTATGCCTTCTCGAGGTCGATGAAAATCATATGTAAATCTCTCTTCCACTCCATGTACTACTCCACCAACCTCCTAATAAGATGAATGGCTTCTGTAGTCGAGCGCCCCGGCATGAATCCAAACTGGTTCTCGAAAATAGACATGTCTCTTATCACCCTCATCTCCCCGACCCTTTCCCAAACTTTCATAGTGTGACTTAACAACTTGATACCCCTATAATTGTTGCAACTCTGAATATCACCTTTGTTCGTGTACAAAGGAATCATTGTACTCCACCTCCATTCTTCGGGCATTCTCTTGGTCTTAAAATAACATTAGACAACTCAGTCAACCACTCCAAACCTGCCCTGCCTGCGTTCTTTCAAAATTCAACTGGAATCTCATCAGGTCTGATCGCTCATCCCCTGCGTATCTTTAACCTTCTCATCCTTAATGCTTCTACAATATCCAAAATCCCGGTACCTTCCGAATTGCTCCAGATCTCCCAGCACAATGTATTTATCTCCTTTTTCGTTCAAGAGTTTATAGAAGTAAGACTGTCACCTCCGTCTAATATAAGCGTCCTCCACCAGTACTTTGATGTCCTCATATTTGATGCACCTCACGTTATCCAAGTCAAGGGCCCTCATCTCCTTCGCCTTGTCTAGTCTGTACAACTTTTTATCCCCGTCTTTTTCCTCTAATTCCACATATAGGCATTCAAAAGACACAGTTTTCGCATTGTAACCGCTAGCTTTGCCTCCTTCCTCGCCATCTTATACAATTTCCTATTCGTTCACTTCTCCACCTCATCCTTGCTTTCTATCAATTTCACATACGCCGCTTTCTTTGCTTCCACCTTCTCTTGAACTATACTATTCCACCACCAGTCCCCTCGATGCCCATCATGGCTACCCCGCGAGACCCTTAACACCTCTCTAGCTACCTCCCGAATGCAGTTAGTTTCCTGTCCCACATACCGGTGGCATCCCCACTACTCCCCCAAGCCCCATTGGCCATCAACCTCTCCCCGTCTCATTTGCACTACCTGTTGACACCCAATTTTGACTCTCTCGTCCAGTCATGAACTATAAAATTACATTAAATTTTCCAAACAATTTTAACAATGTTATAATAATAAAATGCAACAATAAAACATTAATACACGCATAAATAAGCAATTTAATAATGGCACCGCATTTTACGTAGAATATTAAGCACTTTAGGTCTCGCGCCCGCATTTATCAATTTTAAGCCCTATTCTATTTCCATTAATTCTTAATAGTTTTAATAACAATAAATGCGCAAATAAATAAATAATTTAGCAATGACGTTGTGTCAAATAGCATAGTCGCATTTTTAATACGCAAAGCAATTTCATAATTATTGTAATAATTTAAATCCAAGCTAAAATTAATAAAGCACCTAAGGTCATATTAAGATAATTTAATTTTAACATAAATAATGATAAATAATGCACAATAAATAAGATTTTAAATAATAGTGTCGTATTTATAAAAGCATTAAGCAATCCTTAATATCATATTTGCATTCAGCATTTAAAGAATTTAATAATAATTTAAACCCCCCATTTATTTTCCATTAATTAATTAAAGCACCTAAAAACTAATACCTAATTAAATAAAATCTACCCAACCCACGTCGCCCAGCCCAACGGCCCACATCGCCCCAACCGAAGCCCACACCCGCAACCCAAATTCCCCCAGCCCCTTTATTTCGTCCCCAACAACCCTTAAAACAAAAACAAATAAAAGATCCCTAACCTAAAAAAAAAAACTAACAGTCGCCGCACCTTCACCCTCGCACCCCCATCGCCGCACCTTCCCTTGCCGAGATTCTCGCCTGAGAATCCGGCGACCTTTCCTTACCCATGCACACCCAGCCAGCGCACTGAAATCCTTACCTAAAGTTAGCACTAAATCGTTCCAAATATACACCCGAAAATCTTACACAAATCTCACCTAAAATCGCACTAAATCTCCTTCAAATCGACCTAAAATCAGAACTTGCCTTAATCAGATCTTACACCAAAAGACTACCTAAAACGAATACCTAAAATCTTAGCAGAATCAGTCCAAAATCAATTCAAATATTAACCATAAGAGTTGTCCAAAATCGGAACCCGAAAGGGAGGCTATATAAACCATTCAATATACACATGCAAAGGAGATGGGGCAGCATCGACCAATATCCAGAAAATAGATCAATCAGTAGCATTGAAGCCTCACTCTTCTTTATCGCATCGCAACAATCCTCCGAGTGGATCGACGACTTGATACGCTGCCTCGATTCGCTGCCCGGAGAAGGTAAATTTATCACTCTTTCCGTCTCAAATTTCGTTTGATATTATGCGTGAAATATATGTTTTGCGCAAATGCTTAAGCGTGTATTCAAGTGATATTGATGACTGTCCATGCCTTTTAAGTTAATCGTTAGGCCTGTTCAGGCTAATGTTGATTGCTATCAATATTCGCGACTGCAACTGTTAACATGTTTAGGCTAATACTGGCATTTGTGGTGTGTTTGCATACGTGATTGAGTAGATTGGCTGATGTTCGAGTCTAGAGCATTAAATGTTGAAGCATGCCAGTCGTAAATTAATGCTCATCTGAAATTATTAGGCTAATAGTTACGCTTAGTTAAAAGACGTGTTTGATGACTGTGTCTGCATTTGGTAATATCTAGTATATTTGATTGATCATGATCATTGTTAGATTTATTGAAATGGGTATTGATATGTCAAGTAACCTACTGTATTGGGTCAAAGCAACTTGAGCAGGGGAAGACCCCTAAGGTCATGTAATTCGCAAATGGTGTTTCATATGTTTGAATGCATTTCTTCGCTGTTTTATCGACCATTGTGTATGTTTAAGTCACTGAAATGCTTTTTATATATTATATAAGAACATGTTAAAACATATGTACCCTGTTTGAGAGTTGTTGGTTGTGTCAAAATGCTAGGAAGTTTGATATTATCCGCATAGACACATTTGTGTGATGTTGCTCATGTGTTGGTTTGGATAACTAGGCGGGTTGCTATCCTGTTGAAGTATTAACATTGACGTGCCTGATAAGTGACGTTGCAGTTTACATATTAAGTGCCCTGCCTGTTTGAGCAGTCTTGTAGTATTGGCGTTCTTATCTTAATGTCTGCATATGCTCATAAAACTGGTAATCTCATATGTTTTGTACGGTATCTATATTAGCATGAGGTCATCCACATGCGTATTTGATTGAAGGTCGAACCGCCCTACATGTTGGTTTTACAAAGCGGTCATCCATCTTCAGTTATAAAAAATGGTATGTGAACTTGATTTTGTTAGTGTCTTCTAAATACGTGCAAACTGAACCTTGCTTTCTAGTCCCAGAAATCATGAAGTAGTTTGGCCATGCCCGGTGTGTTGTTGGCTCTTCATGAACCAGCAACTTGCTTGTATGATCACGTTAAGTTCTACTGTAAAAAGAAACCTGAATGGATTAATGTGGTGCCTGGTAAACTTGATGTCTATTGGTTGGTACATGTTCGATTGGGCTTCCTATCAGTAAGACTAAATGTTGCCTTCCTTTGAATTTAGAGAATATTAAATGTGGGCTTTGCACAAGAATGGGTACATGTTTAATTCGAATTTACAGTAATGGGCCGGCATATTTGTTTCCTCTATTGCTGCATATTGTTTGCTTTACTGTTATCCATCTTTGGGCCGAGAAGTATGTATTGAGATCCCATTCCCCTGGGCCCAACAGTGCATGTTAAATTGTAGAATCAGTGGGGAATGGATCATGCGTATGTTCAACCTTACAAGATTATTTTGTCTACTGTTATCTTTGATAAAATTGGACAGATACTAATCTTTATCTTTCTTTTATTTTACATGAAATGCAATGCGTGGGAGTAAATGAAGAGTCTCGACACGAGACTCATCACACCCCTTATCAAATGAAGACCCGTATACATGTGTAGCGCGTCCGCAATCGCATCCTCTCTGCGTCAGAAATTTCAAGCCACAGGCGGAATGACATCGCCACTCCTTCGAGTCAACTTTATTTATTCTTTATTCTGCTCTATTTATTTGTTGTAAATTAATTATCTAACGCTACACTAATTAGTAGAATATTTAGGATAATTAAATCTTGAACCAATAGATTAGCAAGTAGTTGGATACTAGAAACCTCATTCTCCTTAAGGTAATTATTTTCGTCTCGCATTACTCAAATCATGCTAACCCCCTTAATAATGTCATTTTCATAATCTTGTAGGAAGCTAAGATTTAAAAGGAGAAACATTTTTTATGAAAGTATTATTAGCATTGACATAGCAAAAGATATTTAGATCCCAAGATCGTTAGGCTCCGTATGAAAAACCTCCGTATATTTTATTTTACAAGCATATATTCGCATTATTACTTCTATACTAAGCTAAGCACTACATATAAAAATAATTTCATATGGTCCCTAATTACTTTAGGAATATGTTTTCTTTTTAAATCAAAGCTAACTCTGTATACTTTAAATAAATCTTGCATTCTATAAAAATATGCTTCATACACGCATATATTTTTCACTCAAATACTTTTCAAAACATGCATTCTTTAGCAATAATAATTAATCTAGGTTTGACCGAACAATCGCAAGTTAGCGGATCTTAGAGGGTGCCTAATCCCTTCCCTCTAGATTAATAAAGAACCCTTAACCAGAATCTCACACTAGTTTTACAGACCATTAAGATGGAGTTAATGTTGACTTTAACCTAGTTGACATTTAGGTGTCCTAATTCACCCAAACTAATTAGGTGGCAACTCCGCGAACCCTTTTAGCACCCTTTAGCATTTAACACCCTTTTAGCATTTTATCTTATTGTCTAACATTTTATTTAAACAGGGTTCGCTAGAATAATGTCGCGGTCGGAAAAGGGCGTGACACTACCCATGGTCAAACTCCCCATTTGATTCGTAGCCTGTCATCCACAACCCTCTTCTTCTTCTCTATCTTGATCTCCAAATTCATCATCAAAAGCTTATGTCGGGTTGTAAGATACTCACTCGGAATAACCTTGCAGTCTTTACAAAGACCGTTGTCAACCCTCCTAAGAAGCAAAAAGTCTATCTGAGTCATAGCCACCGAGCTACAAAAAATCATCAAATGCTCCTCATTTTTCATGAACCTCGAATTGACTATCATCAACTCAAAAGCTTTAGTGAACTCCAAGAGTGAGACACCTCCTCCGTTCTTGTCCCCGAGGCCAAAGCCTCCATGCACGTCGTTATAACCCCTAGATATGACCTGATATGTTCATTGAAATCCCCTTCTATAAATAACTTCTCAGTGGATGGTATACCTCCCACCACCTCGTCTAAATCCTTCCAAAAGCGTCTCTTATCCTCCTCGTCCAAGCCCCCCTGCGGCGCGTAAACACTAATAATGTTCATAGTGATTCGTCCAACTACCAACTTAATCGCCATCATCCTGTCGTTAACCCTCCTAACCTCTACCACCTGATCCCTTAGCTCGCTGTCTACCAAAATGTCTACCTCATTCCTATACCTCGACCCGAGAACCATAACTTATACACGTCCACATCCTTAGGTCCTACCCATTTGATCTCCTGGACACAGGCTATATTAATCCTTCTCTTTTTAAGAATTTTAACTAGCTCTATGGACTTCCCCGTTAAAGTCCCAATGTTTCAAGACCCTATTCTCAGCCTAGCATCTTTCTTACCCCACTTACTCCTCCTAACCCTCGCCCCCGTCCTGGTGAAAGAAAAATTAGTTTTGAATTTTTTCAGTAGTAGTAATCAACCATTCAAGCCAACAAGTGCTGATATGGAGGCAAAAGTATGCAATATGTCCAGACTTCAAAATAGCTTTCTGTGCAAATATCCTAAATTCATATGGTTCCTCTTACTGAAGACAAGGACAGATTAAAGAAAACAACAAAGGACTGATGTCAAAGGCAGAAGCAGAGAGTGTATGATTATCTTACTCGCCAGCTTTATCAAAATAGAACTGTATGTCAACTTCACATCCCTCACAGAAAGAAAGGAAAGCCTGAATAGAGAATTTGCAAAAAAGAAGAAAAGAGGTTCAGCAAACATGCAAAGACCCCCAGGAAACAGAAGCACTATTTTACAGCATCAAAGTTGTGATTACATATCATCAATGAAATAAATAGAGCAAAAGGTCTCAGAATTGGAAAAGCTTTAATTGGATTAGAAAAGTTCATGTCAAAGACATGAAATATGAAGATACCTTCGATTCCTTCACTCCAAACGTCACATCCACAGGGTTTCCGATATGATTGTACTGCACAAACTCTTCAGTAGGATCTATCCACAACTGAGTGTGTAGCGATGAATCATTTTCTGCAAAGAAAGATTTACAGCTTAAAACCGCCTGTAAACAAGCAAGAGAAAAAAGAAAAGAAAAAGTGGCAGAACCAGATACCTTTTGTTGGGTCTATATAACTTCTGAGCTCAACAGCTTTCCCTCCAATTTCAGTTGCAGCATCAGGAGGTAAGCAAGTTGGATTGGTAGCAATGATCGTGATCTCCTGAAGAGTTGTTTGGAAATTGGACAATAATCTGTTCAGATCACGAGGCCTCACCACAAAGTTGCTTGGAAGCTTCCTCCTATCAAGGGATAGGTGTTGTATGTCAGGTTCAACGTTGCAAGTAATCCAATAAGCTTTCCTCATACCTGTAAAAGTGGCATGGTAAGGCGATGCTGCTAATACATCAACACAATCATCTAAGTTGTACGTATCATGTAATCTAAGAGATTAAGCAGGTCTTGCAGTGTTGAGAGAAATTGCTTATGATATGGAATATTTGATTGAGACTACGCCGCTCCTCTTGACGACTCTACTTCGTACCCTAGATATTCTCAGTTTCTCCCAAGCGGGAAATAAGGGAATATGGAATATTGGAATTCACTATACATGGACATCTCTAAATTCTCGTGATGTACTCAATGGTGCAAATGATTGCTTTATGATACAAAATTGTGAAAGCTCAACCCCAGAGACTGCTAATTTATGCTGAGGAAAGTTTAAAACAGAAAATGTTGAAAACTGTTACAAATAAGAACGTTAAGCATAACATTTCACGAGATTAAAATATGACAAATGTAAGCATTACACTCCAGGAAATTAAAATATGATAAACGCAAGCATAGCACTTCCAGGAGATTAAAAAAATAACAAACTACATGTCACAGTATTCCAATAATACTCCTTAATGATTAGGGGGGGAAATAGCATGTAGCCTACATTATTTTTAAGTTGTTTTGACTTCATACTTGGAAAACCAAGGTTAACTTAGGATGTGTTTCCTATTAGATATAGGAGATTTTATTGTAGAAAAAGCTAATCTATGTATACCTTTGAGATTTTCAGCTAAATTCCAATACTTAATTACATTTATCTTTTTATATTGTTCAATTAAGTCATATTTATCTATTATATTATACTTGACTTTTTCTTAATTATATCTAATTAATTGTTATTGTCACTTGCTTTAGTTTGAAATTATCTTTATCATTTAATTAGAGATAGTCCTCAGACCCCACGTTGTGGGATTTTACTGGGTATGTTGTTGTTGTTGTTATTATTTAATTAGAGATAGTCTTAATTATCTCTCCCTCACCTCTCCTATAAAGTTCTCTTCCTCATGTCTTCCCCTTACCTTTTTCCCCTATCTTTTTGGTACTACATTGATCTTAGTATAAGAGCAAATATTCTAATTCATTACATAGAACTCTCAGTACCCGTACTTGTAAAAGTAATCGTCACACTCTCCTCTAACAAATAACCTATCTTCAGCGTTCAACTGACACTTGTTTCACAACATTCATGCAACTATTGTAAGGATGTGATCTCAACAATCACTCAGTTATTTGAACTTTTGCAAGTTGAAGACAATGCTAAGGTTCTGCAAAACGGTATAAAAAGTAAGTATTTGACATCCTTGAAGCACTTGTCTTTCTGTGTAATACTTAGTTAATGTAAGGTGATCCAATAAAAAAAAATTCCACACACACACAGAACCTTCAAAACGGGAACCCTTCTCAGAAAGAACCCACAAAAAAAATATCATTCAGTGAAAGGATCAACAATCACATGATACTACATAAATTTATGAAAGTGAATTCTGTTCGAGTTATCCTAATATTTTATCTTACAGTGAGTCGAGCTTTTCCACCAAAAGAGCATGATGCAGCTTCTAAGAGATGAGATATTTTATACCAAACTCTAGATTTTTTAAAATATTTCATATTTATATTTTTCCAGATTATGATTAGATAAATAGATTTATCCCTTATTATTAGTAAGAATTTTAGTTTGATTCTACCATTGTCTTTTTGTTAGATATTGAGTCTCAGGTGTCTTAAGAGTTCTAATTTGTTCATGTTCCCTAATTTATAAATAGGACCCTGGTGTACATTGTGTTAATGAATGTAACAGCTTACAAACGCCTGGTGGTTGAACTCGAAAAGGAGTTCGTTGTGAAACTATTGTTAGACAAATCCTACATCGGAATGGTAGGAAAAGTTAAGGACCATAAAAGGCAACAATAACATACCCCGTGAAATTCCACAACGTGGGGTCTGGGGAGGGTAGAGTGTACGTAGACCGTACCCTACCAAGGTAGGGAGTCTATTTCCGAAAGACTCTCGGCTCAAGAGAAAGCATAAAAAGAGGTTAAATAAGGACAGAAAATTCAAAGTAGTATGGAAATGTAAATAACGAAAGCAACTAAGCCAAGATAAAATAGTATGAAAAGGGACAGTAGCTAGGGCTGCACAAAATTCGGTCCGGACCGACCCTGTTTAGACCGGACCGATAAATTCGGTACGGTCTTCGGTCCTAGTTTTCTGAAAATTCGGTCCTCGGTCCGGTACGGTTTTACCCTGTTGTGTAGCCAAAATTCTATCCAGACCGACCCTGTTCAGACCGGAACGAACCGGACCGATAAATTCGGTCGTCCTAGTTTTCTGAAAAATTCGTTCCTCGGTCCGGGTCGGTCCGGTCCGGTTTTATCCTTTTGTGCAGCCCTAAATCAGTAGCTACCACATATAAAATAGAATAATCAAAGTACAAGAAATACCAGATAGTAGAAAAATCAAAGCATAAAAAACTATAGAGCAATACTGCGACGACTAATATGAAAGGATAAACGAGACTACCTACTAGCCTTCTACCCTAATCTGGGTCCTCCATAACCTCATATCTAAGGTCATGTCTTCGATAAGTTGTAATTGTGTCATGTCATGTCTAATCACCTCCCCAATACTTCTTCGGTCTACCCCTACCTCTTCTGAAATCGTCCATAGCAAACCTCTCACACCTCCGCACTAGGGCATTTGTATCTCTCCTCTTCACATGCTCAAACCATCTCAGTCTCGCTTCCCGCATCTTGTCCTCCACCGAGGCCACTTTCACCTTATCCCAGATAGCCTCATTTCTAATCTTATCTCTCCTAGTGTACCCACACATCCATCGCAACATTCTCATCTACGCAACTTTCATCTTTTGAACATGAGAGATCTTAACTGGTCAACACTCCGCCCCATACAACATAGTCGGTCTAACCACCACTTTGTAGAATTTGCCCTTAAGTTTTGGTAGCACCTTCTTATCACGTAGCACTCTGGAAGCGAGCCTCCATTTCATTCACTCTGCACCAATACGATTTGTGACATCATCGTCAATCTCCCCGTTGCGTTGTATAATAGACCCAAGATACTTGAAACTACTTTTCTTCTGATGGCCTGGGCACCAAGCCTCACTTCCACGTCAGACTCATGTGATGCGACACTGAACTTGCACTCCAAGTATTATGTCTTGGTCTTACTCAACTTGAACCCTTTAGACTCTAGAGTTTGTCTCCAACCCTCGAGCTTAGTGTTAACTCCGCTGCGAGTCTCGTCGAACAGGACTATGTCATCCACGAAAAACATCACCAAAGCAAATAAAAATGGGCTAAGAACTGATCCTTGATGCAACCCCATCACAACTGGAAAGTGCTCTGTGTCTCCTCATACTGTCCTTACCCTGACCCTCCTAACCTCTACCACCTGATTCCTTAGCTCACTATCTACTAAAATGCCTGCCCTATTCATACTTCGACCTACCAGAGAACCATAGCTTATATCCTTCCACTTCCTTAGCTTTAGGACCTACCCATTTGATCTCTTGGACACACGTTATATTAATCCTCCTCTTCTTAAAAATCTTAATTAGTTCTATGGACTTGCCTATTAACGTCCCAATGTTCTAAGACCCTACTCTCAACCTAGAAGCTCTTTTAACCCACTTACCCCTCCTAACCCTCGCCCTCATCCCTGATCGAGAACATGACCCTAGTTTATCATCAGTTACCAAAGCCACTAAAGCAAATATAAACTAATAAACTAATCAAAGGTTTACCCTAAAACGGGAAGGAACCTAAGTGAAAGCACAAGTTATCAAGAATCTAGAGGCAAGTAAAATCACTACGCCAAGAATGATATAACTAAATACAAGAAAAATAAATGCAAGAACATGAAGTCAAGAATGGATACGGGTAACTGGAGGTACCAACTCCAATTGAATCAAACATGTTCGCCTTCGAAAATCAATGTTCAACGCCGGAAGTTACTGTTCACTGTCGAAAGTTATTGTTCACCACCGGAAGTTGCCGAAAAACTTGAGTATATGCAGATACTTGAACGAAAAGAAGAAGAAAAGGGAAAAGAGGGAAAGGTATGGCCGAAAATGTACTAACCAGACCAATTTGGCGGGAAAAACTTACCGGAAAACCTCGTCGGCGTCTGACCAGCGTACCAGGTTAGAGCCGCTCACCGTCAGCGAAAGAGGTGAGGGCGGCGAGACCAAGAGGAGATGGTGGTGAGAGAAATAATGGGAGTTCTCACCTGGGGAAACCGTCGAAGAAGAGGGGGGGTCGTATTCTTACTGTTGGAAGGAGAGAGAGTCAAGAGAAAGAGTCCCGATCTCAATAGGAAACATGCAAGTAAATCGGGACCATAAAAGGCGAATTCAGGAATTCAACTGTTGCGGCACCTTTGGGTTAAAAACCAAGGGAGTAGATATCCGAATTAGTCGAGGTGGCGCAAACTGGCCCGAACACCATGTTTATCAAAAAAAACAAGGGGGCAAAACTGTGAGCCTCACAAGTTAGGCTAGAGCAAACAATACTTTACCAGTTGAACCGGTTACAAGTGGTACCAGAGACGGTACCTTACAACAACCTACGAACCTCTGGTGGTTGCATTTGAAAGGAGGTTCCTTGTGATACTTGCATTAGGAAAAAACCAAATCAGAATGGGAGAGAAAAGTTATGGGACATAGAGACGTGAGCTCAGGAATTTAATTATTGAGGCGCCTTTTAAGTTAAAGCCTACAGGACAAAAATCATAAGGCCCAAAAGGTTGGGTTAGAGTGGACAAAACCTTGGCAGTTGGACCTGAGCCATTGAGTTGCCTAGGAGAACTGGTGGTTGATCTCGGATGCCTATTCGATGTAAAAGTTGCCCTAGGCAAATCCCCATTTGAATGGGAGGGGAAAGTTAGGGTCCTTAAAAGGAGAGCTAGTGATTTCAACTGTTGAAGTGCCTTTTGGATTAAAGCCAAAAGGGACAAATTGTGAGGCTCCAAACGTTGTTGCCTGAGTCGTTGCACTCTCCCTCTTAACTTTCTTTTTGTGTTTCTCCCCATTCTAACGTTTTCCATTACCTTTCTTCCTACTCCTTTTTGGTACTACATCACCCTGTGACCAAATGTGAAGGCAATGCATAGGAAGACACAATGTGACCATTTATCATAGCAAAATTCACCAAACCTTCGACACTATAGCTGTGTGAGTCTCTACATGGTCCATCCATCAAACTAAAGACACTCTGCCCTAATCTATAGCTCCCAACCTAAGAATACATTTTCCATCTATTTTTGGGAAATCCTGAAAAAAAAGGTGAACAAAATAAAGACAAATACTGTAGAAAAAGTCTTACCATTATGACAGTTCAGTGTCCACTGCACCTTTGATGCATCAGGATTAGGCAATGACACACTCAAATGATCTATACTGGCAATTGGTGTTCTTAATACAGAACAAATAGCCTATAAAATAAAGGTAAGTATAAATTTGGAGCTGGAAAATCAAAGCAGTTTAGACTACACAGCATTGCATTGCTAAAAGTATATACCTTCAAGAGCACACTACATTGCACCTGTGGACCAAAAACAGCGAAGTCATCAAAAAAATCAGGTTTAAATGTAATTGATTGATACGCCGACCTTGAGGAATTGAGAGTGTGAAATGTGAGCTGCCAAAAAAAAAAAGAGGAAGGAATTAACTGATAACTAAAATTTCACACTAATCTTGATGGTTTCCAGCTTAACAAGATGGCACCAATTTGTGTCTTGTCAAATGTTGTTAAATTGTTTCCTCTTATTAAGATTTCCCATGGTTAAGGGACCTTGTTATTTCAGTCAATGATGCAATTTACTGTAAACTAATAAATATCTTAAGTTTCAAGGTGTTAGCTCAATATATAGAACACATTCCTAGGTAAAAAGGGGGAGAATTTTTGCTGCCTTCCGAGGGTATATCAGAAACAGTCTCTCTATTCCATAAAGGTAGAGATAAGGTCGGCGTATATCCTACCCTCCCATACCCCACTTTGTGGGATTACACTGGGTATGTTGTTGTTGTTGTAATTTTTGCTGCCTTATAGGACCATCGTACTGTAATACACAGAAAAATGCCAAAATAATAATCGTCCCCAGTCTTGGAGGTGGGAAAAAACTTATCTGCACCTGGTAGTTATGCCAAAACTAGCAATTTAACTATAAGTCACAAATCAAAAAGTGAGAAATACATATCAGTTAATTGATAAAGTTTACAGACATTCATTTGCTTAATAAATACCATGTGGGGATAAGTTCTTCCCTTCGGGAATAGGAGTGATGAAGGTATCATTTTCATACGACTTTAAATTGAGTATCAGACCCTTGTGGTCCGGCCAATGTTCTAAAAAACGCTAGGCGGGACCAGGGCGGGGAGTGGGCGCCTAGCGCCTAGGCGGGGGCCTAGGCGGGTATATTCCTAGGCGGGGGCCAAGGCGGGATTCCTAGGCGGGACGGTCTGGGGGCGCCTAGGCGGCCTCCCAGGCCGTTTTTTAGAACACTGGGTCCGGCCCTTCCCGGATCCGCGCATAGCGCGAGCTTAGTGCACCGAGCTGCCCTTTTTAAAATTTAGTATCAGTTACCCTTCCTTCCCTTTCCTGCTAGGATTGGAAATCTTATATCTTACATATCCATACGATCAGAGTCCTTGGGTTTCCGAAATAGTATAAAAAGAAGTGCTTCGAATCATTGATATTTGACCCAGACCTGTTCTACGGGGCATAATCTAAAGCTTCTATAGAGAATCATACAACCTCGTTACTGACAAAACCCTAATTACTATAAGAGCACGAAATTGATTCCTCCAAATCAATCAACTGTAGAACACTGAGGAACTTTAGTTCAGGAAAAATTATATAATTAGTTGATCTCTTCAAAAATAAATAAATAAATTATAAATGAAGGAAAGTAGTGTTGAAATGGAAAAGAAAGAGAACCTGGGTAGAAGAGGCTTGAATGGCGAGCTCATTGCCAATGCGTGCAAGGCACGTGATGGATCGGGCGAATGTCTTCAGTGCATTTCCACTCAGTGTAAACTCCATTTCTTTCTACTACGAACTGCAAATTTCTAGCTGGCGGGAAGAGGAGAAAATCATTAATATATTATAGGGGTAGCCGGTAGGATTGTTTTGGTCCTAAATCCTAAAATTAATTATTCTTTGTTCAAGCTAACGAGTTCCTCCTAAAAGAAATAATATATCGATTTTTTCATTAATGAATAAGTATATATATAATTTAGGGAAAAGGGTCATATTTGCCCTCCAACTTTGAGAAAATGGGCATATTTGCCCTCCGTCAAAGTTGGGGGACAAATATACCCCTTCTGTTAATAAACTTTCACCATTTGCCCATATTTGTATAACGCCGCGACTTTGCAGGTGGCGTCCACGTGGGCGCGTATGCGCCACATCGGATTACAGGCCGGACGAATCTAATTAAACCCAATGATTTACGCAACACGTGCCCTTTCTTCTTCCCCATTTTGAAACGCTAAAATCGTGACTTCATCTTCCCCAAAACATCTAAATCGATTTCCTTCATCTTCCTCAAAACACTTCCATCGATTCCATGCCCTAAAGCACATTCAAACCGCGACGTGGATTCCCCAACATAATTTCGTCAATTCGAATTGACAAGGTACGAAATTTTAGCAAATTCCAATGTACTAATCACTTTCAAGAAGGTTAGAAATTTCTTAATTTATGTCTTACTTGAATTGGTATATGCTTCTAAGTTACCATCGGAACTGAAAATTCCAATCTTCTTCTTATTCTACTTCGAAAGTTTATAAATTTTTATTGTCGATAGTGTTTGTTTAAGTTTATTAGTTAATACAATTGTGTCGTCGACATATAAATGTCTAATCGACACTTGAATTTCTGCAAATTTTTGTTGTTTATAGTTTATGTGTTAATCGATACAATCGACACTTGAATTTCTAATCGACACTTGAATGTCTAGTCGACTGGTTTGTTTTTTACTGATGTGCTAACATAGTTACTTTTGTTCTTCTCTTTATATGTGCATTATGTTTTATTTATCTGTTCTCAATAGCCCAAAAGCTGGACCTAGCGGAGTGGAAATGTCTAGTCGACTGGTTTGTTTTGAAGCGAATGTTGTATTTTTTTTGCAGATCATTGTCATGGAAAGACTTGTAGAATGTGAATTAAATGTTGATGTCGCAGCTGAATGTGAATTAGATGTTGATGATTTTGATGCGACTAACATTGCACAACATTCTGAGTCATATTGTATTGATGTTGGTAGACGACTGTGGCGATGCTAACGAATCATTAAACTCTTCTGGTAATGAGTCTAGTGATGATGATTTTGATGTTGAAGAATTAGAGCTTATTAGACTTCAGAATAAAAGAGAGATTACACAAAAGTTAGAGCATTTCAAAACTATATATCCTAGAATGTCTTTCAAAGATATCATTGAGGCTAGAATGTTTATGAAGCTTTATGCCTTGTCGCAAAATAAAGGGTTGGTATTGTTGAAAAGTGACAAATCTAGGGTTAGGTACAAGTGTGTTGAGGATGTCCTTTTAAATGTTCCATTAGTAAATGCGAAGCAGGATCGGGGTTTCGGTTAAAACATTGGTTAATGAACACAATTGCCACAAAGATTTGAATGCAAAAGAGTAGATTGTGACACAATAGCTCATTATTTCCAAAACAAGCTACAAAATGATCCAAAGTGAAGGTCAAAGAGATGAGGTAGAACGAAAGTCGTCTTTAATGTCAATGTTAGTCTTCATACGTGTAAGAGGGCCTAGAGAATAATTTTGGGATAACTTAGTGGTAGTTACAAAGATGAGTATAATAATTTAGAGAGTTATGCTAATGAATTGAGAAATAGCAACCGTGAAAGTGATTATGTTGTAATCAACATATCTAGGATGCACTTGAAGCGAGTCTGAAAGTTCCTAAGAATGTATATATGTTTTAATGCAATGAAGAATGGATTTAGTGGTGGGTTAAGACCTTTCATAGGATTGGATGACACATTCTTGAAAGGAAAGGCTAAAGGCAGCGTTGGTATTTGTTGGTCAAGATTCAATGAACCATATTTATCCACTAGCCTGGGCAGTAGTCTCTAAAGAGAACAAGGTCACTTGGAATTGGTTTTTAGGACTACTAAAGAATTCACTAAACCTGCAGCAAGGCGAGGATCACCATCGTATACGATATGCAAAAGGTAAAATATTTACGATTTAAGTACCATGGCTAAAATTGAAATTAAAAATTGATTTATATATGCAGGTTTAATTGATGCAATCGGACAAAGTTACACGAAGCTAAGTATAGGTTTGTGCTAAACATATAGAGCACAATTGGTTGAAAAGATGGGGTGGTTCTGAAGCATTGAAGAAGAAGATGTGGCATTGTGCATGGAGCTCGTATCATGAAGAGTTTGTTGACCATTTGAAGGTTATAGGTGAGATGGATCAGTCAGCTGCTGAGAATTTATTGACATACCAGTTGTGACTTGGGTTAGAGCCTACTTCGACACAACTTGCAAGAATCAAAATGTGGATAACAATATCACAGAGTCGTTAAACAAGTGGATTACGGAGGCGAGCACAAGCCAATTATCAAGATGCTTGAAGATATTAGATTAAAGGTAACACTTGACCCTTTCAATTAAGTTTTAAGCCACGGAATTAACACCTTAACATTGTGTAGGTAATGGCCATGTTGGTAGCGAATGAAAGTCAAGAGGCATAAATGGGCTACGAATACGATCTCTGACATTAGAGATTTACAAGGACTTTGTGGTTATTGCTGAAAATTGTGAGGTTCATTTTAGTGGTGATGATGGGTTTGAAGTGTCTGAGGGAACCGATACACATATTGTCGATCTAATGGCAAAGAAATGTAGTTGTAGGACATGGGAACTTAGTGGTATCCCATGTCCTCATGCTATAAGAGCATACTGGCGTAGGCGAGGATCCTATTGCAGGGAGCCATTCCCATATTTTAATAAGTCAACCTACTTGTCAATCTATTCACACAAACTTGACCGGTTAGAGGTCTAAATTGCGGAAATATGAAAAGAGTCATGATATGGAACCACGTAAATGTGTAAGATGGTCGACCCAAAGTTAAGAGAGGAAGAGTGAGAACGAAAACTTGAAAAGACAAGGTGAATGGTCCGCCGAGAAAGGAAAACCTATGACATGTTCTACATGCCATCACAGTGGACACAATGCAAGGGGATGTGATAAGGTAACACTCTACACATCTCAGTCAGCTGCTGGTGTCTCATTTTTTAAATTTTTTTTGCTGCTAGTGTGTTCTGTTTTTTACCTGCTGGTGCTGTTCTGTTTTTTAAACTTTTTTTGCTGCTAGTGTGTTCTTTTTTTTACCTGCTTTCTTTGTACATTTTTACATCTTTCTCGCTTTGTTACATTTTTACTGCTGCTAGTGATCTTTTTCTTCTTTGTTTCTTTGCTGTTTTTTACTGTTGATCTTTGTTCTAGTATTTTTACTCTTTGTTTCTTTCTTTTTTTACACAGTTACGATCTTTTTCTTCTGTTTTTACTGCTTCTTTGTTATGACATGTTCCACATGTTTCTTCTTCTTCTTTGTGGTGTTTAGATTTTACTGCGATCTTTGTCTCGTTTAGCTCTTCGACCGCTTTAAATTGTTCATGTTGCTGTCCTGTTTTAAACAGCAGGCTAGTAAAGGGAAACAACTTGCAAGGAATAAAAGCAGCAACAGCAACACATATTTACTCCCGGCAGCAGAACGAGAACCAGAAGAAAGTTTTGTAGCATCAGAACCAGAAGAACATCTAACTCAATGCAGCAGCACCACCGCTATGATAGAAGCAGAACCATCATTAAGGCCAAAGTCATTTTCGGAGGCAAATACTAGAATACTTGATAGGATGAAACAAAGATTAGCTACACCAACAAGAAAAATATCCATCGTTGGTGATTCTACTTCATTGAGTGAGCCAACCAACTTGCCTTATCAACCACGAAATAAGGCTCTTGTTATAAGAGACAAATTGAAGACATGGAAGAGAAATATGCAGTTCTAATTTATATAGCTTAGAGGTTGCTGCACTTTTGTTGTTCGAATTGAAGACAGGATAGCAATATCAAGCCACATTCCTAAGACTTCACATCCAGAGACTATAAGGGATTATAGACGCATTTCTTGTTGTTCAATAATGTATAAGATCTAAAGTGATTTCAGGCAGAATCAAAAGAGTCATGGATGTATTCGAACTGTTAGTCATGGATGTATTCGAACTGTTAGCTATACAATCCCCATATATATTTGTCCTACTTATGGAATATTTGCATATATGTCTGATTGGACTGAAGTATAAACCTGATTTTAATTTCCACCCAAAGTGTGAGAAGTTTGGTATTATAAACTTGTGTTTTTGCTGATGACCTGCTCCTCTTTGCCAGGGGAGATGTTAGATTGCATTTTCTAGACTGAGTACAAACCACAACCATTTTACAAAGTACATCTTTTACCGCAGCCAATGGTGAAAAAATGAGAATGAATCTTCAATAACATTTAACTGCCATTAAACTTCAATACACAACTACAAATATTAATTCCTAAACATAAAATTAAAAGTTCTTACGCAACTACAAATATTAATTCCTAAACATAAAATTAAAAGTTCTTACGCAACTACAAATACATAATCATTTCATAATCGATGCCGCAACAAATCCAACAAATAACGCCCATGAAATCATCATAAACACGCGGATCTTCAAAACTTTGTTCATTTCAGCTTGATTTATACTCTTCAACGCAACGATTTCTGCTTTCAACATATCTCTTTCACTCTTCAAATCTGCTATTACATTCTTAAACACATCCAATGACGACATTAGTTCGCCAGAGAAACTTTCAATATGTTCCCATCCTCCCATTGTCAATATCCACAAGAACTTCTCTATAAGCAAAAAATGAAGAAGAAAAAAACAAAATCAAACAAACAAAAAATGTCGTCAAAGTATTAGATTGAAATTACTTACCTTAGGTTTGGGGCATTTGAAGAATTTCCTTCCGGGATTTGAAGTAGTCCTCGAAATAAATTGATTCGCAGTCATACCACAATGACACCTCCTTTGTGAAGAACAACTAACTTGAGACATTTCTTACTTGCTGAACATAAACACAATTGTATTAACTAATAAACTTAAACAAACACTATCGACTATAACTTAATCGAAACAAAGACTGTCAAAACTCATCGACGAACCAAATTTACACTTTCGAAGTAGAATAAGAAGCATACAACATTAACTTCAAACAATAAAAATTTCTAACCTTCAAGTATGCACTTAACAGTTACCCGACAATTTCGAAACTTTCAACTTCCCTGTTCATTTTTTTATGAAGTAAGTGAATTATCACTAAAAAGCCTCCAGTGGATGTACATATCACAAAAGGAGAGAATTGTCAGTCCAGAACACAACTTCCCTGTTCTTCTAATGACTTCAACTTACTTTGTACTTATTAACTTGTCCAAACGTACCATTAGATGCAAAATACACATTAAGTCCAATAACAATGTCTGCCATATTAGTCAAGTTTAAACTTGAGAACGCAAGCCTAATTCAGAAGACTTGTAAAGAGCAGCATAAACTTCACGACCACTATGAGGTCTCAAGACACTATGTATTGGGACTTCTTCAACCTAAGCTAAAGTGACACGGCTTCACAAGTTTCCGCTTCTTTCTATTAAAATAAATTAATCTTATGCACTGCACCATTACTCTTATTCAATTCTTTTCTAAGTTAGTGATGTAATTTCTTTCCATGATTACTGTGAAACCAACATTAAGTTCTTTTGCGGACAGTATTTTGGCACATGATATCTCAACAAAATTATTCTCCTGCTCATCGTAGCTCATCGTTATCTGAGCAATCAAAAGATCCACAAAGTGAAGGAAATAATTTAGAGATGTGTTGAGAAAAGTGTATCGAAACAACACACTCACACTTCAAACAATCATAATTTCCACTCATTAGTCCAAACTTTGGGCTATTGAGAACAGATAAATAAAACATAATGCACATATAAAGAGAAGAACAAAAGTAACTATGTTAGCACATCAGTAAAAAACAAACCAGTCGACTAGACATTCAAGTGTCGATTAGAAATTCAAGTGTCGATTGTATCGATTAACACATAAACTACAAACAACAAAAATTTGCAGAAATTCAAGTGTCGATTAGACATTTATATGTCGACGACACAATTGTATTAACTAATAAACTTAAACAAACACTATCGACAATAAAAATTTCTAAACTTTCGAAGTAGAATAAGAAGAAGATTGGAATTTTCAGTTCCGATGGTAACTTAGAAGCATATACCAATTCGAGTAAGACATAAATTAAGAAATTTCTAACCTTCTTGAAAGTGATTAGTACATTGGAATTTGCTAAAATTTCGTACCTTGTCAATTCGAATTGATGAAATTATGTTGGGGAATCCACGTCGCGGTTTGAATGTGCTTTAGGGCATGGAATCGATGGAAGTGTTTTGAGGAAGATGAAGGAAATCGATTTAGATGTTTTGGGGAAGATGAAGTCGCTGATTTTAGCGTTTCTGAAATGGTGAAGAAGAAAGGGCCTGTGTTGCAGAAATCGCTGGGTTTAATTAGATTCGGGTCCGGGTCGAGTTACGGGTCGGGTAATCCATGTGGCGCACAGATGGCGTCCACGTGGATGCCACCTGTGCAAAGCTGTTAAGGTTATACAAATATGGGCAAATGGTGAAAGTTTATTAACAGAAGGGGTATATTTGTCCCCCAACTTTGACGGAGGGCAAATATGCCCCTTTTCTCAAAGTTGGAGGGCAAATATGCCTCTTTTCCCAATAATTTATAATATACATAATATGGAAATCATATTTCTACTCTACTCCCAAAATCCTATTCTATTTATACAAGAATACTATAATTATGGTAAGTGTACAATGTTAATTAAATACAAATACAACACCAAATATAGAGCCTAAAACCGTGATATACACGGCTATGTATATCGTGTATATCACGATCCAAATATGGTAAAAACTTTTTGTGTTTCCGTGATATACACGGTATACACAAGACATTGTATACTGTGTATATCACAGTATACTTTCACACCCTGCAGTCATAGCGGGCGATCGTCGTACGTTGAGACTGTCCCTAAAATCTTCAAATAGAATCGAGTGAAGACCTTTAGTAAAGATGTCTGCAATTTGGCACCTAGAAGAGACATGTAAGACGCGTAATTGTCCACGAGCTATCTTTTTGCGAATAAAGTGGATATCTATCTCGATGTGTTTAGTGCGCTTATGTTGACCCGAATTACTAGAAAGATAGACTGCACTAATATTATCACAATATATCAAGGTAGCTTTCTGAATGGGACAATGAAGTTCTAAGAGAAGATTACGTAACCAACATGATTCATATACCACATTGGATACCCCTTGATACTCGGCCTCTACACCGGAGTGTGATAATGTAGATTGTCGTTTTGCAGACCATGAGACCAAGTTATCATCAAGAAAAATACAATAACCAGACGCTCCACGTCTGGTATCTGGACAACCACCACAATCAACATTTGTATACGAGACAAGTGTAGAAACCGACGATGAATATAAATGTAAGTCATAGTCAAGTGTTCCCTGGATGTAGCGTATAATGCGTTTGAGCGCATTCATGTGCTCAACCCTAGGATCATGCAAAAACAAACACACATGTTGTACGGCTATGTAATATCCGATCTCGTGAAACTAAGATATTAAAGAGCCCCTGCAAGACTGCGATAGTGGGTGGTATCCTCATAAAGTGAGCCAGTCGCAACACCCAGCTTGGGTTTAGTGTCAATTGGAGTGGAAGTAGACTTACATGAGGACATATCAGCTCACTCAATTATATCAGCCGCATACTTCCTCTGTGATAAGAATAACCCACATGTATGACGAGTGACAGCAATCCCCAAGAAATAACTCAAGACTCTCAAGTCTTTCATAGAAAACTCATAATTGAGAAGTTTCATAATATACTTGCGTAAATCATCCGAATAAGCAGTCAAGATAATATCATCCACATATAATAGAATATATTCCAGGGAAGTGCCACGACGATATATGAACAAAGAATTATCAGACCTGCTGTGAGAAAACCCAATAGTAGATACATAGTCTACAAATATCTTATACCAAGCCCGTGGGGCCTGCTTAAGTCCATACAAGGACTTCTTCAATAAACAGACATGATTAGAATATTGAGAGTCTCTAAAACCTAAGGGTTTGTGCATGTAAATTATCTTCTTAAGCTCACCATTTAAGAAGCATTCTTCGCATCTAGCTGATGAATGAGCTATGATTTTGAGAGAGCTAAACTGAGAATAGTGTGAATGGTAGCCGGTTTAACAACCGGACTGAACGTCTCTCCACAGTCCATACCAACCTGTTGAGTTTTACTATCACCTACAAAACGAGTCTTATGCCTCGCAAAAGAACCGTCAGAATTATCTTTATGTGTAAAAATCCACATAGACCGAATACCAGAAAGACGGGGCACCAACTCTCACATCTTATTTTCAATAAGAGCATTATATTCGTCGTTCATAGTCAATTTCCAATTCGAGTCATTAATGTAGACACTGGGTTACAGGGTAGTGGAAATTTAATAACATTAGAATTTAGATTAAAATATCTTTTTGGTTTAAAAATACCTCTTTGACTACGAGTAACATTCCCGTGACTCGAGGTAGAAATGGATGAATTTTGGGGCAAATTTGGATCAGTGACGGACGGGCCAGCAGGCCCACAAGGGAAATAGGAATTGAAGAGGGACAAACCTAGGAGTGGTCGGGGACGGGTGACTAGACAGACGACTCACTGGACATACCTGGACAAGAAGCGGGAGTGGGTTGGGTAGGTTGTCGTGGGCATGTTGTCGTTTCGTGGATATGGGATTGGCCCATTAAGTCATGCATAATGTATGGTGAGACGTCGTCATCTAAAAAATTATACGAACCAGGCACGGGACTACCGACTTTTGTAAATGGAAATTGGGTTTCATCAAAAATAACATGGTGACTAATGATGATTTTATTAGACGATAAATCAAAACATTTGTAACCACGATGATTAGAGGGATAACCCAAAAACACACAAGCGGTAGAACGGGCTTGAAGTTTGTTAATTGTAGTCGACGGAAAAAGTGGATAGCATAAACACCCAAAGACGAGAATACGAAGGATCCTTATTATAGAGAATGTTAAGGGGAGATTTATGTTATACCCCGTGGTTAGGGCCGGGACCTCGGTCAGGGGTCTCAGCGCCGCGGAGAGGCAGCGGTGCAGCGGGTAATTGAGCGCGGCAGTCGGCGGCGCGGAAAACTGGTCGCTGAAGTGTCGTAGCCATGCCGGGAAGCGCCGCGGCCGGAAGATCCGAGGGTTCGCGAGGAATGCGGCGCCGAAGCGGCGCGGCGCGAAATCAGCGGAAAAACTTAGGAAAAGTCGATTTTTATTTTGAAAGGGCACGAGTGGGACAAGTGTCCCCCATCCGATTTTTACATGCGATATATTGACCAAGTCTTAAAGACTTGGTCATTTGTCATCTCTCTCTTTGAAAAACCTCTTCCTTCTCTCTAAATATTTCAAGCTCCTCCTTCTCTAAAAATCCAAGAGGATTCTAGCCTTAAGAAAAATCAAAAATTAAAAGACAAGAAGGAAGCTTGTGGCTAGCTTGTGAAGGTGGTGGTGGTGGTATTCTTGGTAGAAAGGCTAGCAAATTGTTGGATAAAATTTGGCTAAAGCTCTAAGGTAATGATTCTTCCTCTATTATTAGTTTATAGAGTTGCATGTTAAGAAGAAGATACTTATGGTGGTAAATAATGCTCTTAGAGTCATTGCATGCTAGAAATGTGGGTTGAATATGAAGGATTTGGCTAAAGAAATATTATGAGCATGTTGGAGCCTAAAAACCACCTTAGAATTGTTAAGTGTACTATTATAACTTATGGGGCAAAATTTTACACACCCAAGATTAGGTGTGTAATCCCCTTTGTGTTGGTTTGGTTGTTGGGCCTTAATAAGGCGTTTGAATGTTGAAAAATCGGCCTTTGAAAAGGTGGCAAAGTGAGTAGAAACAAAGGAAATACTGCCCAATTTTCCTTAGGAATTGATAACTTGAATTTGGAATTTCTACATTGAAATTAGAGGTTAATAAACACACTATGGTTATTATAGGTTGACATATTACTTGCGGTAGTTGGACTTAGCAAGTGGATTGACCAAGGAGGTATGTAGAGCTTTCCTATCTCTTGAGCATGAATAGTTGTATCTATGTAGTACGGTATACGTACAAGATTTGATAATCTACACTTGTTCTAAAGTATATGATACTTGTTTCATTTCAAAGTATAAGTCCTTTGGTTTGAGGGAAAATGTTTTGACAAAGGGATAACACTAATATAATGACTTTATGGGGAGTTGGTTATATTAGTTTACTTGAAAGGTTCACAAAGAAAGGTTTACTCTAATTAAAACAAGTACGGGTAAAGGATTTGAAACTAAGAAAGGTGAATTGATTTTTTTGGCATTGGTTGCCTAAGGTTTTAAAGGAAATGGAGTCACTTGAGTTAGAAGCCTATTATATTTCTAAAAAGGAAATGTGACTTGTCTTGAAAAGAAATCGTAACTTGATACTATGGTGATTAGTATCTTGGAATCTTTGTACAAAAAGGAATTTTTCTTAAAAAGCTAGAAGTACATGGTACTTGGGTTGAATTCCCGGATTTTCTATTAAAAGACATGTTAGTGCCTTAGGATACTAAAATGAGAGGATATATTAATAATGTTAATAAGAAGTTAGGGGATTTCTTAACTTGCTTATGTTATGATAAGCCGGTAGTGCTTATGTATGATATGATAGGCCGGTAGCGCTTATGTTGTGATATGATAGGCCGGTAGTGCTTATGTATGATACGATAGGCCGGTAGTGCTTATGTTATGTATGATAGCCGGATGAGCTATGTTATATATTTGTATTATTACTGGTAAACCCGTGTTATTATCTATGCCATGGATTTGCTACCCATGACGCGAGTGCGGCTTGCACTCATGCGGATCGGACCACGTGATCCATGCGGGTGAAATAGTCCACGCGAGTACGGCGATGGTACTCATGCGGGTCCACAGGATCCACGCGGTGAAATAGTCCCATGCGGGTGAAATAGTCCCACGAGGCGGATGACCTCATGCGGGTCCACAGGACCCGTGCGGGTGAAATAGTCCCGGAGTAGGGATCGCTAACATACTACGCGCGAGGTACCTGTTTTGGTCGTGAGCCTCCTATTTTTATGATATAAGTTTTATACTTGTTACTCTCATTGTTAGTAAGGCACGGTCTGAGAAATTGATTTTTATCTATGAGTCCGGCTTATCTTTGACTTGTGATATTACTACGATATTTTCGCTTTACATACTGTACGTTGTGTCGACCCCCTTCGCCGGGTGCGTTCATCTGCAGTAAGGAAGCGGTGGTAGATCCTCATTCCTAGGATCTCTTACTCAGGTGTCAGGAGCTTCATTTCTTCGGAAGCTCGACTTTTGGTATGGTTCTCCCCGGTGTTGTGATATTTTGTACATTCAGGGGCATGACGGGGCCCTGTCCCGTCATAGTGTTACTTATTCTTAGAGGCCTGTAGTCTTGTCATAACTTGGGTTGTTTAAGGATATAGCTGTTCAATTTGATGTACTTTTGGGATAGCCATTTTGGGCTAGACTATTTATACCATTATGGTTGTTTTATTTTGAGTTAATATTCCGCTGGTTTTCTCTGATGTTGTGTCACAAGGGTGCTCGGGTCAAGGCACCGGTCACGGATCCGGGGTCGTGTCGTGATAATTTATATGTTAATCATTTGGTAGGAAGTACGTTAAGGAGGTAAGTAGACATTTGTAGTGCGTGATGCCAAAAAATGAGGTACATAAGCATGGGATGATAAAGTTCGTACAATATTATTAATTGTACGAATACATTTGGTTTTTCCATTTTGTGAAGACGTATGAAGACAAGAAAAATGAAAAACTATGTCATTAGCATCACAAAATTCTAGAAACAACCCATTATCATATTTCTTGTCATTGTCATATTGAATATTTAAATTTTCTGATCGAATTGGGTACGGGTGAATGCTCTAAATTTTAAAAAGTGGAAAAACTTGAGATTTTTTTGCTAACGGAAAGGTCCACAAAAAATTAGAACAATCATCCAAAAGCAAGACATAATAGTGATGACCCATAGAACTCAAAACGAGAGATGTCCATAAATCACTGTGAATAATATAAAAGGCATCAAAGTACGAGAAGTAGAAGCTACAAATAGTAATCTAACATGTTTCCCTAACGGACAAGAATGACAAATTGGAGTACTACACCCTTACAAGAAATAAAATTATTTTTATGCAAGGAAGAATTAATAGACTACCCAGGATGACCCAAATGTGTGTGCCACAAGGAAGGAGCTAAAGCTGTAAATGTTGACGGCATGACTTGACTCGATGAAGTGGTGGTGGTTGTGATGGGATAAAGATCTCCCGTACTATTGCATCTCAGGAGAGGTATCTCCGTTTTGAAATCAGAAAACTCAAATGGATCAAAATTAACATAAACTCAATTATCATTGGTGAATTTTCTAACAGACACCAAATTTGTAATTAAGTTAGGGGCATGAAAGGTATTTTTCAATACAAGAGGTATGTTACACCCCGTAGTTCCAGGGTATGTATGTGAGGACGTACGTACGAGAATACGACAGTAATTTTGGAAAGGAAGAAAGATGTGATTTTTCGACGGAAAAGTTTCCGGATTTTGTGAAGAAAAAAGGTTCGATAATGGGAATTGGATTCCCAGATTTGGTATTTGGACTTTTTGGATTATTATATAATTATGGAATTTTATTTCCGGATTTGGTCACGTGGGGCCCACGGGGAAAATTTACGGTTTTGTGGGGCCCACTTTGTTTTGGAGATTTTGGATTTTACGGATATTTTCAGGAGATGAAATATTTTGGACGAGTAGGAGGGGGACACATGGCACCCCCATGTGGCCCTATGGCCGAAATTAGGGGCCACTTGGACGTTTTTTGTGGTGGACAAGTGGCAAGCCACTTGTCCCCTTTTTGTGGTAGACATATGGTTGGTTAAATCCATACACACATGTCCCAAGATCTCACCACATACTTGCCTTGATCTTGGCCATTGATTTCTCTATAAATAGACCCTTAAGCTTGCAAGACTTCTTCATCCATTCTTGAGATAATTTCCAAGGCAAAAATACTCCCTCCCTTGTTGTTGAGCTCTCGGTTTTGAGCCTCCCCCTTGACCAAAAGTTGTCCAAAAACTCTTAAACTTTTAAGTGTTCTTCCTTAGGGTGTTAGGAAGATTGTAAACCAAGAGTTGGAAAAGATTTCACACCCCTAGCCTTAGATATACACCTTGGCCGAAACTTGCCATAGTTGAGCCTAAGTGTTCTTCACTTTTTGGAGTTGGATCTTGAAGAGGAGTTGGTTAGGAGCTTCTAAGGGTTGCTTGGAGCGGGTTGGAACGTAAGGATTTGGAGCTAAACGTTGCTCAGGATCGACTTATAAATCTTGGATAATTTTGTCACGACCCGATCCCGGGCCCGTGACTGGTGCCTTACCCCGGGCACCCTAGTGATACAACATCAGAGAAAAACCAGCGGAAATAAAAACTCATAAAAGAAATAAAGAAATAAGAAAACAAAGCAACCCAAACGGTTACCCTTTGGTACATAAATGAAAACTTGAGCTACATCCCTTACAACTCGCCACAACAAAGGTTGTTACTTCTCTAAGAATTTTAAAACCATAATGACGGACAGTGGCCCCGCCATGCCTGAATATACAAAAGTCTACCACCTGTGGAACCGTACCACGTGACAAGCTTCCGAGATATGGAGCTTTCCGAGAACCGAACAGCGATCCTAAGAGTGCGGATCGCAAGCTATGTACCTCAACTCGCGACATGAACGCAACCCCGGGCGAGGTCGATAACAGTACCAAGTATGAAATCAAAAATATCAGAAATGAAATCATAATAGTCTATATAAAGCGAGACATGTATGATAACCAAACTACAAGACACAACATATAAGCGCCATGTCAAGTTAGGGACTCATGCCCGTGAAATCATCACTCAAATACAACCCGAATTTAACTCGCACAATGGGCCGCATGCCCCAAGATCTCACATCGGTATAAGCACGGCCCTCGAACCGCCCTAGTGGGCCCATACCCGCGACCATCCAACGGCTGGTATGCCCAAAGGAGATAACAAGATAACAATCCTCGTAGAAGATACCCGGCCACCCAACGTGTCGGTATGTCCAAACAACTAACAAGATAATACTCACTGTGGAAGCATACCCGTGGGCTACCTAACGTGTCAGTATGTCCAAACAAATAACAAGAGAATACTCACTGTGGAAGCATACCCGTGGGCTACCCAACGTGTCAGTATGTCCAAACGAATAACCAATAGCCGGCCCTCCATCGAGAGACTCGATAGCACAAATCCAACACTTGCACAACAAGGCTATCTCAACCAAGCATAGGCAAGTTACACACAACTCAAGGTACTCCTACCTTTTATAACCAATCCACTTATGTTTTTCCATCACAAAAAGTTCAATATTTGAAAACCAGTTACTTCTCTTTTCCCAAAAATCAAGTTACCATTCTAAATCCAATAATGAATCCATTTCTTTATTTTCCATAAAGTCGTTATAACTAACTTCCCATAAAGCTATTATAACACTTTATGTTTAAAAACAAGTCAAGACAAAACCATGCCTTTCTTTTAAACCAAAACACTTCAAATTCTTAAGTCTCTTTTCTTTTAGAAATTGAGTTCCTTACTTTGGAATTTATAAGAAGATCAAAACTTGATTACAATAATTCTTATTAGAGCAGCCATGATCTAGGAAATGTAATACAATCTTGTCTTATCTTAGCTTCTATGTAGATGGAGGTTTCTACTGGTTTTAATATAATTAATTGTCATTACTTTTTCCTTTATTAACGCTGCATTGGCTTGTTCGATTCTTATTCCCATTTCCGAAATTTATGTAACACCATTCTTTTAAAAACCAAGTACTCATTTCTCACGAATGAGGTTTCACACTTTTCAACACCATTTAGGTCAATTAGAAGTCAAGTCTATTATCTTTTGAAAACGACAAACCATTCTTTTACCTACATAAAGTGGTTATAACAAACTTCCCATAAAGCCGTTATAACACTTTATGTTTTAAACCAACCAATTACAACTATAAGCCCTTATGAGACCAAGAGGGCTTATTCTTTAACCACCGAGTACCCATTACTTAACGAATAAGATTTTCCTACTCTTTCAAACAATCAAGACCTTTACACTTCATATCAAGTCAAGGCACAACAAGGGAAATCAAATTCCTTTAACACACGTGCATCTACTGCACTATATATTTCACAAATAATCATGCTGAAGAGGATAGGAAGAATCACATACCTCGCGACGATTATCGACGGTTAGCAAAATGCTCCACAGTACTATCCTCCTTAAGTAGAATATGCTACTCGTAGTACTTCAATCCTATAAGGGTCATAAAATGTCTATCAAACTCTAGCTTCGAACGTAGAATAACTAAGTGCAAGGTCCCTACATTCTACGGAAATTTGGACAGCACTTCCTTTGTTTCTACTTCTATGCCACCTTTTTCAAGGCCGAATTCAATAACCAAACGCCACATTTAAGGCTCAATTGATCCAAAGAATACAGGGATTACACGCCTAACAATACGTGTAAAATTTCCGCCCCACAACAACACAAAATAAACCAATAATTTCCATGCCATTCTCGCCAACAATATAACCAATACTAACCCCTTTCAACTCTTTTCCAATTCAAGTTCTTAGGTCTAACATGATATCTAGCCCTAGACATCTTCAACAACTACAATCCCCCTTTACAACATGTGACGACCCAATTAGTAACCAAATTGAAGTTATCATCTTAAGGCTAACATGCCCATTTCAGTTTTCAACAAGACAACAAGATCCAAATCTATTCAACTTAAATAAAACAGCCTCAGGCTCATTTCTAAACTACTATAACAAGTATTAACTCATATCCAAGAGAAAGGGAAACTTTTACCTTTCGGAATAGCCCACAAAAGCCCTTTTCTTCCACTCCTTTACCGTCAAATTCGTCCCCCCGCGCTTCCACAAGTTCACCCACACTTTGCCTTCTTCCGCCGCTCCAACAATTTCCTAAGGCTAGGTTTTCTTCAAGAAAAACTAGAGAGAAAGGGAGAGGATTTCCTTGGGAGGGTTTTGAGATGAAATGGCCAAGTCTTCCAAGACTTGGCCCTAAAATAGCCCCTTCTGGTCAAAAGGTTTCGAGGACACTTGTCACCTCCCATAGGCTTTTAACAAAATATCCCCGATTTTCGCCTTTCTGCAAAAATCCCGCTGTGCCGCGCCCTCCGCCGGCCAAGGCTCCACTTCAGAGGATAATTACCGCATTCCGCGCCGCGACCAGATTCGGCCAGCCAGGCGCTGCAACCTCTGTGAACCCTCAAGATAACCGGCGCCACACTGCATTCCGCGCCGCAACGCTGCACTTCGAACCGAAATCACCGCTTTGCACGATCACGCACCAAACTTGAAACTTCCATAACTTTTGACTCATGTCCTATCGACGAATCGGTTTGTCATATTGGGAACTAGATTTAACGGACTACACACTAGGCTGTTTAAACACCTTGAAATTCTTAACAACTGGGGTACAACACTCCAAGGTAGACTCAAAATCTGTCCAACACATGTTTGTCCACTTATCTTTCCACTTTCAAATCTTAGATTCCTTGGTATGTTCTTATCTTATCTTCCTGAATTTACGGGGTGTAACATTCTTTCCCCCTTATAAACATTCGTCCCGAATGTTCCTTCTAAGTCTCCAAAACGCAGACGCCGGTATAGTTTTCACCACTGTACTTACAAAAGAATCAGTTATGCCACTCATGGACTTATCACCCGAATATACTCCCCGTATACTATGTACTCCGACAAATATCACTGTAAAATCTTTTACTCTAGCC
This sequence comes from Przewalskia tangutica, assembly GCA_029844215.1. Classification (NCBI taxonomy): domain Eukaryota; kingdom Viridiplantae; phylum Streptophyta; class Magnoliopsida; order Solanales; family Solanaceae; genus Przewalskia; species Przewalskia tangutica. The sequence continues at coordinate 45,464,019 of CM056729.1, forward strand.
GGCCTTACCTCTAAGGTCTCGTTTGTTATAAATTCTAAGGTTCAAAATTTTTCATCCCCAGACTTTCCCTTTTTCACTAGCCAAGCTTCTAAATCACATTTTTAACACAAAGCTACCCGAACATAACACTTAACACATCACCATGACATCAATGTCTACTAGTCTCTAGAGGGTTAAGAATATACATGTAACTATTGCTTCACTTTCCCTTTTGTCGTCCTACTCATGTTCTTTCCCTGCACGGCGCACAAAAGGAGGAGATGAATCACCATCGATCCCGAAGGTCGAGTCTCTACATCCGCTACCTGGTTGGACAATTTCTCGCAAATGGCCTGCTGGCCGCATGCAAAACAAACTCCCATTCCAAAGACGACACTCCCATCATGGAGCCTACTACAACGCCACAACGAGGTAGGTGGTCCCATCCGACTAACGCCCCCGCTTCCCCAAAAACTCAAACTCGAGCTCGACCGCCCGACCTCCCGAACGCCCCAAGATCAGGCGGAGCACTCCGTCGGGCGGAGGCGCATAACTAGTCTCGCCGAGGCCGCCACTCGAAGGTCACCAGAGGACCTCGCCCCGCCCTCTCTCGCCGATCTCGTTAATCCGTCGACCTCTACGCCTCACACCCAAGTGCATAAGCCTGCATGCGGGCAATATCCATGCCCGGCTGAAGAGCTACTCCCGTGCAACTCTCTGCTAAGTAGTCATCGAGTCCTGTGACATAACGGTGCACTCTATCCTCCATATCGGCCACCAGAGCGGGGACATACCGAGCCAATGAGTCAAACTCTACATTGTACTCCCGAATCAGGCGCCTCTTTGTCTCAGCATCAAAAATTTGTCGGCCCGTGCCCTCCTCATCTGTGGAGGCAAGAAATGGCCAAGGAAAGCCTCTGAGAACTCGCTCCAACCAGCTGGAGGTGCATGCTCCCCCCGGGACAGCTCCCACGAATCAAACCAGTCGACTGCAGTATCACGCAGCCGATGCGAACCTAAGACCACTGACTCGGTCTCCGAAGCCTTGATCACTCTACGATCCGTCAGAATCGCTTGATGAACTCCTCGCGATCATCCTCGTGCCTCGATCCATAGAACTCAAAGTGGCCGCAACTCGTAAAATCCCGTAATCTCAAACTATCTCGACTCGGGTGAACTATGGGTGCTACGGCATCGAATCGCCAGATTCAGCCTATCCTCGTGCTCGCCACGATCCCGCCAATAATCGGGCCATCTACTTGTAACCCATCTCCTCCGCTTCCAGCCGTGGAACCGGAGGCTCGGTGTCGTGGTCTCGTGAGATACCGCCGCCGTTTACTTCAGCCTCCTCACGCTTTGCCCTTCTTCGGGCTCGTTGCTCGCGCGAGGCATCACCGTATACAAAGAATACGCTGAGGAGTCCAACTTATAACACTCTAAGGCACGATCTCAGAATGAGAAGACTGGAAACCAATCCTAAATATCCTCTAGCCTCCTTCTTATAGATGTGGTGCACAACACACCGATAATCGTGACTTACTAGATACTCAGAGACACTTTCCGAGGATTAATCGCTTCGATACCACTTTTGTCACGACCCGATCCGGGCCCGTGATCGTGCCTTACCCCGCACCCTAGTGATACAACATCGAGAAAACCAATAAATAAAAACTCATGAAAGAAAATAAATGAAATAAGAAAACAAAGCAACCCAAACGGTTACCTTTGGTACATAAATGAAAACTTGAATAGCATATCCTTACAACTCGCCACAACAAGGTTACATGCACTTAAGAATTTTAAAACAATAATGACGGACAGGCCCCGCCATGCCCCTGAATATACAAAAGTCTACCACCTGTGGAACCGTACCACGTGACAAGCTTCCGAGATATGGAGCTTCCGAGAACCGAACAAATGATCCTAAGAGTGCGGATCGCCAAGCTATGTACCTCAACCTGCGACATGAACGCAACCCCAAGGAGATCGATAACAGTACCAAGTATGTGAAATCAAAATATCAGAATGAAATCATAATAGTCTATATAAAGCAGAGACATGTATGATAACCAAACTACAAGATACAACATATAAGCGCCATGTCAAGTTAGGGACTCATGCCCGTGAAATCATCACTCAAATACAACCCGGGAATTTAACCCGCACAATGGCCGCATGCCCCGGCATCTCACATCGGTATAAGCATGGCCCTGGAACCGTCCTAGTGGGCCCATACCCGTGGACCATCCAACGTGTCGGGATGCCCAAAGGAGATAACAAGATAACAATCCTCGTAAGATACCCGTGGGCCACCCAACGTGTCGGTATGTCCAAACAACTAACAAGATAATACTCACTGTGGAAGCATACCCGTGGGCTACCTAACGTGTCAGTATGTCCAAACAAATAACAAGAGAATACTCACTGTGGAAGCATACCCGTGGGCTACCCAACGTGTCAGTATGTCCAAACGAATAACCAATAGCCGACCCTCCATCGAGAGACTCGATAACACAAATCCAACCCTTGCACAACAAGGCTATCTCAACCAAGCATAGGCAAGTTACACATAACTCAAGGTACTCCTACCTTTTATAACCAAGCCACTTATGTTTTTCCATCACAAAGAGTTCAATATTTGAAAACCAGTTACTTCTCTTTTCCCAAAAATCAAGTTACCATTCTAAATCCAATAATGAATCCATTTCTTTATTTTCCATAAAGTCGTTATAACTAACTTCCCATAAAGCTATTATAACACTTTATGTTTAAAAACAAGTCAAGACAAAACCATGCCTTTCTTTTAAACCAAAACACTTCAAATTCTTAAGTCTCTTTTCTTTTAGAAATTGAGTTCCTTACTTTGGAATTTATAAGAAGATCAAAACTTGATTACAATAATTCTTATTAGAGCAGCCATGATCTAGGAAATGTAATACAATTTTGTCTTATCTTAGCTTTTATGTAGATGGAGGTTTCTACTGGTTTTAATATAATTAATTGTCATTACTTTTTCCTTTATTAACGCTGCATTGGCTTGTTCGATTCTTATTCCCATTTCCGAAATTTATGTAACACCATTCTTTTAAAAACCAAGTACTCATTTCTCACGAATGAGGTTTCACACTTTTCAACACCATTTAGGTCAATTAGAAGTCAAGTCTATTATCTTTTGAAAATGACAAACCATTCTTTTACCTACATAAAGTGGTTATAACAAACTTCCCATAAAGCCGTTATAACACTTTATGTTTTAAACCAACCAATTACAACTATAAGCCCTTATGAGACCAAGAGGGCTTATTCTTTAACCACCGAGTACCCATTACTTAACGAATAAGATTTTCCTACTCTTTCAAACAATCAAGACCTTTACACTTCATATCAAGTCAAGGCACAACAAGGGGAATCAAATTCCTTTAACACACGCGATTCATCGACTATATATTTCACAAATAATCATGCCAAGAGGATAGGAAGAATCACATACCTCGCGACGATTATCGACGGTTAGCAAAATGCTCCACAGTACTATCCTCCTTAAGTAGAATATGCTACTCGTAGTACTTCAATCGTATAAGGGTCATAAAATGTCTATCAAACTCTAGCTTCGAACGTAGAATAACTAAGTTCAAGGTCCCTACATTCTACGGAAATTTGGACAGCACTTCCTTTGTTTCTACTTCTATGCCACCTTTTTCAAGGCCGAATTCAATAACCAAACGCCACATTTAAGGCTCAATTGATCCAGCAAATACAAGGGGATTACACGCCTAACAATACGTGTAAAATTTCCGCCCCACAACAACACAAAATAAACCAATAATTTCCATGCCATTCTTGGCCAACAATATAACCAATACTAACCCCTTTCAACTCTTTTCCAATTCATGTTCTTAGGTCTAACATGATATCTAGCCCTAGACATCTTCAACAACTACAATCCCCCTTTACAACATGTGACGACCCAATTAGTAACCAAATTGAAGTTATCATCTTAAGGCTAACATGCCCATTTCAGTTTTCAACAAGACAACAAGATCCAAATCTATTCAACTTATATAAAACAGCCTCAGGCTCATTTCTAAACTACTATAACAAGTATTAACTCATATCCAAGAGAAAGGGAAACTTTTACCTTTCGGAATAGCCCACAAAAGCCCTTTTATTCCACTCCTTTACCGTCAAATTCGTCCCCCCGCGCTTCCACAAGTTCACCCACACTTTGCCTTCTTCCGCCGCTCCAACAATTTCCTAAGGCTAGGTTTTCTTCAAGAAAAACTAGAGAGAAAGGGATAGGATTTCCTTGGGAGGGTTTTGAGATTTAAACGCCAAGTCTTCCAAGACTTGGCCCTAAAATAGGCCCTGTTCGTGGTCAAAAGGATGGGAGGGACACTGGTCCCCCTCGCATAGGCTGTTAACAAAATATCCCCGATTTTCGTCCTCATCGCAGAAAATCCCGCCGCGCCATGCCCTCCGCGGGCCGCGGCCCACTTCGTGAGGATAATTACCCGATTCCGGCCGCGCCTCGCATTCCGGCGCAAGACTGAAACCTCTGCGAACCACCAAGATAACCGCGCCATGCCCAGATTCGGCCATGGCGCTGCACTTCAACCGAAACCACTGCTTTGCCTGACTGCGCACCAAACTTGAAACTTCCATAACTTTTGACTCTGATGTCCTATCGACGAACGGTTTGTTGCGTTGGGAACTAGATTTAACGGACTACACACTAGGCTGTTTAAACACCTTGAAATTCTTAACAACTGGGGTACAACACTCCAAGGTAGACTCAAAATCCGTCCAACACATGTTTTTCCACTTATCTTTCCACTTTCAAATCTTAGATTCCTTGGTATGTTCTTATCTTATCTTCCTGAATTTACGGGGTGTAACAAATTTTGGGCTTACCGAGGTAATGATCTTTATCCCCCTATTGTAATTGAAGATTACATGTTGTTGTAATGTATAGTTGAGTATACTATATATAGAATGAATTTTGTTAAGAATTGAATCAGATTTACATCGATCGTATTTACAGTAGACTTGTAGTATTATTGTGGGCAGATTTGTACACGCCCGTTAGACGTGTAACCCCTCGAGTTGGCTCGCAGCGTGCCTTGATAGAGGAGGAGATGTATGTGGTCATGCGGGTGTGGAGTGCCGAATTGTCCGTAGAATAAGGAGCCTTGTACTTTGAAATGTTCTACGAAGAGATATAGAAGTTGATAGACGTTTTGTGGCCATTATAGGTTGAAGTACTACGAGTAGCATATTCTACTCAAGGGTGGAAAAGGCTAGCGCGTTATAAGATTTGGAGCGTTTTGCTAATTGTCGATAATCGTCGCGAGGTATGTGAACCTCTTCCTATCTTTTCTAGCATGATTGTTGTGAACTATGTAGTACGGTAGACGTACGTGTGCTAAGCAAATTTGGTTGGTTTAAAACATAAAGTGTTATAACGGCTTTATGAAAAGTTTGTTATAACAACTTTATGTAGGTAAAGAAATGGTTTGAGGTTTTTAAAAGATAAGAGACTTGACTTATAAATGACTTGATGTGAAATATTAAGGACTTGGTTTGTGTTAAAAAGTTGTGAAATCGCTTTTATGAGAAATGGGTAATTGGGTTTTAAAAGGAATAAGTTATATTGATTTCGGAAATGAGAATAAGTATCGAACAAACCACTGCAGCGTTAATAAAGGAAAATGTATTGACTAATTAATTATTATTAAAACAGGTAGAAACCTCCATTTGCATAGAAGCTAAGATAAGACAAAATTGTATTACATTTCCTAGATCATGACTGCTTTAATAAGATCATTAATAACAAGTATTGATTTTTCTTAAATTCCACAGTAAGGAACTTGATTTCTAAATGAAAAGAGACTTGAAAATTTGAAGTGTTTTGGTTTAAAAGAAAGACATGGTTTTGTCTTAAATTGGTTTAAAACATAAAGTGTTATAATAGATTTATGGGAAGTTAGTTATAACGACTTTATGAAAACAAAAGGATGGTTTTATTATTGGATTTAAAATGGTAACTTGACTTTAAAGGGAGAAGTGATTTGGTTTAAAAAGAAAGTATGGAAATTGTTTTGGTTTACTTAAAAAGATAGTTACTCTATTTTGATACTACGGGTATCGTGTGACCTTTGTAAAAGAAATGAATCTTTTTGAAAGAATTTATGTACGTAGTACTTTAGGGTTAAAACCCGGATTGTTGGCATAAAATGGGAGTACTTGAGTTTTTATAAATGGTGAATCAATTTACATGTTAATGAAAGTCTAAAAGTATGTTGAGCTTGCCTATGCTAGTTGTGATAGCTTTTGTTGTGCAAGTATTGTATTTCTATACCACCGCTGCCTCGATGGAGGCCGATCGACTTGCGTGAACTTACTCGACGCATCTGGCGGTGACGGAGGATTCCACGTATGCTTCCATTATTATCACACGGGCATGTCTACACCGATGAGGGATTCCGGCATGTGACCATTATTGTTATTCCATGGACTAGCTCACGAGGTTTTACCGATTCGGCTTTGGTATCCGGTAGTTGCTCGTGATTTGCCGGCCGTGGTCGATTCGGCTTTGGTATCCGTAGTTAGCCTTCGTGACTTGCCTGCTCAGCTGTGGCGAAGTCTCGTGACTTACGGCCGTGATCCGTGGTTAGCCCGGTTACTTGCCCTTCTTCACGTGGACGCAGTGGATCCGTAGAGGCTATCGCACTTGCCACGTGTCACTTTCATGAGAAGTTTCGTGACTTACGGTTGTGATCTCAGTGGTTAGCTCGTTACTTGCCCCGCCACCACGTGGCGCAGTGAGGATCTCGGTAGAGGCTATCGACTTGCCACGCCGCCTTTCATGAGTCGGTGTTTGGACGGTTTTGTGACTTACGGTTGTGATCCGTGGTTAGCACCGTTACTTGCCGCCGCCTACGTGGCGCAGTGAGGATCCGTAGAGGCTATCGACTTGCCACGTGTCATCTTCGTGATATAGTTATTTAGTATTTTTGGTACCAGAGGTTCTCGTAGTCGCTTTCGACTTGCCTGGCCAATTGATGACGCAGTGGATCCGTAGCTATGCCTTCGCATTTGCCCGCACGGTTTGATGACACAGTGGTTCCCGGTGTTTATGTGTACCCTCGTGTTATTATATCATAACCGCCGGCAGTGGCGGAAGGTATTCCACGCATGATTGATGTTGTGGCGTGAGACCCATAGTTATATTTGAGTGATGACTTTGAGGCGCGAGTCCCCGACTTGATACGATCGCTTTTATGTCAGGAATCGTAGTTTGGTTATCATACATGTCTCTGCTTTATATAGACTATTATGATTTCATGTATGATTTTCGGGCCACATACTTGGTACTGCCAGATCGACTCCTTCGGGGTTGCGTCATGCCGCGGTAGAGGTACACCGCTTGTTGATCCTCGCCATCGATCACGATTCGTTCGAAGCTCCGCTTTCTCCGAGGCTTATCTTTCGTATAGTCCTCGCCGCCAGAGGTACTTACATTCGTGAGGTATGGCGGCCCCGCCCCATCGTAGTTGTGATTACATTCTTAGAGTCTGTAGGATCGCTGTGGCCTCGCGGTGGTTTGAAAAAGGATGTAACTGTTCAGATTTAATTATTTATATATACAGAAAGGTAACCGTTTTGGTTAGCCTGTTTCTTATTTTATCTTGTTTCATGTTTAAGTTTTTATTTCCGCTGATTTTCTCTGATGTTGTATCACCAGGTGCCCGGTAAGGCACCACCGCGCCCGAGGTCGGTCGTGACAAAAGTGGTATCGAGCGATTAATCCTCGGAAAGTGTCTACAGACCGTGTCTAGTAGAGTCTTGATTATCGGTGTGTTGTGCACCACATCTATAATCAGGAGGCTACAGGATATTTAGGATTGGTTTCCATTCTTCTCACTCTGAGATCGTGCCTTAGAGCTGTGTTATAAGTTGGACTCCCTCTGACGTATTCTTTTTACCCGTTACGCCTCTACGCAAGGCAACCAGGGCCCAGATAGGCAAGACAGCAGAGGGAGCTACGAGCAGAACACAGAGGGTTACGAGGGCACAGGCCTGGTCATTACCTGAGATAGTACTTCAGACGACGAGTTTTATGACGCCGCTAGCCCCAGCAGAGTTAAGAGCGGCAGCAGTTTCTACTGAGGCCACGATACCAGAGCCTCCAGTTCCACGGCCAGGAGCCGAGGATATGAGTTCAAGGAGATGGCCTAGTTACTAGCTAGACTGGTGACTGGGAATGAGGACGGACGGGAGCCGGTGGTTCCGGCAGTACCAGTGATTCACCTTAGATCCGATAGTCCGAGACTTTGGGATTTCTTGAGTCATGCGCGCAGTTCTATGGATAGAGAGCTGAGGATGATCCTCAAGGTGTCGTGCTAGTTTGGGAGATTGTTATACCTGCGGCCGTCAGGGCCATGTAATGGGAGGATGTCCAAGTAGGAGGGATACAAGAGGGATGACTCACCCACCGGCCGCCATGTTCGATTGTTCGAGGGGGTGTTAGTCGATGAGGTCACCCCTACGCTGCCGCTGTAATAGACTCCATTATGGGAGTGTCGTACTACTGACAACTTGTATGCTGCGCCAACAGGCCATTTGGTGAGAGTTTGTCCGACTGCAGGTAGCACAGTAGAGACTCACTTTCGGATCGGTGGGTTCATCGCCTTATATAGCTAAAGCCTGCAGGCGTGGATTATGATTAGAGCGATAAAGAGAAAGTGAGGCAATAGTTACAGAGATATCTTCAGCCCTTAAGAGACTGGTTTATGTTGTTATGGTGGATACATGTTAAGTGCTATGTACGGATAGCATTGTGTTAAGTAGAAAACACGGGTAGTTGAAAAGGGTAAGTTTGGGGACGAGACAATTGTGAGTCTTAGAATTTATAACAGTTAGGACCTTGGATGCAAGGCCGTCTTGAGTGGATGATTTTACGGTTGGTCTTTGTCGAAGTACTTGGTATGCGTGAAATATATTATGGGATAATTCCATGGGTAGTGTGAGATGGAAGTGATAACTTTCATGACTTGAATAGGTAAGATTGTTCCGGATCGGGGAACAAGAGTTCGCGCGATAATGGTCGGGTTGAAGCCAGATCGCGGGTCAACCCGCAGCCCGGAATGAGGTGGGGTCAGTTTGAGGTGGTCCCGCTAGGTGGTAGGGTCACGAGGGTGCTAGGCCCAAGTTTAGGTAACCATCGTATGAGTTCGTGGATGTGTTCGACCAGAATCGGATCGTGAAGGCTGGGGATGGCCTTAAAGGAATGTGAGGCTAGTAAGATGACCAAGGTTGGAGGTAGTAACTCCAAGGTTTTGGAAACTGAAGCGATGACTGGAGTATGGTACGTGTACTAGAAAGAGTTTGGGTGTACGAGAAGGGTACGACGAGTAAGGAAAGAAGTGAACGTGTGTTAACAGAATAAAAGAGATCATTTTGTTGTGAAGTGAAGATGCGAAGGGAGTATCCTTTAGACCATGGGTGGAAGCTTTTGTGATGTTAGAGGTGATTCTTCATTGGCTTGGATTGGAGTTTTGCTCATGTGTTATATTATGGCCATGTGTGGCATAATTGGTTTTGTAAGTATAGTAGTGGAGACTATACCGACGCATTTACGCCGAGACTTAGAAGGAACATTCGGATGAATGTTTCTGCCGGGAAGAATGTTACACCCCGTAGTTCCGTGGTATGTATGTGAGGACGCACGCATTTAGAATACGGCGAATTTTGGAAAGGAAGAAAGATGTGATTTTTCGACTAAAAGTTTCCTGATTTTGTGAAGGAAAAAGGTTCGATAACGGGAATTGGATTCCCATTTGGTATTTGGACTTCTTGGATTATTATATAATTATGGAATTTTATTTCGGATTTGGTCACGCTGGGCCCACTGGAAAATTTACTACGAGGGGCCCACTTTGTTTTGGAGATTTTGGATTTTACGGATATTTTCGAGATGAAATATTTTGGACGAGTAGGAGGCGACACACGGCACTTCCTACGTGGCCCTATGGCCAAAATTAGGACCACTGACGTTTTGCGTGATGTTGACTTGCCACTTGTCCCCTTTTTGTGGTAGACATATGGTTGGTTAAATCCATACACACATGTCCCAAGATCTCACCACACACTTGCCTTGATCTTGACCATTGATTTCTTTATAAATAGACCCTTAAGCTTGCAAGACTTCTTCATCCATTCTTGAGATAATTTCCAAGGCAAAAATACTTTCTCCCTTGTTGTTGAGCTCTCGGTTTTGAGCCTCCCCCTTGACCAAAAGTTGTCCAAAAACTCTTAAACTTTTAAGTGTTCTTCCTTAGGGTGTTAGGAAGATTGTAAACCAAGAGTTGGAAAATATTTCACACCCCTAGCCTTAGATATACACCTTGGCCGAAACTTGCCATAGTTGAGCCTAAGTGTTCTTCACTTTTTGGAGTTGGATCTTAAAGAGGAGTTGGTTAGGAGCTTCTAAGGGTTGCTTGGAGCGGGTTGGAATGTAAGGATTTGGAGCTAAACGTTGCTCAGAATCGACTTATAAATCTTGGATAATTTTGGGCTTACCGAGGTAATGATCTTTATCCCCCTATTGTAATTGGAGATTACATGTTGTTGTAATGTATAGTTGAGTATACTATATATAGAATGAATTTTGTTAAGAATTGAACTGTATTTACAGTAGACTTGTAGTATTATTGTGGGGCAGATTTGTACACGTCCGGTTAGACGTGTAACCCCTGAGTTGTGGCTCGCAGCGTGCCTTGATAGAGGAGAGACGTATGTGTCATGTGGGAGGTGCCGAATGTTCCGTAGAATAAGGAGCCTTGTACTTTGAAATGTTCTACGAAGAGATATAGAAGTGGATAGACGCTGTGGCCATTATAGGTCAAGTACTACGAGTAGCATATTCTACTCAAGGGTGGAAAAGGCTAGCGCGTTATAGTACTTTGGAGCATTTTGCTAATTGTCGATAATCGTCGCGAGGTATGTGAACCTCTTCCTATCTTTTCTAGCATGATTGTTGTGAACTATGTAGTACGGTAGACGTACGTGTGCTAAGCAAATTTGATTGGTTTAAAACATAAAGTGTTATAACGGCTTTATGGGAAGTTTGTTATAACAACTTTATGTAGGTAAAGAAATGGTTTGAGGTTTTTAAAAGATAAGAGACTTGACTTATAAATGACTTGATGTGAAATATTAAGGACTTGGTTTGTGTTAAAAAGTTGTGAAATCGCTTTTATGAGAAATGGGTAATTGGGTTTTAAAAGGAATAAGTTATATTGATTTCGGAAATGAGAATAAGTGTCGAACAAACCACTGCAGCGTTAATAAAGGAAAATGTATTGACTAATTAATTATTATTAAAACAAGTAGAAACCTCCATCTGCATAGAAGCTAAGATAAGACAAAATTGTATTACATTTCCTAGATCATGGCTGCTTTAATAAGATCATTAATAACAAGTATTGATTTTTCTTAAATTCCACAGTAAGGAACTTGATTTTTAAAAGAAAAGAGACTTGAGAATTTGAAGTGTTTTGGTTTAAAAGAAAGACATGGTTTTGTCTTAAATTGGTTTAAAACATAAAGTGTTATAATAGCTTTATGAGAAGTTAGTTATAACGACTTTATGAAAACAAAAGGATGGTTGTATTATTGGATTTAAAATGGTAACTTGACTTTAAAGGGAGAAGTGATTTGGTTTAAAAAGAAAGTATGGAAATTGTTTTGGTTTACTTAAAAAGATAGTTACTCTATTTTGATACTACGGGTATCGTGTGACCTTTGTAAAAGAAATGGATCTTTTTGAAAGAATTTATGTACGTAGTACTTTAGGGTTAAAACCCGGATTATTGGCATAAAATGGGAGTACTTGAGTTTTTATAAATGGTGAATCAATTTACATGTTAATGAAAGTCTAAAAGTATGTTGAGCTTGCCTATGCTAGTTGTGATAGCTTTTGTTGTGCAAGTATTGTATTTCTATACCACCGCTCTCGATGGGCGATCGACTTGTTGTGAACTTACTTGACGCATCGACAATGACGGAGGATTCCACGTATGCTTCCATTATTATTGTCATACGGGCATGTCTACACCGGCGAGGGATTCCGGTACGTGACCATTATTGTTATTCCATGGACTAGCTTCCACGAGGTTTTACCGATTCGCCTTTGGTATCCGTAGTTGGCTCGCATTTGCCCCTGGCCGTGGTTGATCCGACTTTGGTATCCGTAGTTAGCCTTCAGATTTACCCCGCTCGGTTTGTGGCGAAGTCTCGTGACTTACGGTTGTGATCTCGTGGTTAGCCCGTTACTTGCCCCGCCGCCTACGTGACTCGGTGGATCTGGTAGAGGCTATCGACTTGCCACGTGTCGCCTTCGCGCGGTTTCGTGACTTACGGTTGTGATCCGTGGTTAGCTCGTTACTTGCCCCGCCGCCTACGTGGGCGCAGTGAGGATCTCGTAGAGGCTATCGACTTGCTACGTGTCGCCTTCGCGAGTCGTTTGGACGGTTTCGTGACTTACGGTTGTGATCCGTGGTTAGCTCGTTACTTGCCGCCGCCTACGCCGTGGCGCAGTGAGGATCTGGTAGAGGCTATCGCACTTGCCACGCGTGTCGCCTTCGTGATATAGTTATTTAGTATTTTTGGTACGGTGAGGTTCCGTAGTCGGCTTTCGACTTGCCCCCGCGATTGATGATGCAGTGGATCCGTAGTTATGCCTTCGCATTTGCCCCAGACGGTTTGATGACACAGTGGGACTCGTGTTCATGCGTACTTTCGTGTTATTATATCATAAATCCGCCAGCGAGGAAGGTATTCCACGCATGATTGATGTTGGGCGTGAGACCCATAGTTATATTTGAGTGATGACTTTGAGGCGCGAGTCCACGACTTGACATGATCGCTTATGTTGTGGAATCAGTAGTTTGGTTATCATACATGTCTCTGCTTTATATAGACTATTATGATTTCATGTACGATTTTCGGGCCACATACTTGTACTGCATCGACCTCCTTCGGGCCGTGTTCACGCCGCAGTGTAGGTACACCGCTTGTTGATCCTCGCCATAGGATCACAGTCAATGCCGAAGCTCCGTTTCTCGGAGGCTTATTCGTATAGTCCCCTCGTCAGAGTACTTACATTCGTGGTATGGCGGGGCCCTGTCCCGTCGTAGTTGTGATTACATTCTTAGAGGTCTGTAGTACTGTTGTGGGCAGGGTTTGAAAAAGGATGTAACTGTTCAGGTTTAATTATTTATATATACAGAAAGGTAACCGTTTTGGCTAGCCTGTTTCTTATTTTATCTTGTTTCATGTTTAAGTTTTTATTTCCGCTGATTTTCTCTGATGTTGTATCACTAGGGTGCCCGGGGTAAGGCACCAGTCGCGGGCCCGAGGTCTGGTCGTGACAAGGTAGGTGTGGGGAAGACAAAGTTGTATGACCGTAACCACGAATTTAAATTGAGTTTCCATTACCAATAATAATGCCACGATTTTTGCTCAAATTGAAATAAGACGAGAGAGTACCTTGGTTTGACGTCGTGTGAGAAGTGTCGTCGGTATCCATGTACCTATTCGCATTTGGAGGATTTAATCCAAGTGTATGCATTGCAGCCTTAATATCTTTTGGAGTTGGTATGAGGGCCCACTTCCTGGAATTCCTGCGGAGGCCGGGGCCCAAGCAAACATGCCTATGGCTCCGACATAGAAGGAATTTGTTGCCAATACCGGACCCGAAACCGTACTCGCCCTATTATCGAATCAATGAGTTACCTGTAAGTGGGAGGAAAATAGTCATTGTTGGGCCATGTGCCACTGACCCAGTTCTACTGTCAGGGGGCCACTCTGAGACTAGTTGAGTTGTGGCCCACCCCTACTGCCACCACTATTTCGACCACTACGGTTACCACCGTGGTTCTTGCCATTATTTTTACGATTTTGACCTTTTTTGCCGCCATGATTGTTGCAATTTTGGCTAGAATTCTCGGATATTGAGTGAGGTCATCTGACGTGGTCATCATTACGATGGAATTTGCACATGTAGCTGCCTTTTTTTGCTAAGACGACTTCTTCTAATGTGATCATGGGACGAGCCTGATAAAAAAGTGGTAGAGGGTTACTTTGACGAAGAAGTGTGCCAACACCGTTATAGGCCTCAGACAGACTGTCAACTATTTGGAGAATAAGACAATCATTGGTAACTGGTGCACCAACGTTACGGAGGTGGTCTACTAATTCCTTCAGCCTTTTACAATAGGCCGAAACGTTAGAAAAATCTTCCATGTTGACGTGGGAAAATTCCTGCTCAAAGGTGACAACACGTGAATTCATGTTATCTTGGAATATATCACGCGACCTATCCCAAGTTTCCATTGCCATAGCGTCGGACTCGATGATCGTTTGGAGGAGGTCAGTAGAAATAATGGAATAAATCCACTGGAGAATGGTAGCATCAAGTGTCGTCCATAACATAGGACTTTCCTCGGGGTTAGACACCTCTTCAGTGCCAGTGATCGAGGGAATTATGTGATGGAGGACTTGATACGAGCGTGCATGAATTTTGAATAATTGCGCTCATGTCACGTATTGGATGTTTTCTATCTCAAGAACAATATGGATGTAGTTCATGATGTTGGAAACTATAAGGGTTGGATGAAACATGTTATTCGATGTAGACATAATGAAAGAACAATACGAGAAGTAAGGATTAAGAAGAAAATTTAGGAAGGGAAAAGGAAGAATATGGATGGAATTTGAGAAGTGTTCTCGAAATTGGAGCCGAGAGTAGTGGAATAAAAGTAAGGTTTTGTGAGACCTAGACTTTTGATACCATGAAAGAAATAATTCATTGATTATTTTCATTAATGAATGAGTATATATACAATTTACAATATCCATAATATGGAAAATCTCATTCCTCTACTCCCAAAACCCTATTCTATTTGTACAAGAATCTTACAATTATGGTAAGTGTATAATGCTAATTAAATACAAATACAACACCAAATATAGAGCCTAAAATCGTGATATACACGACTGTGTATACCATATATATCACGGTCCAAATATGGTAAAACCTTCTTGTGTTTTTGTGATATACACGGTATACACTAGGCGTTGTACATGTGTATATCGTGTATATCACCCATATCCTTTCATGTCGAGACATTATTTCAACATACTCTTAGTCTTTTGGATCAAACTACGACTATCCCCTGTAATCAACATGTCGTCTACGTAAAGGCATATCATGAACGAGTCAGAATTACCTTTCATAGAGACATATTTTCACACATATTTGTGGAGAAATCCTTTGATAGTAGAGTACTATCAATTGTTTTGTGACAATGCTTCGGGGCCTATTTCATCCCATACAGAGATTTGACAAGTCGACAAACTTTCTCTCTTCCCTGGAACCTCATACCCCCGGGTTGTTCCGTAATACTTTTTTCTTCCACTTTTGGACTTTTAGTTTTCCAACAATTGCATTTTAACTTTAGAGTCAATGTTTCTGTAGTCAGATTCATTATTTTTATTTTATCTGAAACTTCCAGGATCAGAATGTAAACATTTCAGGGACTAAAAATGAAGTTCAGGAAGAAGCCCAACAGTCCACAAAACCAACTCTCTAGTTAGGAAGACTGTCTCAACATCCATGTCACAAAAGACTGAGGTGGCCTTGGATGTTAAGTTATTTACATAGGAGCACATGTCCAAGTAGTTGAGGCCTTATACTCGTCAGTAGATCCATCTACTTTTTACTCAATTTGAGTATCCACTTTTACAATCCAAAGGTTCTTTTTCCGGAAGAAGATCAATCATCACATAAGTATGGTTATATCTGATGTAGTCTATTTCTCTCTCTGTAGCTTCTTTCCAGAGCAGTGCTTCTGGAGTTGACAATTCTTTGTTAATTGTCCATGGTTCCTTTTCAACCACACAAGCTAGAAAGACTGGACCAAGTCTTTGTCCCCTCTTTTGCTCCGGTTTGGTACAACATCCAGAATCCTTGAGTTCTATACATCTGGAACAATAAGTTCCGAATAGTCAGCAACTTCTGAGTCCTTTAGATCTGGAACGTCTAGTTCCGGATAGTCAAGCACTCACGGGTTCTTGTTAACCTTTATCAATTACTTCTTTTCCCTTCAAAAGGAAAGTTATCTTCAAAGAATTCAACATTCTTTGTCACCAAGATGTAATAAGTACTACTGTTATTTGCAGATCTAGTAGATTTGCAATCTACAGTCTTAGGTCCAATCTTAACCTGATTTGGCATAGGTATTTCAACCCTTGCCACACTATCCCATATCACAATATTTGTAGATGAAATTCGTTCCATATTTCACATGGAAGGTTATCATTATCCTTATGCAGAGTTCTATTTAGAATCGCATTAGCGGTAAGGATCTCCTTGCCCTACTTATTTTGGGTGTACGACTTTGCGCTTGGCTAACACTGTTAAACTGATGTGAGTAAGGAGCAGTCGTTTGTCACACGATGGTTCACATTCTCCCCCTCTATCATTATGAATTCCTCAATCCGTAGGCTTAGTTGAACAACTTCTGTTTTGTAGTGCTTATCCGCTTCAACAACTTCATCTTTGATTTTCAAAAACAAAAGAAGCAACACGTTGTACCATCGTCAAAGAAGATCACACCGTACTTGTCTCCCCCTCTATTTGTATAAGCTTCAAATCACCCACGTAGGTTGTTACACCCCGTAGTTCCAACACAAGAATAAGAGAACATACATAAGACGATAAAGGTTAAATCGTGAAACGATAGAAGATGCGCTTTTTCCTTAAAAGAAATCTCGAAACCCGTGAAGAAAAAGTGTTTAATAAGGAGAATTGAGTTCTCAAATTTGGGATTTGGACTTTTTGGAATATAATAGAATTGTGGAATTTTATTTCCAGATTTGGTAATTGATCGGTGTATTTTATATACACCTTTTGAGTCATTTTTAGTTAGTCTTTTGTCCATTTTTGTACAAATACGTGTCGTCTTAGGATAGATTTTCTTTCTTTTGAGTCATATTGGTTTAAAGTGGCTCATTGGCGGAAAAGGAGCAAAAAAGAGGGCAGAAACAGAGGTTCCATAGCTCAAAAAGCGAGAAAGTTGGCGAACCGGCACAGGCGTACATGAGCCTCCAGCCAATAGGGCCACCGCCGCCCAATATTCAGAGAGTTGTAGAATTCCGCTCATGGCGCGATTCTGGGCAGCGCGGCCAAGGCGGGAAAAATTGCAAATTCGAATGACAATGGGCCAAGGCCTGAAGGAAAACCTGCCATCACGTTTTGGAGACTATAAAAAGAGGACTTTAGGTCAGATTTAAGGGTTCCTCTTCTTGTCAAGTCACACAACTTTTGGAGATCAGGATTGGTGACCTATTCTTAGTAATTTCTTATTTCTTGTTTTATTTCTTTACAGTTTATGTTGGATATTAATTTAGTTTTTGTCATGTCTATGGCTAGGAACTTACTTAATCTAGGGCTTTCCATGTCAATTCACTTGAAACTTATCTTTATGAATTAATGCATGTTTTGGTTCTTCTTGTTATTGTTGAGATTTATTCAATATTTGTCTTGATTGCTTGGTAATTAATTGATCACTAATTATCATAATCCATATGATTTCTAATCGAAAGCCGAAAGGGGAGATTGTGAATATGCTATAGTTGAATAAACATAGGTTAAATCGTGGACGAAAGTACCCCGATACTTGTGTAGTATTAATAGGTTATTGGTCTTAATCCTCCTTTATAGTCAATCCTATCACCGAAAGGTAGAAAGGTTCTATATTGGGGTTAAGTGTTTATATTACCTTAACAGGAGTATAAAACGACTTAGCTAACCTGCTATCTCAAAACAGAAGAAGAACCATAATTAATTGCATTAATAAGTAAGTTAAGCGGATAGTTGAGGAGATTTGGAAGCCCTATTTCCACCATTACTGAAGTAAAACAACGTAGTTTAATTAGCTTTCATAATTATAGTCATAAACAACTTACCAATCATCGGTTACCAAATAGATACCATAGAATAGAATTTGAGCATTGAACATTAATCCCGGAGGACGATAACTCGGTCTTCTAGACTATATTACTTGACACGACACGTGCACTTGCGTTAGTGTGTGCATAAATCGCGCAACAAGTTTTTGGCGCCGTTGCCGGGGATTGGCGTAGTTCAATATCATTTTATCTATTCTTAATTTCTAATTTGGTTTTTATTTTTGTTTTTATTTATTTTTATCTTTATCGTGTATTTTGTGAAAACCAGTGTGCTGTGATCCGTTTGTTTATTTTGATCTGTTTCAGGCATCTAGTTTATGCGAAGTAGAAGAGGAGAAGACACACTTGTTCCCTTCAACCCAGAAATTGAAAAGACTTGCAAACATAACAGGAGAAACCAACGAGTTTCGGCCTTAATAAAGATGGGAGGCTTACAAAACAACAGTGAGATGAACGAAGGGTTAGGTGATCATCAACCTAACCAAAGGATGCCCCGGAGATTGCCGATGGATGTAGAAGAGAGGGTCCAGGTCCAAGCTGA
Organism: Przewalskia tangutica; assembly: GCA_029844215.1. Lineage (NCBI taxonomy): Eukaryota > Viridiplantae > Streptophyta > Magnoliopsida > Solanales > Solanaceae > Przewalskia > Przewalskia tangutica. The sequence continues at coordinate 45,482,575 of CM056729.1, forward strand.
GAGAAGCTTGAGAGATTATGTGCTGCCAATGGTGAATGGAGCACAAACTTGCATCAGGCTCCCAGTAATAGGAGCAAATAATTTTGAAATCAAGCCTGCGATCTTAAGTATGGTGCAGAATATTGTTCAGTTCGGAGGGTTGCCGTCGGAAGATCCTTACATGCACATAGCGAACTTCTTAGAGTTGTGTGCAACCTTCAAGTACAATGGTGTTACTGACGACGTCGTCCGATTGAGGCTCTTTCCCTTCTCACTCAGGGATAGAGCGAAAGTTTGGTTGAATTCCTTGCCAACAGATTCGATATTCACATGGCAAGAGTTAGCACATAAGTTCTTAGCTAAGTTCTTTCCACCATGCAAAGCCGCTAAGCTGAGAGGGGGGTTGAACAATTTTTATCAAGTTGATGGAGAGTCGCTCTATGAAGCTTGGGAGAGATTCAAAGATTTGCAAAGAAAGTGTCCACATCACAGCATTGAGTTGTGAAATTTGGTCCATATTTTCTACAATGGGTTAAGCGGGACCACCAGAACGATCATTGACGCAGCCGCAGGTGGAACTTTCATGAGAAAAACAGCACACGAAGCTCATGATTTATTGGAAGACATGGCCACCAATAATCATGTAACAGAGGACAGATGGGTGAGTGGCAGAAGAGCAATAGGAGTTCATGAGATTGATGCCATCACTGCACTAAATGCCCAAGTTGCTCTCTTGACCAAGCAACTGAAACAAAATACAGTGTCTGTAAATGCAGTGCAAATGCCATTGAGTTGTGAAATGTGTGGAGGTCCACATACCTTTGATAGGTGCCCATCAGTTGATCCTAACAATATTTCGATCGAGCAAGCAGAGTGCCAAGCAGTAGGAAATTATCAAAGGCCCCAGAACAACCCCTATTCGAATACCTACAATCCAGGGTGGAGGAATCACCCTAAATTTTCATGGAGGGGTGAGCAAGGGCAGCAGAGCCAATTTCGAGGCCGACTAAAATCAAGAACCATTCACTGTGCATCATCTTCACAACAATTGATGCACCTGCTCAACAAGAAGCGGATGCACGAGCCGAGAGCAAATGTTGACACTCACCAACTCCTGCACCAGTTCATGGCGAGACCAGATCCTATCGTGAATTTGGAGACACATGTGGGACAACTAGCGAAGATGGCAAACAACAGGCCACAGGGTACCTTGCCTAGCAATACAGAGATGAACCCCAGAAGAAGTGTCAGTGCGGTGAGAGTGGAAAAGCGATTAGAACAGCTTACACCCCAGCCTGTGGTTGAACAGAGAGTAGATGCAGAGAGGGAGAGGGTTGTTGAAGACCGCCCGATATCAGAGAAAGCTCCAACAGTCCCAGTGAAGGAGTACACTGAGAGGATTCCTTTCCCGCAAAGATTGCAAAAGAAAGTGGTTGATAAGCAATTCTCCAAGTTTTTGGAGATATTCAGAAAGTTACACATCAACATTCCGTTCATTGAGGCATTGGAGCAAATGCCTACTTACTTTAAATTTATGAAGGAAATTCTGGGAAAGAAGAAGAAGTTGGCGGAGTATGAGATGGTGGCACTGACAGAGGAATGCAGTGCCATCTTGCAGAAGAAATTGCCCCCTAAACTCAAGGATCCAGGGAGCTTCACACTGCCTTGCACAGTTGGCAGGGTAACATGTAATAGGGCCCTTTGTGACTTGGGGGCTAGAATAAATCTTAAGCCTTTGTCCGTTTTTAAAAGGTTGGAGTTAGGTGAAGCCAAACCAACCACTGTGAGCTTGCAGTTAGCAGATAGGACGGTGGTGCATCCCAGGGGAAAGATTGAAGATGTCCTAGTTAAGGTGGGAAAATTCTTCTTTCCTGCGGACTTCCTCATCATTGATATGGAGGAAGATGAGGAGATCCACATCATATTGGGAAGACCGTTCTTGGCAACAGGGAGAGCCCTAATTGACGTAGAGAAGGGTGAGCTGACACTTAGAGTGGAAAGTGAAGAGATGGTGTTCAAACACATTATTGAACCCCCAGTCATGAGCAAGTGCTTTGCAATTAGCACTGTCAGAACTTCGTTTGAGCCAGTGCAAGCCACAGCAATGGAGATAAGCCCGCCAAAACAGGTAAGTGATACTGAACCTCCTCTTGAAAAAAAAGAAAAAAAGAAAAACAGAAGGAGAAAGCGAAAAATGTTGATGAAGTGGATAGGTTGTGAGGTTAATTTACCCCATGCCTCGTGAGTAAGGAACCTGCGTACGACTAAAAGACGTTAAAGACAGCGCTACATGGGAGGCAACCCAAGGTTATTTTATTCAATTTAATGCAATTTAGTTTTTTTAGTTAGAACAGTCTCACGGAGGGTATTGTTTATATGTTGTGATGACAGGTGCAGAGCCAAGAGTTCGGAGGACGAAAACTGAAAAGAAACCAAAAGAAAATCGGCTCAGCGCCGCGGCGCCAAAAGATCAGAAAGGCGCAGAAGATTCAGTACGCCATGGCCTAAAAGTCCGATAAAGTTCTCAAGGTCAGCGTCGCGGTGCAATCGTGAGTGTCGCGGCTGGAAGTTCGTGAGGATTGCAGTTAGCTTGGGCGCGTGGCGCTGTGGGCCAGCAGCGGCCGCGACGAAGATTCTGAAATTTAAGGGAGCCCTAAATCCGATTTTCCTCTCTCCAAAAATCTGAATTTTTGAAGAAGCCCTAATCCGATTGTCCTTTCTCCAAATAAAAAATCCAGAGCCCTTCCCCTCTCACGGGATTCCTGATATTATCCGCCGCCACCGCCACCACTTTAAACCAAGTATGTAAGTTGTCTTGTTTTATTTTATTTTCTTTGAGTCTTGCACACATTGGGGACAATGTGTGATTTAAGTTTGGGGGGTGTCTTATGTCTTATCGTTTTTGAGTCTTTTGATTTGTTTTGTGTATTTTTGAGTCATAGTTTTTTTTAGATCATGCATGTTGTAGTTACTGGAATCGCATAGTGAAGTAAGGTTGAATAATGTAATGGAATTAGAAGCAATCATCTAAACACTTAGGTTAGATATACCAAAAACTCATGAAATCTGTCTATTTGGGGTATCTTGCTTGATTTGTGCATTGTTAAATGATTAAACCTATGTGTATGATTGATTGCCATTTGAGGCGAAATAGTTAGGATATGCATGTTAGGGAGAT